>OZ024906.1:46551290-47195868 GCA_964017125.1 Flabesymbios commensalis
TATCAGATTTACTTTTCTTTGGTTTTTTCTTTTTATTTTTCTCCTTTTCAGTCTTAGTCTGCTTGCTGAACCACAAGTTATCTTGCTGCTTACGCTGTTCAGCTATGACCTCATCATATGTGGTCTCCCTCATAGTCAACACAGATATCAAGTATATGATAATGGCAGAGATTACAACGACTGCTAGTCCAACTAGCAAAGCCTGTACCTCCATGATGTTGCACAAAAATCTTCAGTAGACAAGAGTATCAATATTTAAATACCAGCTTAATGTACATATGGTGTTTCTGGAGGCAGCTGCAAGAAAAAAATATAGATCAAGAAAAGTGATTTAGGCCCTACTTCTATTTTGTGATGTATCAAGGAACAAGTCTACAGCGAAAAGCTATGCAATATTGCTCATTTGCTGATGATATTTGAATTTGATGACAGGCCTACAATGTATATTTAAACATGACTGATAAAGAGGTAATGCTAGTCAAACATGTCTCCCATATCTTGCAACCTTTCACAGGCTTAACAAGAGGACTGAAGTCCTATATCATCCCCCGCCATAAATTAGGTAAGAATTTTTGCGGTCACAAATATTTAAAAAGTCGATTTGTGGTGGCCATTTTAAATTTCAGTAAAATCACATGCACATTTCCAGATAGTGCGTATTGTGACTGTACGATGTGAATTATTACTGATTTTAATTTTACAGTTTTTGCGCCCACAAAAAAATATGAAGATTATCCATGGCGGCCATTTTGAATTTCAGTAAAACCCTTAAAAAATCACTTGCACATCTCCATATCGTGGGGAATGAGATAGTAAAATCTGAATAATTTCCAACTTTAAGTTTTGGAGTTTTTGCGCCCATAAAATAATTTTGAGTTGACCTCTGGCGGCCATTTTGAAATTTGGTATGCATCTTTAAAAATCACTTGCACATCCCCATGTTGCTGGGAATGTGATGTTAAAATTTGAAAAAAAATTGACCAAACAATTTTTTTGAGTTTTTACTCCCCCCAAAAAATATAAGTTGATCTGTGGCGGCCATTTTGAATTTGCGTAAATCCTTGAAAAAGTCACCTGCACATCTCCATATCATGGGGAATGTGATAGTAAAATTTGAATAATTTCTGACTTTTTTTTAAGGAATGTGATGTTAAAATTTCAAAAAAAATTTACCAGTAGTTTTTGAGTTTTTGCGCCCACAAGAAAGTGTGACGCCGGACGCCAGACGCCTGACAGAATCCTCGCGCGACTAAAATCCCCCTTTCCCTACGGGCGGGGGATAAAAAGTCCCATGATTTTATATCTGCCTTGAAAAGTTCTCGATTTTTTATTTCACCTCAAAGCTCTTAAACTAAATTAATAGCATTCTCATTAATTTATAGGTTTCTGAAATAACAAGACTACATAAGTCCAGGAGCTCTCGCTCCGAATTAGAATTTGATTTAAGCAATTTTGTGTAGGTTTATTAATGTTTTATGGTAATGGTCTAGCAATTTAGTACGGTTTACCAAATAACGACCATGTGAAAGTGAATAATGGCTGATAAGCGGTCATTTTAAATTTGAACGAGTCAAATTATTTCAAGATGCATCCTCTCTTGAAATCTCACGTTTTGTTTTATAGTAATGATCTAGCTATCTAACACGGTTTACCAAATATCAGCAATGTGAAAGTAAATAGTGGCCGATAAACGGCCATTTTGAATTCGATTGGGTTGAAAGTTTTTAAAAGGCATCCTCTCCGGAAATGTCACATTTTGTTTTATGGTAATGGCCTAGCTATCTAGCACGGTTTACCTGATATCAGGCCTATCGAGGTAAATAATGCTGATTGTCAGCCATTTTGAATTCGTAAGTTAAAAAATTTCGGGGTGCATCCTCCCCCGAAAACATTTTGCTTTATAGTAATGGTCTAGCCATCTAGCACGGTTTACCAAATATCGGCCATGTGAAAATGAATAATGGCCGAAAAAGCGGCCATTTTGAATTTGATCAAGTCAACATTTTTCAAGGTGCATCCTCATCTAAATTCTCACATTTCGTTTTATAGTAATGGTCTAGCCATCTAGCACGGTTTACCAAATATCGGCCATGTGAAAGTGAATAATGGCCGATAAGCGGCCAATTTGAATTTTATCAAGTTAAAATTTTTCAAGATGCATCCTATCCTGAAATGTCACATTGTGTTTTATAGTAATGATCTAGCCATCCAGCACGGTTTACCAAATAACGGCCATGTGAAAGTGAATAATGGCCGAAAGGCGGCCATTTAAAATTTGTTCAAGTCGAATTTTTTCAAGATGCATCCTCTCCTGAAATCTCATATTTTTTTTATAGTAATGGTTTAGCTATTTAGCATGGTTTACCCAATATCAGGCCTGTCGAGGTGAATAATGGCCAATAGGCCTCTATTTTGAACTTGACTGAGTTGAAATTTTTCAAAATGCATCCTCTCTTGAAACCTTACAATTTGTTTTATAGTAATGGTGTAGCTATCTTGAGCGGTTTTCATGATATTCCGCAATATGAGGCCTGTCGAGGTGAATAATGGCCGATAGGCGGCCATTTTTAATTTTATCGATTCGAAATTTTTAAAGATGCATCTCACATGAAAGCTTACAATTTGTTTTATAGTACTTAATGGTGTAGCTATCTTCAGCGGTTTTCATGATATTTCGCGATATCAGGCCTGTCGAGGTGAATAATGGCCGATAGGCGGCCATTTTTAATTTTATCGATATGAAATTTTTTAAGATGCATCCTCTCCTGAAACCTTACAATTTGTTTTATAGTAATGGTGTAGCTATCTTGAGCGGTTTTCATGATATTTCGCATATCAGGCCTGCCGAGGTAAATAATCTTAAAACCTTACAATTTGTTTTATAGTTGGTCAAAGTGCTGGGTCAACTTCAAGGTCAAGGTCCAAAAACCTGAAAAGGCACAACTAGGGACCTTAGAGAACATGTATGTGCAATATGCAATATGCAATATGTAATCGGCCCAGTATTTTTCTAGATCTGCTCCGGAAACTAAGTGTGTGTCAAAACGTCTAAATAGGTCATAGTTCTGAACTAAAAGTAGTTCAAAGTTCATATACCCCAAAAGACAAAACTAGACCCCCTAGAGGTGTTGTGTGTAAAATTTGAAGATAATCGGACAAGTACTTTCAGAGATGTGCTCCGGAAACGAATTGTTCACGGACGGCCCAACGCCGTAACATCATCATTTTCTGCTCTGCGACCTTGCATATTGAATTCAGAATAAAAATATTTTAACCTGTCCATTATCTACCTGAAAGTAACCCACATACCAAAAATTGTTATCCTAGCTTATTTTCTTACAAACTTATACATGTTATAGGCAAAAGAAGAGGTAACAAGAGGCCAGCCGGCCACCATAATCCCCCGCCCCGCCCTCGTGATAGAAATTTTACAGGGTGCATACTTCCCTGAAGTCTCACATTCTGTTCTACAATAATGATCCACCTATCTAGATTACTATGTATATTACAGATATTGAAGTCAATGTTGGTCGCAAGTCAGCATTTTTTCTTAGTTTGAGCAATTGCCATTAAGAGGGTATATATATATATATATCCCTCACTGAAACCATACATTTCGTTTTATAGTATTTATTGGACTGGTACATATCCTATGGAACTTTTGTTCAGAGGGTTGATGCTGTGAATAGATTTAATGACTTTTAGTATCAATGTTGAATTTCGTTGGTAGATTTTAATTTTATATGTTTTTTCTCCAGCAAAAAAAACATTTTTTACCTTAAAAAGTGACCCATTTTTCGCTTGAGGGTTTCAAAAAGGGCGTAGCCCCTTCGCCGTAAACGGTGATTGTACACAGTTGAGACGATGACTCACTTTGCTTCTCCTGTGCACGTTTAAAAAACTTTGATAACAATTGGCCCGTTTTGTTTTTTGTCTGCCATCTTGAATTTATGCAAATTTAGACAGAATGAATATTTTTTTTTGGATCAGAAAAATTAAAGAAGTGTACTAACTTTTATCATCATCATTTCCCAAATTATGCCAATTTTGAAGGTTAGAGCATCTAACTATCTGGCACAGTTTGTCCGGTATCAGGCATATTAAAGTTAATTATGGCTGATAGTCGGCCATTTTGAATTTGATCAAGTTGGAAATTTTCAGAGCATATCCCTACCTGAAACCGCACATTTTGTTTTGTAGTAATGGTCTAGCTATATGGCACGGTTTGTCAGATATCAGGCATATTAAAGTTAATTACGGCCGATAGTCGGCCATTTTGAATTTGATCAAGTTGAAAATTTTCAGAGCATATTCCTACCTGAAACCGCACATTTTGTTTTGTAGTAATGGTTTAGCTATATGGCACGGTTTGTCAGATATCAGGCATATTAAAGTTAATTACGGCCGATAGTCGGACCAATTTTAATTTGATCAAGTTGAAAATTTTCGGAGCATATCCCTACCTGAAACCGCACATTTTGTTTTGTAGTAATGGTCTAGCTATATGGCACGGTTTGTCAGATATCAGGCATATTAAATTTAGTTATGACCGGTGGTCGGCCAATCAAGCAGGTAAAATTTCAAAAACCCCAAAAGGCACATCTACACCCTCTAAGGGATGTGTGTCAAAAATTAAAGAAATCCATGCACGGGTAACAGAGTTCTGCTCCGGAAACGAAATGCGGACATCCGGACGCGGGACGGACAGACAGCCGCATGGACGGACGGACATCCGAGGCGTCGCCAATACCCCCCGCCTCCACTTCGTCGGGCGGGGGATAAAAAAAAACGGAGGCGGAATCCATAGCTCCCTCCGTCTCACCTACGGTGACGGCGGGAGCTAACTAGAGCACTGAAGTAGAGCTTGTGCCGGGCTTCAGGGTCAGTGTTTTAAGGAAAGCTGAGATGCTGCTGTTTCACAATTAAGCAACAATGAGGTGTTGAATCCGACAGTAACTATCCTGTATCTCGTGTCTGACTGTCGTCAGCTTAATGTTGTTTTCGAAACGAGCCATAGCGTGCACAGGGTCAGCCTTGATCTGTCACATCTAATTTTTACACCTCAAGTCGACACCTGTATTGATAGACTGCACACTGACTTCAGTGCACATAATCAACTCCTGGTAAATACGCCCAACTGCGTCTCACTCTCTGTGTTTATTAGTATATATCCGGTTTATTAGGGATATTAATCGGGTAGGCCTACCCTATTGGAAATAGGCCTATAGGCTCAGGCTACTCCCTGTGTGACCCTGGGCTGAGACTGAGTAGACTGCACACTGGTTTCAGTGCATATAATAAACTCCTGATAAATACGCCCCCAACTGCGTCTCTGTGTTTATTAGTCTATCCGGTTTGTTCGGGATAACCCGATAGGCTACAAGTTTTATAATTTGGCTCAAACTTCGGCTAATACTTTTTTGAGGTCAGATCAGCCCCTGAGCTAGACCATTTGACATGTAGTAAATTTGTAATTACTACGTCCCTCTATAAACCCATTGATTAATACTGGTTAAATTAAGGTTTGTTTTTAGCCCTGAATTGCATAAATACATGCCAGATGGTTTATTAATTCTTTAATAGTACAATATTCTCCGATGAAAATTTCACGGTAGTCGCAGGGTGACGGCGGCGGGTCTATATATGATGCACCACGCAGTACCCTGGGGTACCAAATAGAAATCCGCTATTTTGTTTAATTATTTAATTTATTTTTCAGGGCTGTACCCTGGGTACCAAAAATTGTGAAATAATTTTAAAAGAGGGCAAAAATAGATGTGAGACGTTCTTATTTTGCAAAATATTCTTGTTTTGGGTGCATTTTCGTCACTAAGGACTATTGGTAAAACATCTTTCAATGTCGGAACCTATTGCAATCCAAATTGCTAAGTGCTGCATTCACCAGGTGGCGCTACAAATCACCCGGTACCCCAGGGTACCGCGTGTTGCATATGAATGTGCCCACTGGGTGTAGATGTGCGTTTCGGAGGTTATGACCTCTGACCTAAATTCTGACCTATATCTCCAATCCAAATTACTTTGGGACTATCAATCTCATCATAGTAGCATATAGTATCTTAGTATAAATAATATATATAGGGGCCTACTCCTACCCCCTGAAATCTGAATTTCTTTTTATTACATATTTACAATTTTTTTCCTACTTTACTCCCATTTAAGCCATGTTTCAACAAAATTGTAGAAGCTATGTTTATAATCATAATGTAAATTTTATATGATGCACCAAGCGGTACCCTGGGTACCAAATAGAAATCAGCTATTTTGTTTAATTATTAATTTTTTTTTCAGGGCTGTACCCTGGGTACCAAAAAGTGTAAATAATTTAGTGCAAAAATAGATGTGAAACGTTCTTATTTTGCAAAATATTCTTGTTTCGGGGGCATTTTCGTCACTAAAGACCATTGGTAAAACATCTTTCAATGTCGGAACCTGTTACATTGCAAATTGTCACCGCATTCACCAGGCGGCTCTGCAAATCATGCGGTACCCCGGGGTACAGCGTGTTGCATCATACAATTTTTTTTTAGGAAATTTTCAGGATCGATGCATTGCCAAATGACTAGAAAATAGGGTTTATGAAATTTCATGAAAATCTCTTGAGAATTGACTGACTGGATACCGAAAAGCTAACTTTCATTTTGGTCCATCCTCCACCGGCACCGTCGTCTAGTCTAGTCTAGATCGCCGATTTCTCAAGTCAATTCTCAACCAATTTTCATGAAATTTTATACACACTATTTTCCATTCATGTCGTGACAACCCTGAAAGTTTTGCAAAGTTTTGAGAATTTTAGAATTGACTGCGAAATCAGCGAAATTCAATAATCATGGTTGATGAATTTAATGTGAATCTGACTATAGTCGGCCTACCGTATTCCCCCGCATATAGGCCTAGGCGCATGTGCCTATAAGTGAGGGTGCGCCTAACTTCACTTATAGGCCCATGTGCCTAAAAGTGAAGTCGTTTCCAAATTCCACACAAACGGGACTTATAAATGAAACCATAAAAACTCGAATTTTAGGGGCATAAACCAATTGAGTCATTTTTGTTTCTTCAATCTTTTAATCAGTGTCGTTTCGCAAATTACAGAAAGCCTATTCATTTTTATTGATGAATGATGTTTTTTAATGGTCACAAAAATGTAATCCCAGGTCTAGATGGCTTTTAGCCTTTCTAAGGTTTTATTTATAGGCGCATGCGCCTAGCTTCAGATATAGGCACATGCGCCTATATGGTCTCACCACCTCAAATGCCAGTCCCATTGAAACACATGTATAATGTCAACATTCTAAGGGCCGATCTCACCATGCACTTCTGTCCCTAGCTACACTCCAATGTGACACCATAATACGGCATAAGCTCTCCTTTTTGAAAAACAGCCGCGCAAATGGTATGCCAGCCAATTAGATTTTGGGCTAGGCCCCCATATGTGGTAAAAGGTCCAGTTTGCCCAGATCTCCCTTAACCCTTAAAGCGCTGAATTAATTTGTGAAAAACATCGCAACCAAATGTTGTTTTTTTTGAAATAATCATAAATGTCTTCGTTAGCTCTTTCTGATTCATTTTAATACCTATGTTATGGGTCTACGGCCATTAGAAATAGTTTTACTCTTACAGTGCGAGGATCGACTTTAGTCGTCAGAATCTGATGTCTACTGACATCAGATTCTGTCAGCTAAAGTCAATCCCCGAACTGTAAGAGTTAATATTCTTGTGCCCATTCCCTGAATAGACACAAATCCTTCTCACCTCCTGTGAGGCTGTGTCCATCTGAAAATCTCACATAACAGTTATACCTCATATCACAGATAGCGAAAACAGTGTGTGTTTACAATTTATTCACAGAATTACAACACTCCTGTATTTTTCTTAATTCACCAGACGCGGAAACAACCACTTAAATCAGCAATTTGGGTAGGGACTCTCTAGTCAGTAGCCACCCCCCTGGATTTCGGCTCATTTAGGGTGGTGAGACCATATGTAAAACCATTTTTATTACTTTTGATCTTCAAAAAAGGCAATATTTCACTTCCAGGCGCATGCGTCTATAAGCGGGCTGACATTTTCAACAAATCACTGGAAACATCAACAGTATCCAGTGACTGGCAGACAGCAAATGTAGTACCAATATATAACAAGGCCCATCGGCGACGGAAATAGGCCTCAGCCTCTAATCATCGTTTAAAATGTGAAAATCATTTCTGTCATTATTCAACTTGTTCAATGATCCACCTATCTAGCACAGATTACTACATGTATATTACAGATATTGAAGTTACTGATGGTCGCAAGTCAGCATTTTTTTAATTTGAGCAAGTTGCAATTAAGAGGGTATATATATCCCTCACTGAAACCATATATTTCGCTTTATAGTATTTATTGGACTGGTATATATGGGTTTTTTCCAAGGGCTGATGTGGTAATGCTGCGAATAGATTTACATTATCAGTGTTGAATTTTGTTGGCTATTTTAATTTTATGTCTTTCTCTCGAAAAGGGGGGCAGCCCCTTCGCCGTAAACGGTGATGGCACACGGTTTAGACAATGACTCACTTTGCTTCTCCTGTGCACGTTTCAAAAACTTTCATAACAATCGGGCCATTTTGTTTTTTGTCTGCCATCTTGAATTGATGTAAATTTGAAAGGAATGTCCGGTACTTAAAAAAAAAGTTAAAATCATGTTATTTTTTGAATCAGAAAAGTTAAAGAAGTGTACAAATAACTTTTATCATCATGATTTTCCAAACTATGCCAATTTTGAAGGTTAGAGCATCTAACTATCTGGCACGGTTTGTCCGGTATCAAGCATATTAAAGTTAATTATGGCCGATAATCGGCCATTTTGAATTTGATCAAGTTTAAATTTTTTGAGCAAATCCCTAACTGAAAGCGCACATTTTGTTTTGTAGTAATAGTCCAGCTATATGGCAGGGTTTGTCAGATATCAGGCATTTCAAAGTTAATTATGGCCGATATTCTGCCATTTTTAATTTGATCAAGTTGAAATTTCTCAGAACATATCCCTACCTGAAACTGCACATTTTGTTTTATAGTAATGGTCTAGCTATCTGGTCTAGTTTCCAGATATTACGCATATTAAAAAATAACGGCCGGCCACCATGACCTAATTTCTGTCCGAATCTTGCCCAATTTCGAACTTATCTGAGCTATTAGTGAAATGGATGTATGGTATAAATATGGTAATACATAAAAAAATGCTGAGTGAATCGTGTTAACAAGAAAATGTGTCGATCGGAAAAAAGTCGGGGTCATAGGGGTCACAGAAAAGTCAAATGTGAAATTCGTCAAACTTTAGTCATACTTAACCTGTGTGTGAAGTTTAATGTGCATTCCAGTTACGCGAAACAAGTTATAGTGCTAAAAGTGGCAGACACACGGACGGACAGACGGACGCGCTTGGTGTCGACAATAGGCATCCCCAAAACTTTGGCTGAGGCCTAAAAAGGGGAAAATATAAACCCTCAAATTACAGGCCAGTCTCGCTCACTTGCCTATGCTGCAAAATGATGGAGCATGTCATTTCCAGTAATATTATGAAACACCTCGAATCTGAAAATATCTTTTTTGATTGGCAACACGGTTTCAGGAGCAAGCGTTCCACAGAGACACAGCTACTAAAAATGGTACATCAGCTATCAGACAGTTTAGACCGCAAAAAGCAAGTAAACATAGCTGTCCATGATTTTAGTAAAGCATTTGCTATAGTTTCTCATACATATTTGGCGATTAAATTAGACTACCGTAGAATTTCTAATTGTAGCCGCGGCTTTAATTAGAACGTAAATTCTCATTTTCCAGTGCCCAATGTTAAAAGTCCACTTGCGGCTTCTATTAGAGGTTTTGTGTGAAAAATCAAATCAGAGCGCATCTATCACTCTGAGGTGAAGTGCCGGTAGAGCCCAACCCTTCATGTCCAATGGTCAAATAAAAATATGCCCTATGAGGCAATTTAATGCTGTCATT
Organism: Flabesymbios commensalis; assembly: GCA_964017125.1. Classification (NCBI taxonomy): domain Eukaryota; kingdom Metazoa; phylum Annelida; class Polychaeta; order Terebellida; family Flabelligeridae; genus Flabesymbios; species Flabesymbios commensalis. Next base: position 46,561,296 of record OZ024906.1, read on the forward strand.
AGTCCAAAAGTTTATAAACTTGTTTTGTTTTTTGCATATCGCTAATTAAACATTTTTTACAATACAACAGTATTTAATTGTTCGAAAGACGTAATAAAAAGATATGCCATGATTAATTATATAAATAGTAGGCTAATGTCCATAACACATGTGAATGTCTGCAGTAATTCAGTTGAGTGTTGGGTTGGTATACAGCCATCGCGGCGCCGTGCGTGAACCTGTCAGTCATGTTATCCTAGCAAAACAAAACGTTCAGCCAATGTTGGTATAATGTTGGCACCATTGAATCAGCAGCTCAGTTGACAAGTGCTGCCAGTCCCAACTCCCCACCCCCTAATGTTGATCAGCTGTCTGGCGTGGGAAAAAAAACTAATTTGACAGACTGTTTATGTAGGCCAATGTCTGGTCCACAGACTGCGATGCTGGCTTGACCGTGAAACAACATTTAGTGGGCTCTTTCTGTTTACATGTGTATGCATGGGTCCCGTGGGTTGATGATGACAAATAATTATTGGAGTGTATATAGCCTAATATATAATGTAATTGTCATTTGTATTTTACAAATACAATGGATATTTATGTGGGCCTACATATATACTACTAGCCCTACGTAAACAAAACGATTTCAATCTGCTAGACCAGTAAGTAGGCTTAACATGGCAACAACTGTAGCGCATTACCCGCCTATCGTCACACATGTATCATGAATATAACACCTTATGTCTGTAAAGGGTTAGAAGCTATCTACAGCGTGTGCTCCGTTGACGTGGTTTAATAGCGTAGCTAGCGGCACGTTTTGATTAACACCTGGTCATTGTCCTTTCAAGATACCGATCATTTTAAATAGATTTTCAGCTTAAAAAAATTGGTCCTTGACAACCCAGAAGTCGCCCTGCGGCTTCAATTGGAGGTTTTCCAATTAGGAAACTTCTGTCAAAAAAATTGACATTTTTTAAAAGTTTGGGGGCAGCTTCTATTACAGATGCGGCTACAATTAGAAATTTTACGGTACTATGGAATCAGAAGTAGTACTTTGGCCTGGAAATTCTTTAAAATTGTTAAACCGTACACAGCAGGTTGTCCTTGAGGGGGTTGCTTCTGGAACCGTGGATGTTACATCTGGTGTCCCACAGGGCTCTTGTCCTTGGGCCAATACTGTTTTTACTATACATAAATGACCTAACCAAATCACTCACCTATAAAGTTAAGACTTTTCGCAGATGATGCAATTGTGTTTAAGGAAATCAATTCTGCGGATTACTGCCAGATCCTCCAGAATGACCTAGCTGAACTAACATCATGGGAAGATTTATTGCTAATGAACTTTTAACCCGAGTAAGTGTGAGGTTCTGACAGTCACCCGCAAAAAACTACCAATTGTATTCAATTATACTATGTATGCCCAAATTCTGAACAGAGTAAAAGATACCAAATACCTTGGCGTTCCCATTACATCAGATCTTAATTGGAACAAGACTACATAAGTCCAGGAGCTCCCGCGACGAATTGGAATTTGATTTAAGCAATTTTGTGCAGGGTTTTTAATGTAGTCCTAGGCTAGGTCAAAAATAAAGACGCAAGACAACTAGGTCTAAGAAGCCCAGTCTAAGAGTAAGATAAGAACTAGACAGTCTGTCAGAGATTGCAAACCTCCATTGAAATTAATGATCCTAATCATATGCAGTATCCCAGTAATGGTATACCTAGCTGGCACGGTTTACCCGATATCAGGCCAATCGAGTTAACTAATAGCCGATTTACGGTCAATTTGAATTCGATATAAATTAGTTAAAAACTTAGGGTGCATTCTCCCCCGAAACCTCAAATTTTGTTTTATAGTAATGGACTAACATCTAACACAGTTTGCAAAATATTGGGCATGTGAAAGTAAATAACGGCCGATAGGGGGCCATTTCGAATTTGATCGAGTCAGAATTTTTCAAGATGCATCCTCAGCTGAAAACTCACATTTCATTCTATAGTAATGGTCTAGCCATCTAGCACGGTTTACCCAATATCGCCCATGTGAAAGTGAATAATGGCCGATAGGAGGCCATTTTGAATTTGATCAAGTCAAATTTTTTCAAGATGCATCCTCTCCTGAAATCTCACATTTTGTTTTATAGTAATGGTCTAGCCATCTAGTACGGTTACCAAAAACCGGCTATGTGAGAGTGAATAATGGCCGATAGGCGGCCATTTTGAATTTGATCGAGTCAATTTTTTTCAAGATGCATCCTCTCTTGTAATCTCACATTTTGTTTTATAGTAATGGTCCAGCTATCTAACACGGTTTACCAAATATCAGCAATGTGAAAGTAAATAGTGGCCGATAGGCGGCCATTTTGAATTCGATTGAGTCGAAAGTTTTTAAAACGCATCCTCTCTCGAAACGTCACATTTTGTTTTATAGTAATGGTCTAGCTATCTAGCACGGTTTACCTGATATCAGGCCTATCGAGGTAAATAATGCTGATTGTCGGCCATTTTGAATTCGTAAGTTAAAAATTTTCAGGGTGCATCCTCCCCCGAAAACACACACTTTGTTTTATAGTAATCAGGTAATGGTCTAGCCATCTAGCACGGTTTACCAAATATCAGCCATGTAAAAATGAATAATGGCCGAAAAGGTGGCCATTTTAAATTTGATCAAGTCAAATTTTTTCAAGATGCATCCTCATTTGAAATCTCACATTTTGTTTTACAGTAATGGTCTAGCCATCTAGCACGGTTGACCGAATAACGGCCATGTGAAAGTGAATAATGGCCGATAAGCGGCCATTTTGAATTTTATCGAGTCGAATTTTTCAAGATGCATCCTCTCCTGAAATCACACATTTTGTTTTATAGTAATGGTCTAGCCATCTAGCACGGTTTACCAAATAACGGCCATGTGACAGTGAATAATGACCGATTGGCGGCCATTTTGAACTTGGACGAGTTCAATTTTTTCAAAATGCATCCTCTCCTGAAGCCTTACAATTTGTTTTATAGTAATGGTGTAGATATCTTAAGCGGGGGAGGGGGGGGGGGCGGGGGCCCTAGGGTAGTGATTAGCACCGCTGCCTTTCACGCCAGAGTCCGGGGTTCGGTTCCCGGTCTCGGCGGTTTGAAAGAAACAAAAATGTTTCTTCCCCATCCACGTGTGAAAGTTAATATTGTGGGGAGCCTCCGTGACCGAGAGGTAGCGTGCTCGGCCTCAGACCGCTAGGGCTCGAATTTCGAATCCTGTGTCTGGAGGACAGTGTCATCTCAATCATCTCACCACCCTCAGGAGGTTCTCCTGGCCCAGTTTAGCCTATATGTGCACAAAGGTGGCCTAAAGCCCGATTCATTTCATTTTTATCTTAAGCGGTTTTCATGATATTCCACAATATCAGGCCTGTCGAGGTGAATAATGGCTGATAGGCGGCCATTTTTAATTTTATCAACTTCAAATTTTTCAAGATGCATCCTCTCCTGAAACCTTACAATTTATTTGATATTAATGGTGTAGCTATCTTGAGCGGTTTTCATGATATTCCGCAATATCAGGCCTGTCGAGGTGAATAATGGCCGATAGGCGGCCATTTTTAATTTTATCAACTTGAAATTTTTCAAGATGCATCCTCTCCTAAAACCTCACAATTTGTTTTATAGTAATGGTGTAGCTATCTTGAGCGGTTTTCATGATATTCCGCAAAATCTTTCAGTCGGATTTACCGATGTTATAAATTAGGTCAAAGTGCTGGGTCAACTTTAAGGTCAAGGTCCAAAAACCTGAAAAGGCACAACTAGGGACCTTAGAGAACATGTATGTGCAATATGACTGTCATCGGCCCAGTACTTTTCGAGATCTGCTCCGGAAACGAAGTGCGCGTCAAAACGTCTAAATAGGTCATAGTTCTGAACCAGAAGTAGGTCAAAGTTCAAATACCCCAAAAGGCACAACTAGACCCCCTAGGGGTGTTGTGTGTAAAATTTGAAGACAATCGGACAAGTACTTTCAGAGATATGCTCCGGAAACGAATTGTTTACGGACGGCCCAACGGCCCAACGCCGTCACATCATCATTTTCTCCTCTGCAACCTTGCGTATTAAATTCAGATTAAAAATATTTTAACCTGCCCATTAGCCACCTGGAAGTAACCCACATACCAAAAATTGTTATCCTAGCTTATATTAAGTTATAGGCAAAAGAAGAGGCCAAAAAAAAACGGAGGTAGAATCCATAGCTCCCTCCGTCTCACCTACGGTGACGGCGGGAGCTAATAAACATATTAACCACGTAACAGGCAAGGCAAACCAGATGTTGGGCTTCGTGAAACGCAACATCAAAACATGGTCGCAACATCTGAAGACAAAGGCTTATAAAGCTCTAGTACTTCCCCGACTGGAATACTGTGTTAGTGTGTGGGACCCACATACCCAAGTCGCAGTACAGAGGTTGGAGATGGTGCAGAGGCGAGCGGCCAGATATGTCATGAGACGCTACCACAACACCAGTAGCGATCAGACATGATGGAACATCTCCAATGGCCTACATAAGCCCAGCGACAGTGCTGTTTTCGCCTGACTATGCTATTCAAAATTAAAAATAATATTGTTGCAATAAATCCATCTCCCTACCTCAAGCCTACACACTCTGTTACCAGAACAAATTGCTATTCTTTCCATCCCTTCATATGTAATACAGAATACTTCAAGTCCAGTTTCTTCCCAAGAACAATACCATTCTGGAATAAACTGCTAGATACTATAGACATCCCTGAATACTATAGACATCCCTGCTATCAACATCCCTGAATAGTTTCAAAACTGCAGTTGCTCAACACATCTGCAGTCTCCCAAATTATCCTTCTAACAGCACATTGTTTTAATATTTTTAATCTGCACAAGTTGGCAAACTACAGTGTGTCTTTTCATTACCGTAAACCGGGGCTATTTTGCCACCCCCAGTTTATGGTATTTAGTTAGTAGTCTAGTTTTTGCCTTAAAACCTTTAGTTTCATTTTGTTCTGCACTTAACATCCAAACTTACACAACTCCTCATACCGATATTATTATTATACATGTTCATCAGGCCTATATGCCAATTATATGGGCATACTGTATACATGTAGTCAAAAACATTATTCATTAACATCCAGTATAATTATAGTTACCCTACTAAGAAGAAGCCTATACTCGCCGTCAAATTAAAAATGATCAAACAGGATCGCATGATTTTCGGCGATTTCTCCGTCAATTTTGAGCCCATTACCTTAAAAATTTTACAAAAGTCATTTCTTATTAAAATCCTAACATCGTTAAAAAAATCGCACAATTAGATTAAATATTTCAAAAGCTAGACCATTTGCTATGTGATAAAAATCTAGGAATAGTTTAATGGGGTTATTGAGGGACGTCGTAATTTCATTTTTTGTCAAATGGTCTATCTATTGAAATACGCTATAAAATTTTACGAAATTTTAAGGGCTGTTACAGTGTTAGGATTTGAATAGATATTCATAAAAATGGCCTTTTCAAAATTTCAAGAAAATCAGTTCAGAATGGATGGAGAAATCGCCGTGAATTATGCGATCCTGCCAATGTTCCTGGTTAATTTGACGGAAAATATAGACCCTAATAGTAATACCTGAATACGGTAACTCACTAGCCTAACTGTTAACCGTCATTGCGCCAGACGGTCAGTAACACACTAACAGTTAACCGTTAACGTAGCCTCGTAGACGTAGAGCCTACTAACGTTACTATCGTTAGTCGTACTCGTAGCGACGTAGCCTAGGCTAGGGCCTAACGAACTTACTATTATTTTATACTTTTTAGATGCACGACCACGTCGTTCTGACTCCAGCCCTAACGTTAGGCGTAATTGTCCAGGTCCAACTGTCAACAGGATTTAAGTCTTATTTGGGCCGAGTTCTCAACTCTAGGCCTAGTCAAGGTATGAGGCTTGACACCTTGTCAACGTGGAAACCAGAGTCCACGATCAATGTAGGCCTACACAACTCCCAAGACATGCACGACGTGTCTGTTGTGAATACATGGAATAGAGGCTGTGAACTGTTCTACGACCGGAACACACGTAGACCGCAGGAGATGACAAGTGCGCTGGCTCTGATTGGATGATATTGTTTAAGCGGGTATTCTATCAATAGACTTCACCCCTAGTATATCTCTATAGCTTTCTAAATTACACATATTTGATACACATAATATCGAAATATTATCTTTTAAATGAATAAATCACATTATCCATGCAGCAATAGTAAGATATGATAATAATTAAAATTCCTTATTAATCTTGGAGGATCAACTTATTGCTTATACGTTTAGGGGTGGCTGAGTGTATTTCATTTCTGTAGGAAATTATCTCCCTCTGGTGAACTGATCACAAACAAAATTATATAAGTAGACTTTCTGGGTAAAAAATGACATTCAATTAAGGTAGAGCCAGATTTTTTTTCTTTCAAATTACCGTTTGTGACAAAAATATTTTGTTTTGCAAAAAAACCTACAAATGATTATACCTGCGGATTGTAACATTATAAATAATAGGCCAAAAAGGGAAATAATGACTGTTAAGACGCGTTCAGGTGACCCTATATAGTAGGCTATATTTCATTTTGTAGCAGCTTAGTCTACTTCATATAGGGCCTACTGATAATTATATAAAATCAAATATAGGGGGGGGGGGGGGGCTAAAGCTGTTGGACTCCATGGAATGGTATAATAAATGAAATGTTACAAGCTGCTATTGAAGTATTAGTCAAACCGTTAACACATATCTTTACACATATCTTATTTTTTTAATGCTACCCTAAATGAAGGGTCATATCCAAGTCAATGGAAAACAGGTTATACCGGTGACGTATTCAGAGGGTTCCCCCGTGCTGAGAGTTCCCCTTCCGCCCATCTGCGCATGCGCGACCATGAGCGGAACGGCTGGTATCTGTCACTCATATTTTGAGAGTCCCCCCCCCCCCCAGGGTCACTGTTGCCCACCTGTCATGTTTCACACCCCCCCCCCCCCTACGTAGCCTACGCAGCTAGGTGAATATACGATTTTGTATAAACATATTTTATTAAGCTATTGAAACATATACAAAATAGTAATACGAGGTTTCGTTCGCTGAGTGGTGACATGATGACTGGTTTCGTGCAGGCTGCTGTAGTTGGTGCGGGGGTGGAGGGGGCGCAGCGCTCCGTCTTGTGATTAAAGTCAGTGTAGATCCAATTTAAGTGGAAGTCAGGGCAAGAAAAAATGTACTGTGATAGTATGAAACAGTTATAACTGGTTCGCTGAAGACAATGTGGCGTTTAGAACTTAAATATGACAGCAGCGAGTCCATTAACTGAGCATTGCGATAGGTTGCATACGCAGGTAGTAGACAAGATGCTGTCATATGAACAATGTTAAGTATAAGGTAAAGGTATATATCAAAAAACACTTGGAATACATGCTGCTGGCATATACGCAGCGCAGCGTAAAATATGATAACTTTTAGGGAGCAGCTCGGACATGACATTACACTAGCATCATGGCCAGCGTCCCGGTGCTGCAGCAGGCTGCAGACTGAGGTGGTATCCATGCAAGAGCAACTCGAAAATAGTCAAATGTATGCCTGCATATCCACCACCCCGATGATTGCAGCACGCTGCAGACCCAGATACTAGACATGATGCTGTCATATGAACAACATAATATAAGAGTGTAACGTACTAAAATGCAACTAGAAAATGAATATGCTTGCACCATGTCCAGCAACACCATGTTGCAGCGGACTGCAGACCGAGATACCAGACATGCTGCTGTCTAAATAATAAGAAAATATTATAAGCACAGCAAGAATGGATTGTCATTACCAAATAAATTGTTAGTGCATTTGTTGCACAACAGAATGTTTAATTATGCTACATCAGTGTGAATACAGCATGGCAAGGCAGAAAACTGAAAAACATTTATACAGTGTCACTCACATAAACTTAGTATAGAAAACCGTTGTGTTTCACATATATATTGTTCAACTGCAGCAATTAAAGTTTTGGTCATATTTTCTTGAATGTCACCATAAAGAATATTTTTTAAAGACAAGGGGGCTTCAGTATTTCGAAAATATGCAAGTAAAATGTCTCTGTGAGTTAAATATAATGGACATTCTAAAAAGTAATGTTGAGGCGTTTCTATACATCCACATAAACAATTAGGAGTTTCTGATACATGATTGATATACAGGTGATATTTTAATTCACTGCAGTTCATTCTTAATCTAGACATTATTATATTGACTTTTCTTGAGAATTTATAGAAATGTGGGTTTTTTTTAGGGATTGGATGTTTTATTTTAGATAAAAGTATATTATGATCGTCGATTAATCTGATTGCTTCATCGGTAGTGTTCCAGGTATTCAGGGTGAAAGGGAAAAATGAATTACGGAATGTTTCTGTTCTGGGCCTGTAGTTGGTTAAATTGGCATTATTTCTCAATTGGTAGCGATTGTCAGTCCTGGTTTGTACGGAAGGAGGCAAGTCGTCACAAAGATAGGATGGTGTATGCTTGTGAACAATATCGGAAAAGAATAGTAATTGTCTGCGGTTACGTCGAACATTCAATGGTTCCCACCCGAGTTCGTTAATTATTACATCATATGAGGTACCTTTAATAGCACCAGAAACAATTTTACCCGCCCGTTTTTGAACTTTTTCTATTTTAAGAGAATCATTTTCAGTTAAATTTGTTAAAAGTACATCGGCGTATTCCAGGATGGGTCTGATGAAACTGAAGTATAAAGTCTCTAAGGTTTTTCTATTTAATTTAAAGGATAATGAGTACATATTGCATATTCTTTGTTCAGCACGAATACATATATCATTTACATGGATATTCCATTTTAATTCGCTGCTGAAAGTGACACCGAGATGTTTGTGTATGGAGACGGACTTCAGGTGGCTACCTGAAAATGTTAAAGGATTTGGGGGGTCGGAACTTGGCCTTAAAGAGAGAACCATGTCACAAGTTTTTTCTGCGCTAAACATAACCTGCCATTGTTTAGACCAGGAGTCAATGCGACACAAATCTCTGTTTAACGCCAAGTTACAGGTATGAATATTGTTAGAAAACTTACAGAAAATGCTGTCATCTGCATATAAACTCAAAGTTGACTCTAAACTGTATTTGATGTCATTAATAAAAATTAAAAATAGCAGAGGACCTAGAACCGACCCTTGGGGTACGCCGGCTTGCAAGCCGCCGTAAGATGAAGTAAACCCGTCAAGTACTACCCTCTGTTTACGTTCAGAAAGATAGCTTGAAAACCAGGAATTAAGTTCACCGGTTATACCAAAATTATTCAGTTTATGTATAACGCCAGCATGCCACACTCGATCAAAAGCTTTCGAAATATCACCGAATACTAGCCTTCCTTTTTGTTTATTGTCTAAAGCTTGAGAGAAAACATGATATAGGTGGACGAGCTGATGGGTGGTGCTATGACCAGGCATAAAACCGGACTGTAAGGTATGTAATAGATTATTATCTCTGATAAAATTAAAAGTGTGTTTGAAAATAGCCTTTTCCATAACTTTGCTTACTGCACTAAGAATTGATATTGGTCGGTAGTTGTTAAGAAGGGAAGCGTCACCTTTTTTATAAAGAGGAGTTACGTTTGCGTTCTTCCAAACAGACGGATATATTTTTTGCTCTAGAGAAATATTAAAAAGGCGTGTGAGAGAAGGGTAGATAGAGGAAGCAGTATATTTTAACATTCTGGGGCTTATCCCGTCTGCCCCACTGGCTTTGTTAGGGTCAAGAGATTTTAATATATCACAAATTTCTAGTTCACAGCATTTAATGCTGTTTAATCGAGATTCTGTCTCGTAATGTATTGGAGGGAGAGTGGCGTTAGTAGTGTCTAGATTAGAATTACTTATAAAAAAATTATTAAACATCGTAGCTTTGAGAAAAGAGTCGTTTGTAACATTACCGTTGGGCAGTTGAACTGATGGAATGGAAGAATGTTTACTTTTACTTTTATAAAATACTTTAACAGTTTGCCACCATGATCTTGAAGACCCTGGTGCAAAGTTATTTATTTTGTCAATTTGACGCTGTTCATAGTTTAGTTTGGCCTGTTTAATTTCTTTTACATATAAGTTTCTGGCCTGACGGTATAATTCCCAAGCAGTGAAAGTGGCAGTACGCTTGGCCTTTTTGTAAAGGCGGTCGCGCCTTCTGCGTAGACGGCGGAGTTCTGTGGTATACCAAGGGTTATCCCACGGTCTAATAGAAATTATTTTGTTTGGAATAAACGTACGCGCAAGATTTATAAAAGTTTCTGTCCATTTAAAAGTGCAATTATCAATGTCAGTATCTGTAAAACATAAATCCCAATTAAAAGTACTCAGTGCGAGGTTTAAACCTTCCCAGTCGGCTTTGTCGTACTGCCAAATAAGACGGTTGTACGTGGATCGTCTATGTACTCTTATTAAAGGTATTTCGGCAGATATTTGGTTATGATCGCTGTTACCCAAAGGGGGGGAAATAGATATATTACAGATTGGTAGGTTTTTCGAAATTACAATTTGATCGAGTGTGGTAGCTGACGTGGCTGTTAAACGCGTTACCTCGCTAATACATGTTTTTAAATAGTTAGATCCACAAAGATATTGCAATTTGTTCCATTGTGTCTTAAGAGTATTTGGGTCGGCATTTAGGTCCCCTGCTATAATTATTGTTTCATAGCCAGCCTGCTTTACATCATCTATGGATTCCTGTAAGTCTTCCCAAAATTGAGTAGTATTATTAGGTGGCCGATAACAGACACAGACAGCAAAAACAGAAGTGTGGGTTTTGACTTCAGCCCAGAGAGATTCAAGTTCGGGAAGCTCAAAATGAATTAATCTTTTGACAGCACAAGAATTTGCTACATATAAAGCTATTCCTCCCCCATGGCCTGCTCTATCTTTTCTAATTATTGGTAAGTAACCAGGTATATTTAAATCGACTGTGCTAGTCAGGTTTAGAAAAGTTTCACAAATACATAGTATATCAAATTTACTTGCAACATCTGCCAAAATACAATCGATCATTAATGAGTTTAAACCACGTACATTGGAGCTCCAAAGTGAAAGGTTCGACACTTTAGGACCCGGGTTTAATTCTATATCACCACAGCGTAATAATACTAGTAACATTATAACTATGATAATAAAACTTAAAACTTTCAGCTCATGTGAAAATAAAAGTTGAGACACCTTAAATTTGGTAATTCTATACCTGCCAAATAAACCAATTCTTGCCCTGTACAAAGCTATATCAATTGACATTGGAGCACACTGACCACATCACCGAGGGAGCGCCACGATCCCGCCTCCCCGACACACCAACCTGTACAGCCTGCACAAAACCATGTCATCTATAGTCAGGAAAATACATAAAATGATAATATAAAAATATAAAAATGTGAACATTGAAAAATATGAAATAGTAAACATTGCACGAATGCATTTCATCCAATATTGGCATTACATCATTTTTAAATTGGTGGCTGATATATAAGTTGATGCTTGAGTTATGTTTGTAACATGTTTGTTTGACATCTAATAATTTACAAATAAACATACAGAGATATTAGACTGTACAGATATTCAGGTTGCCATTATATTTACAATGAGGATTAAATTAATCTATTATTCATGTATGTGTCTGTGCAAATGTATGGTATCATAATATATTACAGTGAAATAGTCCAACACACATTTTCCTGGTTAACATGCATTATTATACTTACAAACAGGCTCAGTTTGTTTATAATTGAATTAGTGTGCGTGCGATATAATAATGTATGTACGGTGTGTTCACTGTGGGTATTTGGCGGTATGTGGAATAGCAAGCACATCTGAAGGTTCATTATTGGTGATTCGGGCAGCGGGAAGAAATGTTTACATTGGTTGAACGTATACAGTAAAAACTTATGTTCAAACCTGTTCAGTCTTTACCAGGTGCAGGGACATCAGCGATCAGCTGATCAGTGTTGTCATGGGTTGTGACACATGCTGACAGCAAGCACATTAAGTGTTCAATACTGGCAGCTGAGAGGAATGTTTACATAGGTTAGGTGTGTACAACTGTTGTTACCAAACCTGTTCAGTCGTGACCAGGTGCAGGGACATCAGCGATCAGCTGATCAAGGTCGTCCTGTGTTGTGACGGTATGTACTACTTTGCTGGGCAGACGAATCTTGATTCGACCATCATTTGTCCAACAGTGTAAAAATCGTGAGTTTTTTCGCTCCTGTCTGGCTTGGTATAGTAGATTACTCCGTAGTTTTGTGAGATCTTCACTAACATATGTGCCATCGACCTTTTTCCTGGATTCATAAACCTTCTGACGTGTGTTATAGGATGTAAACTTCACTATTATTGGACGTGGTTTCTTCTGATTGTTCTGTTTAGGGATGGGGGGACGATTTAGGGTCATTTAGTGTCTTTTGGCTATTCTGAACGAATTTATGAATTGTGTGGGTCTGAATTTTTTTAATGTTATCCTATGAGCAATATGATAAGCTGAGAAAAATAAATAATGCAACATCTCTAGGCCCCCTACTATTTTTTTTATTCAATTTGCAATGTGCCAAAATACACGAATTTGTACACAAATGCAATGTCTCCCAATATCTGACACCTGAAACATAGACTGTTTTACCATGGAAGATTTCTTGGAAATAACTTTACCCTGAGTTATTTTGTAGCGCAATTGTTATGTACAACGAATTTATTCATAAACAGATCAATATAAAAAGTTGCCAATGATACATTTACTGAGGCTTTTTAGTTGTCTCTCATCAACCGCGGTCAACTCAGCGACAGCAGTGTTATCTAAACTCCTCAAATTTGTGAAATGGTGTGATACCATTCAATTAATTTGATATACGCAGAGACAGCAGCAAAGTCCCAATATTTACAGGTCGATGAAATATTTGTAAACATTCAATTTGAACTGCTATTTTATAATCAAAACAATCACCCCTAAAACGTATTGAATTTCTGTGTCAACTCAGAAACTCTCATAATTTAGCAAAAAATCATTGAAAACATGTTAAACTGAACAAAGTGCTTGATATTGATGGCCGTCCCCCCTACCACATCGGTGGGCAATGATAGGCCTACATCTATTTTAAATACATTAAAGATCGTTTCATGTTGTGCGTATTCAACTCAGCAACATTATTATTTTGATCAACTCAGCAACGTTTATTAGTTGACCAAATTTAGCTTTCTGTCTCAATAATGTTTTTAATACTAAAAACGTATCTCCATAAATGTAAAATGCAATTTAAAAGGATGTTTTCAATTAAATTAGATTGAGAAAGTATTTGCTAATGTAGACATTTTTACAACAATAAAAAAACTTTTCCGAGTTGAAAACAAAAACGTTGCTGAGTTTACTGAATTCTGCTTTCTGTCTCATTATTGTAATTAAAACAGAAATGTAATGTAAAATGCAGGTAAACAGAAGCTGCTTTTGGTTGAAGTAGAGTGAGAGAGTATTTTAGAAGTTGTTTACATAAATAAAACTACAAATAACACTTAGTTAAATTTCTGAATCAAATTTACCCTCATTATATTGGCATGTATGTATTGTACAATGGTCTTCGAAATACATGTTCACATTAGGCATATATTATGTTCCCAATTCTTTTTTGTCTTTATCATGATAAACCTTTTTTTTTTTGAGAAAATGGGGCTCAAGTGTTGAAAGATCTCGTAGATGCGCTTAAACATGACGTTTACATCCAAATATTGTGTCTTGTCAACCCAGAAACAATAATGTCAACTCAGCAACTAAATAATTTCATCATATAATATCTGTTCTATTTTAGCAATTTATATTTTATAAAGTGTTATCAAAACTAACTTATCACTAAACTATCATACGAAGCAATTTATGATCTTTAAGATTTGAAAATGATCAATTGCTGATCAATATAATTCGTTGCTGAGTTGTCATTTTATTTTTACGGTTCTTCACAAAAACACATATTTTTTTCAAAATATGTTTGAGATTAAGCTCTCATATTTTAAATGTGTATCACATAGACCCTACCCACAATATCTGACGCTAGTATACATAATTTGTAGCGACTTTTTTTCCTTCAAAAATAAAAATTGAGAGAGCCCTTAAATTGTATATTCACAGCTGTGCTGAGTGTTCCCCTCTGGCCTGGATATCTAGTCCCCCTGCCTTTCCTATTGACCACAATATAGAATGTATAATATATAATACATAACATACATTAAGTTATTTTGTATCCCTATATTGGAAACGAAATGCTGTAAATGATTTTCTGCCTAATCCTATAGGACTAGTTTTAAATATTTGTTTAATGTATTTGATTTCAAAATTCAAGACATACTCAGCCCAGCTAGTATGTCATATAGACTAGCTATTTTTAAATTCATTTTATTTCAAAATTCATGTCATACCAGGAAAATTTATGTCATACCAGGGAGGAACACTCGGCCCAGCTTTTTTTTCATTCTTTTTATTTCACAATTCATGGATACTAAGGGGGAACACTCAGCCTATCGCGTGTATGATATAGACTAGCTGTTTTTTTAATTTATTTTATTTCAAAAATCATGTCATACTAGGGGGAGCACTCAGCCCAGCTATTTTTTCTACTTCATTCTCTTTCAAAATTAATGGCTTACTAATTAGTGGGAACACTCAGCCCAGCTATTGCATGATATAGACGATCAGGTTTTAATTTTTATTTTTTATTTATTTCATTTCAAAATTCATGTGATTTTGAGGGGGGAACACTCGATCAGCCCAGCAAGTGCATGATATAGACTAGCTAGCTTAATTTTTAGTTTTTATTCATTTGATTTCAAAATTCATGTCATATTGATGGGGAACACTCAGCCCAGCTATAATGTCTGATATAGACCTCGCTAACTGTCTGTCCCAGCCACGCTAACACTGTTATACCCCGCGTATTTTTAAATGAGTCATATTGAGGTAGTGTGTGATTTCAATTAGACATTTCATTGAAAAATTAATGTCATCCACTTTTCTTGTCTTGGCTGGCTGTCAATTCTACCTAACAATCCCTAACAAGTGGTTTGATTTAATACAACACACCATCCAAGTGATTGATGAGTATTTTGTCCTGGTAGTACACTTTTCCATAATTTTCTATTCACTGTTTGTTGTTGATGTTTTGACGAATGCCCACACAGTTTCTATTTTCTTGTTGTATCCTTAAGAACTTGTTTTACTGACGTGTATAAAGGCTACATAACAATCTCAAAGTGGTGCGATAAGATACAGCACACCATCCTAGCGATTGATTTGTAGTTTTTTGTTGAATTTTGATACCAAGGATGATGTGAAGCTGGAACAAGATATTTTTGATAATCTATTTTTATCAATGTGATTTTGTTTATTTGATGTCAAAGTTACAATCATCTAGGATTTCGATATCAACCCTTTAAAGGGACAGTCCCAGGCTAAAATCATAAAAAAATCGGTGATTTTATTTTGGCTTCTTAATATGCCCATATGATGTAAACATGTCCATAGGCTAGAACTGAAAAAAAATTGTGCTGCGCATTTATCAGTTAGGCTAGATATAGAGACGAAATTCCCGTATTTTTTATTTTTGACATGGCTGTCCAAAATAAGAAATCAGGAATTTCGTCTCTATATATCTAGCCTAACTGATAAATGCACATTTTTTTTTTTAAATTGCAGTTTTAGTCTATAAACATGTTTACATCATATGGTCATATTAAGAAGCCAAAATAAAATCACCGATTTTTCAAAAATCATTAGTCTGGAGGCAGATGTTGAAAATATAGCTAATCTTTTTATCTGGCTCTCCCCGAGTGCTAAATGGCTACAATCATGCTAATATCTTGAAATATACATAGGTCTAGCAATTTGGACCGCCGGTTACCAGGGATGAGTAATTTCAATTGGGTTGCTTGCATATTCTGTCAGCAAACAACTCTTCGATTTAGCATTAGCTCAAGAGACGGGATAAATAAAGTAAAGGAGACATTTTTCATCCGCACAGCATGTGGCGATGACGAACAAGAAGACATCTATTAGTGCGTTTGACTCCTGTCATTGATAACATTAACGACAATGCTCCTAATTGGCATGCAAGGCAGTGTTACTCATCATTCTGCAGTATATCCAATCTCAGCAGACTGCAAAAAAAAGGACAAGAAAAGTCAGCAAAATTTAGTGTGTGTTTTGAAAAAATGCAGTCATTCTTTCGCCCAGTCATGACCAGACAAGCTGGACCTGCTGTGAATTAGAATTTATGCATTATTTGCCAGAAAAGAACAAATCAACAAGAACAATTACACCAAGTTTCAACTAAAGATACCGAAAGCACAATTAAAAGCATTGTAGATAATTATGATGTGTTGAAGTGAAGAGTAGCTGAATTGGATCTTATAGCTTATCAAGTGAAGTATCACTCAAAGTGCTTGTACAAATCTACCAGAGATCACTTGTCACAGGGAAATAGAGATAATCCTATCTCCACAACTGCTGACGAATACAGTAGAGCATTCAACTTACTTTGTACTGAACTGGATGTGGGTTTCGCTAAGGGCCATATCTACACATTATCTTCTTTAAAGGGACTGGCCCAGGCTGAAATCATCAAAAAATCGGTGATTTTATTTCGGGTTCTTAATATGACCATATGATGTAAGCATGTACATAGACTAGAACTGCAAATTTTTATATTTTTAGTGCTGCGCATTCACCAGTTAGGCTAGATATAGAGACGAAATTCCTGATTTGTAATTATTGACAACCATGTCAAAAATAAGAAATGCGGGAATTTCGTCTTTATATCTAGTCTAACTGGTAAGTGCGAAGCACAAAAATTATAAAAATTTGCAGTCCTAGTCTATGTACATGTTTACATCATATGGTCATATTAAGAACCCGAAATAAAATCACCGATTTTTTGATGATTTTAGCCTGGGCCAGTCCCTTTAACAGATTAATTCCAAAATCTCCACTTAGGTTATGAAAGTGACTACTCTTGACATAAGCTGAAGGAAAAACTAGGAACATTATGGATCGAACATCCATTTCGCCCACCCACTGGATAAATTACACTTTTGGTGTTCCCCACGACGTCGTCACTAGGAAGGGCGGTTTTAGCAGGTGAAACAAAAAATCGGGACATAGAGAATATGTGTATCGAAGAAGACCCAATCCAATATTCCCCAATTTATACTGAAGATACATTTCACAGGGCAGCAAATTTGGTAGCAACCAAAATACGGTCAGACATGAAAGAGACATAGGGGCATATGAGTTACGAAGGGCTTTACGAAGGTCATGCAAGATCTGTCATTCCAGACAGCCTGTACATGTTGTTCCAGTTGCTCATTACTGAAATTTATGAATCATAAATGGATGACACCAACACATCAATTACAAGAGTTTTAAGCATTGTACAAGACATCACATATGCAGCATCTAAAGGAAAGAAACTTACTCCAAAGCACATTGGACTGTGCTTAGCATTACACCAAGCTGCCAGATGTAAGACCATGGTACAATTGTTTCATGCCAGCGGCCACACTATCAGTTACGAAAGAGTATTGCGGGTAGACACATCCATTGCTCAACATCAGATTGACAGATTTGTAGCAAATATACACACTTATTGAACTGGTTGCGAGGGTTAATCTACAATTGAGGTCGCCACACACCTTCGTACCAGAAACACTTGTTATTGGGCAGTTTGTACAGTTTTTGAGGGATAACATTGACATTCTGGGAGCAACTTTGTACTCACCACCACATCAACATGGATGGACAAAAGATGACTATATGTATATAGGAAAAGCAACGACACAGTTAAAAAAACACAACAGAGCTAAAACTGATCGTGATATCTTCAGAAGACTGCTTGTGGCAACATATGGTGGAAGGAGTGTAAACTTGAGGGATATTTTGTAATATGAATTAACTGATGTCCCATATGCTCTGTCCAATGCAGATGGCACTCTCCGTCAGACAGATAAGTCAGTACTTTCACACATACTGGAAGAATCACATTCACAACATCACATTTCAAAGAACACGATCACATGTTACATCATTGATGGAATGGCAATGGTACAAAGTATTGGAAGGCCTGCTGGCTGCAAAACATTTCATAACTTGGCAGATGTCCTTGTGAAGAGCGTACACAGTCACATCAAAGCCACTTGTACACGAGTTGATGTAGTATTTGATCACTATGAAGATGTATCAATGAAACAAGGCACAAGAGATAACCGTGCTGCAGATAATAATCAGTCTATTCGCAGGAGAATTGATAACAGAGAAGTACATTTGCCCTGTTGATGGAAGTCGTTCATTGATCTCACAACACACAAGGCTTAACAGATTTTCTCTCTCGTCACCTGATAGAACAATCAAGTATCTCGTTATCAGAGGGTTCCACCGTTGTAACAGCAGGTGGCTTTCAAGAGATAACCCGTGCAGAATCATCTTTTGGTGATGTAGACGAATCTTTGCATGTGACACACGAAGAAGCAGACACGAGGATGATCCTTCATGCAGTCTCTGCAGTTAACTGTTGTCACAAACGTATCATTGTCTAGTGCAGAGATACAGATGTGCTCGTGCTCATCCTCCTCATTCACTTCTTCAACAAGATATCAGCCAATGAAATCTGAATGTCAGCTGGAACAAAGGCAAAACCAAAATATACTCCAGTACACCAAATTCGCGGTGAGATGCCCGATCATGTATGTGACATCTTGCTGGGCTTTCACTCAGTTACTGGATGTGACACTACCAGTTTGTTTCTGTGTCATGAAAAAAAACATGGCACATATCTATGAGTAATCCTAATCTTCTGAAGGACATTGGCAAGGGACGTCTGGATGAGAGCATCCTATCTGATGTTGAGATATTCGTTGTTCGGCTCTATTCACCTACATCAACATGCAGTTCGGTGAATGAACTCCATGCTGCTATGTTCAAGAAGGAGAATCCAGAGGCACTCCCCCTACTGGAGATGCCTTGGATCTTCATGTCAAGCGCGCTCACCTGCAAGACAGTATTTGGTATTCATCAACTGTCTCCAAACCTCTTCACTTACCACCACATCAACATGGATGGACAAAAAATGACCATAGAGGGTTTAAACCAATATGGATGACTTAGGGTCCTGTTCCGAAGGCTTGTCTGGAACTACGAAGTTGCAGTTGGAAAACAGGTGTAGCTGTGTGAAAGCTGATCGTGTTTGTATTGGTGCTTGTGCCTGCTTTGGGGGTGGTTGTATACATCCACTGAACTACGCTCCAGAGCAGTCTGATGATGTCTCAGATAGTGATTCATAATTGCAGGACAGTGAAATGTCAATACCGACTTTTGATACATTCGTGTCTATTTTTAAACATTTAAATGTTAATATTTCATTATTAGCTGTATTAAAAGGAGTTCTAATGGTTCCTATATCACACAAACGAAATCACCTATTAATCCCTATAAAATTTATCCCAAAACGCACTTGATGACCTTTAGTGACCTCTGATTACGTTACGCACGGTCCAGGAAGGTGACGGGTAACCCATATCTGTCGAGCTAGGTATACTCAAGGAAATAAGAATGCTGATTACTTTTACTGTCTCGGGATGAGCCAGATCTAAAAAGTATTTTATATTTTTGATATCTGCATTTAGACTAAAAATCATAGGACTTGAAATAAAAATCGTGCCACGAGACTATCGTTGATACCTGCAAAAACATATGTATTTATTTTTTAATGTGGGAATGTTACATTATATTTTTGATTACACCATCAGTAGCTACTTTTATTATCTCAGGGTGAAAAAAAGAAGTTTAAGATGACATTATATTATTATTAGCATCAAGCAGAGAAAAACGCTATTGAACTGTTTTATTTTAGTAGTTTCATGTATAATTTAGAAAACATAAATCTTTTTTTTTGAGAAATCTATGTTTTCCTTGTACTTAACTTCAATATATTTGTCAGATATCAATACGCGGCTACTATTTAGCTTGACCTCTAGCGATCAATTTACACTTGATGACCTTTGGTGACCTCTAGCGACCTTACGCATGGTCTAGGAAGGTGACCGGCGGTCCAAATTGTTAGACCTAGGTATATTTGAAAAAATTAGCATGGTTTTAGCCATTTAGCTCTCGGGGAGAGCGAAAATAAAAAATAACAGTTCGCTTCCAGACTACATGTCATTTTTGGGTGGAACACTCAGTCCATAAGTGTATTGTGATATAAATTGGCTGCATGGCTAAATAAAAAAAGATCATGTCATATTTTCTTCAAAAATCATGCTATTTTTGGGTGGAACACTCAGTCCATACAGTGTATTGTAATATAGATTGGCTGCATGGCTAAATACAATAAATTCATGTCATATTTTTTTCAAAAATCATGTCATTTTTGGGGGGAACGCTCAGTCCATACAGTGTATTGTGATATAGATTTGCTGCATGTTTAATTAAAAAATAATATAAAAATCAAGTCATCATTTTTTTAATGTTGACATTTTTTTCATTGCATTTTGGGGGGAACACTCAGTCCACATAGTGTATTGTGATATTGATTGGCTGGCTAAATTAAAAAAAATCATGTCATAATTTTTTTCAAAAATTATGTCATTTCGGGGGGAACACTCAGTCCATACAATGTATTGTGATATAGATTGGCTGCATGGCTAACTAAAAAATGATCAAGTCATCATTTTTTTCAATGTTGACATTTTTTTTTCATTGCATTTTGGGGGGAACACTCAGTCCACATAGTGTATTGTGATATTGATTGGCTGTCTAAATAAATAAACAAATTAAGTTCATGTCATCATTTTTTTCAAAAATCATGTCATTTTTGGGTGGAACACTCAGTCCATACAGTGTATTGTATTGGCTGGCTAAATGAATAAAAAAAGGCCTGTTGGGTTGGTGGGGCGGTCACCAGTGTTGGTGCGCAATAAAAAAATCAAAGATTTTTTTAAAATCAGACACAACAAAGTACAGTAGTCCCCCACTTATGCATGAACCCATCATGCCATCTCTGTATGGTTGGATATTACCCTCATAAGTAAATAAATCCTCCGTGGAGAATTAAAAACTTCAAATTCTCCGCGGAAGGTTTTTAATTCTCCGCAGAAGGTTTTTAATTGTCCGCAGAGGGTTTTTAATTCCTCGTGGAAGGTTTTTAATTCCTCGTGGAAGGTTTTTAATTGTCCGCGGAGGTTTTTTAATTCTCCGCGGAAGGTTTTTAATTGTCTGTGGAGGGTTTTTAATTCTCCCCGGAAGGTTTTTAATTGTTCGCAGAGGGTTTTTAATTCTCCGCGGAAGGTTTTTAATTGTCCCCGGAGGGTTTTTAATTCTCCGCGGAAGGTTTTTAATTCTCCGCTGAAAGTTTATTTACTTGTGAGGGTGATGGCCAACCATATCTCTGAACGAATGCATAAGAGAGGTGCATGCATTTATAAATTAATGGGAGATGCAAAATTTATGAAAACCATGTTTATGTTTATATTTTTATGTTATATTAATGTATCATAATTTTTTTCATGGTATATTAATGAATTATAATTCATACTTTTTATTCTAATTTTCTGTTCATTATCCTCCATTTTGGCTTGTGAATTATTTCCAATCACATTATAGGAATGCTTATGGTTTACCTTCGGTTGCTTTTATATTTTGTTTTGCAAATAATTGTTGAAACTTTGTATGAGCAGCTATAGAGCTGTGAGGCTATGTTTCATAGCCACAGTTAGTTGAGGTTTGTTTGAATGCTGGGCCACGTGTGTGGAGTGGTCACCAGAATGGCGTGTATGCTTATAGCTGTGTAGGCACACACCAACAGTGTTTGATCAGGGCTGACTGGAGGTTTGCCCAGCGTCCCAGATGTGTGACCACTACCACGCCAGATTGTGTCAACTGCTCACTGTGTACTCTAGAGCACACTGTTTATCGCAAGTATATATGTGTGCATACACCCCATCTCCTCAGTGCTGCCGCCAGCTGACGTAACAAGTGACGGAAATAAGGGGGGAGATGCGCTCCCTCCTGTTTGGGTGGGGGCTAACTGCTAAACCAACACAGGGTGACAGGTGGCTCGACTATTGGCAAATCTAAAAGCCTGATGGATGACACCTATTACATGCTGGTCGGTATAAAATATATCCGGTCAGACAGCCGGCTCTGCCGGTACTGTGGGGAACCCTGCTTAGTGGAGCGGCACGTCCACTTGCTTTGACTGCCTGTGTGAAGATGACGAAATACGCGCAAAACGGTGGCGTGAATGGGTATGGCTTGGCGGGAACGAGACTCGTCCGTTTCTATCTCCTCAAGCCATAACCAGCCCAGATTGAAATCGGTCAGGATCGCAGCCCTCCTCTGTCGCCGGCGTCACATTACCCCCGGGCTAAGTGACACACATATTGAGAATCTATGATTGTGGATACGAGGACAGGTAGAGATTCGCTAATTTACGATTATTTGACGAGACCGCCTGAGCTATGCCAAATCATACAATTTTCATATACTAGAACAATGCAAAAATACAACACAAACACTTCAAGTCATCATAGTGAAAAATACAGCATGGGTAGTTAGCGAACAACGGCGGGTGCAGCAGTGACCATTCTCTCCAAGTCCAATTAAGTCCTATCCTCTTAGCAAAGGTCACTGATAAAATATACGGTCATGCTGACAACTCGTCTCGTCTCGTCCAACTGAATTAACTTAATACATTTCAAAAGCACTTACTTAAATTACATTTCAAAATTATTTACTTAAATTACATTTCATATAATTCAGTTAAATTCATATATACATATTTTTATTGCGATGCATGCAGCTGGTCCCGCGTATATATCATTAGGCGCTATAACCGCGTGAACCAGCTGTACGAATCGGGCAGGGGTGTGGATGGTACGTCCAACAGGTGTTTGTGTATCGATCTTATCCACTTTTGCTTTATTGTCAGTGGCAGTATTACTACTGCTGCGAACATCTGTCCGTTTGTTCGGTCGGTTTGAATCGAGAGTGTTACTTCGCAAATGTAAAGGTATGAGCGAGTACGTACGAAAACTCCCATTCTCCCCGTTAGGGCGAGAAGTATTGTTTGCTCTAGTATGCAGCGCTTTAGAAAGTGTTGGTGGGTTAAGCAACCGTGCTCCAGCCGCATTTGACCGTGGTACTCTTATCCAAATTAACACCAATCCGTAAGGATTTCGGTGTAGTCGTGCTACGTACGTGATCGTGCTCGGGCCACACGAGGCTCACGAGCGATCACAGCAGGCATTTTAGTCGTGAATTTAGGCTTGTGTTGCATTTGACGTGGTTGTGAGCTACAAGTCTCAGGCTCGCGCTCGATATGCGCTGGTTTGACGCAGTCTGCGGTGACCGTCCCCACCTTGCCTTTCATTAGGATTTTTAACACTCGGCCACTCCTTGATACGACCTTATAAGGTCCATCGTAAGGGGCAGTCAGTGGTGGTGTAATTGGGATGCGTCGCAAAAATACATCTGAACATGTTTTGAGTTTCTTGCATTAGAACGTGTCTTTTTGTGATGTGCCGTGCCGGGCGCACAGCCAAAGACACGACATGGCTACCTGTAACTTGTCTGAGTAATCGTCTAGGTCTGTATTTGCATCGACTGTATAATTCACTGTAAATTCACCGGGCAACCTGAGTGTCGTACCGTAAACCATCTTAGCGGCCGATCTGCCCAAAAGTTCTTGACGGCAGATCGGATGCCGAGTAACACTGCAGGCAACGGTAGTCCACGGGTTTGGTGATTCGTGTGTGTCATAATGGCGGCCTTAAGTTGAAGGTAAAAACGTTCGACCATCCCATTCGACTGAGGGTGGTAGCTCGTTGTACGATTTCTGATAATGCCAAACTGGTTACACAAATAGTCTCACAATCGGGATTCGAATTGTGCGCCTCTATCCATAGTGATTGTGGCAGGGGTCTCCAAACGAGCTATCCACCCGCTGAAAAAATTGGCTACAGTTTTGGCTTTAATGTTTACTAGCGGTATGGCTGCAGGACAACGCGTGAACCGATCGACGCAAGTCAACAAAAATTTTTAATAACCGTCGGAGTATGGCAAGGATGCATCAATGCTGGAAACTGGACAAGTAATTCAGTGTACTTGTTTCAAATACAATCTATGTGGTTAAGTGATAACGGCTCGATTGACGAGAGATTGGCGTGTATAGCCAAGCCAGTTCTCATGACTCTCAAGCATCTACATGATAAGTCAACACGTACATTATAATGTATCAAAAAATCAGCTCTTAGCATGGGTTGCTTGATGTCCGCGACAATAAATGTCCAAGTATAATCTCATTTAAGACCAGCGCCAACTACTCGCTTGCATGCACCTTAGGTAGTAATGGTCGTGCTGTTGGCTGCGACAAGGGTAAGCTACTGGAGTCTGCAGTCCCTTTAGCGCAAGACTGAGGTAAGAGACTGAGAGCTGCCCCTGTGTCAATCAAATATTTACATTTATTTCTTTTATCCACGACATATAATAGCCTAGAGGGAGATAACGTCGGAAGGGTAGCTTTTACGTAGTCATGTCGCGTCTCAATCAACTGCAGACGCTCCAAAACCGGCTGTCTTTTGGAGTCGTCTGAGAAAGAGTGACGGGATGTCGGTTCCTAACTTCTCTTCGGAAATTACCATATTCACTCGTTCTGGTGTCGTCAGCCCTCTGCGTTCAATAAATACTTCCTTGAGGTTGGTGTACTTGTGAGTGTGAAACGGTTGTAGCAATATATTTCTTACATCCGATGCCACCTCGTCTGAAAGGGTGGCACAGGTCAGATGATAACGTTCGTCAATGTCCGTAATGTTGTGTAAATCGAATTGCGTCTCTATTTGATTGAACAAAAGTTTGTCAGCATTCTGATAAAATGTTGTGATCTTGAACTTAAGCAGATTTTGTGATCGCCTGGACGACCAACAGTGAACAGGATCCGATTTTACTTTCTTATATTCCCCACAGTTTCTGTAAGTACTGATGTGTTATCGTCACTTAGAAGATAAAAATAATCTTTTTGACGAGCTCTATTAAGCTCTGGAGGTGTCGAACCGAATCCCTCGCTATCGCCTCTGTCTGCCATCTTGAAATTGTTTCTTTGAAATTTATCTAACTAGTAAAGCACTTAAGTCTGCGGTCCTAGTGGCTAACTGTGCAAAACTTAAGTGTGTTTAAAATAGCATTTCAACCATGCCAGTCTATTGTAGGTCTTCACTCGCTGTCGCGAGCGGAATTGACGTGCATGGTAAATTGTTGATATAGTTCTTTATGTGGGGGGGGGGGGGGGGTGTTGTTAGAAGCACGTGGATTGGAAATATGAGATGAATTGTAGACTTGTGGGGTTGCTGAGCACAATTATTGAGAATGTCAATTCTGTTGATCAGATACGCTTTAATGATGTAGCAAACGTGCCATTATTTTGACATATAACACATATTAATTGTAAGGATTCGGGTTAATGAATATCATGTACAAATGCTAATAATACTTGTTGGGGTACTATTTTAGGCTAATCTGTGTATATGATTAGTAATCCGACCTGCGGAAAATTAATAAGGATAGCCTAGTCTACACAACTGTTATGTCATATATGTTGAAAGTGAAAATTTATCAAAATATTTTTCGTCAAAAAACTTTCTAGATCGGACGTAGTGATTTTATTACAGTTTGACCTGAATTTGAAAACAAAATTTTGAAAAGTTGTTATTTGACTGACAGGAGTCTATTAGGACTGCAAAGGATACATTTCGACTGCGAACGTTTCCCCAAAAAAAGTATATATTTTTTATATATATATATATATATATATATATATATATATATATATATATATATATATATATATATATATATACCCAGCTAACAATTTAACATTCTAAGAACGTTAGGAGAGCATTCCCCGTAAGGTTATATGAACGTTCTCTGGGAATGTTATGGGAACGTTCACTTGTGGAGTTTTTGTTAGGTTATATGAACGTTACGTTAGGAGAACGTTAGGTGTGAACGTTAGGAGAAAACTTTAACGGAACATAAAGGGAACGTTCTCTCAACATTTTGCGAACGTTAGGCGAACGTTCCCAGTACGTTAGGTATGAACGTTAGGGAAAAACTTTAATGGAACATAAAGGGAACGTTCTCTCAACATTCGGCGAACGTTAGGAGAACGTTCCCAGTAGGTTAGGTGTGAACGTTAGGAAAAAACTTTAATGGAACATAAAGGGAACGTTCTCTCAACAGTCTGCGAACGTTAGGAGAACATTAAGAGAACGTTCCTAGTACCGTTCTATGAATGTTCTTTGAGAATGTTATGGGAACGTTCTCTTGTGGCATTTTTGTTAGGCTATGGGAACGTTAAGTATTTTTCAATATATTTTCGGAAAGAAAAAACTAGTAGTAAATATGATTATTTTTTCATTATAAACATTTTATTATAAACATTTCTTGTACATGTTATACAGATTCCTCTGTCTGATTCCCTGTCGTGCTATTGCCTTATTTCTTTTTCTGCAATGAAAATAACAAAAGTCAGTTTTGCTAAAAGGCAGTAACATATTGTAACATGATTAGATTTTGTTTAAATGCTACTCAAATTATTTTGAAAAGAAGATCATGCATGGGGGGCTCATGGAAACTCCTGTAAAAAATCCTGTAGCCTGTAGTTAGTGGAATATATTAAGGGCTATAGTGGGGGTTCCTGAGAAATGGATAGTTAAATATTGCTCTAGGCTAATGGAATTGAGATACAAATGTGCTACCCTACACTAATTGAGATAAAATACTGAATTGCAGGAAAAATATAAAAATACGAACTACGGTAGAACCTGCTATGAGCAGCCACCCTTGTTGTGACACAGGAAAAGTGGCCTTTTAACACAGGGTAACTGTTCATAAGATGTTCATTTGTATGCAAAATGCCATTTTGAGGGATGGCCAAGTAATAAGAGTGGCTGCTCATGACAGGTTACACTGTATTACACAAAATTTAATACTATTAAATTGGGTAATAAATTTTAAACCATTAACTACATATATATAAATGTTTGCATATAAACATGTATTATTTTGTCAGAAATGTATAGCCCTTGAATTGTTTTTTTAATAAAGTATGTCAGCAAAAAAATGTAACATAGTTATGACAGTTTGCCAAGCGCTAGTTAACATTGATGCATATACATGGATGATGTAGAAAGGCGCCTTTTCATCTTCAGAAGTGCACACAGAGCACGAGCGGCAATTTACCTTGTACTTGGAGCCCCCAGGTCTGTGGGGTGCATATCGAAAGAATTGGATTAGCTCCTCATGCATGTCCCTTGTCTTTAGGTCCTTATATGATTCTTAGGATGCCTCTAGAGAACAAAAAACATAAAACACAATGCAGCTTGTTTTATCTGTGATGTGTACTGTTCAATTGTATTACTGCAATCCACAGCTACAAAAAAACAAGACTCCCGCTCTGAATTAAAATTTGATTGGAGTGATTTTGTGTAGTGTTATTAATGTAGTCGTAGGCTAGGTAAATAATCAAGACGCAAGACAACTAGGTCTAAGAGGCTCAGTCTAAGAGCAAGATAAGAACTGGACAGAGATAGTCAGAGATAGCAAACCTCCATTGAAATTAATGATCTTAATCAGTATCCTAGTAATGGTCCTAGTGATGGTAAATATAGGCTGATTGACGGTCATTTTGAATTTGATCTAGTTAAAAAAATTTCAGGGTGCATCCTCTCCCAAAACCTCACATTTTGTTTTATAGTAATAATAATAGTAATAATGGCCGATAGACGACCATTTTGAATTTGATCGTGTCAATTTTTTTTCAAAATGCATCCTCCCCTGAAACGTCACATTTTGTTTTATACACTGAGCTTCCATGTGAAAGTGAATAATGGCCGATAGGCGGCCATTTTGAATTTGATCGAGTCAATTTTTTTTTAAAATGCAGCTTCTCCTGAAACGTCACATTTTGTTTTATAGACTGAGCCTCGATGTGAAAGTGAATAATGGCCGATAGGCGGCCATTTTGAATTTGATCGAGTTGAAATTTTTGAAGATGTATCCTCTCCTGAAATCTCACATTTTGTTTTATAGTAATGGTCTAGCCATCTAGCACGATTTACCAAATATCGGCCATGTGAAAGTGAATAATGGCCGATAGGCAGCCATTTTAAAATTAATCAAGTCAACATTTTTCAAGATGCATCCTCTCCTGAAACGTCACATTTGGGGCCGTTCAACAATTACGTAACGCCTGGAGGGGCGAGGGGGGTTAAGCGATGCGTTACGGACCGTAGTCAACACAGCGTTACGAAGGGGGAGGAGGGGTGAAAAATCTCTCAAAAAAGCGTTACATAATTGTTGAACAGCCCCTTTATAGTAATGGTCTACCATCCCTCCCTCATGATGTTAGTAACCACTGCGAAATCCGAAACAAACATTTTTTCATGGCCTGGCAGAATTTTTTTTAACCCTTACACTGCTGCATAAAATTTGCAGCATGTGTGGTTTCCCACTAAGTAATATCTGGCACAAACATCTGATGAACAAATTTAACTGATATTAAAAGCCATTATATTACAAACAAACAGGAAGACACCAGAAAACAAAAGTAAAAAAAAAAATCTCTTTTTTTTTTAAATTCACTTGGCGACAGTGCTTTGTTTATTTTGGGCGACTATAGTCGCACATAGCAGTGTAAGGGTTAAATTACCTCCCTTCCGCATGACTTTTTTAGCTGATGTGATATCCGAAACAAGCATATTTTTAAGGCTGGCCTAATCAAGGTCGATTAAAAAAATTCAGTCGGGGGGGGGGGGGGTGCACATGGGGGAAAGGGGGATTAACAAATATTTATTTCAAGGTTTTTTTTCCATTTAACGTAGTAGCCTCTCTGGATTTCTTTTCTTTACGGGCGGAGAGAGACATTTGATTTTTTTTCCAGAGGTGGGGCAGACAGGGAGTCAAAACAAATTTGAAAAAAAGAAGGGGATCGAGTGGCGGGGGGATCACAACAAAATTGAAATAATAAGAGGGGGAGGGTGAAGGCAACTTTTCAGATTTAATTGTTTTCGAAT
Source organism: Flabesymbios commensalis (assembly GCA_964017125.1). Classification (NCBI taxonomy): domain Eukaryota; kingdom Metazoa; phylum Annelida; class Polychaeta; order Terebellida; family Flabelligeridae; genus Flabesymbios; species Flabesymbios commensalis. The sequence continues at coordinate 46,590,457 of OZ024906.1, forward strand.
GGGGTGGGGGGGGAGCAGATGGGTCAAGCGAATAGAATAATTTACCTAAGATCAGTGCTCCAGATTACATGCGTATATCCGTAAAATACGCATGTAAAAACAAAAGAACTCATTGATAGAAAATCTGAGGAGTATTATTACCCATTAAAATACCCATCAAAATAAAAAGAAACAGGAAAAATGAAACAATTTGTTGTATTTTGTACGTGAGCACTTAGCAGAACTATGTGACCTGAGTGTGACCTGAATGTTGTTGTATGAAAAATACTCGTTGTATATTTTGTCATCATATTTCACTCCTTATCACCCATTTCAATGAGTGAAATACTCCTAAAACCAAAAAAATATCCGGAGCTCTGTAAGATATTAATTTATTTGTTTGTTAAAAAGCATCTTTGGATTTTTTTTTTGGTGGGGGGCAGATAGATGAAAAGGATACTTTTATTTATTTTGACTGTCTTTTCAAAAAAATATAGGGCATCTTTGGTTTCAATTATTAACACAACAAAAACACGCCTATTGGAGAAGTACAGCGACTGTTGTTCGCAATGCATTCGGGTAGGCAGAATCGTATGTGGCCGGCACCTTCATCAGCTAACTAGGTATAAGGCGATTGTGTCGCCCACTAGTGGCGACCAACTTACCAACACATTATGTATATTGAAAGCCGCTTCTCTTAAAGTGGTAGAAAAATTCTCGATAAATCGTGTCACACGAATAAGGTGGTTAGCCGATTTGCATGAATATTTGAAAATATTTCCGTCCCAGTCGCCGACAGTGGCGTAATTAAGAAAAAAGTTTTTTTTAATTAGATATAATTTGAGGAATTAGACTATTTTGTCTAGATTTTGTCGAATTATTAGATTTGTTGCGAATCCGCCATCTTGATATTTTGAAGACCACATTTATTTCCGCACTGAATTTATGAATTTTTTCGCTGTAAAAAGCGAAAAAGCGCATGAACCTCTTGTCGCACAATGTTTCTAAAGAGCCTAATGGCATTAACAGTTCATGCTGACACCAAATCCTTACATACTTTGCAAATAACAATGTTTCATTTTTTTTGATCCCTTAAAAAAATTTAAACTTCCATTTTTTTAGTCAAATTTTCATTGACTGACAATTTGCAGTTCGTATTTTGTAGCTTGGTTAGTCTAAAATTAGTTGCGTGTTCGCTCACGTCGGTAGTCACCAATGTTGGGTTGGTGACCGGTAAAATGCAGTGTAGATGCTGGCTGCATGTCCTTATCAAGCGTCGGATTTACCAATGTTGGGTTGGTAGGGCGGTCCCCAGTATTAGTGCGGACAGCTGGAGTCGAAGCTCAAATTTGCTCTGTGTCCATACCCGCCGGGTCAGCAGTCAAAGATAAAGTAAATAGGATAACTTATGTGAAATTCATTCTTTCATTTATTGTAGATAATCTGGTAATATCACCTTGCTTTGCATAGCTCGCGACAGGGTGTGTGACCGGCCATATTAGCCTATTTGCCGCTCAGTGGAGAGGCACTTCCACTCGCTTTGACTGCCTGTGTAAAGCTGACAAAATACCAGCGAAACGGTGGCTTGGGTATCGCTTGGCGGGAACGAGACTCGTCAGCTTCTATCTCGCCAAGCCAAAACCGGCCCAGATTGAAATTGGTCGGGATCGCAGCCCTAGTCTGTCGCCGGCGCCACAGGCCTATGCAAGTGAAAAAGGAGAAAAATTAGATACATGTTTTATTGATTTGCCAAAAGCCTTTGACACTGTTTGGAGACCAGGCGTTTTGGTTAATATATGAGATATGAGATTGGTCGAAAGTTTTATAATATTAATAAATCAATGTATGAAGAAGTCAATACTTGTTTCAAGACTGGTGATAGTTTCTCATCCACTTTTAAATCAGGGTTTCGTGTAAAGCAATGGGAAGTCGTAAGTCTCATATTATTCAATATATATCTGAATGACCTTCCGGAGATTTACTAACCTTCCGGAGAGCTACTTCTGACTCAATGAATTTGGGCAAACATTTTAGTATCAAGATCAGAGCAAGGCTTGCAGAATTGTCTTTATAATTCGAATGTCTATTGTAGGCCTAGTGATTGGAAATTGAAAGTTAATATTTTCAAATCAAAAGTTATGATTTTCAATAGTGCAGGTAGAATGTCTCATACAGTTTTTAAATATGGAAATAATATTATTGAGAACGTCAGAAACTCCAAATATCTGGGTGTTGAATTTTTATTTCTGCTTATTTTAATGAAGCTAAAAACAAATTGAAAGATAAAGCAATGAAATCTCTATCATTAATAATCATCATTTGTCTCCAAAGATTGCTAATGATCTATTTAAGAAATTGATAATACCTATTGGGACATATGAATCTGAAATATGGGGTGTTACAAATAGCAAAATGAAAATATGTAAATTAGCTGACTCTATGCCTTTCGAAAAAGTGAATATGAGTTTTAGTAAATGTATTCTTGGTGTGAATAAAAAAGTCTGTAATGCAGGGGTAAGTAGAAAAATTGGTTGTTTTTTCAGTTTATTTAGATATATCATGAAATATTGTAAAATGTGCAAATTGACTTAAAGAATTGTCTGATAGTTGTCTTTTGAAATTAACTTATCAATGTAGTATTGCGCTTAATAGCAAGGGGTTAAAACATGGTTTACTGGATACAAGAAAATGCTAAAAGAGTTCACTGAACTAAATGAAAATGAGATAGATAAATTGTCAGAATTTGAAATCAGACAAAAATGTAACTCTACATATGTGAAATATTGGAAAAATGATATTACTCGTCCTTACTCAAAATATTGACTCTAGAGATCAAACAAAGTATATGTTAAATGTAGAAGGTCCTATTTTAAAATTGATTTCAAGATTGTGTTATGAAGAATTTGAAAAGAGAATTGATGATGATGTTGGTCAACCTAGAATTTAGAGTTTTCAACCAGTGAAATAATAAGACAAATACTGATGAATGTTAGGTGTGGATGGCGGATAATATTCGAAATGTTACAATTAGAAATTATTATTGGGCCTCATTTTTTATTAATTTTTAAATTTTAATTTAATGTTGTTTTTTGGGCATGTAAATGCATTTTATTGGTTTTGTTTACATTATATTGTATTGACCAAATTTGATGGAAATGTCAAAAAACGATATATATATATATATACATATAGGCCTATAGGCCCTATAGCATAAATTTATGTTTTGTTTGCTTGTACCGGGGCGGGGAGGGGGGTTTCATATAGCCTACAATTATTATGTTAAATGTAGGCCTAACCTCAACCTGGATCTTGATCATATGAGCTAAAATTTACAACACATGACATAGGCTACTATATGATCGAATTACAATAAAACATTTATTTCGTTTCAAAGAATAATTCTCTTTCGGGGGGATCTTGCTTTTGTCGCCCGGCAGGCCTACCCACAAAACATGCTTGCTTTCAATGCTAGGCTAGGATCTTGCTTTTGTCGCTCAGGTATATCATGTGCATACGCCACTTGCTTGCTGCTTGCTTTACGACAAGGTGGAATCTTGCTTTCATCTTGCTGGCGAAGTCGCCGGTCTGGAACCAAAGTGTCAGCTAGACTTCATGGCATCCCGTCTAGCTTTCATCGCCCATGTTCATAACACGTCATATACCCGGTAGTCATGGTTTTCGGCGAAATCATTCTTGCGAATCACAGCTTCTTTCCCTCTTTCAGGACCTGGCCAGTAGTACTCAAACAGACATGCTCATTATGGATTTTAGCAAAGCTTTCTACAAGGTTCCGCACAAACGTTTAAATTACAAACTCAACTGGTATGGCATTTGCGGAGATACACGTACAAGAGTGGATCACTGACTTTCTCTCTGCTAGATCCCAGAGGGTAGTTCTGGATGGTGCTACCTCTGACAGTGCTCCGGTATTGTCGGGGGTGCCCCAAGGGACTGTCCAGGGACCCACTCTTTCTGATCTATAGAAATGGCCTCCCTGATGGGATCGTGAATAATACAGTCCGCTTATTCTCTGATTACTGTATTAGCCACTGTTAGCCACCTCGCTGGAAATCCCTTGCTGTGCGTCGCAGTAATATACGACTGCACACAAGGTACAGAATAGTGCATACAACAATGGGTGGCTGACCATATCCACTAGACAAACACGAGGGTTCCTTCCGCGGAGGTATATTTCAAATGACCTTTTATACATATTTTCATTTTTTACCATGCACTATACCTGTCTGGAACAGCCTCCCACTTTATGTTGCATCCTCTCTGACACTGCACTCCTTCCGCCAATGACTAAACACTATGTAAACCGCAAGGTTTTAATTTACTTTGGTTACACTGCACAATTTTTGTTCTGTTGTAACCTCCTGTTTTCTTTTTGGGTTACAACAGTTAGGACTTTGACACCAGTATTCAGACACGTAATTTGTGCAGACACCTCAAGGCGGGTAATGCTGCAAAAGAGGAGCGAACGCTGTTTACACGAAGTAGAAGGCCTACGATTATTATCAGGGGGAAGTTTCTTCCTTTCATTACCTGCAATATTTAATAAACGTCATTATTGTGTGAGGAGCACGCAGCGTGGGGCCCTGCACGAAATTAACGTCGATACACTGGTCTCAACCTTAACTCGACGAGGCCACCATTAATATAACGTGATCGCCCAGTCACATTAAGAAGGGAAAAACAATGCTACTTCTCTGAAAACCCTCACACGGGAACAGCGGGGCTCGAAACCGGGACGCATGCATGACTGGAGAGGCGGTAAGGCGTTTTAACCATTGTCTCCTTCTTATGTCATTAACGCTATATTCCTATTTTATTTAAAAAAAACAGCCTTGCTCTTGGTAGGGCTTATAGGTCTACTGTATGCATATATCCTGCTTTCGTTGTCGCTATAGTGTTTAGCAAACGCCTAATTTTAACATAATGACATAACAAGATCTCATTAAAGTGCCACATTGACTTTTTTGTAAATATGATGAAAATGTTGTCCAAATTTACTCCTTTCAGCAGTAGGCTACTGTGTTAGTTTTCAGATAATTTTGTCAATACGAAAGTTTTATTAAATCAATAGAACAAGAAAGTGATTTTTGTGAAAAAAATATAAATGATTTATTAGAATCACTATACAATCTGCTCAAAGAATTTGGAACGATGAAGCAACCACAAACTATATTTAAATTAAAAATAAAAGACTCTACATTGTATTTGTGACCAAACAAGGTGGTTGTCTAATGGTAAGAGTCATTGTTGTTGAATTTAAAGTACCGGTATGCTAACGTGACGTTTTTGTTGACATTTTGTTAATGTCACGTTAGCAACAGTGTTACTAGAAGCCACTTCGCTGGCTATAATTTTTCCAGCACCCACTCAGAAATAAGTGTTTGTATTGTTAGTTTCAGATTATTGCATTGTAGAATGGCTAAAATAACTGTATTTCCAGGTTTGCAATAAACAGCAACATCTAACGTGACAGAAGTGAAGACACTTGACATTTGATGAATGTCAAGGATAGGAAGCATTATACTGAAAAAAAAAATGAAAAAAATATAAAATCCTATAATTACAATTATAAGATTATGGACAATGAAGCAGCTTCAAATTAAAAGAAAACAGATTATATTCCCGATCAAACAAGTATATAATTTAAAGCTAAGTGTGTTTTTCCTTGCATTCAAGTCATGCTAACGTGACGTTTATTTTGACATGTTGCTAGTGTCACGTTAGCAACAGTGTTAATAGAAGTCGCATCTTTGCCCAGAATTTATAGGCACACAACTAGAAATGTTCACTTGAATGGCTGGTTTCGGACTGTTGCATCGTATAATTACTACAGTATTTTATTTTTGCTGTTTGGAATAAACATCAAGTGCTAACGTGACAGATGCCAATGACACCAATTCCCAAACTATTCTGTTGTTAAATAACATTTTCCAACCACAGATATAATACTAGATATGTAAACATAATTGCACTAAACACAAATTTTTGGATTCAACATCTGGAAAAGCCCACCACTTCAAGAATCATGTGACCCTAGCAGTGCTCTCGTTGGGGGCTTCCACTTTTGTTTAACTAGTTTTATCATCTGATTCATGCATAGACCTTTCAGAAAATGTATAGTTATCCATAGCCTAGACAAGAAAAATTGTGCTTTTGAACACTGGTATGCCATAAAAATGACATTTTTTGCCTGTCGCCAGCACATGAGTGGGTGCAGTTTTTTGAAAATAAATTGTTTAAATTTGACGAACATATAATAGTGATATTGTATTAATAAAGAGAATTTCCAAAGGTAGTATATTGTCCGTTGCAAAATTGAACGTATGTTCATGTTGCGACAAAATGGAAGAATATGTTACATTTGAGTTAGTTTTTATCTGCCAAGAAATCTAAAATCAACTAAAATTCCTTGCTGTGTGATGAATATGTAGTCTAACGTAAGTATAGGGAGACATATAAAAACTATGTGATACTAACAGTACCACTCTTGCAATAATCAATAGAAACAAGCAGACACTATTTTTTAAGAAAACAGAATACGCCACATGGATTCTGAAGATATAGTGGTATGCACACTTAACAACAAATGACCCTTTAGATACTCACTAGGTATGTCTCCAAGCTTTACAATTGTTCAAAAAAAAATCCAGAATACGTTACACAAAATACGTTACATACGTTACATTTTTTGGTAACGTATTTTGGTAACTTATTTTGCTCTTTGTTGAACAATGTTGTAATAGTGCATTCTGTTTCGAAAAAAAGTACAAAACACACACACTATGGATAATACAACTATTTACAGGATATAGTGACATTCAATGTCATTATATTAATTATCATAACATGAATTTTGTTACTTATGTAACGTTTTTTAGTAACGTATTTTTCATTTTTATTTGAAATATTAACCAACAGGCACAAACTCATAGAAACTAAACTCACAGAAACAAGTATATATCATTATAAATATAATCAAAGATGTGCTTAGACAAAAAATACCTTGATTATTCTATGTAGCAGTGTGTAATAACTTACATTATACATGCAAATACAGAATACGTTGCTTTTAATTTTGACAAAGATTTTGGGCCTGGTGAAGTATAGTGAAACAGTAGATACATTAGATCTGGCTGGTAACAATGACACACATTAATTGTAGGGTTTATTTTAAACAATATTGGATGGTTATTGAAAATGTACACACTACTGTTCTTATTCGGAAAAAAATAAAATAAAAACACATTAATATTTCGAACAGCCTCTATATCTTATATACTGCAATGTATCAAGATTATTTACAATTAGCAACATTGAAAAACCATTGCTATATTTCATTTTGCATGTTTTTATTTTGTATGGTATTTGTACAAAAATGCTTAATAGATATCAAATATGCTGGGAAATGTTCAAACTATAAAAAATGTAACGCATTCTGTGTCTTTTTTGTGTGCTTTTATTTGTTCATTTAAATGAATAAAATGTATGTCTTATACTTAATTGGTATCTCAATTTTTTTAGGACAAAAGGAAAGAATTTCTATATTTTTAAATAAAGCTGCCGGAAGAGGTCCAGAGAGAAGTTGATTTTGAAAAAGTCTTGAAGTGGCGAGCTCTGCCAATTTGGACACCATAGGCCTATGTTTGAGGGACAAGAAGAAGGCAGGCCTCTATTCTCGCGTAAAATGTTTGGATTCTATAATACACCCGAAGTTATAGTGAGACCTGTCATAATGTTGGGAGCTAGATGGATTGTGAAGAACGTCATTAAATTTACAAAGTTTTACACCTAAACAAAAGATAAACATGAATAATAATTTGAATAAATTCTATTCATCAATTAGTTGTGTCTGATAGTCTAGCTGACCGAATTTTTGTTGACTTATTTTTCATTTTGTATTTAATTTCTGTTATTTTTTAAATATGTACTCCAATACAGCATCATTCACCATTGAATTTTAAAAGTATTTTTTAGTATATTCTAGATCAGTACCACTATGAATAAATCTGTCCTACGCATAGGCCTGTAAATCCATAAATAAAATTGGTGAAAGGTGGACGATGATAGGTCATTTTAACCACTAATAAAAAAATCAGCCGGCTATAAGTATCACAGGAATAAAACGTGAGATGTCATTTTAATATGGAAGGTGTTCAACACACCTTTTTAAAGCATATTGTATAAATTACAGGTGATGAGAGTGTTTTCTCTAGCTCCCAATATTATGACATTATATCTTGAGGTGTAATATTGAATCTAAAATTTTAACGGGAATGTGTAGGTTTAATACTTAAAGGCCCATTCCTAAGTGCCTTAAAAGTTTAAAATTGTGTTTCATAGGTTTTATGTCATCGTAAATCTATGTTATCTTTCTCCACCCTCCATTTGAAAGAGATATGTACCCGGTAAGTGTGTATTTCGAAATTTTCATACAATTTCTAACAACCATCCCAATATTGATATTAGGTTTGACTATGCTGCTGAGGGTCTAGATGAAGGGTCCGATCTTGATTTTTTTCTTTGAAAGGATCAACAGTGAGGAAAATCCCTTCCTTTTTGTCACTTCACCAGCCTTGAACATTCCATGAATATTACCGGTACCTGTGCATTTTGGAGATTTTCACGATGTCGCGCAAAGATGTAAAACATGGCAATTGGCCGAGTTCAAAGATTTTGGAAATGTGAGACCCGTTGGGAAACGTTGTTAAGCGCTGATTTCCCGATGACATTGTAATTGAACTAGCAACGTCTTTGACAATGTGATACATCTGAGACCTTACATACTCATCCTAATACGAGTAAAGAACTTTTTGTCATAGATTACGGCTAGTAAATTATAAAAACTATCTTTAGAAAGAATAAATAAAATCGGTGAATCGATGTCACTTCCCTGTCAAACATGGCGACAGAATTAAAAGTCAAGTGGATCTAAAAGACAAAAATGTAATGACCGACGTTTTGTCATAATTTGTCTTTTTCGAAGCCTAATTACGTTGCCAACGGATGTTTCTCAAAGTTGTAATCTATCGGAATGTTGCCTTTATTCATTCAAACACTAAAAAAAAGATAATATGGCTGAAACAAAAACATGCAATTCCTCCAGGTATGGGCCTTTAATTGAACACCTAATATTATGTCTACAGTACTGTGCCATGCTAACGATACAGCCTATATTAATACCTGCTTTATTTGACCATAAAAAAATCAGAGCAGGTAATTCATTTCCCCATTACCCATTTCTTCCAGCACCTTGCCATGGCGGTAGGTATTCAGAAAAAAATAATAATTGTGTTCATATCTCAAAGTACTTGAACGAATTTAGGGACTTGACACTGTCACGATAGCATTGTAATATTATATATGTCATTCTCTCAATTTAAATGCATAGTTCACAGCTATATATATACAAAATGAATGCATTTTATATCATAGTATGTCACACTTTCAGATACATTGGAAAACGTTTGTTATGTCTATTTCGTGTTGGGTGATGAATGACATGATTCTGATATGTGTAACAGTGTTGAAACTGCCCAGCCCGGGGATAGAACCACCGACCCTGGCATCATGATACTTGAGCGCTGCGAATCCAGCCAAAGAGTAGTAATCACAGAGTAGTAATCACTCTAGTCTGCCATACACACACCCGGCTACATACTCCCCTCTGAAATATCTGCTTGTCCCAGAGCAGCGTTCAACAAACTCGTGGGTTGAATTCTTCATTTTCCTGCATACCACATGCATTTTTTACTGCCACCGTGTTGGCTTCAAACCTAGAATATCCTACTAGGGCACTACAGGCCAGAAGAACCGACATTGGGCGTCATTGTAACAAAGAGTCGACTCGTTAGCCAGATTAGTAATCACTCCAGTCTGCCATACACACACCCGGCTACATATGCATATTTTTTAAGATAGTGTAGGAAAGCAAGCAGTGTTGAGCCCTTGAGCTACCGTCTAGACCTTTAGCTCAATGGTAAAACGTTGGCTTGTGGTGCGAGAGGTCGCCGGTTCGAGACTCGCTGGGTCACAACATTAATTTACCACATTGGCGACGAAGATGTTTGCAATGGACTGATGACCACTAGTGGTGGGGTGCTGGGCTGGCCAGGTCGAGGACCATTCAAGGCAACGATGTGTGGGGTTGGGCAGCTGTGTTGGGAACATGATTGACAACCTGTGGCGCCAGACGATGAGATCGCGGTGGGCCTCTCTCATTGAGAGAAAAGGAGGAAGAGTGTAGGAAAGCAAGCAGTGTTGAGTCTTTGAGCTACCGTCTAGACTTTTAGCTCAATGGTAAAACGTTGGCTTGTGGTGTGAGAGGTCGCCGGTTCGAGATTCTCTGGGTCAGAACATATATTTACCACAATACATTCCTACATGAAAATTGATATATAAAAACAAAGATCTTACAATGCCTTTCTGCAGTTAAATAACATTTATTACAATATGTGGTAAATTTGGGAAGTTTTAGAACCGCAAATAGACACTTTTTCCTAAACCAAGGCCGATTTAAATGTCACATGAGCACAAAACTTGGTCTACTATGTCTCCTTACATCACTGAATAAATGAAACGTAACACACATTATAGGTGATAGCATCATAGCAGTCTACAACCGATTAAACACCTCTTACGTCACATTGGCACTTTATCTTGTTTGATTTCATATATCTTACGACATCTATGGTTTTATTATTACACTTCGCTATCATATAGGTGCAGACGAGAAAAACAAAATTATGATTCATCTTCCGAATTCCGCCTAGGGCCTAGAAACGCTTGCATGATTTCCGTGCAAGATCTTGCTTTCGTCAGGGTTAATAGTTATCATACAATACTTTCTGTTAATCGCACATCTAAATATATATATTTTCACACATTATTTATTGACGCTATATGCACATAGTAAATATATATAGAAAAAACGTTTAAGTTTTAACTCTGCCTATAAACACTTGCTTTCAGTACAAGGATGTTACTTTCGGCAATTGGTTTCCTTTCGGGTTTCATCATTACCATTCCCACGCCATGTCCATAGTAGCCTGTGGGGCCCAGCGACCAGTTTCCTTTCGGCCGGCGAGACCAGGCGGGAGTAGGAAGTGACGAGTTGCTGTCTCCCGACAGGCCTCGCCGCTAGGCGTTCTTGCCACCTTTTCCCGCACTTACAACTCAGTCAGCGAAGCGTCCAGATGTGCCGACTCGCGATCAGCCATGTGGCAGAGCCCATCAGCCTGTCCGAGAAATTATATGTATAATGAACCTATAAGTGACGATTGAGATAATAAACCAAAGAAAGAGAATTCCAAAATGTTTTATTGTTAATCGGCGCCCAGGCGGGGAGTTTGAGTATAACTCGTGAGATCAGGGGATGGGGTGCGCAGCCAGAACCAACATGGAGGCCGCACACCCTCTCCAGTCGACATTGGTGACTCTCGACTTTTAGATTTGGATATGCACCCTTCTGATCTACAATTTTTTGTGTCAGCACGAACATTCCATCTACAAGATTCAAACTGCATATCATCAGTCAATAGCACATTGCCCGTGACTTGGAAGCTTATAATTGTTAGAGGACTAAAAGTCAAATGTACAAGCTATGACACTACGTTAATTAGGAAAGTTATATGAAAAGAGGTAGACACGTTTTCGCTGAATTTGCGAAAAAATTCTTTGATATTAACTGAAATCCACATAGCTCCATTTTTTTCAAGATGGCAGACACTGCAGATTGCGCAATAAATCTGGACGAAATAGTCTAATCCATATATCGGATTTAAAAAAAAATCATAATTACGCCACTGTAGGCGACTATTTTAACATTTTTAGTGGGAAATCGTTGAACACTACAATTGGGTGACTCGATTTTTATGAGAATTTTCCACCAGATTTATTAATAGACTAGGCCTACAATTCTAATTTTTAAATTGACAAATAATAGCCTCGATTCATAGAACTTTTATAGGATTAGAACCATTTAAAATTGTTCGCCTATTATACATGTGAATAAATGGTTTTGTTTGGTCCGTAAATATCCAAATGTTAGGACCGTAGGTCAGAAATATCCAAATATGACTGCATAATTATTTCAGGGGAGCAGATTTGTCATAATATGTGTTGGTAAGACGCCGCCATTAGGGGCAGCAACGGTTTCCCTTTCATTTAGCTCATCTGGCTGCCGAGGCATGCATTGCGCACATCACTCCATCAGCACACCTCATTAATTTTCACAAAAATTAAGGCCACCATATTTTTTTCCACAGCAGCTATGGAATTCCCCCGGCACGCATACAGGCCACACAACTAGACCTGACGTTGGTGAATCGTAGTCTAGACATATTTACACACTGATAAATTTCTGTCATCCACGGAATTTAATACTACATTTTTTTCAAAATATTGCTTTTAAGCATCAATGAAATAATATCGCACATTGTGTTTTAACACAACTCGATTTTTTTTCTAGCAATTTCCGAAATAAATCTAATTTTTTTCGGTGATTAGGCCGACTGTCCCCCTGCCGTGTTAATTGGCATACCAACACGAGTGGTTTACTGACAGTGCAGGTCGTCGTCTGCCGGTGAAATATGTTAATGAGCTGTTGCCGCACATTCACAATCGTACACAACCATGGCTCAGGCACTATGAGCCAACTCGTCTTGATATACAATGCGAAGCGACTGATTTTGACGAAACAAGGAATACTCCTCAAAATGAATTTAAAAAAAAATTCTGGGCATTCTCTCGCGAAATGGCGAGCGTTACCACAGATAAAACATGAACGGTCTCCCGGGGAACAGGGGTATCTTGGGCTATTGACACCTCCCTGCGAAGGATATTCAAGTGAACGAACAAGCATGTCTGTGAGTTTTTGCACCGCTTCAGCCAGCTTCGCCATTTGGGTAACGACACCCATACCCTCATTCGCGGTGGAAATAATCTTCGCTGCATCCCCCCAAGCTCATCATCAATCGCCACCTGCCGGATTGTGGCTACATCGCCAAAGAGCGCTTTTTGATTGTGATATGAGCTCCTTACAAACCCGATGGCTTGGTTCAGAGTCTGTGGGACTCTTTCCATTGCACTAATCGCCGAACACTTCCCACGACAACCACGCAGGAATGCGTTGATCGCCGAGTCCTGAATGATCTGATCTAGTGCATCAGGGTAGGCTTCATAAGCCAGCTGCTGTACCCTCTCAGCAAATGACCCTATATCTTCCTCCACCGTCTGCTTCAAGGATAGAAGCTGCTGACACAAGGTATGGGGAGGGTCTTCCCTGCCGTAGCGGTGATCCGTACAGTGATCCGTGCGTCACCATGTGGTGAATCGACTATTTCTGGGTTGTTACCCCCCTGCATTAATTGTAGGCAAGCTAATTGTGCTAATATTTGTTGCTGTAACAAAGGTGGTGGGCCAACACCTTGAGTCCCAAACCCTGGTGGTGGTGATGGGGATGACATACTCTGCATTGGGGGCACCTTCGTGTGCGTGTAGATCAAAGGACCATGTATCCCAACAGAATTTGGCGGGGGCGGTTGAGACGGAGCACTAACTTAGACATTGGTGTACGTTTGTGTGGACCTGGACAGTGGCGGGGGAGGCGGAGCACAGGCTTCGTGCTTGGTGAACGTTTGTGTGGACATGTCTCTCTATTAGGCTCGTCATTATCCTTTTCTAGTGATTAGACTCTCTGGTCCAATTTATCAATTTTCTTAGAAAAAACATTTTCCATTTTGTCAAATTTTTGACCTAATCCTGACATCATATTCATGAGCTCTTGGAATGCACGATCATTTTTCAAACCCTGTCCTTCACCCCCTACATCACCATGTACAGCAGGCCCAGGTAACTGTTCTCACATAACCACCAGCAACAAGTGAACAAATACACACAAAGACAATTTTTTATATATATATATAGATATTCAGAGTGCGAACAGAAGAGGAAACCAGCTTAGCAATAACTGAAAAGGGGTTACTATCACAGCCTCCCCACAACAGCTTTCACTAAACTGGCTCAATCAAAATTATAATCACACGTGAATAGTTATAAACCAATGAAACAAAGTTGGTAAAACAATACAAACTATCAACTGACACAGAAATGTCAATAATGACAAGGCCTAACGTTAGCCGTAATCTGACCCAGACTGGACTAGAGTCTAGGCTAAACAACTGATTACAATTAGCTTTATCGCCAAGAATAAACAATCAATTAAATGCACACAACCACAAGTGTGAACACAAAAAAAATCAAAAATTGACAATAGTCTTACTTATGTCATACGGTACTAGAACATCTACTACATCAGCAGTGCGAATATTCAACTGAACTTATAGTCTACTCAGCAACCCCAGCAGCCTACAACTTGTTTCACGACCCCGCTTCAAGTACGTCATATTACACAATTTCATCTTATTTCAAGAACCGTCCAATTTCATTTATGAAGACCAGCCAGGCGCAGATCCAGAGGGTGACGCAGGGGGCAAATTCTTTTAAAAATCCCCCAAATTGGCCTAAGTTTGTCAAAAAAGCTTGTGTAGGCGAGCCATCGAACCCCCTGCGCCCCCTCCTTTTTTAAATCCTGGATCCGCCCCTGGTAGCAGGCCCGTAGCCAGGGATGGGGGGTCTGAGAACCAGAGTAGCCCCCCCCCCTTCTTGGGCAGAGGTCCGGTTTTTCATGCAAATTATTTATCACTTATCACTGACAACTATCACTGTTATTTTTACTCTTACCAACTCTATGCTCTTACAGTACGGGGATCTCCGCACTGTAAGAGGTAATGCGTCACAGACCCTTGGCCAACATTAAATTAACATTGATTCAGTGAGAGGAGAATCAACTCCGCAGCACCAATCCAGAAGCTGTTTCGCTGCCAGTTTTACGAGGGGTCATTAGCCGCAATCTCCTGAGTTGTAGGCCTACCCTCAGCCACCCCTATGTGATCGGCTCCACCATTTAAGCTCCCTTTGAGGCTTACCGTTTTCTAAATGATATAATTATGAACAATTATAGGCCCATGATCAAGTAAGTTATAAAAAGTTGCTTGCACAATTTCGTAAAAATTGGTTCATGATTGACTGAAAAATTTGCGAAAAGTGTGGGTTGATGGTTAATATGAATTCTACTATTAACATTAGGCCCTGCTGAATCATTATTTCATGAAGTCAAGAAAACATTTTAAAACAGTTTAAAAATGTTAAAACCTACACTTCAAGGTTTTGATAATTTTGAAATTAAAAAAAAATTAAACCTTGTGAAATGACCTTTTATACTCATATCATGTCATATCATGTCATTTAACATTCATAAACTGTTTTTCGATATTTCGTGATGGTGGTATCTGGTTAATGTATCGCTATATTAACCCTTACAGTGCGGGAATCAACTTTAGACGTCAAAATCTGACGTCTGTTGGCTAGACTCAGATTCTGACGTCTAAAGTCGATCCCCGCACTGTAAGGGGCCGACCATTTAATACCAGGGGGGGGGGGGGTATGGTTTTTCGTAAAAAATAATTTGTTCACAAAATTTGCGGAAAAAAATAGTTTGCTCTATAGAGTGTGGGAAAAAAAGAATTTGTTCATTTATGTGTGAGAAAAAAATAGAACAAAATTTGCAGAAAAAAATAGTTTGCTCTATAGAGTGTGGGAAAAAAAGAATTTGTTCATTTATGTGTGAGAAAAAAATAGATTGTTGACAACCAGCAGATCTTTCCAAATCTGCCGGAAACTGGCAAAGAAATTTATGGGATTAAAGGTCTAGTCAACTGTTAAACCTTGCAGGGCATGGGTTCCCCAGAATGCAGTATTGCCCGTGGGTAGGCCTAGGCCCTATATCATAATAATACTAAAATATGTGTCTCATACCCACCGCCACATTAAGAGCAAGTTCCCGAATGATAGCACGTCCATATATATTTCAGCAACATCTATATATGAGTTAATAATTCCACAAAAGCTCAAAGCTCTTAGCCCTGGCTCTTCGCTGGGCGTTGGGTTTGCAAGCTAACTGACTTTATTACTGCGGGGATTGCGAAACAGCTGACCCCGCGAATGTGTATTGACAAGACAGCTTTTCCTCAAACATTGTACACTCCACCAATGTTGGTTCAATGTTGGGCCAGCGTCGCAGACGTTGGTCAAACATTAAAACAGCATTGGGTCAATGTTTTGTTTGAATAGACAGAGTATATTTTGTAATCAGTTTAGTTGCTGACATTAATGCCGTCAGGCTGTACTCTATAGGCTAATGTAGGCCTACACGTGACTGTCACACGCATGCACGTTTCACAGTTGAATGGATCTTTAAACATGTCCTGGAAAAAAAAGTTTGTCTGTGACATCTCAGGAAAAAAAATTGTTTGTTTTTGATTAGGGAGAAAAACAATGTTTTGTTTTCTTGTTGGAAGGAAAAAATAATTTGGTTAGGAAGAAAAACAATACCCTCCCCCCTGGTATTAAATGGTCCGCCCCTAAGAGTAAACATATTTTTAATGGCATACAGCATAGCACTACACACATCACACACATGTACATCATACGGCACGCATCACATACAACACATCGCACTACACACATCAGACTGTTCACACCATGCACAACACATCCAATACCTCACACCACACACCACCCACCACATACACATCACACTACGTACACTACATACATACACACACACATGCACATCATACTACACACAACACGTAAAATACATACACATAGAACCACATACACAACACTATACACAACACCATACACACCACACATGTTCCACCACACACACACACACACACACACACACACACACATACCATTACATACAACACATCACACACATTGAACTACACACCATACAGCATAAACACAGCACCATGCATCTCATATTACACACATCATACTTCACACATCACAATATGCACACCATATACTACAAACATCGCATCACAAACAACATACCACATGCATTGCTATTTTTAGATGGAAATAAGGTAATCCCCGAATTCAGACATTTCCGAATATGTTTAAGGTGTACATTGTCCCGAAATAGATCAGCATCAATTGTACTTAATACAGATATATCAACGTATCAAACTTGTCCGTACACATCCTCCTGAGTAAGTTGTTGTATCTAACCATCTATTTTTGTACAACATTATACATTATTTTGGCATGATTATTATAAAATGTGTCATCTCGATATTCAGAAATATATATCTTATTTTCCTTAACAAGAGCCATAACTGTATTAACTTTTACACTCACAATGTGAAGTGGTCATATACATTTATAAAACTTCATTATGATGCAGAAGGTGTCCTATAGGTGACATGCACAAAACCAATCTGGGTTTGAACAAGTCCAGACCGATTCGCAAACAAGTTTCAACATGTTTTTCCATGTAGAGTGGTCTGTGATGATATCACAAGGGGAGGGGGACCCTAGGGGTGGGGGAGAGGTGAGTCATTTTATTGATTGTGCAATACACCAACGAACCAATTAGATTGAAATGTTTGGTGTCCTATATCGTTGACAAAGTACAAGCAAGTTTAAACATGTTCACGAGGGAAGTGGGTAGGTGTGATGAGTCATACCATGGGGTGGGGTACCTAATAATGGTGTTGAATCATCACATACAAAAGGGAATGGGGGACATGGGATTGTTGACATGTCAAATGCCAGCATGGACAAACATTGACAATGCTATAACTTCGATTCTTCAACAGTACCAACGTTTGTTTAAATTGTTTAAATTGTTTTCTTTGCAGTCCTCCTGAACAGAATATCAGACATAGGGCAACAACAATGTTAAAAAATCAGACCTCCATAATGGAGTATCAGGCAAAAAGACGGCAAACAGCAAGGTGCCAAACGTGTCAATGACCTACACCTAGGCTGCTGTTTAGTGAATAATGTGTTGTTGATTGGGGTATACCAGTCTATGACATAAATCCAAATGACCAATGGAAGTGTGATGATCGCATGGGGATGAAAACACTGTTATAATAAGAATAAAATACGTTTATAGCTAATTTATACTACAACAAGAGGTCAAGGGTTGTGACCTGACAAAGCACTGTCAGTAGAAGAAATCAAGTCTACACTACAGATAGCAAATCAGCTTGGCACTCAGTGGTTCCAAGTGTTATACTGTGAAACACAGCGACGTCACCGGAAACCATTTTAAATGGCTACTCGGTGAAAACAATGTTATATAAGACCCCCTCTCCCATACTACATTGCATTAGCTAGCTCGATAAAAACATTGGGAGGTCAAGTCTATGGAGTTTCACAGAAAAGGGGATCCTTGCTTGGTGAGATAGTGAGCGATCAACAATGTTGGAAGGCCCTGACAGACTTAATCCAGGGGTAGCTAGCCCAAGCAAACAACGGTAGGGATTTAGCTGTTCCAAGTTTAGGCTAGAAACTATGATCTAAACATGCCTTAAATAAATACTTCTTTAACTTTTACGATGCTGTAAAATAACATAGTCGAACTTTATCATATGAAAATATAAAATATAGCTGAAACTACATCTTCCATTAAACCATGAATCATGCAATACAATGGGTTACAAAACTACATTTTTGCTGTGTTTTATAACTGTTATTCTATCTCTAGCTGAGAAGATATTTCCTACATGTATACATGTACATACATGAACCGAGCGTCGCCGTCATTATAAGCCAGTCTGAACTCAGGTTGTCGTGACAAACTCTCCTTGGCCGTGGATTGATGTATTCACTATACCCGAAAAATGCATCATGGCAGTGCCTCAGAGCAGTCTCGATCCCATGGTCAGAGAAATGCCCATAACTTTGCAATGACTGTGCGACCTCTGAGCTACGCATGCGGGCATGGAACTGAAATGTTACTGATTCTAAAAAATATTTTCGACCTGATTATTGCTCAATAGTTTGAGATATGACAGTCCATAGAAATGTCCCACGATTTTGTATGCGGTCAATCTGTGACGTAAAACTTTTTTACCCACAAGGACTGATCTGATTGCCGTATTTTGAAAATACACCTGTAACGTGTAGCCGTCACGGCTAACTGATTACAAATTACAATGCACCGTATCTCACTTACTGTCACCACCCAGGTTACCACTCTTTAGACCAAAAATATCGCCGTCAGGCATATATAGAGTCCAAGGTCACACAACACCAAAGCCTATATTGTGCACGCAGGTGTGAATCATTCAACCGTGTTCAACCCTTTGTAACTTATGGTCATTTAACTGGATATAATATACACTTCCTCTCTTAAAATATGTCTTTAGTATGAGTTTTTAGAATATTTGTAATAATAAAAATATATTTTTTCAATCTCATCAGTCATTTATAAAAGAAAAACTCTGATTGTCATTTACATTCATCATTTCGCAACAGAACTGTGCAATAATAATTATGCCACCCTTTCAATGCGGTTGATTCTATTAAGCATATTCTTTTAACTGTTTCCACCACTGCTAAACGACCCTAAATTTACGGGATGTTGTTATAAAACGTGAGGTAATTTCCATTCATTCTGGTATAAGCTAGCACTCTTATTTAAATCAATACATGCAAATAAAAACAATATTTTATTACCATAATCATAATACATGTAATGTATATATATCTAGGCATAATGATAACATTTTAAAATCCACATAGGCCCACAAAATTATTCAAGCTGCAGCAGAATAATCAGCAGCAACCATTTATGTAAAAATAATATCTAAATAATATCTAAATACCATATAATTAATGTATAAAGGATGTAAAAATAATATCTAAATAATATATAAATAATATATAAATAATTATATATCATGCTTTGTAAAACATGCACTTACTCTTGCTGAGAATTGACATCATACAGATCTATAGTGCTATGCTTGTTAATATTTTGAACCATCCATACAAAATAAACTAATTGATGTCGTGACATGACGCCCATTCATCATCTGAGTATGAGTCATCATTCTGACGCTCATAAATCATGTACATTGATGCTCCCAGTGTCAAAACATGACGCTCATTTATCACCCATGGATAGGGGGACAATGATGAGTCATCATTTTCTGGAGGAGGGGGACCCGCGTCATGACACCCATTCATCATCTGAGGATGAGTCATCATCCTGATGGTCATGAATCATGTACATTGATGCTCCCAGTGTCAAAACATGACGCTCATTTATCACCCATGGAGAGGGGGCAATGGTGAGTCATTATTTTCTGGGGGAGAGGGACCACAAACATGACGCTCATTTATCACCCTAGAATGAGTCATACTCCTGATGACACTAAATTTAAAATATGGTGCCAATATTCAAAGACACTCAATAATATTTTGAACCAACCACTGAAATGTGTGCATACTGAAGAAATAAAACAATTCTATAAAAATACCCTTGTTTATTGCATAAGATAATATTGATATATTGATATATTGATATACTGATATAGTGATATAGTGATATAGTGATATATTGATATATTGATATATAGATATAGTGATATAGTGATACAGTGATATATTAATATATTGATATATTGATATATTGATTAATGTTTGTTTAATATTGAAAATAAAATTAATTTCATATAATATGACAATGACGTGCATTCATTATGCACATTGATGTTCCCAGCCTCAAAACATGACGCTGCTCATTTATCACCCTAGAATGATCAACCAAATGACACTAATTTAAAAAATGTTGCCATTATGCAGAGATTCTCATTAATATTTTGAACCATCCAATCAAAATAAAGCACTTGGTGTCATTACACCCATTCATCATCCATGGATGAGTCATCCTTTTCAGTGGGAGGGGGACCCCCTGCGGACCCCAGGGGAGGGGGCGTAGGCCTACCAATCTGTAACATGCACCAAGGGGAGGGGGAACCAAGGGGAGGGGGGACCATGATGAGTCACCCTTTGCAAGAAGGGGTGGGGGACCGTGATGAGTCAACCAAAAGGGGCGTGTCCCAAGGGAGGCTCCACCAGGGGGCAGTTTTGGCCCTTCAAAACACAGTATCTCCTCAGACGGTTTTGATATCAAAAAGATGGGTGCGAAGTGGGTACTATACTACTCCTAACTATAACTAATTAAATGTTCATGATCAATTTATGGCGGACATAGGCGTACAATTAGATATTATTATGCATCATTAAGATTTTTGTATCAGTTTAGCCGTGTCTATTACTATTATTTCGTTAACCATTATCATGTTAGCGTTGTGGTATATAGGCCTACTGAAGTAGTTCTTCTTGTTGGACAGCAAAACATTGGGAATTCCCCCTAGAGACATGTGATACTCTAGTCCGCAGAGGGTTGGTAAATTAAACCTTGTGAACTGTGTACTGTAGGAATCAGAAGATTAATATACCAACAATATGATATTCTAGTCCCCAGAGGATTATACATAAGATACGTGATACTCTTGCAAAGGGTTAATAATTTAATATTCTAGTCTGCAGAGGGTTTATAATAAGACATGTGATACTCAGATCTAGTCTTCGGAATGATAACACAGCAAAAATATGATAATCTAGGCATCAGAAGGTTACCATAGGATAAATATGATATACTAGCCCGCAGAGGGGAATTATTAGGCCTACATAAGACACACGATACTCCTGGCATCAGAAGGTTAATATAAAATAAATATAATAATCTAATAAACAGAGGGTAAATTAATACATGAGACACATGATGCTATCGACTCTCTGGACCCCCAGAAGGTTAATACACGTGATACTCCAGTCTCTACAGGGTTAATAAATAATATATGTTATGTCAGGGTTTATGCTATATGTTACGGTGGTTAGAAAGAAGGTGTATTTGAACTCTATTACGCACATGTAGGCCTAATGCATTCATTGTAACTACCGGTATATATTTTTGTAGCGTTAAGCCATTTGGTCACCAGGTGGAGCCATCACCAATTTCTTTGTACTGCAGGTCACGGGACACATTTTTTGTCTGGCGAGCCCGGCCAATTTCATTTATGGCCGGGTATTGGCCAAGGTTCTTAGTCACGTGACTATCATGCCTGTGCTATTGAGGCCAGTGAATAATTTCTGGGTCAAGTCATAGGAAATGCGTCAGAGGGGAAATACAATGCTGTGAACAACTCTTCATCCGGGGAAGTGACCTTTCAAAAATGTCTGATTTCGGGGATTACCTTATTTTCATTTAAAGATAGCAACAAGTCACAAACATTCGCCACTGGGGGATACCCAGAGGCAACATGAAGCTCGGCCACGCCGCGTAGTGTGGCTCTGGGAACCAGAGTAACACATGTTAGGCTGCTTGTTCATATCTGTACACAGACTTTTCGCTCCATAGTCAGTTCGCACCATTTTTTAGTGAGACGTTTCGCCCCCAACTCATACTTAGGAGAGACGTTTCGCCCACGCCCCATAAATAGGAAAGACGTTTCGCCCCCGTCTTCGTAGTTTAGAAAGACGTTCCGCACCCTAAACATATTCGGAAAAAGCTAGTTTCGCACCGAAACCATATTTCAGAAAGACGTTTCGCACCCAAACCATATTTGATAAAGACGTTTCGCCCACAAGTCATAATTAGGAAATACGTTTCGCACCCATTTCATTATTAGGAAAGACGTTTCGCCCCTCTTCATATTTTGGAAAGATGTTTCCCCCCTAATCAGAAAAACGTTTCGCCAATAGTCATAATTTGGAAAGACGTTTCGCACCCTTTTCATAATTAGGAGAGACGTTTCGCTCCCTAATCATAAAACAGCATACAATTTTGAGGATTACCGTCTTATTTTATTATTAGGAAAGACGTTTCGCCCCTCTTTATATTTAGGAAAGCAGTTCTGCACCCTACTCTTAAAATCCGCATAATATTCGTGAAGATTTCCTTTTTAAATTAGGACTTCCTCACTCAAAACGCATACCTAATATATATAATATATTAGCTACAACTATAGGCCTAGCTATATGCATGTTGCTATAGCTGAGTAATCCATTAAACAATTTCACATTGTCAATGCTTGAACAATTTACTGTACCGGTGCATAATGAACTCGAGCTAGGACTCATGACATAACATTTCTACATTGCCAATGAACAATTTACTGTAAATACTGAACTGATCTATACATATACATATTTACATGTATATTTCTTCAACGTCATAATATTAGCCTACTACTGGGCTTGAATAACTCAAATATATTTTTGATAAATTATTCAACCATTTTATTTACTATAAATAAACATGTGGGTGTGCCCACTTAGGCTACCTTGTTGTTCTTGCAATTTTACTATCACTTACCGTTTTCATTCATTGATACAGCCACTTTCATTTATTGTGCTATCGATCTGATCGCCGACCTAAACTTGAAACATAAATAATTAAATGTAATATTGTAAGTTGTATTATATTAGCTTATATAAATTTGAAGGCTGATTATTTTGATTATTGGTCTGAGAAAAAGGGCGAAACTCTCACGTCGTCACATCGCGATATGGTCAGGTATCTTAATTTGGGGAGGGGGCGAAACGTCTTCTATAGGGTGGGAAACGTCCTATAAGAATGAGGGCGAAACGTCTCAAAAGGAGGATCGAAATGTCTTTATTTAGAGAAGGGGCAAAACGTCTTTCCCAGGGGGCGAAACGTCTTCCATAGGGGGCGAGACGTCTTAATGGAGGGGGGGGGGCGAAACGACTCAATAGAGAACGAAACGTCTCACATAGGGGACGAAACGTCTTCCGTGGTGCGAAACATCTCACAAGGGGGCGAAACATTTTTAAACTGGGGCAAGTCGTCACGGCGACGGGGGCGAAACGTCTTGAAGATGGGTGCGAAACGTCTTGGTGGGCGAAACGTCTATGGTGCGAAATGTCCTGGAGCCGTTCACATCTGTGTCACGTTTTATATTTTCGTGTCCTGCACGTCTGAGTGGCCTCGTCGCTACCCATGTAACCCGGATCAGGAGGATGCGCTGGACCAGAAATGCATAACTGGCTGGACGCAGTACCCTCCTGGGGACATTAACCCGCCTCCCACACAGGGACGTTGACTCGACTTGACCATCGTGGTCATAATGCCGCTGTGATGGCTAGTGTATGATTACGAACGCCGTGGCCACGAGCCGCGTTTGGCATAATGGCCAAGGTTTTAATCTTAAATGGTTATTTATAAATAATACCTGGTCCTCATAGTTTGATGAGGGTAAAAGGTATTTGTTGGCGACACACGCAATTTAAATGTCAATTATCGTGGGTCACCACGTATGTACCGATATGTTGCGAGATTTCACTTGTAGCATTCACGGCAATCACGCAGGAGCGGATCCAAGATTTGAAAAAGGAGGGGGCGCAGGTGGCGAGTTTTTAGGCTTATTCAGGCCAATTTAGGGGACTTTTTAAAAAATTTGGCGGAAAAACGGGTGGGCGTGCGCCCCCTGCGCCCCCCCCTCTGGATCCGCGCCTGATAACGGGACATCGCCGCATTGCTGCATTAGTGCTGGTCCGCCATCTACAGCTGTGCCACAATTTTTAGTCGTTCCAGGTTCCACCATCAAAGGTTGCGCTTTTCACTGGGGCCAGGCGGTCTGGAAAAAAGCACAAGAACTTGGCCTACAGAAAGCCTACCAAGAATTAAGACCGTGATGTGTGCAACTACGTCAGGAAGTTGCTGGCGTTGCCCTTGTAGGATCTCTGCCTCGCTAGATCATCGTGACAGTCGACCCCAGTCTCCCCGGACGCGGGGGGACGGCTGGAAGGCTGCCTCGCTTCAGTATATTAGTGACGTGTGCATAAACCCAATCACCACGCGGTCGTGGCCTTTCTCGCTACTTGTAGTCTAGCCCCTGACGACTGCAGACGTGTTGCAGGTTGGCAGATTGGGGTTAGCCTAGGGGCGTGTCAAGCGCAGGACTGTACATTGCCGATGTTTTATGTCTAGACAAATAAATATAATGAACTGAAGAAGAGTTTTGTGAAGTCAATCGGAACTGTTGACCCGACGGGGAAGGAAGGAAGATAGAAATAAAATGGTGAATGATAAGCGGATCTTGCCGTTCACCCTACTGGTAGACCCTCCTGCTATTCCCATACTGGTGACCCCTGACGTTTGATCGTGATCGCAACAGCATTTTCACCAAGCAACAAGATGAAAACCTCTGTTTTCAAGGATAGTTTTTTTTTTAATTTAAAGGGATTTTTCGAAAAATATCATGAGGATTTTTTTCTCAAAGGTACGTGAAAATTGTAGGTCACGCTAAATAAGCCAGCTAGAACTAGCTAGAAAAGTTATCACAAGAGAAGTACGCGGTTTTATGCCCAAAACGGCGTAATTTTAACAAATTTTAACAATTTTTTTTTTCTCATTCATCTTTCCAAGTACGAGTTCCTAGAATGCTTTCATCCTATTAATGCCACTGTAGGCGAGTAGGAAGTGGGTATTTTTGAAAACTCCATTTTTATCGTTGTTCGCCATAATTGGGTGACTCGATTTTAAAGTCCAATAGACGAAAAAATTGATAAATAAAAAATTATCGAAAAATATCGTTTCGACTCAGATAACCTTTAATAGGATTAGGACCAAATAAAATTGTTCGCCTGAAAATAAATGTGAATAAACGGTCCTAGTTGGTCTGTAAAACATATTTCCAGGACCGTAGGTCAATATTTTATTATTATAACAATATTTTATTTCAGGGAATGCTGTTAATAACGAATGTATTTGGTAAGTGAGCGCCATATTAGACGCTGGTTTCCCCAACTTAGCTACTCGCCCGTCGTGGGCACCACGCGTCCCGCCATACCCGGCATGCACCTTGACAGTGGACCCATGTCACCTCATCACATTAGCATAAATTAGGCCGCCATTTTGAATTTGTGGCGCAGCCTATTCACGTGTCAAGACTATACACAGACTAGCCTCAAATATATTTTTTTACATATATACAAAGTTTCTTTTTCAAAACCATTAAAGTGAGAGAAAATATAAAATACGCAGTTTCGGAAAAGAAATTATAGCACAAATTGTGCGAGATTTTGATAAATTTCATAGTCTAATTTTACACGTGGAAACGCCCCCTGGTGTTCGGCGTCGTTCTAGCCTACTCCTCGCGCCTTTTCTGGCACAGGGTAGCTCATGAATATGCTAATGTGAGGCGAGACGCGCCTACTGCTTAGTTTTGCACGAACACCCATATCACAGGCCTGCTGGCCCAAGCATACAGCAACGAGCCACTGGCTGGGTCTACGCGGCTGTGGTCGGTACGCCATATTTGATAAACCGATACAGGCTGACACGTGTGCGACCGGCCAAATAAACGCAACCGCCACGACGACAACTGAATTACACGACAATAAACGAAACGAAGCGAGCGATCGATTCGGACGTCATCAAGATTGAATCGGCGATGAACATACCATATAAAAAAAAAGTGGAGTGTTCACCGCATAAATCATTCGTCAGTGAAATGATATATTATATCATCAGTTCGCGTAGACTACTGTCAGTCATGTTTTAAAATACTATTTCCAAAACAAATGTAGCTGTTTTTACTGCAGTCACATTTACCCTATCAGCCAGAGAACGAAATTTTCTCATGATAGTTAATTTCAGTAGATCAAACTTATATAAATAACGAAATATTCGATTTGACAGTTGCGCTATAGCAAAACACTTTCAACATTTGCATGTGTTTTTCGACTTGCATGAAAAAAAATTTCCACCCAAGTCGATTTACTATATACTATTATCATAGCTTAGCATAGCATGTAGTAATTATTTCTGGCATTCTATATACAATCTTGACCTACAGTTTTCACAATATATATATATGTGTGATTAAGTGAAAAGAAATTATATGCAATCCCAGTGAAATATTCAAATATCCCAGCAACCCCTGTATCTCGCAACATGCGACATAGCATGGACAATCTCAAAAACCTACACTGCTACAGATTCAACATATACCGACATTTTTAATAAAGTCTAGACGGCAATGTACAGTCTAACCCACGCACGACACGTCACCGAAATAGCTGGTATGTGTTAAAATGACATACCATTTCAACACAGTTTGAGATAGATAGGCATAGAGCCAATAGGCCTGCATTCTCAAACGTTTTATTAATTAAATAATTTTACTCAACCAAACATTTCAAAATGTCTACAACACACGAAAGTGAAGGTTTCGTGTCTACGCCTCTGGAAGGGCAGGGGTCTCGCCGAAAAGACAATTATTACTTGGAAAGCGAGGAGAACGAAGTTCGTTTCCGGGAGACTGACAATGAGTACAAAAGGCTTAAAGAGGATTTTGCTCGAATCGCTCGAAATCGACGAACAAGAAATCATTCTAGGAGTGACTCGTCAAAAAGCCCTTCACCACGCAGAAGACAGTCCCCAAGACGTTCAACAAACGCACCTAAATTCAAAATAGCAACCTTTTACGCTACAGATGTTGAACTATGGTTCGACCAGATCGAAACACAGTTCGATCTTCATCAAATTAACGACGATGATGAGCGGTACAGTCTGACATGTGCAGCAATTTCAGGCGAGGTCGCCTCTGATGTGAGAGATGTCCTACTCCAACCTTTCAGGTCGCACAAGTACGAATTCTTGAAAAGTATATTAATTGAGCGACGAGGTTTAACCACACCCGAACGGGTAAATAAGGTGATTTCCGGAGAAAAGATGGGCTCGGACATCCCCTCAAGATTTCTAAGACGCCTCCAGAAGACGGCAGGTTTCATAACCCAAGCAGTGGTCGGAAAGGCGGTTATACGCCAAGCATTTATTAGGCAAATGCCGACTTTAATTCGTGCCCATTTTGTTCACACAGCCAGATAGTGCTACTTTGGAGAGTTTGGCCATGTTGGCCGACAGGGCCCTAGCTTCAGAGACGGATTGGAAGAGAGTAAGCCGGGGGTTGCAGAGATTAAGATCGACGAAACTGCTAAATTAGTGGGACTGCTCGAGGACTTATCAAAAAGATTAAAGAAATTAGAGACCGCAACAGCAGCGGGAAAAAAGCGGAACTCAGGACGTGGACGTGCTAATGATAATTATGTACCTAGGCCCCCATCCAAACGCTCAGGCCACAGAGTTTGTTCCTAATAAACAAGGTAATTTTAAAATTGACAAGCAAAATATTCCTCCATACGCACCGCCGCAGAACGCACAGCAATATAATGCTGCGAACCGGATCGATACGGCTAAAGCACCTGTTTGCTACTTTCACCAAACTTTTGGTGACAAGGCACGCACGTGCAGAAACCCTTGCGCATTTTCTTTACAATGCTAAGTCAGAGCAAGGTAGCGACTCTTGCATCTGGCGGGATAACCGAGACGCGACATGACTCCGTGGAAGCTACCCTTCCCAAGTTGTTTCACTCTAAGTTATTGTACGTCGCAGACAAAAATAATAAATGCAAATATCTGATTGACACAGGCGCAGCGGTCAGCGTTTTGCCGAAATCTTGCGCTAAGAGGATTTCGGACGCAGACTGCCTCCCCCTAGTGGCCGCTAACAACACTATCATCAATACCTACGGCAACAGTAAACGCGTCGTCGACGTCGGCTTAAAACGTGACTATCCGTGGACATTTATAGTGGCGGACGTGCAACAACCCATCATAGGGGCCGATTTTTTAATTCATTACAATTTGCTAGTAGACCTAAGAAGTCGATGTCTTAAGAGACATGAGAACCGGTTTAGCTATTCCCGCTTCACTGTCATCAATCAGACCACTGTCATTGAACAGAGTGGACACTGTTCATAATGAATACACTAAACTTTTAGGTCAGTTCCCGGAACTGACTCGCCCTACGACAAAGGGTGAGACCGTTAAATACGGTATTACACATAAAATCGTAACGAAAGGACATCCGGTGTTCGCGCGCCCACGACGATTGGCACCCGATAAACTTGTCACTGCGAAACGCGAGTTCGACGACATGATCAAGTTAGGAACCCAGCGACAGTGAATGGTCCTCTGGAGACCATGTGGAGATTACAGAAGCTTGAACGCTCAGACCGTACCTGACCGTTACCCAATCCCACATATTCAGGATTTCACGCAGCGATTAGCTTGCTCAATTTTTTTTCAAAAATTGATTTGGTTAGAGCATATTACCAAATTCCTGTGGAACCGTCAGGCATACACAAGACAGCCGTCACTACACCTTTTGGTCTTTTTAATTTTACCAGGACACCGTTTGGTCTGCGAAATTCCGGCCAAACGTTTCAGCGTTTCATAGACCACGTTACACGCGGACTTGATTTCGTTTTTGTGTATTTAGACGACCCACTGGTAACCAGTCCAGATCATAAAACTCACAAAAAAACATTTAAAAATTATTTTTGCCCGACTAGCCGAATACGGTATCATTATCGGTCCTGAGAAGTGTCAGTTTTGTGCAACTGAGTTAAGTTTCTTAGGCCACCACGTTTGTGCTGAAGGAATTTCGTCGTTACCCAGCGCCGTCGACGCCATAGTCAATTTCGTAAAGCTTGAAAAGCAACGAGCGTTGCGAAGATATTTAGGAATGTTAAATTATTATCACCGTTTCATACCGCAATGCGCAGCGAAGGTGACGCCATTAAACAATTGATTGACAGCAGCCAATGACGGTCATACAAGACTGTCACCGAAGTCAAATTTTGAATTTAAGTGGGACGAGAATGCAGAGTCAGCATTTTCCGAGTCCAAACAAATATTGGCAAACGCTACCCTTCTGGTACACCCAGATCCGCTGGTGATGTCGCCGTAGGTGGCGTTCTGCAGCAATATTTGAATGGTATGTGGCAGCCACTCTCGTTTTTCAGCAAGAAGCTGAGTCCAGCGGAGACACGCTATAGTGCGTTTGACCGTGAGCTTTTGGCAGTATATGCCACCATGAAACATTTCAGACATAATCTAGAAGGACGCAATTTTTCTGTAAACACTGATCATAAACCTTTGACATTTGTAATGTCATCTGTTACCGAACGCCCGTCCCTACACCAAACACGACACTTAGCTTTCATAGCCGAATTCACTACCGACATTAGGTACGTTAAAGGAGAGACAAATTTCGTCGCCGATGCGCTGTCACGACCGTCAGTGTCCGTGATAGACAATGGACCAGCGATAAATTAAAAGATTTGAGTATTGATCAAGCTCAGGACGCAGAATTCACGAGACTGCGACACTCGACTTCATCCACTAAGAATTTCAAATTACTCAAATCATTTGACAATCAGCTGATTTGGTGCGATGTGTCCACGGGACATAACCGGCCGTACATTACCGCGAAATTTCGCAGAAAAGTTTTTTCAGACCTACACGGTTTAGGCCACCCATCTCATAGAGCTACAAAACCTTTGATAAACACACGATTTGTTTGGCATGGCATGAATATTGACATTGCTAAATGGTGTCGTTCCTGTAAAGGTTGTCAGACCGCCAAAGTTTCACGTCACAACACACCAGTTTTCGGCAAGTTCACTGAACCCACCAAGAGATTTGATCATGTCCACATCGACATAGTCGGGCCCTTACCCTACGCTAATGGCTTTAGATATCTCCTGACTTGCGTCGATCGTTTTACACGTTGGCCGGAAGCCATACCCATTGGAGATATTCAGGCCGAAACGGTCGCCGATACCTTCTTCAGCGGGTGGATAGCATCACCGCAGATAGGGGCGCGCAGTTTGAGTCAAAATTGTGGGATAATTTGTGTAACCAATTCGGGATAATACGGAATCGCACCACGAGCTATCACCCCCAGTCGAATGGCACGGGCGAACGTTTCCACCGCCAGTTGAAAGCCGCTATTATGGCACACGAATCACCGAATCCATGGACTATTACTTTACTCTCAGTACTTTTAGGCGCTCGTTCCGCAGTCGAAGAGAGGCTAGGCAGATCGGCTGCCGAGATGATATACGGTATGACACTCAGGAGAGTTAACGCAACAGTACACCATCGACGCCAACACAGATTTGGAGAATTACTCAGACAAGCTTTGCGTAGCCATGTCGCGTCTCCGTTTATGTCCGCCACGTGACACACACCAGAAAAACATTTTCCAGTACAAGGAAATAGAAACATGCACACATGTATTCTTGCGACGAATCGCAATGGCGCCGCCTCTGACCGCCCCTTACGACGGCCCATATAAGGTCGTCGCGAGGAGTGGCACAGTTATGAAAATCTTGATTAAAGGCAAGGTGGAAACGGTCTCATTAGACCGAGTTAAACCCGCACATTTAGAGTGCGAGCCTACGACAGGTCCGACAACACAGCGTACAACGCCAACAAAAAAAACTCGAAGACTACCAGGATCGCTAGTAGGAATCCACAGGACCCATCAAGACCTAGTAGTGCGAACACTCAGACGTCCAACAGGACGAGTGTTAAACAGACACAGTCGACGGCAGTCAGAAACAGTACCAAATTGGCCACTGTCCCACAGCAACCAGCTGATAAAGTTAAATTGCCTAACAAAGGCAAATCTTATGTAGCGGCACATTCGCAAGCCCCTGCCGTGTCCCGCGCTAACGGGGACGACAGCGGTTTGCGAACGTACTCACGCATACCTTCACATTTACGGGGTAAAACCCCTGGTTCAGCCGATGCCGTAAAAGACTCGAATACAGGAAATAGTTCGAATATCGCTAATCGCGACAAAATTTCGACGGATGCAACCGTAAGGAAAACCAGAGTCGGACGAACAATACAGACTCCTGCCCGGTTCGTGCAGATGGTCCACGCCATAGTGGCGGCTAATGACATCTATGGCGGGACCAACCGGACGTACCAGGCCTGGCAACATTAATTAGAATAGGTCAACTGCTATTAAATTATTGAGCAAAATATTTGCTACCTAATAATAGATGTATTAATTAAATGAATCGGTTGGTTGCAGCAAAGCAGCATAAGTAATTCAATGGACAATTGGTGTTATGAGGATGGGACAATTAGTGTTACGAGGATCGGACAATCGGTGTTATGAGGATGGGACAATCATTTTAACTACGGATGCTGCGACCACAACCACCCACGCTGTATTTTTTTCACCACAACCACCCACGCTGTATTTTTTCACATCTGACTGTTTTAAATAGTTATAAGAGGTTACGTTCTGTACAGTTCCTGATGCTTTCACAACGCAGTCTCCTACACGTTAGTTGGGTTCCTACGTTATCACTAACCCGGAGGTAATGTAGGATCTCTGCCTCGCTAGATCATCGTGACAGTCGACCCCAGTCTCCCTGGACGCGGGGGACGGCTGGACGGCTGCCACGCTTCAGTATATTAGTGACGTGCGCATAAACCCAATCACCACGCGGTCGTGGCCTTTTTCGCTACTTGTAGTCTAGCCCCTGACGACTGCAGACGTGTTGCAGGTTGGCAGATTAGAGTTAGCCTAGGGGCGTGTCGTGCGCGGGACTGTACATTGCCGATGTTTTATGTCTAGACAAATAAATATAATGAACTGAAGAAGAGTTTTGTGAAGGCAATCAGAGCCGTTGACCCGACGGGGAAGGAAGGAAGATGGAAATAAAATGGTGAATGATAAGCGGGTCTTGCCGTTCACCCTACCGGTAGACCCTCCTGCTATTCCCATACCCTTTCTGCCAGCAGAACATATTGCAGACATGTTCAGCCATTTGAAAAGCAAGGCAGGGTCTGACCAACTACGCCAGCTAGTTAGCTATGTTGAAAAGACATATGGATCTCTGGCCTGTGGAAACCAGCTGATTGCAGTGTCTTCAAACAATCAGTGAGGACCAACAAAGATGTCGAGGGCTGGCATAATAGACTGAACTGCCATGCCGGACGAGGACAGCTGCCGCTCTATATGCTGGTAGCTCTACTTCACAAGGAGAGCCAGATGATGAGCCTTCAGGCACGTCTTCTCTCTAATGTCAAGCTGCGGCGCTATCAAAGTACTTGGAAGGAAACAAGACAATATCCAACCTTCTCCGTGCCTGCATAGTGCAGCTCTGTACGGTCCTGTGATATTGACAATATATAAACAACAAAAAAACAGCTCCAGTGATCATGGTGATATAGACAATATAAACAATATATCTATTGATATTCAATCATCACATCTGCTGACCAATATCATTGAATTTGTAAATAAAATAATGTATTAAAATACTGATATCCATCAAACATGTTGTCAATTGTTTTATACTCACCTTTCTCTTCCACGGCACACATAATCTGTATCCGGGGGCCGAACAGGTAGGCCTATACCTTGTAGGGGACATGATATAGGGCCTAGTGTATTATGATTTATAATGTCCAGGGGGCCGATCGGGTAGACCACAAGCGCATTGCCATGCTTATATTATAACTCAGGGGGCCGAACGGGTAGGGGGCCGAACGGGTGGGGGGCGAACCGGAGGGGGCCGAACAGGCAAGGGTTTTTAATTACCGTAATTTATTAATTACAACAAGCAAGTTTGGAAAATACTACTCCACAAACCCTTGTACCGTAGATAATAAGAGATCAGATTACAACAAGCAAGTTTGGAAAATACTCCACCACAAACCCTTGTACCGTAGATAATAAGAGATCATCTGACTTTCCTAGTCAACAATTTATCTGTGATATAAATAAATATTATTGAAAATATGAAAATAATTGCTCTCGTCGCTGCCACTGTAGGCCCTATACGGACCACTGTGGAAATAAGTGACCTGCACCAGGATATTTTCATTGTTTTTATCCCTGGACCGGTGTTGCAGAATAGTAGACACATATGGGGGAGATCATTAACCCTTTGAACACGAGGTTATTATGCTACTGCGCTGTTTATGAGACGAGATTATTTTATGACGTCATAGTTATCTCATGCAATCAGA
Source organism: Flabesymbios commensalis (assembly GCA_964017125.1). Classification (NCBI taxonomy): domain Eukaryota; kingdom Metazoa; phylum Annelida; class Polychaeta; order Terebellida; family Flabelligeridae; genus Flabesymbios; species Flabesymbios commensalis. Next base: position 46,624,316 of record OZ024906.1, read on the forward strand.
CCCGGAGATCTCCGGGGCTCGTATCTGAATGGTCTCCCTAATTTACGGAGATCTCCGGGCCTCGTCACAAACGGGTTAATTGTCGTAAATTGTGACGGACGGAATTCAGAGACAAATCCCTAGGTGCAGTTCGCAAAAAAAAAAATTATGATTTTTTTAAAATCCATTTGAAATAACTGAGAGAGAACAAAATTAATTACATAACTTTTTATATATTGGCACATATGTGTTGCTTAGCAACTGATAAAGTATTAGCGTGACGGACGGAATCACAAAATGTGCCTTTAACTGACCCCCCTTATGCATGCTCAAAATTATCTGATTATTATACACTTGCATCATATTGAATGCCTGTTTTAAAAAGTCTTAGTTAGATGTTATTTAGTGCTTATATAATTTTTTTTTTAATCTCATGTCATACATTTAGGATGAGTAAAAACCCCGAGTAAAGTCAGTGTGACGGACGGAAAGTGATGGTCGGAAAACTTGTTTTTATTAATGTGGCCTCCATCCTCCCCTAAATCCACACATTTTATCTGATCCTGAAATTATTATAACTACATCGTATATTTGCATAGCAAATATTAAAGTCTCCACCTTCCACAATTAAAAGTTTTATTGCTAATGCAGTAACGATGGGGCTTTATAACATAAGTGACATGGCGGCCATCTTGGATATGCAAATTAGCTGATTTTCGAACTCAACCAGGGTAATTATCCATCAGAGGGTGTTCAGAAGAAATTTTGTGAATGAATATCTGATGAATATTGGCGACTAGAGATTGTTTACATATCTTGGATATGCAAAATAGCCCATGGCGGCCATATTGAATATGCAAATTAGCTGATTTTCAAACTTGACCAGAATAATCCTTTTGTCGATCTTGGATATATGCAAATTTTGAATATATGCAAATTAGCTTATTTTCGAAATAAACCAGTTTAATCCTTTAGAGGGTATTCAGAAAGATATCGGATGAATATTGGCAACTAGAGAGCGTTTACATCGATCTTGGATATGCAAATTAGCCCATGGCGGTCTTGTTGAATATGCAAATTAGCTGATTTTCAAACTCGACCAGAATAATCCTTAATAATCCTGTAATCGATCCTGGATATGCAAATTAGCTCAGCATAATATTGCAAAATAGCTGATTTTCGAACTCAAACAGGATAATCCATCGGAGGGTGCTCAGAAAAAATTTCGCAAAGATCTGATGAATTTTAGAGACTGGAGAGTGTTCACATCGATCTTGGATATGCAAATTAGCCAATGGCGGCTATTTTGAATATGCAAATAAGATTATTTTCGAAATAAACCAGAATAATCCTTTAGAGGGTATTCAGAAAGATATCGGATGAATATTGGCGACCAGAGAGCGTTTACATCGATCTTGGATATGCAAAATAGCCCATTGCAGTCATGTTGAATATGCAAATTAGCTGATTTTCAAACTCAACCAGAATAATCCTTTAGAGGGTATTCAGAAAAGTATTCACGAAGATCGGATGAATATTGGCGACTGGAGAGAGTTTAATTCTACCTTGGATAATGGATATGCAAATTAGTACATGACGGCCATGTTGGATTTGCAAATTAGCTGATTTTCGAACTCAAACAGGATAATCCATTAGATGGTGTTCAGAAAAAACAATAAGTCTCCAACCACATACAACGCTAAATTATTGAATTGAAATTTTTACTCCCTTAAAGTTGTGTCATGCTACTGCAATCCACAACTTCAAGTGGGTAAAAATTACTTATTTCTGTTAGTGTATGATTTGAATCAAAACATATATGCCAGCCAATCCAGCAAATTTAATGCTTATTTCTCAGTCAAATCGGTCAATGTCACTCACTCATATTCGAACCATCTAATTACCAAATGGGAAGACTGTAATTCAAACTTTCCAAAAGATATGAAGAATTAAAGGAGTTTTAGCTATTATATGCTGTGACTTTCGTCATAAACGGTCAAGTCATTTTCAAACTCGACCTGTAGTTTCCTAGCTCAGATGCACTTCGTCTTGGGTTTCAAATATTGAACTTCCATCTTAAAAAATCAAATTTAATGTTTATGAAACTAATTGTGATTGACAAACTGGACAGTGGTGTGACCATGACCCTTAAAATAGGTCAAGGTCACTCATCTTCAAACTCGATCTGTAATTTCCTAAGATGCATCTGTATGTATACCAAATGAAGACTACCTGTAACGATTCAAAAGATATAGCACATCAAAGGAATTTTAGTCCAGATATGCTGACAGCTGTTACCTTGATATTGACCCAAGGTCAATCAGGGTTAATTGAATAAAAAACCAAAGGCATATGGTATACACATTTAAAATATAAAGTCAATAGAAAAAATCATTTTGACAGGGGAGGGAGCTATTTGAGTATGATGCGCTGGCGAACAAGCACGGACGGAAGACGCAGGGTGCTAAAGCTATGACAATGTCGCTAAAAAACTAAAAAGCCATCACATAAAATTGCCATTTCACGTCACGACTTCACCCCCCCCCCCCATGATTTCCCCCTAGCCCGAACCCTACCCCCGCCAGATATGTCCCAGTGACTACAGACAGCACTTTATTGAGTTGCATGCATTTAAAAACCTGTTGGTAATACTTGGCTTTGCATTTGCCTCTTGTGTTTCCCATGCCAAGAGGCAAGTGAAGAAAAAAAATTGAGGCTCATATATAAGCCATGTTAACATTACGTAAACAAATTATGGTACTTATGGTAATTACTTTATTTTGGGCTTGGGAATTGTTTATGTACAAGTGAAAATAACTGAAATTCTGAAATCGTCAGTGGGTAAAATTCGCATGAAACTTGCTTCATGAAACTTACGGACATTTCCGTCCGTAACACCAGCAAATGCCGTCCGTCACGGCAATTTTTTCGCAAAGTTTTTCCTCAATATATTTTGTACTGGCACATCAATGTAAATATTCATTTTTTCTACTAATTAGTGTTAGGGAGCAGTAAGAGAAAACAGAAAGTTTCACAAATTAAATGTATTATACGTGGCAGCACATTAATTAAAATTGCATTAAATAACCCCTTTAAAAACACAAACTGCCACAATTTTTTTTTTTTTTTTTTACAATACACAATATAGACATACACTGTCAGAAGACATATCTACATCGAACATTATTAACTTTCTGAACTAGGTAGACAGTTTTTTTTATTTTCCGTCCCTCACGGCGCAAAAAGACATTTCAGCTAGCCTATTAATGTGCTGCCAGGGCGACAAGATTTTGCAAAAACAAAAAAATCTAGAGAATCAAATCCGCTCAGATGTTTTCTTCAAATTAGAATCTTGATTTAGATAAGAATCGTGCAATAAAATTTGAGCCATTTGGTTGACACATTAATGATATGAATAAATTTATATTTATCTACGGTTTTATTCCACCCATCAATATCAACGCCACGCGCGACGGTACATTTAGTTTTCAGCTCTCACTCAAATATCTCAACCGTACATAAATTTGACTTATAGCAAATTGGTGACGCGCACCTGCATTCATTTGCTTCCCAATCCTTTATCGTTTCCAGAGCGCCAAGAACAAAAGTGCAGTGAAGCCTGTGAAAAGTATCGTTGAAAAAATGGAAAACCACGGACAAAAACGATCAGCTCCTCAGCAGATTGATGTTTTAAATAATGTCAACACTATTGTTCTTGACGTTGAAGGTGTCACGACGCCGATAACGTTTGTAAAGGTAGCCTACTGCCTAGTCTAACCTATAAAAAAATATAATTTACGTTACGCCGTTACTCAGTCTCGGCGCTGACCGGCCGACACTCGGCATGCTCGGCCAGAGCCGTTGTTTACTCTGCTATCATGGCTATATAGGGCCTAGATGATATATAGTATATTGCTGTACACTGCACAACACGTTTTTTTATTTTTTATTTTTGTAATCAGCAGCTGCTATTGCTAGCAGAGCCATGAGAACCGTTGCCTGGCTAAAGCCACCTGAAACTGAAAGTGTCAGGGACTGGTTCAGCCTTCAGGGGGGTCTTTATGAATACCGAAAACAACCGATAACAACAAAACTACCGGAAACAACCGAAAACAACCTGAAAATACCGAAAACAACTTCATTTTTTCATTTTTTCATCTTAAGACTGTGTTTATAGTTCCCCAATACATATGTGCAAATATATAATAATATTTTATACCTGTAATAGGCTGTATATAGCCTAAATATGTTGTTTTCGATGATTTTGCAGTTGTTTTCGGTATTCATAACCTGTAGGCGTAGCGAAAACAGCTTCGAGACTGCGGCTGTTACAGTGCAAGGCCCCTACGATGTACGGCAAGCGCCAGTTGTTTTCGCTATTCATAGCTCGTTGTCGTAGCAAGTGTAAGGCATACGGCAGCAGTTATTATCAAAGTTATATATAAGCTTATACCGCTGTTTACTAATATGTGATTGTCAATTCTTTATATTATGGAAGAAATGTATGCCTATAGGCCTACAAGAATGCCAGACGACCCGTACCCAATACCAACTCGTACCCAACATTTTTGCCAACCCGTACCCTATACCAACCCGTACCCTATACCAACTCGTACCATATTCCTAACACATGTAATGCGTGGTTCAGCGGCCGCGTCAGGACAGGCTGCGCGAGCGCGTGCAGCAGGCGGGCTGCTAGCGACTCAAGCCGTGGTCAGGCCAAGTAGAGGGAAGGTCAGGGCAGGCCGCAGGACTCAATCGCCGTGAACGCGTGCTGCAGGCGGGGCTGCTAGCGACCCCAGCCGTTCTCATGCCAGGATGGCCTGCTGACACTGCCGTAGGCCTATACCAACTCGTACCATATACCTCCAACACAGAACACTCCCAACTCGTACCATAAAGGCCTAACTAACATATCTGCACATACAGTAGTAACCAGTTGGCCCATACCAGTAGCGTAGGCTTGTCTTGGCAATGCCTTTAATATTAGTCATTTGGATTATATCCTTTATTATTATTTATTATTATTTTATTTATTATTTATTTATTTATTATCCTTTATTATATTTTACTAAATGGTCTACCTTCTACAAAATTTACAGTAAAAATTCTAGTGAAGGGAAAATGACGTTAGTGCTGGTAAAATTTTATGACAATTGGTTGACAATTCTCACGAAAATTGGCGACAATATTCACCAGGGTTAATGTGAATCCGACTATCTGCTGTTATAATCTGATAGGCCAGTATATTTGTGTAGGCCTGTTTAACCCTTTTATCACGTATGCGTGCTTACCTAGGAAACACAAAACATTTGTATAGCATTTTTACAACGTCGGCCAAGAGTCTTCGTCATTGTATAAATGTTATACAAATGTTGTATGTTTGCTGAGTAATGAAACGAGTGCTTCACATGTCATACATAAATGAAATGGAATTAGGCCCTTAATGAAATTACTGTAATTATTATTTAGGCCGCTATGTTATTTCCAGTTATTGTGGACAATATGATTTCCGATATATATGGACACGATACAGCTTCAAATGAATGAGAAAATAACAACAGAATAATAATAGACAATGCATTTATTTTTATAAGTTGATTTAAAGGTAGGCTATGTGCATGGATATATACAAGGTCATATATATACAATGGAATAATATTTCTTGATTGAAATGTACAATCAAGGTTGTATGTACAAAGTGGAATTCTTCAATGGGTGATGGTGTGGCCCGGGGGTGTGGCATTATAATCATTATAATCATTGTCAATTCATAGTTCATGCTTCTATGTGGGGGCCATTCAAACGTGAACATCTCTTTAGTAGCTGCTTCACGCTGATCTCGTTGTCCACAAACGCCCCCCACAGGTTGTTGATCCTCGCCTGTCTTGTTCTCACATCTTTCCTCTGGTACCTCTTCATCTTCTTTTCTGAGACCAACTTGATCTGCAGCGGCAGCATTTCCGCTTCCTGGTGGAGTAGTGGCACAAGGAGGTAGAGTGACAGTTGTCCTCGTTCCGCTCTGTCATTCAGGCGATGGTGCCACCCCTCCACGTCGTTGTTGGTCCGTGTCGCCAGGTTAAACACAGACCAACTGGCAGGAGGCCACACCGTGCTCTCTATCCAGGTGTTCCTGATATAGTGGATCAGTTCCAGCAGCTGTTGGTTCTCTGTCTGTCGGGACAACTCCGTGAACACATCGGGGATGTATTCATGTGGTATGAAGGGGAGGGCCATTAGTTTCTTGACGAAGCTGTATGTTGTCCCCTTCTCTGTGTAAGCCACCTGAAGATTGAAACAAAAAGCAAATATTATATTATATTATATTATATTATATTATATTATATTATATTATATTATATTATATTATATTATATTATATTATATTATATTATATTGTATTGTATTGTATTGTATTGTATTGTATTGTATTGTATTGTATATTATATCATATTATAAACTACATGTATATTATATATTGTAATGTAGTGATAATATTACCTGTAACCCGTTTTCTTGTACCTTCCTCCAGACTGCCTGTGTCCAGTGAAACACACACCCCCTCATCTGGCAGTCTGGAAATACAGAAATGGCGCCTGCCCATATTCCTCTCTCGAAATCGGTGACGATCTTAGTCACAGCAGGCGGAGCAGGCATCATGTCTCTCAAAGCTTTGAAGACCTGTAACATAGTGTAGGAAAACAGTCATAACAATATATTGATAAGCTGACATCTAAGAAGAACTATACGCCAAATATATTTTAGGTATTCTTTTAAAATATTAATTTTACCTTCTTATAATCTTTCTTCTTACGGCCTGACATCAGGGCAAAGGCCAGCGGCACCTGCTTCATGGCATCTCCTGACCTGATGAAGGCGTGGACAGAAAACAGCTGCACGAACGGCGCTCTCACGACATGGAAAGTGCCGTCCACATACCACGTCTTGACGGTGGACAGATGTTGCAGTTGCTGATCAGTGGCAAAAAGGAGATGACGGCGATCACTCACAGCTATGTCCTTCTTCAAAAATCCTTCTGGAATGTGACTTTCTGCTAGCTGAAACACAGAAAATAACTTCTTAGAGCAATAAAGTAACATTATATTTACAGGCTAATTCGATAAAGAGAGGGTGTGAAATATATTTTTTTGGTTTATGTGAAGTTATACTATGCGTGACTATTACACGTAGGCTATATATACATCTAACATTTGTACTGATTGGGCCTATAACTTTTGTTTACTAGTAGGCCTTACTTATGTAGATGGTGAGTAAACGTGGGAAGTTCACAAACCTCGAAAGTCAAGTCTTTTGGTTCTGGAGGTCTCATCCCTTGACGTTTCCTGTTGGCTGCCCGTATCAGATTCTGCTCTTTGGGTCTGGATGGTGATGGCCCGTCGGCAGTTATGTCCTCACGGAAAACCTCCTCCACAATAACGCCCGCTTTCTTGAAGACATTTTCAGCTGCTCTACTCTTCACCTGAAATCAGTGGAATAGGATGACAATTAATGTATGCATACTCATATGTAAAGGATCGTAGAAAACAGAATCGATGATGACTTATAGGCCTAATCGGTTGGTACATTACTAGTAGACTATTCAAAGCTAACCTTTGTTGCTACTCTGGTTCTTGTAGCAAGCCCTGGCTGGGCGTCGTGGGTGTGGTTGTGTTTGCCTAGGTGGAAGTCACCGTCACTCTCCAGCACTGTTGCAGGACACCTTCGTACTTTGCTTCTTACGCTACACCACCACTCTGTAATGAATCTGCGCTCGCGCTGAAACAAAAATAACAACAAGACATTAAAAGTTGTCAATAAAAAACAAAAATAAAAGTGTACAGATGCAAATTAGAATTTTATTCAGAGGCAATTAAAATGAGCATATACATACTTTTACGGTGTAGGAGTACCCTACACTGTCCACCAGTAAAGGTTTACCACGCTGGGTACCTTTTGCAATGATCTCGTAGGTTGTTTCAAATCGCTCAACTGGCTGTGCGTACTCTGGAGGGTCATCTTCAATGGAACTGAAAAACACAATTATACAAGTAAACCTAACTGTCCGATACTTGACCATATACCCTGTAAACCCTGTTCCGCCATGGTAGTTTTTTTGAGGCAAAAATTTAATTTTAATGAGGTGACCTGGCACAATTGTTATCATCTTTTCAGCTCGTTAATATTGGGTATCGAACTATAAATGGTAGATATCTAAACAAATGAATGACACAATATATATGCGTGGCTGTGGCCTATTTTATCGAGCAGCGTCGATTAAATCAAATCAGTTAGCGTTCAACAACCTTGTTCAAATACGCCAACTAGAAATGTATGACAACTTAACTCAAATTGAGAATTTTCTATGATAGCTCAAATTAAAATAGCCAGATAAGCGTGTTCGTTTAAGCCGTTTGAACAAAACAAAATTGTATCGTAGGGGTTTATGAACAAATATAACAACTTGGGTCCAGTATGCGTAAATTATTTCAACATGTGTTAAATATTACTCACTCTTCAGGATTTTCGACTGGTATCTCAATCTGGCGAACAGAAACATCGAAATCTGCAGTGCTGTCTGTATCCAGTAGGTCTTGTCGCCCTGATGCATTTCGTTCTTGTTGCAGTAAAGTGTCATCATCCGATGGTACAGGTATCAAATCCTCGTCCACAGACATGTTCTGTGCACCTGTGCATACAAGGCAGCGCCATCTGTCGAGCGTCTCTTCTCCCCTGACCAAGCGGCGGTAGAAATCACGAGAAATGCCTGTGATAAAAGTAATAAGCGTCATTTAAAACATTACCGAATAATGAACATAATATTGTCACATAGCAGAATAAATCAGAGAAAAGTGAACCGCGAAAGGCTGCAATGATTTAGGCCCTACAAAGTATGTCGCAGTATGTCGCAGTATGGTACAGGTGTGTCTAAATCTCGTAAAATAACACTCCCATGCGTGGCAACGTGAGATCTTGCGTGTTCGAATGCTGATTGGTCAATATCCCCCCTCCCATCTCAGTATGATTGACAGGTCTCATATGCACGTGGTCACATACATATTTGCCCTGGCTCGTCTTATAGGCCGGGAGCCAGATCTAGTCCTCGTACTCACAAAAGCTAATATAATTTAACTGCGATTTTAATTTAGCTCGACCATTGGGACATATCAAGTTTTGGTTCTTTTCTGCCAAACAGTCCTAGGGCTTATTTTACCATTTTTTAGAAGGACACTAAGATAAAATTGACAGCAATTCGAAAAATTGTTCAAAATAGTAGTAGTTTTAATTATTTTCAATATTGTTTTCCTCATAGCCCTCTGCCATATACACATGTAGGTTTGTTTGTAAAATACTATAAATAATCTATTATTATGATTAGTATACATATTTTATGTCGTATATTTTGATGTTTAATTCTTTATGGAGAACAACAGTAATATATAAAACTGCACTATAAATGCTAAGGCTATTTAGTTTTTATTTTAATATAAGGGAACAAAGCTTGATATTTAATCGGTTGTTTATTGAGCATCATGGGCGGGCGCCTTGGTGCCGTGGTTAAAGCTGCCTGCTTGGAAACACCAAACACCAATATGAGATTCATGTATAATCAATATAAGAATAAATAACCGTAGCATCATAATTATAATATCCTACTGGGGGCAAAAATATCAGCACATTTGCATTGTACCGCAAATTAGAGTTAGCGATAAAGACGCGCGTAGCCTAAATATGTAGATATAGAAAAAAATTGGCAACATATTTTTTTGAACTCTAACTTTCAGTCACCCGGGGACATAATGAGGCCACTTTTTGCGAATTTGCTTGCTTCGCTGTAGTTATTGCAGTAATGGTTCTAATCACACGCGTTTCAATCATAACCGCGATTCTTACCTGCAGAAACCCGCGACAAGTCTGATTCGCGTCTTAACCCTTTGGACACGAGCCTCTTGCAGATAACTGCTTCATTGATCATATTATATCAAGTGGTAAATTTTCAAGGGCTCTACAGAATTATCCTGACCGAATTCACAAAGTAATAATCCATTAATATTATCATAAAGCTGTGGCTATTAGAGACAGTAAATTATGACGTCATAATTTTATTTAAAATTTGTGTTGTACTGTGTTTTTTAACTTGCTTCAATACGCAATATTTTGTGATCGTGTGATAATAAGTATCACGGTAACCGGTAAAAATTCTACTGGTAGCCAAATTTTTATTGTAAGTTTGTTTATTTTATTCCATTAGGCCTATTCATAAAAAATCACGAGCCGATTAATCTCCGTCCACAGAGTCTATAGGGTGTCGCATAAGAGCTACTGAAGCATAGGCTCTACGTGATCTATGGGCCTACATAAGCAAAAACTAATTAAGCGGCTGATGGGTCCCAGCAGACACAAGACGTTAAATCAATGTTGGTTTAATGTAGGTCCAGCGTCGCATACGGTGGACCAATCTTAAAACAACATTGTATCAATGTCTTGTGTCTGCTGGGGTGGGTGTTTATTCAACACTCACTGCGGATTGGAAGTCACGTGCCACTGTTACCGCAGTCATCAACATTGTGAGTACCAGGGCCCCGTATGTGGTACATTATTTTCCAAACTTATGGTGACCTAATTCCTGTCGGTTACGAAAATAAAATAAAAACTCGTTAAATTTCTTTGTTTGTCTCCCGCTTTAACATAGTAGGCCTGTGTATCAAAAACGTCCACTAGTCGTTTTAGATTGAGTTAAATTTAATTAACAAAACAACGCTTATCTCACGCGCGACACATAATATCACTTTTTCATAACTGGAAGTCCATCAACAACTGAATGCTAGAAGTGACATAAGATATAATCAATCAGAGTAACGTTATTACGGTAAACGGTAATTAAAAACAATAATCTAACCAGAAGTATAATCCACAAAGGGATTATTGATATGAGTATAGCAGGCCTACTTTGGGTGTTCTCAGTATTTATTGAAGTATGACGCTCCACTTGTTCATAGGTTGCGCGACGTTAAAAGGTGTTTATTTAACACTTTCGGCCGACAGTGAATAGGAAGCCATGTGTCAGGACATACATACGCCCTTAGTCATATTCGTTTATATTGCCGCAATCTAAACATTCCGACCTATTGTCTCCCGCTTTAAAATAGTAGGCCTATGTATCAAAAACGGCCACTAAGGCCTAGTTGTTTTAGATTGAATTAAATTTAATTAACAAAACAACGCTTACCTCATTCACTACACATAATATCACTTTTTCATCACTACAAGTCAATCAACAACCTAAGGCTAGAAGTGATTTGATATGCAATCAATCAAAGTAACGTTAGTACAGTAAACAGTGATTAAAAACAAAAATCTAACCAGAAGTATAATAACCAAAGGGATTATTGATATGAGTATAGCACGCCTACTTTGTGTGTTCTCATTATTTATAGAAGTATGACAAGACAATAGACAAGACAATAGTTTATTAAACTCGGGCCATACATGGCTTGGAGTAGGCAATAGTACATAACAATAGTCAATAACAAAGATAATAATACATAATAATAAAATAAAGTATTTAGGCCTAAATACATAGAAAAATATAATAAATGAATCCTGAAAATATAGGGCCTACTGTAGGCCTGCTCCAACAGCCGTGCTTAGACAGCCAGGTATTTCTACAGATTGTATAGCGCTAATCTCGTCAGCAAAATTTTCAATAACAAATCATATGAATCTATATCGTAAAACATAATTATAACAAATTAAGAATGTTAAACTGTGTTAGATAAAATGATTCATAGAGAAGTCCCGACCAATATTTTTCAAGACATTGAACATGGCGTCGGCCTATTCAACTGTGAACTGGGGCCTACCATTAAACTATGATTATAATGTCATAATAATTAATGGTTTATAATTACACTTGTCAAAGAACGACTAGATACTACATTTCATCATTCCATAAAGACATAGGGGCCTAATGGTTTATATAGATAACTACACATTACTATGAAAGAACGAAGTTTGGCCGCCAATTTCCCTCACATGTGTTAAGTATATGGTACGAGTAATGTGTTAACACTGGTTCAGTATATGGTACGAGTTGGTATCACCCTAAGGTACGGGAGTGTCTGTAGGCGGACTGACCACCGCTGATCACGGGTGGAGACGCCTGCTGCACGCGCTCGCGCAGCCTGTCCTGACGCGGCCGCTGAACCACGCATTACATGTGTTAGGTATATGGTACGAGTTGGTATAGGGTACGGGTTGGTATAGGGTACGGGTTGGCAAAAATGTCGGGTACGAGTTGGTAGTGGGTACGGGTCGTCCTGCTTCCGCCTACAAGAATGCAAGCACAGCCGTGGAGAAGTTGTTTTCTGTATTCATAACGTGAAAACAACCTGGATGGCAGCCCAGCAAACATGAGGCATCGGCGGGCCAACATTAACGCAACACTGGGCCAATGTCTCATGGTCATTAACCATTATTACTTTTTACCGACTTGAAGTTGTGTCTCGCTACCGCGACCCGCGATTTAAATTGGGTGAAAGTTGTTTAGTTTGAGGTGAAACATTTGCTAATAAAACAGATTAAAATACGACTATAGTCAAGCAAGTGTGAATGTGTGTTTGTTTGTTCAGCACTCACGTAATAAATGGCACCTTCTCGGCCCACGAGGTAGATTAATGCCCATGTAAATTACCTCTACCGCAAAGCTCTTTATCAAACAAAAATAGGAACAACACAATATAATTATGTACATGTTTTTATTATTGGTAAATGCAAGACATTCGTATATAAACATACATAGGCCTAATCCTTTGAATTATTTTCTGTTACGATATATCGTAACAGAGATTACTTTTAATGTCAAATGATGACCATATAATAATACAAATTGTATGCCATAATAGGGGCCTACATGTCCAGTCTCAATGACATATTAGGGCCTATATATCCCAGAGTTACAATCATAATTAATATGTACAATATGTACATTTATGTGGAGTTTATTTCTCAATCACATATGACATTACACAATAAAGGAAATATTATATTCCAGAGTCACAATGATAATTTATATATACAATATTTACATTTATGTGGAGTCCATTTCTCTATCACATATGACATTATGATATCATGACAAGCTAGTTTACATTTTTGTTGGGACGACCGTTTCATTATTATTTTGCTATATATTTGAAATATATTTGTATAAATCCATCTACATTTTTGCATGTGTGTAGATATTTATTATGTAATCATTAGTACAATATCGTTTTCTTCATAATCATTTATCCCTTTCCAACTTGAATATCTTGAAAAAAATTTTTTTTGTGTGGAAGGTGGCCATAGTGGTAGCGGTATTTTTTGTCTTAACTATGGTCTCCTGACTGTTATTTGTACTTTTCACTTTATTTGTAATTAATTGTGTTTGGTCAAATTAATTTCTTCTTCTTCTTATAATGATCTACTCTGCATGTAATGTGTGACTAGGTATCCGTCACTAGTAGGTGTTTGCTAGTACACATAAAGTGTGACTTATATTGGGTAAGGTGTGAACGGGTTAACAGGATTACGCTAGTAGGTGTGATTAAAATATTGATTGATCCACGGCCGGGTGTTTTATCTGGTAGTAACGGTGTTAGCTGTTGATTCAACACGTTTAAACGTCTATTTCGTTTGATGTTAATTCAGGTTATGAGCTATGAAAATCAGAATTAAAATGCTTAAATATAATATTCTACCAACACGAATATCAAAGTAGGAATATTTACATGTACGTTACTACACTAGCAATATTGTATTATTTAATACAATGTCCATTACGTCCATATGTATAGTTATGTTTGCTTGATGATATAATAAATGTATGTATAATGGTAAGCGCCCTGCTCTTCATTTAAAATGACATTTCCATGACTATCAAAGGTCACTTTTTGCTTAAAACACAAAATTTGCATGGCGTTACTGTTATATGCAATATACCTTTTAATGGGAGGGTTTAAGGCGGATTATATATTAAATATACGTAGTTATATACATCAGATCACACATCGCCCAGATAGCCACGTCAAAATATCATACGTCTTCAATTAGCAATACGGTAGTACATGTTATGTTATGTATGTTAGAGTATACGGCTTCTTCCTCAAACAAACATCCCATTGGATACAGAACGCTACTTATGTGGGGAGGGTTCACATAAGGGCTGACCAGAACTGTATTATACCGTACCTTACATGTATTTAATTGGAGTGATATACTGATGTATAAGTCAATAAGACATAGACACCACCGTATGAAACACTCCCCGTATGAAGAAATTAAATATAACAAAGGAAATTACGGGATCAGCATAACGATTGCATATTTTAATTTATAATATTCTTCAGCTTAGATAGCTAGACACGGATAAATAAGTAATAATAGATATTATTATAATTAAAGGGACTGGCCCAGGCTAAAATCATCAAAAAATCGGTGATTTTATTTCGGGTTCTTAATATGACCATATGATGTAAACATGTACATAGACTAGAACTGCAAATTTTTATAATTTTTGTGCTGCGCATTCATCAGTTAGACTAGATATAGAGACGATATTCCCGCATTTCCTATTTTTGACATGGTTGTCAATAATTAGAAATCAGGAATTTCGTCTCTATATCTAGTCTAACTGGTGAATGCGCAGCACAAAAATTATAAATATTTGCAGTTCTAGTCTATGTACATGTTTACATCATATGGTCATATTAAGAACCCGAAATAAAATCACCGATTTTTTGATGATTTTAGCGTGGGCCAGTCCCTTTAACCATTCTCTTTGTAGGGCCTACCTATTTTAATCGTTGTTTTATTGCAAGTGTACAAAGAGGGCCCATTGCGTCGTCACTCCCCTCCTCCAGAGGTGGTGACAGTACGGGAGTTGTCGTCAGTCACACTTCGTTCGCTGGAGCAGTTCTAATCATTTGTCATCAGGGAAAAAAACACACTCCAAATATAATTATTTACTACTTTCTCAGAGAAACAGTAATACGTTTTATAATAATTTATCATTCCTCTAGTTGTAAAACTCTAGGCTAGATTTTTGTGGTACCGGTAGCGTTGGTTGTTTTCGCTACTTGCATTACGTTACTTACCATGTAGTGGTGAAGATATGAATACCGAAAACAACACACTTCACATCTTTGCTAGGGAAAACAAAACACACTTCAAATATAATTATTTACCACTTTCTCAGTGAAACAGTATTTTACATTTTATAAAAATTTATCATGCTTATAGTTTTAAAACTGTATGCTAGATTTCTGTGTTACCGGTTGTTTTCGCTATTTTAAAAGCGTTCTGCGCACTCTGGCTGTCCCCAGACCTGCGCACTCTGGCTGTCCAATTCACTCTGACATCATAATGCCAAATACAGACATAAGCCTATATGCTTTCACGGTACCGAAAACAAGATATTATGATTATGATACAGTAATAAGAAATTGATTAACAAACAATACAGAAACAATATAGATATAACAAATAATATATACTAGTCTAGTATCGAAGCTACGGCAACGAGCTATACCGAAAACAACTCAACTGGCGCTTGGCGTACATCGTAGTGGCATTGCACTGTAACAGTGACATTCGCAGTCTCGATGCTGTTTTTGCTACGCCTACGGGTTATGAATACCGCAAAACAACTGCAAAATCATCGAAAACAACATATTTAGGCTATATACAGCCTATTACGGGTATAGAATATTATTATATATTTGCACATATGTATTGGGGAACTATAAACACAGTCTTAAGATGAAAAAATGAAGTTGTTTTCGGTATTTTCAGGTTGTTTTCGGTAGTTTTGTTGTTATCGGTTGTTTTCGGTATTCATAAAGACCGGTTCAGGGGCTGTCAGGGCTAACCGCAACAGGTAACGTTAGTGTTGATCGAACTTGAGAAAAAGACGACCCACAGAGAGACCGCCATTCCCACCAGACCATCACGGTCCCCAAGTTGGCAAAATGTTGATAATCATGCAGATGAGATTGTGAGACAGTACATACCAGAAGAAGACAAGAAGACATGATAGGACAGCACTTCGACCCACCACACCCCATTAGACCACTGCAAGCAGCTATCCACATAATAGGATGGAGCACAGCCACCACGCCCCCCCGCCACCCCCTTGGCGAAACCATCTTTCCACAACTCATTTAAATCTTTGTGCATCCTGTTGTTTAATCTTTGTGCATCCTGTTGTATCTCAGATGATTGACGCTGTTGTTTTGCTCTCACATTTGTTTCTAGCCTAAGACCTGTCAAGTGATCCCAGGTCGATTGTAACCGTTGAAACAATGATGTTTTATTGTTGGCCCAACGTCTGCGACGCAGGCCCAACATTAATTTAAAAGTAAAACATCATTATTTCAACGTGTCGTGTAACGTTAAGTTAACGTGTTTTAGGCCTAATACTGCCATGGCAATAGGTCTACTAGCCTATATAGGTACTTTCAATAAATTTTAAAATTGTCCAATAAAATTATGCTGAGCCTTTTTTCGTAACTGCCCACATGCTAGAATAAATAATGGACCACATTACACAGTTTTCACTGAGCAAGTAAAATGCTGTGCCAGATCAAAATCTGAGCTAATGATAAAAACATCCAAAAGCTGTGACCTTAATTTTGCAAATTCCGGCAGGGATACAGAAGCCAAAACATCACCCAGACACTTGAACTTTTTGAAGCAGCTGAATAAAACTACTGAGATGTTGTATCCGTATATATCAGGTTTTAAGATACATCAGGGCACCCAATGAGTGCCCCGCGATACTGTAACAGAGCAAATAGGTCGCACAACAATAAGAAATTTGGGCATAGCCTCCAGCCCCAGTTTTTTTTTTTTTCCAAGTCCAAGAGGGGGTCATGGAAGAAGAAAAATTTTGATGGATTCTCATCCTTATAGCCATGAAACTTCCATTTTTACCCTCGGTGCGCCCCATGAGGAAGTGCAGGGTAGGCAAACAAAACTTCACCCAGGTTTTACCATGGGCAAACTAGTGCAGCCTTCCCCAGACATCTCAATTCTTCGAGATGCCCACATTGTTCTGTCCAACCGGTCTTAATGATGTCCTCCAGAACTTCCTCATAGGGCAGTGGACATAGTCTATTTTCATTTTTGGCATCTGCGTAAAAAATTTATCAGAAGGGACCACAACATGCCTGTTCCACTTACCTCTTCAAGCACTTGTTGCAACAATTATGGAATTAAAGGCGAGAGCTAGCACCATTTTTCATAATTGCGAGAAATCTAATGATGGGAACCCTCGGAAAAGGTGATAAAAGTGTCATTCAAAGAAAATTACTTTTTTTAATTGTACAATAATGGCTTCATTTTTACCAGTAATAGTGAGCAAGAAGAACAAACAAACGAGATCTTTTATTGCAGTGTATCACAAATTCACATAAATCCTGAAAAAAACATAAAAAAACCCATCATAATGACTGTTTGAATGAACATATACTATAATCAGGTCCAGACGGACCATCGATTGTAGTACTTACCCTCCAGTGGTACTTTGATCGACGTACCTCCTTCGATCAGTACGTCAATGCAAGTACCATCATCTATAAGACTTTAAGCCAGATCAGTTGGCCTTTCCATCTAATGAACAGTTTGTGTAAGGTCTCCAGATTGCCTGACACTGCTCATTCCCTTCTTCTGATGTCACACAGCTTCTGCCGGAAATATCTGAACGTCCCACAGGCAAGTTAATAAATTAGTAAACTTTTCCCAAAGACTGTTAATACTATCTGGATGCTTTTTACACATGGCAGGGATAGAACTTAGCCATTTTTTTACTAGTGAGCAGGACTATTAAAACCTAAATTTTACTAGTCTGGTAGATGTTGTACTAGTCCTGAAATATACATTTACATTATGTTACCTCACTTCTTATAACAAAAATAGAGGGCCTACAGCCCCTCTCT
This sequence comes from Flabesymbios commensalis, assembly GCA_964017125.1. Lineage (NCBI taxonomy): Eukaryota > Metazoa > Annelida > Polychaeta > Terebellida > Flabelligeridae > Flabesymbios > Flabesymbios commensalis. The sequence continues at coordinate 46,642,270 of OZ024906.1, forward strand.
CTCTTGTCCTTAATCATATCTTCTCTATCCCTCTTTTCTGGGCGTTTTGGGGCCGTAGCCCCAGTCAAATAGCGAAGCATGATCTAATTATAGCCTTGAGCCTTGGAATCGTTTTCTACTAAAAAGTAATTACAAGTTTGTCGTGCGCAATGAATTTTCTTACCCCCTAAACAAAGCTGCTGGTTTATTCACAAAATAAGGCACTACCACGTGTTGAGTTGTTCTGGGGAATACAAATCTTCTGGAGAACAACACCTATGATTGGATGGGTTTAACCAATGGGGAAGCTTATTACAATCTTACTGGAAGCTATTTAAATATCAGTGGAAGTACTTGCATTGACGTACCAAGGTGCTACGATCGAAGGACGTACGTCGATCGTAGTACCCAAAAGAGGGTACTACAATTTTTAAGGTTGTCACGACTTGAATGGAAAATAGTGTGTGTAAAATTTCATGCAAATTGGTTGAGAATTGACTGAGAAATCAGCGAAATTCGATAATCCTGGTTGGTGAATTTCAATGTGAATCTGACTTTAATACATCTCAACAGCGTCATCATCTCACTTAGTTTTCCTCAGCTGCTTCAAAAATTTCAAGTGTCTTGGTGATATCTTGGATTCTTTATCCCTTTGGCAATTTGCAACATTGAGGTGACATCTTTCGGACGTTTTTATAATTCAGCTGAGATTTAGATCTAGCACAGCATTTTTCTTGCTCAGTGAAAACTGTGGAATGTGGTCAAATATTTATTTTAGCATGTCTGCAGTTAAGAAAAAAGGCTCAGCATAATTTTATTGGACAATTAAAAAATTTATGGAATGTACCTACCTTGCAGAACTTTGGGACTGGCTGAGCCTGGCTTAGTCATCGGCATCGCATTGCTATCTACTAGACCTACCATATTTTTTGGTGTATCGCCCGCACCGGAGTATACAGAGAGTTAAATTACCCAAAAAACTGCTGCTTTGACAATTAGTCAGATAGGCCTACCGGCAATGGCAATGAAAGTGTGATGTTAAGCACTGAAACATTCTTGTCTGGGAAAAAATCTGATGTCTTGTAAGCTTGCAACTTTACCAGACCTGTCAGTCTGGTAAAAAATCCCTATTTTTATTGGCTGACTGAAGCGCATGACTTGGCAACAAACATCTGAGGACGATATTCTGATTCTTTGTCAGTGAAAGTCACCGAATGTTACAAGAATTTCTGTGAAAATTTTTTTTTTTGATTATTGTCGTATATGTGAATAAAAGCTGACCATTAGATATATGCATTTCTGTTGGAAGACCCTATAATGATCATGTAAACCAATAGTCCCGCATGGTTTTCCTCAAGGCCAAGAAGGAATAACCAATGAAAGTCACTGAATGTTTCAAAAAGTGATGTAAAAAAACAATTGATATTGTTTATTGACATAGTCTAGATGTTAATAAAAGTTAATCAGTAGATATGCATTTTTATTGGGACCTCACTTTTCTGAGAAATTATTTTTAAAATGCTATTGTGTAATTGTATAACATTGAGTTATCTTGATATGATGGGTTTAACAAACATGTAATTTAGGGTGTCTAAATTGAATGCTATAATTTTCTAATTGCTAGGGGAAAAATTGTTTCAAAACTATTGATTAGCAATTTTCTCTTCCAAAGTATAGCTTGCTGGACATCCTTATCATTGATTTATAAATATTTTGCTAATCAATTACAAATTTGAATAGCTAATGGGCAGAATTGCACCATTTTGTTTTTTGCTATGTGATACTAAACAATTTTTTCCCTGATTGCGTTATTTTATTTTAATCCTTTTCCTGATAAAGCAAACAAATAAAAAATGATCACCTCATCCTTAGGTGTATATCCTATGCAACATTTCCCCCTTGTATTGTGTGCATGATATGTGACGACAGGGCACCATTATTGAATTGATAGCTGGCACGTGCCATGTTTTCAATCTTTGCCTAAATTTATTTTAAAATAAATGACTCGCTTGTCTATATAGAAAAATTACAATGTAATCATTAACCATAAAATTGCATACTACAATTATTTCTTTCTATCTATTATTTCTTTTTCTTTATATCCAGGACAGGTTATTTGGTTATGTGAGAGACCATGTTAAATCTTATATTGAAACACATTGGGAGAATGATGAGTGTCAAGAGGATATTAGTGCTCTGCGTCAACAGGTAAGATGGCACAAAAATGTACCTCGTATTATACGCAGATGTACAATTTTGTATTTATAATTGATTTAGTGCTCAACAATCAGTTAACTTCACACACATTGTCAACTCCACTAGCGTTAAGTATATTATACCTAACTCTCATGACAACAGAAGGCTGAGGACTGAGGTTTAGACATTGTCATGTGACTTATGTGCCAGTTATTTATCATTGTCTAATCAGAAATATTTAATTATAAACTGTATTTCATGGACGGTCCATCACTCCTCCATGTGCTACTGCACTGGTGAAAATTCAATGCACATAGCCATTGCCATCGTCGATGACCTTGGACCAACATTGAACTGTCATTGGGTGGGTATGCCATGTGTATGCGTAGAGCCACGAAATATAGCACTGCCAACAGGTATGCCTATACAATCTGACGAAAGACACACTGTACAACAGCTGTTGTTCTCCACACAGAGATGGCGCTCAGATCGACCCTGCTCAGTACCCTGTAATGGCAGACAAACCTGACATCGCTTGCTGACAACTAAGTCATAGATGAAGGAGTTGAAATATATTTTTATAAAATATCCTTGTCACCGGTTTATAATATCATAGAACATTATGGGGCTTTATTCCATAATTTTACATATATGCACAAAGGTGGCCTAAAACCCCATTTATTCATTCATTTATTCCTTCATTCATTCATTCATTCATTCAATTTGTAAATCAGCAAAATTAGAGGTCTAACTACATACTGAGTGACAAAACCTATTTACAGAAATAACACATGGATGTATCTCATTTGAATGGTAATAAATAGTGCTGATACTTGATTTATAAAAGATAAGTCTATATTGCTCAATGTTACCCCTTACACTGCAAATCACGGCTATATAGTCATTAGTTTTAATTTGTTTTATTTGCCGCTTTAAGGGTTATTGGTTGAGATAACTATTAAAATATTTTGATTAAAAATATTCTAGATATTTAGTTCATGATTCATTTTTTGTTTACATGAATTATTAATAAATTACACCGCAGACTTTCCAGTACTCGTAATGTAATTGAAATTGTAATTGATGATATATTTCGTAATTGTAATGTAATTGACTATAATACTGGAATAATTGTAGTTGCATTTGACAGTTTTATAATTATACAGGTGAACATCGTTATAACACGATCGTTGGGGTCCAATAACTCAAATCGTGCTGTAAGTTATTATGACCGCACTATGATGTTGACTTCGTCGAAGTGTGAATATACAAACACGACGCTTGGACAGCTCATAAGGCAGGGTATAGTACGGGTCTATGCTGGGATAATATCTGCCACATCGCTCACAATTATTTAAGGGAAAACTCGGCAATCCTCAGCAAACTGAAGGCCCCCGACTCGATGATGTTCTAATGCTGGCCCACCGTCTGCAACACTGGACCAATTTCAATCCAACACTGGGTCAACGCTTTGTGTGTTCCCGGGCGCTGATGGTAGTTTGAGCATGGGATATGCGCGGCATTAAGCACGTGTTGGAACAGTGGTTTGTCGATGTCGAAGATAGTAGGCCAACATTGAATCAGTATAGCACAATATTGAAGGATTAGCCGGGCAGGGGTCTGTCTGGACACTGTGCCATGCCTGGCGAACCCGTGGATGCTAGTGGAGAATATAATAATTTATAATAAAACCTCGCAAAGGAGTATGACATTTTGGGGTCCATGATCTTATCGTGCTATAACCGATCCGTGCTGTAATGATTCGTGCTATAACGATGTTCACCTGTAGTTGTTATTGAAAGTTTTCACCAGTCATAATTATAATTGTAAGAGCTAGGCCACAGTTTTTTTATTAAATCGTCCTCAAGAATTTTTATTCAAAATTCAGAGCAGGTGGTAGAAAAAAAACAAAAACCGTAATTTTATTATTGTAATGGAAAACTTAAATAAAAAACATTTTAAGTGTCAACTTATTTACATTATTATTTCAATATACATGTATATCAGTTTATATCGGGTCGGCGGTATAATGAAATAAAAAGAAGACAAAATTTCAATTATATTTTTATTATTGATTTTCCATTATTTCGACTCGGCGTTCTTGAGAACCAGTTAAGCAAAGTTACATGAACATTACATGAACATAGCAAAGTTCCTTGCAGGCTGTGTGCAAGCATTGTGTTGATCCGTTCTAGTTTTTTTCTCTCACAGGCAGAAGATGATAAGACAGCAGAGGTTGAAGGAGCTGAAGAAATACCAGGAAAAGATGACAATCAAGAGGAAATTGTCAATGCTCTAGTAAAATATGTCCTATGTCAAATGGACAATGACCGCAAAACAACTGCTCTAAAACAATTACAAGGTCACATGTGGAGAGAAGCATACAAAGTAGACAAAGTTGAGGGACAGTGAGTATTCCTGAAGAATCCTCCATGAGGCTGGATGCTAACTGGCTCGTCCACCCACTTTCTTCATCCACCACTGCCGTGTAATTATGTATTTAGGCAGATACAGATAGGTTTTAAATTGTATATGTTAATTACATACTTAGGCCTGTGTAATTTTTGGTTATGTAGGTCTCTATGATTCACAATTACCCAAGATTTAACTTTAGAGAATAACTTGGAATAAAGCAAAGTTTCCTAAGTAATGACAACTACATTTCGACATGCAGCTTAAGGACTGTTTACCAACCAATTAAGTCTAGGATTCTTTCATGAATCTTGATTCTAGCGGTCTGCCCTTAGACTAGCGTCAGTGCGAGGCCTATGTTGTCACCGTCTTAATTTTTTTTTTTATGCCAGGGGCCCTACACCTGCCTACTCAATATTTAGCATAGGGCTGGATTCTCAGTGTAGGCATAATCATACTTTTTTTTTAGCTCCCGCCGTCACCGTGGGTGAGACTGAGGGAGCTATGGATTCCACCTCTGTTCTGTTTTTAGCTCCCGCCGTCACTGTAGGTGAGACGGAGGGAGCTATGGATTCTACCTCCGTTTTTTTTTGGCCTCTTCTTTTGCCTATAACTTTGTAAGAAAATAAGCTAGGATAACAATTTTTGGTATGTGGGTTACTTCCAGGTGGATAATGGACAGGTTAAAATATTTTTGATCTGAATTCAATACGCATGGTCGCAGAGGGGAAAATGATGATGTTACGGCGTTGGGCCGTCCGTAAACAATTCGTTTCTGGAGCATATCTCTGAAATTACTTGTCCGATTGTCTTCAAATTTTACACACAACACCCATAAGGGGTCTAGTTGTGCCTTTTGGGGTATTTGAACTTTGACTTACTTCTGGTTCAGAGCTATGACCTATTTTGACGTTTTGACGCGCACTTCGTTTCCGGAGCAGATCTCGAAAAGTACTGGGCCGATGACAGTCATATTGCACATACATGTTCTCTAAGGTCCCTAGTTGTGCCTTTTCAGGTTTTTGGACCTTGAAGTTGACCCAGCACTTTGACCTAATTTATAACATCGGTAAATCCGACTGAAAGATTTTGCGGAATATCATGAAAACCGCTCAAGATAGCTACACCATTACTATAAAACAAATTGTGAGGTTTCAGGAGAGGATGCATCTTGAAAAATTTCAAATCGATTAAATTAAAAATGGCGGCCTATTGGCCATTATTCACCTCGACAGGCCTGATATTGCGGAATATCATGAAAACCGCTCAAGATAGCTACACCATTAATATCAAATAAATTGTAAGGTTTCAGGAGAGGGTGCATTTTGAAAAAATTCAACTGGTCCAAGTTCAAAATGGCCGCCAATCGGCCATTATTCACTTTCACATGGCCGTTATTTGGTAAACCGTGCTAGATGGCTAAACCATTACTATAAAACAAAATGTGTGATTTCAGGAGAGGATGCATCTTAAAAAAATTTGACTCAATAAAATTCAAAATGGCCGCTTATCAGCCATTCTTCACTTTCGCATGGCCGATATTTGGTCAACCGTGCTAGATGGCTAGACCATTACTATAAAACGAAATGTGAGATTTCAGATGAGGATGCATCTTGAAAAAATTTGTGACTTGATCAAATTTAAAATGGCCGCCTTTTCGCCCATTATTCATTTTCACATGGCTGATATTTGGTAAACCGTGCTAGATGGCTAGACCATTACCTGATTACTATAAAACAAAGTGTGAGTTTTCGGGGGAGAATGCACCCTGAAAATTTTTAACTTACGAATTCAAAATGGCCGACAATCAGCATTATTTACCTCGATAGGCCTTATATCAGGTAAACCGTGCTAGATAGCTAGACCATTACTATAAAACAAAATGTGACGTTTCGAGAGAGGATGCCTTTTAAAAACTTTCGACTCAATCGAATTCAAAATGGCCGCCTATCGGCCACTATTTACTTTCACATTGCTGATATTTGGTAAACCGTGTTAGATAGCTGGACCATTACTATAAAACAAAATGTGACGTTTCAAGAGAGGATGCCTTTTAAAAATTTTCGACTCAATCGAATTCAAAATGGCCGCCTATCGCCACTATTTACTTTCACATTGCTGATATTTGGTAAACCGTGTTAGATAGCTGGACCATTACTATAAAACAAAATGTGAGATTTCAGGAGAGGATGCATCTTGAAAAATTTTGACTCTATCAAATTCAAAATGGCCTCCTATCGACCATTATTCACTTTCACATGGGCGATATTTGGTAAACCGTGCTAGATGGCTAGACGATTACTATAGAATGAAATGTGAGATTTCAGCTGAGGATGCATCTTGAAAAATTCTGACTCGATCAAATTCAAAATGGCCCCCTATCGGCCATTATTTACTTTCACATGCCCAATATTTTGCAAACTGTGTTAGATGTTAGTCCATTACTATAAAACAACATTTGAGGTTTCGGGGGAGGATGCACCCTAAGTTTTTAACTAATTTATATCGAATTCAAAATGACCGTAAATCAGCTATTAGTTACCTCAATTGGCCTGATATCGGGTTAACCGTGCCAGATAGGTAGACCATTACTGGGATACTGATTAGGATCCTTAATTTCAATGGAGGTTTGCAATCTCTAACAGACTGTCTAGTTCTTATCTTACTCTTAGACTGGGCTTCTTAGACCTAGTTGTCTTGCGTCTTGATTTTTGACCTAGCCTAGGACTACATTAATAACCCTTCACAAAATTGCTTACATCAAATTCTAATTCGGAGCGGGAGCTCCTGGACTTATGTAGTTTTGTTGTTTTAGTGCTGTCTATTATTTTTATTATTATATTTCTTCTTCAATAATTTGACGACGTGAATGCTCTCCAGTCGCCAATATTCATCTCGCGAAAATTTTTGATGGATTATCCAGCTTAAGTTCGAAAATCAGCTAATTTGCATATATCCGAGATGGCAGCCGTGGGCTAATTTGCATATTCAAGATCGATGTGAAGCACGCTCTCCAGTCGCCAATATACATCCGATCTTCGCAAATTTGTTTTCTGAACACACTTTGATGGATTATCCTGCTCAATTTCGAAAATCAGTTAATTTGAAAATTCAAGATGGCAGCCATGGGCTAATTTGCATATCCAAGATCGAGGTAAACGCTCTCCAGTCTTAATTATTCATCCGATCTTCGTGAATTTTTTTCTGAACATCCTCTGATGAATTATCCTGGTTCAGTTAAAAAATCAACTAAGTTGCATTATCAAGATAGACTTTTACCCAAACGCTCTCCAGTTGCCAATATTCATCCAATCCTCTCAATTTTTTTTTACCACGCTCCTCTGAAGGATTGCCCTAAAAAATCAGCTCATTTGCATATCCAAGATGGCAGCCATATCACTCCTCTCATAAAGCCCCTTTGTTACTGCATTGACAATAAACTTTTAATTCTGGAAGGTGGAGACTTTCATATTTGCTATGCAAATGTAAGATCTAGTTTGTTTTGAATTTAGAACAACTCTTTCATGTGGAGTGAATTATGTCAGATCTTCTAAATATGCAAAATTGTAACAAATCAATTTCTATACTGGGCGGGAGCGCTTGGATTTCTGACTTGTTACACTGTGGAAAACAAAAACTCTGCAACGTTCCATATTTTGATGTGCATGATAATTTCTATTTTTTTTTACATCTGTACACTTTTTATTACAAACCCTGTATGAAAATTTTCTCTCATGTTTACATGTAAAACGCTACTTGTTTTTTCAGTGTGTTTGGAGATGTACCAAATGCATTAAAGGAATGGAAAAAGCAAGGGAAAGCTATGTATGTGTACTCTTCAGGAAGTGTCGAAGCTCAAAAATTATTGTTTGGTTATTCCACACAGGGTGATCTGAGTGGCGTAAGTAGTTGTACTTCACAAATACATCATGCTATTGATAGGGACCTCAATTAAATTTTCAAGTAAATGGTATGACTTCAAAAAGTAGCACTATAGAAAGATCTTATGCTGCTGAGCATAATGCTTTTTACATTTTTGAAATCGGACAATCGAGTGCAAAGTTATTGGTAATGTGTGTTTCAAAATGTTAGAGATTTTTATAATGGGTTTGCATGGTAAACATGGAAGTTAAAGGCGAAAACTATTCTGAAGAGGGAAAAAAAACTAATTCTACCTCACTTATTTCAGCTACATACTTCCAAGCATTCAACACAAAATCTCTTTTTTTTATCAATATGACCTGTATAATCAGATCTAAGATGTTTTTTTATATTAATTTTCACTTTTCGCATCTCGATATTAACAATAGCTTGTTTCCATGGCAACCATTATTTACCAACAGTGATACAATACAATTACAGTTTTTTTTTACTGTAAACCATTACTTATTCAATAAAAATGCTGAGAAGCACACACATTTTTAAAGTAAATGACTTTTTATTCTTTCCTTCGCAGCTTTAGATTATTTTACTTAGTAAATTCCCATGGCGACCCAATTTTTATTTGTGGTTCCCATGGTAATTATAAATTTATCATTAATTTTATGTTAAGAAATGGTTAAAATAACATTTTCAATTCTGGATATATATATACCACCACATTTTTTCCTTGACTTGTTCTATTTCGCTTCCATGGCAATACCATTCTTATCATATATTTGTGGTTTCCTTGGAAACTATTGATCTATCATTAATTTTATGTTAAGAAAATAGTAAAGACAACATCTTTGAATTCTGGCCTGTATATATAGTATACAGCCATGTTTTTAGTTGCTACTTAAATTGTCTGATTTATTTTCCATGGCAACTGAATTTTCTTCATATTTTTAGGATTTCCATGGCAACCATTATAATTTATCATAAATTTTATGTTGAATATATTTCAATTCAAGATGTCTAACTCCATTTTTCCTAATTGATAGCCTTGAATTAATTAGTATTTTACTAAGTTTCCATGGCAACCCCATTTTTTGTTTGTGGTTTCCATGGCAACTATTAATTTTTAATTAATTTTCATGTTACATGTTACAAAACAAAATCTGTCAATTGTAGGCAACTAGATTCTACCTCTCCATTGCTTGCTATCATTTTTATGATTTCCATGGCAACCATTATCATGATTATAATTCATCTTGCATTTAATGTCCGAAAGAGGTGAAGATCTTTATACATAGATATGTTTTATTTCATAGCCTTGAATTGTTCCATTTAGTTTCCATGGCAACTGCATTTCCTTTATTGAGTTTATGATATCCATGACAATCAAATGTAATTTATCATTAATTATGTGTCCACTTGTCATGGCACATCACACGTCTGTTGGTTGTTCCACAATTTGCAAAAAACTGTTATTTCTCCCGGAGTTTTTAAGGGTAGATTTCATTCAAATTTATACACAATGTTTACCAGGTGCCCACCCTGCCTGAGTTTTTTTAATTGGCGTGGATCATCCCCCCTTCCTGCATTACCCTCCCATTTGAAAAAAAAGTAATCCGGACGGAATTATAGAAAAAAAAATATATTAATTTGCCTACATGTAGAACCCCCAAATTTGTTTTGAACCCCCCACAGTCCCCCATGACAAAAAAATCAAATTGGCCTTGACCAAACCCACCCCACCCCCCCGTCCTGACCCTCCCCGCCCGTAAAGAAATGTAATCCAGAGAGGCTAATGCGTTAAATGAAAAAAAAAACTCAAATAAATATTTGTTAAAACCCCCCATGTGCCCACCCTGCATGACATTTTTTATCGGACTTGATCATCCCCTTCCTGCCTTACCATCCCAGTTGAAAAAAAAATAATCCCGATGGAAGTTATAGAAAAAAAAATTTGCCTTGACCCCCCTACTTTTTTGTTCTAATTTGTTTTGAACCTCCCACAGCCCCCATGACAAAAAAAATCAAATTGGCCTTGACGCCTCCCCACCCCCCTCCCCCGGCCTGGCCCTCCCTGCCTGTAAATAAATGTAATCCACCGAGGCTGCTGCATTAAATGAAAAAAAGACCCTAAAAATAAATATTTGGTAAAAACCCCCATGTGCCCACCCTGCCTGAATTTTTTTATTGGACTGGATCATCCCCCTTCCTGCCTTACCCTCCCATTTGAAAAAAAATAGTCCGGATGGAGGCTTTACAAAAAAAAAATTGCCTCGATCCCACCTACTTTTTTGTTCAAATTTGTTTTGAACCCCCCACAGCCCCCCCATGGCAAAAAAAATCAAATTGGCCTTGACCCTCCCACCCCCTCCCCCGGCCTGACCCTTCCCACCCGTAAATAAATGTAATCCACAGAGGCTAGTGTGTTACATGAAAAAAAGAACCTAAAAATAAATATTTGTTAACCCCCCATGTGCCCACCCTGCCTGATTTTTTTAAATTGGCCAGGATCATCCCCCCTTCCTGCCTTACTCTCACATTGGAAAAAAAAGTAATCCGGACGGAGGTTATAGAAAAAAAAATCATAATTTGCCTCGCCCCCCCCCCCCCACTTTTTTGTTATAATTTGTTTTGAACCCCCCAAAGCCCCCCATGACAAAAAAATCAAATTGGTCTTGACCCTCACCCCCCCCCCCCCCCGGCCTGACCCTCCCTGCCCGTAAGTAAATGTAATCCACAGAGGCTACTGCATTAAATGAAAAAAAGACACTTAAAATAAATATTTGTTAAAACCCCCATGTGCCCACCCAGCCTGAATTTATTTAATTGACCGGATCATCCCATCTTCCTGCCTTACTCTCCCATTTGAAAAAAAAGTAATCCAGACGGAAGTTATGAAAAAAAAGTAATAATTTGCCTTGACCCCCCCTAATTTTTTGTTCAAATTTGTTTTGAACCCCCCACAGCCCCCTGGCAAAAAAATAAAATTGGTCTTGATTCCCCCCACGGCCTGACCCTCCCCGCTCGTAAATAAATGTAATCCACAGAGGCTACAGTACTGCGTTAAATGAAAAAAAGAGCCTAAAAATACATATTTGTTAAAACCCCCCATGTGCCCACCCTGACTGATTTTTTTTTTAATTAGCATTGACCACCCCCTTTCTGTCTTACCCTCCCGTTCGAAAAAAAAATGTAATCCGGATTGACAGACAAGCCAACCCGACTACATAATGCCTCCAGCTGCAGGCTCGCGGAGGCATAAAAATAGTACTCGCAAATTGTCATGAAAATCAGTTGAGAATTTACTGAGTTTAATCAGCAAACACTAGCTTTCATTTTCGGATGAACGAGGGTGTGATTACAAATTACAAATATAGGCCCAGACTTTACTTGACAATGGAGAGATCTTTCCATTTCATGTTTCAATTGCAATGAATGACTAGGCCTGCTAGGGCCTATAAGTATATTTTGTAGTAGCTCTAGACTGTGGCATCAAAAACTGTTGCATCTTTCAATAGTTAACTACCACCCAAACCCCCCCCCCCCCTCTCACCTGATACTCCACATTGGCCACGATTCATTGATTGGGAGGTAGGCCTACTGCTGGAGTACCAACTCAAAGCAGCTGTTGGTAGACTATAGTTGAGTTTGTATTGGGGGCCTATATATTATGATAGATAAAGTGGAATATCAGCGTGATGTCGGCATCTAGAAAACCTGTGAGCATGGCATATAGCACTTGCTCAGTCATAGGCTATATTATGTATTGCCATGGAGTCTGCTGATTATTATTACGTTATTATTACGTTATTATTAACGTTATTGATTTGTCCACATGATATAGCAGCACGTGTTTGTGTTTATCTACATTATGGCCGGACATGCCGCGTACGCACGCGCATCAGCAAACCACGCTCTGGTCCACTCATGCTATGTATAAATTACAGCACCATGCGCACAACACGTGGTCCCCGCACTGATGAGTTTAAAGCGTGGCGAGATTAGAACAACGGAGCCCAAATAAGAAAATATATATAGACCTAGGCCTAATCATATTATTTTCCATGCAAACACATCATTAAAAACACATTAGGCCTAAAGAAAAATACAAGAAATAATGCAATCTCAGCGGCGAGCATTACTGAGGAAACATGACGTCATATTTTCACTGGCATTGATTGTCGTCGTTTGCTTACATCGAGCGCGCCTGATAGTCGGTGCGTTGTACACTGACACCTGCTGATACCCGCCCGCGCACGTGAGCCGGCAATTTTTGAAGTACATTTATGATATTTATCATTAAACAACTATCTAATGTACCAAATCGCGCCCAAAAACATAGAAATTTAAGTTTCAATAGCATTGGAATTGAGCAGCAAAGATTTAAAATCGTGAAAAGAATATTTAAATTCGGGACTACACAATGTTTTTTGTAGTTGATAGAAACTACAAGACCTAGAGATTATGAATATGCAAATTATATCCACATTTACATGTAGGCTCACATGCGCCAGCGCGAGATAGCTGGGTACGTCCAGAAAAAATGACAACAAAAACACCATTTTGTGACGTACATGGCGACATTTTCGTCGGTGCCGGCAACCGGTGTCTATTACATAGCATATTTAGCTTATATTTATTTATTTTCCGTAAAATATATGCATAATAAGAATAAGTGATTATAAATCTTTAATTCTGTGCATGTTTTTTTCGCGTTTTAGTTGCTATGATTTGTCATAATTCCATTGTGAAAATACACTTTACACGACCTGGTCACAAAATGCATGAAATGAGGTGAATTCTGGGCATCTGAGCGTGTGTTGAGGTCCCTACTATTGACCTGAACAATTGTCATAAATATTCATGATTTTTAATAATCAATTGCTTTTTTAACACAGGCTAATTGGTCAATTTTTATTTGTTTTGGAAATTTAGCCTCAATTCAAGAGGTGTGAAAATTAAATAAAGCAGCTATTTTTAAGTGAAGCAGGTAGATCTCATGATGATTACTTATACCTTACTGATACTTCCTGGGCATGTCTGAAGGGAATGATCGTACAAGTTCCTAAACTTTTTCATATCATGCAAATCATGCCAGATATCTATAGTTTATAACAAAATGTTATGTTTGAGGCAGGGATCCGCCGCGGTTTTTCTTTTCAAAATAGCTACTAATCTATGAGCTTCTGCTTCCTCATACTTCGCATCAAATACCACTGGGAAATTGTTTTGGTGACACTTTAATCCCCATATCATCGACCCACTAATGAAGAAATGCTCATTAGTGCGTTTCAGGATAAAGTTTACATCACACTTTTTAATTTGGCAGATCTATACATGTTCAGCCATGTAAGCCTGATTAACTTTTTGGAGAACTATTTTAAAATGGCTATTTAGTGGCTATTTTTTTTTGTTTTTCCTCATTATTTCTATAATCTTGCATGATAGCTAATCTATCAACTTCTGCTTCTTCATACTTCACATAGCTATCACATGCAACTGGGAAATTTTCTGATGACATTTTGATGCCCATATTTTCAACCATTTAATTACTAAGGCCACTAACAAAGAAATGCATTTCAGGAAAAAGTTTCCATCAGGTCTTCTTTTAATTTGGTAAATATGCTCAGCTATGTCAGTCAATGACTTGATTGACTTTTGGGAGCGAACAATTTAAAAATGGCCGCATAGTGGCTATTTTGAATTTGACTAATTTCAAGAAATTTACTTAGCTCAAAAACAATGTGAAAGAGCTGAACCATGGATATAAAAAAAATGTAAGTTATCACACAAAGTTTACCCCTTGACAAATTTCGCACAAATAAAATACAAAATGGCCAACTGTCGGCCATTTTTAGTCAGTTTTACTAATTATTTCCGAAATATTGCATGATAGCTAAATCGGTAATATGAAATAACATGTACGGTGTTACACAAGAACAACACATGACAACTTTTGCAGATATAAAATCCGTAGTGGCGACTGGTAGCCATTTTGTTTCAATTGTGCTCATTATCCTTGTTTAAAAAACTCCTGTGTTATAAAGCTAACTTGACAAAGCTGAATATAAATATAAAATGGCTGACTGGCTGTAATGGAGGGCTGCTTTCATGCTCGTTTCTGAACAACTCTTTCTAGTTTCATGTTAATTTTGGAGCAAATAAGAAAAAAAAAATTGTATCGTCCCAGTCTTTCCCAATAAACTCTATTTCACTTGACAGTGGGTCCTGTAAGCTTGAAACTTTACCAGACCCAAAAAATTAGTAGGTGGTAAATGGCCGATTCTTACTTGTGATCACAAAAACTGACAAAATAAATAACCAAATCGTAGGTCCGATGTAGTTGGGTATTTTTCCTGACCTACCTGTGGTATACCGGACCTGTCTGGTCGGTTGGACATTATTGAGAAAGACTGTTGTCCCCTTTGAAATGTTTACGATCGGCGAATATTATCACTCTGCCTAATTACAAATAGTGCAATTTCCATTTCATTTTTCTGCTTTTTTGCTAAAATTTTATTTTCTGCTATATGTAAAATATATAGTGTAAATTTTATTTCTTTGTTTTAGTATTTCACTGGACATTTTGACACAGCTGTAGGATCTAAGATAGATAAGTCTAGCTATGAGAAAATCACAGAAGAAACAGGTGCTAAGCCAGAAGAAACAATATTTTTTACAGATCTTCCTACCGGTAAGAAATATTCTGCACAAATCATGGTACTTCAGAAGTACCATAAAATGCGGAAAATAACGTGCTCTGTTGTATAAGAGGGTTAAAAAAAAACCTTCAGCGGGTAAAATCCTTATATACCATGCATCGTTCTATACCGCGCAAAAATCTCAGTCATCCACAAAACATTACAGAATTCTGAACATGTGTTATTGGGGACGCGGTCAGCCACATTGTGCTGCAGACTACTGTAAACCTCATTGATTAAGTGGTGTCCATAATATTTTGCGAGTACCAGGCAATCTTAGCTCCCATAAAATTAAGCAATTCAATAGCCACTAAGTAGTTACTGTTAGAGACCATAAACCCTGGCCAAAGAAAGTGATAAATAATACAGATAATATGCTCATGCGTGAAAATATATAGGACTAAAAAACAGGGTTGCCAGTCAGGAAAATTCAATGTCAGGGAAATGTCAGGGAATTTTGAAATTGGTCAGGGAAATTTTGAAATTTGTGAAAAGTCAGGGAAATTCAGGAAAATGGCACTCGGGTCAGGGAAATGTATCCTTTTGTTTGCTAAGTGGACTCTAAATGTGAAAATGTTAATACATTATGCAAATTAATTGTTTATAGAATTTATCCAATCAGAATAGCATCATTTAATCTGCAAATGCCATCAATTTATAATAGCATACATACATGCATGTATTATAACTACTGCATGTGGTTCTATCAGGCAAGCTGAGTGGACGAATTGCACACCCATTCCTTAGGGTGTGTATATGTCATGTGCCTTTTGGGGGTTTATAAAATTTGACCTACATGTACTTACCTAATAATTATTATGCCTGATAACTGGCAAACCATGCCCGATACCTAGACCATTAATTTACCGCAAAATAATGCGCACCTTTTTTCTAATAATTTTCTGAATGCGCGGTATAGACCAGAGCGAGTTATATTCGGCATATATACATGGAGATCAGTCAATGGGCCAAGTTAATTTTGATTGTGTTGTTAATCCGTGTAAACACTTGACTGATCGCCTCCCGTGAGCGTGTAGGCCTGTACAGCACAGGTGCACTTATGTATGTCATCAGTGTACTGTCATCCACTGTGCTATATTCCCGGGGCTATATTCAGCAATGCTGGGACTGTTCTATCAGTATAGTGTAGCTGGCGTACGCCACAATAATCAATATGGGGAGGTGGCAATATTGAGTACCGTATCACATGCTGTGCCCTGTAAAGTAGGCCTACATGTATAAAGTATGTCATACTGTGAGCGGGCTGGTGTATAATACATGTCTGCTTGGAGTGTATGGTCTCTATAGCTTTGTGGCGTGTATAGTCCACGCTGGTAGGCATGCATGCCTGCCGTCCAGTAGTCATGACAGCACCAAAAGCGCATACCGTAAGTAGGGGAATTACCAACATTTTCAAACATTATCTACATTATTTTTCACCTCAATCCCACGCCCCGTCCGCGTGATAAGAGATTTTTCAGGGTCCATCCTTTTGAATTAGATCAAGTTTTCATTTTTCAGGGTATATCCCTCCTGCAAACTGCACATTTTGTTTTATAGTAATGGTCTAGCTATGTGGCACAGTTTTCATAATATCAGGCCTACCCATACTAAAGTCAATAATTGCCTCGAGTCGGCCATTTTGAATTTGATGAGTTGACATTTTTCAGGGCATTTTCCTCCCTGAAACAGCACATTTTGCTTTATAGTAATGGTCTACATGTAGCTATCTGGCTCGGTTTGCCAGATCTCAGGCATTTTAAACCTAATTATGGCTGACAGTCAGCCATTTTGAATTTGATCGAGTTGTAATTATTTAGGGCATATCCCTACTTGAAACCGCACATTTTGTTTTATGAATAGTAATGGTCTAGCTTTCTGGCACGGTTTGCCAGATATAAGGTGATTAAAGTTATATATTTGACGATGGTAGGCCATATTGAATTTGACTAACTTGAAATTTTTCAGGGCATATACCTACCTGAAACAACACATTTTGTTTTAGATGTAGTAATGGTCTAGCTATCTGGCACGGTTTTCCAGATATGAGACATATTAAAGTCGATTATTGCTGATGGTCAGCCAAATTTAATTGGCAGTGGCTAACCGTACGTATAGCATGCTATTTGTACGTTTGTACAACTAAATGTCGGTATTCGTTGTATTGGTAATACGTATGATAAACAGAAAGTAAAAATTTTTCAGGGCATATCGCTGCCTGAAACTGGACATTTTACTATAGTAATGGTCTAGGTATCGGGCATGGTTTGCCAGTTATCAGGCATAATAATTAATTAGGTAAGTACATGTAGGTCAAATTTTATAAACCCCCAAAAGGCACATGACATATACACACCCTAAGGAATGAGTGTGCAATTCGTCCACTCAGCTTGCCTGATAGAACCACATGCAGTAGTTATAATACATGCATGTATGTATGCTATTATAAATTGATGGCATTTGCAGATTAAATGATGCTATTCTGATTGGATAAATTCTATAAACATAATGCTGCGTCTACTGCCCTTCATTGTGGCATGTTACCTGTCCTATTTGCAGTTTACTAGCTTTGGCTTTAGCTTTGGAAAAAAAATGTTTCGAATTTTACAGCTGTCAAATTGTTATGAGAAAAGACGTACCTGATGTTAGCAAAAACAGGTCAAGCCACTGCTGGAAATATAGCAGGTCTCAACACTAACACTGGCCCGAAGCCAGTAAAATGTATATGGGCCAGTAAATCACCTGAGAGGCTGGCCCTGTTGGCTAAAGATAAAGTACCAGGCTTGCTGCTTGATTATTTCCATACCCAATTTAGTTATGGCTCAACTTGCCAGAACTAGTCAGAATTTACCAACTAGCATGTGTTAAAATTCGATCTAGCTGTACAATGCAATTACTTCAATTTTTTGGTGATACAGACTATGAGACAAGGCTAATTATCCCTTTTGGCTATACCTTAGACCAATTAGTGTCAATCCCCTGTATAGTAGAGACCTGCGCGGGCCTTTGAATCATGCCTGCACCAGCCCCGGGGGCCTCCGCGCTTTACTGAACCCTCACATGAATTTATATCCTGTATCCGCACCTGCCCCGCACAAGTTGTACCAACGTCAGCCCCACACTCGCACAAGTTGTACCATCGCCAACCCCACACCCGCACAAGTTGTACCCGTGCCAGCCCCGCACTCGCAACTATTTTTAGCTCCCGCCGTCACCGTAGGTGAGCGAAGGGAGCTATGGATTCTACCTCCGTTTTTTTTTTGCCTCTTCTTTTGCCTATAACTTTGTGAGAAAATAAGCTAGGATAACAATTTTTGGTATGTGGGTTACTTCCAGGTGGCTAATGGACGGGTTAAAATATTTTTAATCTGAATTTAATACGCAAGGTTGCAGAGGAGAAAATGATGATGTGACGGCGTTGGGCCGTCCGTAAACAATTTGTTTCCGGAGCATATCTCTGAAAGTACTTGTCCGATTGTCTTCAAATTTCACACACAACACCCCTAGGGGGTCTAGTTGTGCCTTTTGGGGTATTTGAACTTTGACCTACTTCTGGTTCAGAACTATGACCTATTTAGACGTTTTGACGCGCACTTCGTTTCCGGAGCAGATCTCGAAAAGTACTGGGCCGATGACAGTCATATTGCACATACATGTTCTCTAAGGTCCCTAGTTGTGCCTTTTCAGGTTTCTGGACCTTGACCTTGAAGTTGACCCAGCACTTTGACCTAATTTATAACATCGGTAAATCCGACTGAAAGATTTTGCGGAATATCATGAAAACCGCTTGAGATAGCTACACCATTACTATAAAACAAATTGTGAGGTTTCAGGAGAGGATGCATCTTGAAAAATTTCAAGTCGATAAAATTAAAAATGGCCGCCTATCGGCCATTATTCACCTCGACAGGCCTGATATTGCGGAATATCATGAAAACCGCTCAAGATAGCTACACCATTAATATCAAATAAATTGTAAGGTTTCAGGAGAGGATGCATCCTGAAAAAATTGAAGTTGATAAAATTCAAAATGGCCGCCTATCAGCCATTATTCACCTCGACAGGCCTGATATTGTGGAATATCATGAAAACCGCTCAAGATATCTACACCATTACTATAAAACAAATTGTAAGGCTTCAGGAGAGGATGTATTTTGAAAAAAATCATTTTGTCAAAGTTCAAAATGGCCGCCAATCAGCCATTATTCACTTTCACATGGCCGTTATTTGGTAAACCGTGCTAGATGGCTAGACCATTACTATAAAACAAAATGTGTGATTTCAGGAGAGGATGCATCTTGGAAAAATTTGACTCGATAAAATTCAAAATGGCCGCTTATCGGCCATTATTCACTTTCACATGGCCGTTATTTGGTCAACCGTGCTAGATGGCTAGACCATTACTGTAAAACGAAATGTGAGATTTCAGATGAGGATGCATCTTGGAAAAAATTGACTTGATCAAATTTAAAATGGCCGCCTTTTCGGCCATTATTCATTTTCACATGGCTGATATTTGGTAAACCGTGCTAGATGGCTAGACCATTACCTGATTACTATAAAACAAAGTGTGAGTTTTCGGGGGAGGATGCACCCTGAAAATTTTTAACTTACGAATTCAAAATGGCCGACAATCAGCATTATTTACCTCGATAGGCCTGATATCAGGTAAACCGTGCTAGATAGCTGGACCATTACTATAAAACAAAATGTGACGTTTCGAGAGAGGATGCCTTTTAAAAACTTTCGACTCAATCGAATTCAAAATGGCCGCCTATCGGCCACTATTTACTTGCACATTGCTGATATTTGGTAAACCGTGTTAGATAGCTAGACCATTACTATAAAACAAAATGTGAGATTACAAGAGAGGATGCATCTTGAAAAAAATTGACTCGATCAAATTCAAAATGGCCGCCTATCGGCCATTATTCACTTTCACATAGCCGGTTTTTAGTAACCGTACTAGATGGCTAGACCATTACTATAAAACAAAATGTGAGATTTCAGGAGAGGATGCATCTTGAAAAATTTTGACTTGATCAAATTCAAAATGGCCTCCTATCGGTCATTTTTCACTTTCACATGGGCGATATTTGGTAAACCGTGCTAGATGGCTAGACCATTACTATAGAATGAAATGTGAGATTTCAGCTGAGGATGCATCTTGGAAAATTTTGACTTGATCAAATTCAAAATGGCCGCCTTTAGGCCATTATTCACTTTCACATGGCCGATATTTGGTAAACTGTGCTAGATAGCTAGACGATTACTATAGAATGAAATGTGAGATTTCAGCTGAGGATGCATCTTGAAAAATTCTGACTCGTTCAAATTCAAAATGGCCCCCTATCGGCCATTATTTACTTTCACATGCCCAATATTTTGCAAACTGTGTTAGATGTTAGTCCATTACTATAAAACAAAATTTGAGGTTTCGGGGGAGGATGCACCCTAAGTTTTTAACTAATTTATATCGAATTCAAAATGACCGTAAATCAGCTATTAGTTAACTCGATTGGCCTGATATCGGGTAAACCATGCCAGATAGGTAGACCATTACTGGGATACTGATTAGGATCATTAATTTCAATGGAGGTTTGCAATCTCTGACAGACTGTTTAGTTCTTATCTTACTCTTAGACTGGGCTTCTTAGACCTAGTTGTCTTGCGTCTTGATTTTTGACCTAGACTAGGACTACATTAATAACCCTATACAAAATTGCTTAAATCAAATTCTAATTCGTCGCGGGAGCTCCTGGACTTATGTAGTCTTGTTTCAAGCTGGTAGCGACCCACAAAACTCAACAATGTCACAAATCAACAAAATACATACCATATTTTACCACCCCCTGGGCTATTTTGCCACCCCTTCAGGAAATTGATAAAATCCACTGGTTTTCAATAAATACCATAAGTTAATAAAAATAACTAGAATCATACCTTAGACTATATTGTAGGAGACATTTTTATGTCTATTCACAATTTTTTTAAATAATATTTCAACACCAGAAACAAATATTTTACCGAAGTGTTATTTTTTACACGTTTTTTCTCAATTTGACAAATTTGAGCTCTGGAATGTTATTTATCCATTTGATGAACATGCGTTTTCTTCTTTTATGATATTTGTATGGTCCATATCACATAAATAAAATTTAATTGATGAAATTTAAATATTGAGCCTGTTTGAGCACTTCAAAGTAACCGGGGCTATTTTGCCACCCTTTCAAAATGGCCGCCAGAGCGTCGTTTTCGGTCTGATATGAAAACGGACTTGGCCACCAGACCCACTGACCCCTAAAAACTATGATAAATATTTACATACCAGGTTTGAGGCACTCTTTTTAATAATTAATGAAAATTTAATGAAAAATAATGAATATTTCATGTTTATGTCTGTATGGTACATTTACCTTTTTTATGTTATATATTAAATGGATTGGTGAGAATGTCTACTGACTTTTCAGTTGATTTTATTTTCATTGGATTAGCTGCTCAATTATATTATTTTAAATTATAAAATATTTATATGGTAAATTATTTTTATTTGGATTCTGACAAATGGTTTAAATTGACAAAATATGATAAAAATTAGCTACAGCACTTGGCAAAATAGCCCCGGTTGCCGGGGCTATTTTGCCACCATACATTTATATTTAAAAGTCCTATTAATAAAGCCTAAATACACACTATGCTAAGTATGCAAATACCTTACACAATCACCCTCATTCATGACACTTTATATTCCCACTTAAAAAAAGCAGGTTCAATACAGCGATAAAAAAATATGTAAATAAGGTGGCAAAATAGCCCCGGTTTACGGTTTAATAGATGAATAAATATACTAATAATTGGCGTATTGTTTTCAGTTTTAGGACCCAGTTGGTATGATGAAATTGTCCAATGTTCGTACAATGTAACTCCAGTGTCGCAAACGGTGGCCCAACATTGTACGTTAAACAACACTATGAATAAATAAGTTTGTTTGAACAATGTCCAGAGTGGGAGCCACAATATTGGTATAATATTAGTCCAACGTTCTCGACACTTGCCCAACACATGTTTTGTCAACTTTTCACCTGGTGATAATTACACGCCTATTGTCTTGATTACGTAGCTTCTTCCACCCCCCCATCCATATATGGGAGGGATTTAGCTGATAATTTACACCAAGCAATGCGTGATACAAAATATTTTATTATATGTACTTTAAATATTTGATATCAATTATATAATAATTAGTCTAATGTAACATAATCCCCGAAAAATATAGTACTAAAAATAGGATTAGTTTATATTTCATGGCATCATTTGAAAAAATACCCTATCAGTATTTCCTCACATTTCATTTTGTAAAAGTTGTATTTTGCTGAATATCATGAAAACCGCTCAAGATAGCTAGACCATAACTATAAAAAAGGTGGAAAATAAGGCGCCCCGTTGTATAGCAAGCAGAAGATTAAAAGTGACTCTTTACAGGGTAAAATCCTCACATAACTCGCTCCGTTATATAACGCTCGCTAAATCTCCTTTAATCGCCAAACATTACATGATGCGTGGCGCACGTCAGCAAAGATTAGCTATTGTCTGGGAACCTTGGCAGCCGTCTCCAGTCAATATTTCCAACAGTTAATATGTTCCTTTTAATTACACTGTTAAATTTTGCATTTTAATTTGGTAAGCGTATTTAGGCATTTTAATTTGATGGGTAACGGCATTTTAATTTGATAAAGTATTTAGGAGTTGACGAGTCTGGAGCAGCGTCGGCGGGATTAGCTGTGTGATGTGAATGATGTTAATGCCAGTCATGCATTATGAACTCCCGGCGTGGACTGACAGGTGTTGTTTCAACAGTAAATGTCACTGTGACGCTAGCGGGCAGTAATAGGCCGTTATTAGCTCCCGCCGTCACCGTAGGTGAGCGAAGGGAGCTATGGATTCTACCTCCGTTTTTTTTTGGCCTCTTCTTTTGCCTATAACTTTGTGAGAAAATAAGCTAGGATAATAATTTTTGGTATGTGGGTTACTTCCAGGTGGCTAATGGACGGGTTAAAATATTTTTAATCTGAATTCAATACGCAAGGTTGCAGAGGAGAAAATGATGATGTGACGGCGTTGGGCCGTTGGGCCGTTGGGCCGTCCGTAAACAATTCGTTTCCGGAGCATATCTCTGAAAGTACTTGTCCGATTGTCTTCAAATTTTACACACAACACCCCTAGGGGGTCTAGTTGTGCCTTTTGGGGTATTTGAACTTTGACCTACTTCTGGTTCAGAACTATGACCTATTTAGACGTTTTGACGCGCACTTCGTTTCCGGAGCGGATCTCGAAAAGTACTGGGCCGATGACAGTCATATTGCACATACATGTTCTCTAAGGTCCCTAGTTGTGCCTTTTCAGGTTTTTGGACCTTGACCTTGAAGTTGACCCAGCACTTTGACCTAATTTATAACATCGGTAAATCCGACTGAAAGATTTTGCGGAATATCATGAAAACCGCTCAAGATAGCTACACCATTACTATAAAACAAATTGTGAGGTTTCAGGAGAGGATGCATCTTGAAAAATTTCATGTCGATAAAATTAAAAATGGCCGCCTATCGGCCATTATTCACCTCGACAGGCCTGATATTGCGGAATATCATGAAAACCGCTCAAGATAGCTACACCATTAATATCAAATAAATTGTAAGGTTTCAGGAGAGGATGCATCCTGAAAAAATTGAAGTTGATAAAATCCAAAATGGCCGCCTATCAGCCATTATTCACCTCGACAGGCCTGATATTGTGGAATATCATGAAAACCGCTCAAGATATCTACACCATTACTATAAATTAAATTGTAAGGCTTCAGGAGAGGATTTATTTTGAAAAAAATCATTTTGTCAAAGTTCAAAATGGCCGCCAATCAGCCATTATTCACTTTCACATGGCCGTTATTTGGTAAACCGTGCTAGATGGCTAGACCATTACTATAAAACAAAATGTGTGATTTCAGGAGAGGATGCATCTTGGAAAAATTCGACTCGATAAAATTCAAAATGGCCGCTTATCGGCCATTATTCACTTTCACATGGCCGTTATTTGGTCAACCGTGCTAGATGGCTAGACCATTACTGTAAAACGAAATGTGAGATTTCAGATGAGGATGCATCTTGAAAAAAATTGACTTGATCAAATTTAAAATGGCCGCCTTTTCGGCCATCATTCATTTTCACATGGCTGATATTTGGTAAACCGTGCTAGATGGCTAGACCATTACCTGATTACTATAAAACAAAGTGTGAGTTTTCGGGGGAGGATGCACCCTGAAAATTTTTAACTTACGAATTCAAAATGGCCGACAATCAGCATTATTTACCTCGATAGGCCTGATATCAGGTAAACCGTGCTAGATAGCTAGACCATTATTATAAAACAAAATGTGACGTTTCGAGAGAGGATGCCTTTTAAAAACTTTCGACTCAATCGAATTCAAAATGGCCGCCTATCGGCCACTATTTACTTGCACATTGCTGATATTTGGTAAACCGTGTTAGATAGCTGGACCATTACTATAAAACAAAATGTGAGATTACAAGAGAGGATGCATCTTGAAAAAAATTGACTCGATCAAATTCAAAATGGCCGCCTATCGGCCATTATTCACTTTCACATAGCCGGTTTTTAGTAACCGTACTAGATGGCTAGACCATTACTATAAAACAAAATGTGAGATTTCAGGAGAGGATGCATCTTGAAAATTTTTGACTTGATCAAATTCAAAATGGCCTCCTATCGGCCATTATTCACTTTCACATGGGCGATATTTGGTAAACCGTGCTACATGGCTAGACCATTACTATAGAATGAAATGTGAGATTTCAGCTGAGGATGCATCTTGGAAAATTTTGACTTGATCAAATTCAAAATGGCCGCCTTTAGGCCATTATTCACTTTCACATGGCCGATATTTGGTAAACCGTGCTAGATAGCTAGACGATTACTATAGAATGAAATGTGAGATTTCAGCTGAGGATGCATCTTGAAAAATTCTGACTCGTTCAAATTCAAAATGGCCCCCTATCGGCCATTATTTACTTTCACATGCCCAATATTCTGCAAACTGTGTTAGATGTTAGTCCATTACTATAAAACAAAATTTGAGGTTTCGGGGGAGGATGCACCCTAAGTTTTTAACTAATTTATATCGAATTCAAAATGACCGTAAATCAGCTATTAGTTAACTCGATTGGCCTGATATCGGGTAAACCATGCCAGATAGGTAGACCATTACTGGGATACTGATTAGGATCATTAATTTCAATGGAGGTTTGCAATCTCTGACAGACTGTCTAGTTCTTATCTTACTCTTAGACTGGGCTTCTTAGACCTAGTTGTCTTGCGTCTTGATTTTTGACCTAGACTAGGACTACATTAATAACCCTATACAAAATTGCTTAAATCAAATTCTAATTCGTCGCGGGAGCTCCTGGACTTATGTAGTCTTGTTTAAAATGGCTTTCTGCTATTATTGGTAATAAAATGCTTAATATCGTGCCATCCCTCAAAGGGTGTAGATGTGTCTTTTTGGGGGTTATGACCTTTGACCTATTTTTTAACCTTTGACTTTGAGGCCATTAATGACTTCAATTAATGGCGGGTGATATCGTTAGCATCAGCTTTCTTGTTGTCATATGTTGGTTGCAGTATATTCTAGCAAGTATACTGTTGTTAAAAATGAAGTAGGCAGTGTTTCATCTAGCCTTCAGGTGCGCCATGTTGCCCTTCTAATATTCAGACAGTGAAGTGCCTCATTGAACTATTGTTACGTCATATTTAATCCACCCAGGCCATTGTCACAGTGGAAAACACCCCGATCACTGATGTCTCCATTCACACCTATGACTCAATACCTGATAACGGCTTGTGTACATAGTGGTAATGACTGGCGATGTCTACATAGGCTGTTTGTACCCTTAATTGGGGAGGGAAGGGGGGGGGGGCATGATAAGGTGCCCCCAATGATTGGTGGCGCCATGCCCCTTCTGAATCCTAGATGAAACACTAGTAGGTTTACAGCAGTTTATCACTGTTATCTTAATTTTTCTTTTACAGAGGCAGCTGCTGCAGCAGATGCTGGCTACAAGACATGTCTTGTGGTGAGAGAAGGAAATGCTGCTATTTCTGAGGAAGATCGATCAAAGTATGATTGCATATCTTCCTTTAATGAATTAATGTCTGATGCAATCATTGATGGGGAAACACCAGCCAAACGCCAAGAAGCAGATGAGGAAGATGACGTGGAGGACGATGTTGATGATGATGATGATGATGAGATCGATGATGTAGAAGCAATTGATGATGATGACGATGATGACGTTGATGCTGATGGCGATGTTGCAGAGGATGCTGCAGAGGAGAGTTAAATGACCCTTACAGCTTGAATCTTTTCTGACACTGTATATATTATACACTGTTCTTGACTAAGAAGTTTCTGATCATAAACAATCAAACTTTTCATCTTGGTGATCATTTAATGAGAGGTAATACCTTAATATTGCCAAATATAAGTATAGTTGTGAAATATTCAAGAGGTCCTTAGCCTGCTTGTGCGAATGCATCACATAGCTTTTGGCAAATAAATTCTCACAAATGAACTGAGAATCTAAGCATAAATGCTTTGCAATGTGACAATTAATTTATAATATATATCTATAAATATATATATATATATATATATATATATATATATATAAAGTATGCCCTTGGATATGAAAGGGTGTATCTGCCACTTTGTGAATTGGGAGAAACACCCTTTCATATCTTAGGGGACGATATATATTTATATATATATTTATATTATATATATGTGTAAAAATATATGTATATACATATATATGTATATATATATATATAGCACATATACCCATACTGTTGAACGGCATGCAGGTATAACCTATAGCAGGCATGTATGTAAATTACATGCATTCACATATGAAGTCGATATTCATAAAGATTATACGCCCACCAATTTTTTATTCATATTAATGTTTGTTTTATTTATTTTGGATATTTGTTTAGTTATAGAAATTTTTCACAAATTCTAATGCATATGTAATACTTCTATTACTCCGGTTTATTTTATCTATATGTGATGCAAGCTTTTATGTATAGTTATATTTTGTGTTCATATACATTGTTAAGGATCTCAACAGCTTTGACAACATTATTATAATTTCATATAATAAACAAGCTGATAATGATTAAATCTCTAATTCTTGTGGAATTATTATAAGTTTGTGTAATGATAGTTATTTAAGCTATTAGCAGCATGTAATATTACTAGCTGTCTTGTAATATATATAATATATGTGTAGAGTTAAAGCAAAGTTGCCAAATGTGCACTCACCCTACAGGTGACAATGTATGAGTTTTATAATTTAGTAATTTATTGGAGGCATTATGTGTATTTGTTAGTTAACAGAACAAATTCCACCGTTTGCCATTGTTGGTGCCTGCATTTTTTTGCTTTAGGAGTCTTTTTACCTCTACATTAACCGTTCCCGTGACTCAGCTCAGTTGATATAATTCGCTCATTATTACATAATTATGTTTAACTTTGACATTCTACATAGTGCTAACAATGTTACAATAGTTTTAAATATAAATAGGCAGCAGTTTTGACCATCCCATAGCTACGGATGTGTAACAAATGTTATTTATCTCATATGGGTGACTTTTGTCCTCATCACTGACGTTACATGTTTTGACTACTGTTTATTAGCTTCAAGTTTGTAAAAAAAAAATTACGAAGCAAAAAGTCAACCATCTCGTGTTCTAATTTTGTATTTATGATGTTGATTAACTGTGTCAATATCGGTATTTTTGTATAACCATGTAGGATGTGTTCATGTTGTCAATAAAGCTCAAAATAGTTGATTTTGTGTCATCAATCAATATATTGTCGTCTAGATGTTGTCTGGCCTTTCCGGATCTGATTGAAAATTGTACCCGTTTTCATGATGTGGATGTCTCGCTCTTTTGAGTGGAATAACTTTATGCTTGTTAACCCTTTGAGCCCTCACGATGCATTAAAGCATCATTTTACATCACTGAAAACAGACCTAATTTTCCTACAACTAAGGGTTTTAGAACAAAAATGTACATGCAAATGGTTTACCAATACATAATAATTTTCTTTACTTTTCCAACCACTTCAAATCATTTTCATTCACTTCAAGTCGAGAATTGCGGCAGCAATTCGCGGGTTGTAGTGGATGAAGATGACAATGATAAATTCAGGCCTGAAAGGGTTGATGTAAAGACATATTTTTCGATTTATCATGCTTGGGGATGTTCTACAAAACGGGAATCGTCAATCGCCTTGTTTACAATCAGATGTCGGGCCATGTAAGGATCGTAGATTATTACGCGTTTCCTTCCTGCAGTTTTTAGTTTTCCTGCAGCTTATCAATTTTCGGCTAGTGCAATTACATGGATGCTTTCCTTACGGACCACAGCGAGTAGAATGTTTAGCATGGCTAGTCGAATCGATGCTGGGGCTGATTTTACTAACATTCTCGCTGACAATAGCTTTTTGGCTTACAAGGATTGAACCAGTGGTTCAGAGTGTTCGTTTCCTGCCCATGCATTTCTAAAGAGGGCGACAAACTAAGAAAGTCAAGCTTTTTTCTAGCAAGTGGCAGGTAAAGGTCACGGGAATTTAATAAGAGCGATGTTACCGTTTGAACAACACTTACCACAACACGAGGGCCACCCCTTCACGCTTCTCTTATCAAACATAGTTTTGCAGGTATGATCCTGATTTCAAAACAAGTTAAAAACGGTGTCGCTGCATTCACCGATAACAAACACATGTGGTTTGGTGAAAAAATCAAGTCTGCATCTGAAATGCACATAAGCAGATGTACTTCAGTTGGTAGCTATAATTAATATAGTATTGAGAAATTGTATAGATAGGTATTAACATAAAATTGTTATTGTCCCTATCTCCATTATTTGATGAAGATAATTATAATAAAATTAGTGATTTCATGGTGGCCATTTTGCATGATAGTGATGTCGAATAAAATTTCTGTGTTTTATTGTATTCCTTTGATGCCGAAAACATGATTTGGTGAAAAAAATCAAGTTCATCTCAAATATTGAGGAAGATATGACTTTTTAGTAGAGCTTTAGCTCTACTGTCAGCATGGTGTTGGTCTGAGTGTTTTTTGTATGAATTATTTCACGACAATAACTTTAAATTTATCGAGTTGAGAACATATCTATCTGCATGTGTGTGTTAAGAATAACTTTCTTCATTGCACCACGGAGCCACATTTTGAGATTTTAGCGTAGATGGTCCGATGAACACTGATACAAATGACGCCTTATTCCCCCATCTCCAATACAACGTCAGCCATGCAAGGTTGTGCATCTGGCTACATTAGGTGACGTCACGCGTGGCACGTGACCTTAGCAATACACCAACCTGGCAGTGTAGGCCTCTGTTGATACACTGTGCCATCCCCATGAATGTATGCAGTATTCATATACCTACCCCTGTGTGTACATATCTGTATAAAACACATGACCTGTAAGGAACATCAACCCTGCAAACTATGATCCAAGTGAATGTTGGCCCGACAATAAAACAACATTGGGTCAACGTCTCGTTTTGGCTGGAAAGTGCACCTGGCTTGATAGTAGTATGGCAACGCTGATCAAATGTTGGGCCAGCGTCGTAGACGGTGTGCCAGCATTAAAACAACGCTGGCTCCATGTGATTGTCCAGCGTTATGGTGTTTGCTATGTCAGTCTGTCCAGTGTATGTCCCATAGGCATAGGCCTACACAACAACACTCAGCTGACACAAGGAAAGATGCTTGGGGTTAGTTCGAACATGGGATGGGGTGTGTCTGAACAGTGTTGGATGTACCAGATATTTTGTGGGGTTAACCTGAACAGTTGAACTAGCCCTATTTGATTTGTTGGAACAAACCCCACATGGACGTATTTTTAAAAATTCTATATTTAAAACTAAAATCATAGAAGGCAACCTAACAGTTATTATTAAGGATTATTAACTTTAGTTCGGGCACTACAACTGTAGAAGTTGAAACTGTCAGGTTCAATGGCAAACATTGAGAAAAATAACATTTTGTGCGACAGCAAAAAAATACTTTCGACCCCTCAAAATGAAAAGGTCGTTTTACTTTTTCATAATTTGATTTGAAAAAAACATTTGAACATTAAGTCAAGGGTAATGATACAGTCCTTCACTAGGAGGCAGCACAGAACGAAAAGATTTACTCTAAAAATTAAATGCAAGGTACTGAATTGTGCGAACTAGCCCCGGTCTCCCCTACTTTGACCCAATGACAAAATGGTTTACCCAAACTGTGCGAGTTCGTGCTAATTTTTGTCATGACTGTCTCTTGGAACATGTCAGACGCAGATCTTTTCTCAAATCCATGATACGCCTTTGCATTTCCCTGAACAATCTCACACCAAAAACGGTCTGTTATGGAAAATATCCGAGCTCGTCATTTTTTGTATCGATCTCTACTGGACAATAAAATGCTAACTGTGAACTTTTCTTTTAAATTTCAAAATATCTCAGGATTAAAAATGCATAGTAGTTTTTTTCCTCTAAAACTCTAATATTTATATACAGTAAAACCTGTCTATACCGGAATGCCTTGGGGACAAACTTTTATTCCGGTTTGGACAGGTTCCGGTTTGGAGAGGGTTTTTGCTTTCGGGAGGAACAAACAACGATAACTTGTACAATTGGCATGAGGGTTATAATTCAGGATGTGTCGTCGGTAGGTCTACAAATGATAGGTGGACGTATGCAAATAAATTGATATAATAAAAGAAACAATTTTTTAAATTTTTATAATAAAATTAATTGTGTCTCACATATTTCACACACGGAGCGCATTTGTCAAGTTATAGGGCCTACACGTTGATTTTTTAGCGCCTAATCTAAATAACATTACATTCTTGTAATCGTCGGTCACACATTTAACACGGAGCATATTTGTTAACAACAACATCAGCCCGTTTAAATATCAAAGCGGTAGTAGGAGAAGTTGTGCTTTCCCTATGGAGTTAATCATATTGCAGCAGTTTTATTTTTCAAACTGTTTCATGACGACAACACTCGTTTGTTTGGTAACTTTTATTTTCTGGAATGTATGACGCTGGACTAAATGCTCCGATACTGTATAATTATGTCATTTAATACAATTAATGCCTTGACTAAGAGTAACAAATAATATAGGAATAATCGAGCGATGAAAGAATAAATCAAATGTTTCTATATTTTACCTACCGTTAGTTATTTATTTATTGGGCCATTAAACATCACAAGCAGAATAAATTTATCCAAAAACACAGTCTAATGTATGTGAGAATTATTGTTTAATGCACTGATAGGTTTATGAATTGATATGACCTTTTAATATTTTATTAGTCAAAGATTTTGTTACAATATTTTACTAACCAATTATTGTATTAATCTATCACCGGTATGTTGTTAAAATATCTTACCAATCTCAAAGTAAAGGCGCTATAATTGTTCCTCTAACAAGAAGAATGTGTTACAAACACTAACTTCGCACCTTCCTCATTGCATAACCAGATAGCAAGCAGGATGAACATTACGTCACCTTGTCGCCCCCTGCCTTTAGTGCACGCATGCGATTTATAAAAATTCTAAAAAAAAATTGATTCCGGTTTGGACAGGTGAAATACAATACAATTTATGCATTCGGGAAAAATAATGAGTCCGGTATTCGGAGTAGACAGGTTCCGGTTTGGAGAGGGTTAATTAGTATTGTTTTGAGTGTAATTAATTCGGGACCAAATAATTATTACGGTATAGACAGGATTCCGGTTTGTAAAGTGTCCGGTATGTACAGGTTGCTCTGTATTACATAATTCTGACCTAGACCTGTCTGGCACTGCATTTCGTGTCTGTGGACCGCAAAGAGACACCATACAAACTTAATACATCAACACAATATTATATCGATGTTGGACCACCATCTGCGGCGTTGTGCTAACATTGAAACAATAATGACTCAATATATGTGGGCTTATTTTGGCCTATCTAGTGTTTGCTGGGACACGATCACCAACCCAGCCCGTTACCAGGCATTGTTTGTCCACTACCCAACACAATGTTGGCCAAGCGTCGTGGATGGTTCTAGATGGCTTTTTAGACCACATCAAATGATTGCTAGAGGCATATTAACCAAGCTTTTTAACATTTTTCGTGACACAGTTTTTGACACCGTTAAATCAGTAGACCTTACGAGATGAAAAGTTCACAAACCAAATCAATAGATTTACCGTATAGGCCTACGATTCACTGTCACTAATTATCCTGTCAGCGTATTGTCACACACGATCAGCTGATTGTTTATTGGGTCATAAACAACTACCGGATATTACATACCTTAAATACTTATTTTCTAAAATTTATTTGTGAAAAATTGCGCAGGCCAGCAAAAGAGAAGGTAACTAGATTTGACTGAGGGGCAAAGCTTGCATCTCCACCTGCCCTACATAGTACATTTATTATAGAAAATGCAGTACGGTCCCCAAATTAGTATGAGAGCCACGTGAAAATGTGCTGTCAGAATCACACCAAAATCTAATCAACATATGGCCAGGGTGAGTTGCTTCCTTGGAACAAATCGGTGAAGCAGTTCAAGCTCTTGAGAGTAACCTGTGATTCGTCGGCCATCTTGAATTTTGTTGAAAAAAGGAAAAACAATTTTTCTTACTATTTTCTTAGGGCCACTGAGCATATCCAAAATTTGAGCTGTATAACCATATTACCATATTTTGATAATAGCCAAAATGAACAAAACTGAAACATCAGCTAAAAAGTAAAAAGATATAGGCCTAAGTTTTTATTATCATAATCACACAAAAAACTTATCAGCACACATCCAGGGTAGGGTTATTCCTTCGAACCAAACATGAGACAAATCCATGAAGCTGTTGAAGCTCTGGAGAATGACATAGAATTTTGGCGGCCATCTTCCCAGACAGCAACGTAATCACACCGAATGCCACCAGTTGCCTGTGGTGGCCCATTGTTTGCTACATTGTTTGCCGGTGGTGGACCACCGGTGTTCTATCAGTGGCCATCAGTGGCAAATCCCACCCTCTGACTGCCGCCTGTGTGGCACTGGTGGTCCACCAGTGGCTTTATTGCTGCTCATAGCCACTGGTGGGTCACTGGAGTGATGTTGTCTGGGTTGGATTTTGTTGAAGAAGCTGAAAAACGCCCCAAAAATTTACTGGGCAATCTCTCTAGGGCCAATATGCATACTGCAAATATTTAGAAATAATCCGAGCATGTGTGTATAGCTAAATTAACAGAATTTGCTGATAGCAAAAATGAACAAAACTGAAATATCCGCAAAAATTCTGAAACGTAAACAAATTCAAAGTTTTTATTACCAGAATCACACCAAAAACTAATCAGCACATGTGCAGAGTAGCGTCTTTCCTTTAAACCAAACATGAAACAATCCATAAAGCATTTCAAGCTCTAGAGAGCCACATATAGGATTTTGGCGGCCATCTCGGATTTTGTTGAAGAAGCTGAAAAACGCTGAAAAAAAATTACAGGGTAAATTTCCTAGGGCCAATATGCATACTGGAAATATTTTGAAATAATCCGAGTAGAGGTGTATGGCTATATTACCAAATGTTGATGATGGCCAAAATGAGCAAAACAGAAATATCTGCTAAAATACTAAAAGGTAAAAACATCAAAGTTTTTATTATCAGAATCGCGTCCAGGGTAAGGTCTTTCCTTTAAACCAAACATGAATCAAATCGATAAAGCGGTTCAAGTCCAGCGTGTGCCATAGGATTTTGGTTGCCATCTTGGAGTTTGTTGAAGAAACTGAATAACGCAAGAAAGAAATTACCAGGCAAATTCCCCAGGGCCAGTGGCCTATGCGTACTGCAAATATTTGGAAATAATCCGAGTAGGGGTTTTCGAGTGAGAGCAGAAACAAAATGAAGCGACGGCAGGCGGACTCAGCAAAAACAAGAAGTCTCCACCACCACATAGTGGGTGGAGACTTAATAAATAGGCCTAATTCCTATAATATATCTAATAAGTCAAGTAGTATCAACTGTAGTCATGTTTCGGCCATACTTTTAACTGTTTGGAAAGTGTCAGGTCGGATGTTGAAGGTGATGGGAAGGGTTGAAGGTCGTCAGCCATGTTAAAGGTGATGGGAGGGGTTGAAGGTCTTCAGCGATGTTGAAGGTGATGGGAGGGGGTGAGGGGCGTCAGCCATGTTGAAGGTGATGGGAGGTGGGGATGGGCGTCAGCCATATTGAAGGTGATGGGAGGGGGTGAGGGTCGTCAGCCATGTTGAAGGTGATGGGAGGGTTTGAAGGGCGTCTCTCATGTTGAAGGTGATGGTAGGGGGTGAGTGTCGTCAGCCATGTAGAAGGTGATGGGAGTGGGTGAAGGGCGTCAGCCATGTTCAAGGAGATGGGATGGGGTGAAGGGCATCACTCAAGTTGAAGGTGATGGGAGGGAGTGAGAGGCGTCAGCCATGTTCAAGGTGATGGGATGGGGTGAAGGGCATCACCCATGTTCAAGGTGATGGGAGGGGATGAGAGGCGTCAGCCATGTTCAAGGTGATGGGAGCTAAGGGGATGAGGAGCGTCAGCTATGTTCAAGTTGATGAGAGGGGATTGAGAGTCATGTTCAAGTTGAGGAGGGGTGTGGTATTAACAGAGCAGCATAGACTGTGGAGTCTAGTAGGCCTGCTGTGGGAGTTTTCCCCTTCGGGTTGTAGTCATAAGTGAGGCTCTTGGCCTGCTTCATTCCACACATACTTTAATTACCTCGGTTTTTACTGGATCATGGCCAGTGATTTCAGCTCGGTTGATATGACAAAAATCATATGAAGCGGGCAGTGTCTGGATATTCCACATTGTGTGCCCGCAACCATCAGCTATATATATACCATTATGCATGAGCATGGTCATAAATGTATTTCGTATGAAACTTTTCATTCTGATACCAGCTATCAATATGTTAAAACCTGTATTGATGCATTTCGACTGGTCAGGACCACGTTTGAAGATTTATTATACGAACATTGAAAGGTCGAAATTGTGAGAGAACTTTAACAAATGGGCCTACTAGACTACTAGACTAAGTACAAATTCTGTGAAACGCAGTGACGTCACTCGGTGAAAACAAGGTTATATAAGAACCCTCCCCCATACTTCATTCTGTGAAACGCAGTGACGTCACTCGGTGAAAACAAGGTTATATAACACCCCCTCCCCCATACTTCATTTTGTGAAACGCAGTGACGTCACTCGGTGAAAACAAGGTTATAGAAGAACCCTCCCCCATACTTTATTGTATTAGCCAGCTCGGTGAAAACAAAGGAGGTCGAGGCCATTGAGTTTCACAGAATTGTGTTATAATTGTGTCCTGATTTATAGGCCTGCTAATTTAAAATACTAATTTAAAAATTACACAATGAGGTAGGTCTGTCGTCACATAATGATTATTACTGACATAATGTTTTTATAGATACAAACCAGGGGATTTATCCCACCATGTTGAGTATAGTTGGCCATTACCCTCATAAGTAAATAAACCTTCCGCGGAGAATTAAAAACCTTCCTGGTAGAATTAAAAACCTTCCGCGGAGAATTAAAAACCTTCCGGGAGAATTAAAAACCTTTCGCGGATAATTAAAACCTTCCGCTGAGAATGTAAAACCTTCCGCGGATAATTAAAATGAACAATTGTTTTTCTCAAAATAGCGGCTTCTGCACCTAGGAGTGAAGCTCAGTCATTTCTGAAACAAGTAGAGCGGACAATTTTGCACTGCATTAATGTTTTAAGTGCAGGGAATGAAACGTCAAGTGTCATTCAACGGTTGCAAAATTTTGTGACAATCGCTTGAGAATTGACTGCCTGGATACCGAAATACTAACTTTCATTTTGGATCACCCTCCACCGTCGGAGAGACTACAGACTAGAATTTCTATGTTGTTAGGCCGTCTCGGGGCTGGTCTTCTTCCAGCAGACGTTCCCTAGCTTCTTCCTCCATTCCACTAGTGGCACTATTTATTATCTGTTGTGTCTGTCCAGCTATCCTCTGCAATCTCGCTTCAAAATTCATGCTGCCAATCTGACATATCTAGGCTAGGCTAGCCTATGGTCATTTCAAGGACAAATTGTCATTGTTGCAAGGCATGTCACTGGTCAAAATTATCCCCGCATAATAACTGTGGCAGGAGATGACGTTTTTAATTATCCGTGGAAGGTTTTTAATTAACCGTGGTAGATTTTCAATAATCTGCGGAAGGTTTTTGATTCCCCGCGGAAGGTTTTTAATTATCCGCGGAAGGTTTTCAATTATCCGCGGGACGTTATAATTCTCGGCGGAAGGTTTTTAATTCTCCGCGGAAGGTTTTTAATTGTCCGCTGAAGGTTTTTTAATTATCTGCAAAAGGTTTTTAATCATCCGTGTAAGGTTTATTTACTTATGAGGGTAATGGCCAACCATAGTTGGGTAGGGGTTTTACCTGGAGGTCAGCAGGGGTGTTTTGACAAAAAATGTGCCCCTGGTTGTGGGGATTTTTGTGTTTTTGAGACGCCCAAAAAGCAAATCCCTCACACAGCCACGCGGTGGGGGATGTGGGGGGATTTTTATCTCCAAAAATATCAAATTTCGTATCAATAAAAATGATTTTGGTCTTAGCGATTGAAGGCAATGCTAATTGATATAATTTAATTATACACTTCTGGCCTGAAATATGACAGAAAGCGTATTTTATTGCAATGCCCGTTCATGTAGTTAAGTTACCCCTTTCATTACGACCATCTGACATAAAAATGGGACAAAGTATGGTGAAATACACATTTTTATTTAATATAATTATCATTAATTTAACGTTCCTGGGGTATATCATCATATTATGGTTTTATAACCAGGCATTTTGAGTGAATGCATAACGATTTCGTGCGCTAATGAGCGCCGGCCGACACAATCTTTTGAGCATTGACACACTCTGTCAAAACACACGCTTGCTACGGCATTGAAAAAAGATAAACTTTACTGTTTATCATAGCAGGGGCTACACTGCAAGCCGCGCTGCGCCGCAAAATGAAAGCTGGGAAGAATTTATCTTTTGCGGGATTCCCAAAAGAAAAAAGAAAACTTGCCCGACATCATTTTATCTGTGCTCCACACTTTACGCAATGTCTTAAAGCCTATTGCTTACCAATACAATTTAAAGCAGCTCCTTGGGATGACATCGATTTTCGTTTTTTCTAATGAAGTAGTGTATCATTATTTTTTTTCAGAGTTATTAGATTTTTAAAATATTTTATATCAACACTTCTATGAAACCGCTTAAAACCCAAACAAACTTTTTGTATACATGAACACTCGCTAAAGGACGGTTGAATTTTCTTACAGCATTGGGCCACATGTTGATGTCGTCGGCCCAGCGCTGGGCAGACAATTAGTGTTGCAGGTGTATCACCCCATGTCCTGACTACAAGACACCAAGTAGCGGCGATTTCTCTGATCTCACCGTCCAAGGTGTGGGAAAATGGTGTGTAAAGTGCTGTATATTGCTGACTTGTTTTGTTTAAATGGCAATATACGACATGGAAATATAACTATTTCACTGTTTTTCGGTGCTTTAAAATTGTTTTTTGCCTTTTTTGTATTTTTAGTTAAGATCAGTAGGCTACATAGCTTCATATAAATTGATTTTTCAAAATTGACAAAATTGAAAATGTCACATTCCAAGGAGCAGCTTTAAATGAAGTATGGCAGAAAACGAGCTACTGGAACCATATAGTTGAAATGTTGTTGATTCCAACGAAATATTGGACTGTCACCTGAAAATCGGTGGAATGTCAGATTTAGTACCATTGCCAATATCTCGCAATATTGTTGGGGTAGGCCTATTCCTGTTATGGTAGCAGGTAACCTTGCCACAAGGTAACCTCGCCACAGGTAATCTCGCCACAAATTTGGTAAACTAGTCTAAGGGGGCTAAGTAACCTCGCCACACCTGTTTATATCCGATTTATCAAGGTATTTTCAAAGGTTAATCTCTACCTTAAACTGGTGTAGATGTCTATATAGACTTAGACTATGTGCCATTGAAATAAACAGCAAAAAATTAACAAAAAATGTAGAAATATATAACGAATATTAATAGGCCTTCAAATTTATTTTGTACAGCAAATATTGTAGAAAATTTGTTCATGGTGACCAATATAATATTAACCCTTAAACCGCTGAATTAAATAATTTAAATGTTCACACACTTGGGAGTTGTGTCCTTCTACTTGACGCACAACTTTAAGTGAGAGAAAACTACTCGAATTTGTTTAATTTGTAATTTAAGCCTAAGC
Organism: Flabesymbios commensalis; assembly: GCA_964017125.1. Lineage (NCBI taxonomy): Eukaryota > Metazoa > Annelida > Polychaeta > Terebellida > Flabelligeridae > Flabesymbios > Flabesymbios commensalis. The sequence goes on from OZ024906.1 coordinate 46,680,874, forward strand.
AAATTACAAATCTTGATGTTAAAACTGAGTAAAGCGAGTCGACTAGTCGCGCTTTAAGGTGCCTAGCGGCAACAACTCAGAAGGGTGATGACACTACCCCAAGAAGAGATCCGACAGGACCCGAGAAAGACAATGAGTAGGGCCTAGCACTTAAGCTATGTGATCGACTCCGATAATACTCATCAGGGTGTTGGCACAACACGTGACATTAACTCACGTGCGTGAGTGATGACGCGAAGTCGATTGGGCCTACTTACAAGCGCTGGATTCATGTGCTAAAATGTGTGTTTGAATAAAGTAAATAAAGTGTCAGTAATTATCCGTTATTGCACGAATCGTTACATCACGAATTGGGTAGGCCTATAATACGATGCAACCATGGATACCCCGATTTTTTTTTGCCATTTTTCCAGAAAAATCGTGTTATAAATATTTCAACATCCGATTGAGCATGACATTTTCAGCTAACTTCACACGTTAATCTAGCGCTGATCGGCCTCATAGTCCAGGAGCCCAGAAGGTTTTATTTGGTATTGCGAGTAGGCCTGCAAAAGGTTTGAAGTATAATTTTCATGTGTAGAACAGACCGTCAGGATCCCAACATAGCAAATCTTAAGTGTCGCAGCATGTACCAATTATTGATATAGCCCCTTAATTAGGGCCCAGATTAGTGAATAATTAACATACCGAGTACACGCACAAAAACAATGGCACAGACAAGGAGGTTCTTAAGTGTTAAATCCTGTACTTAATGAGCTTAAGAACGTGTTTTATTAGTGCTAATTAGAGATTTAATTAGCATAATCTGTGCATAAAAAATCTCAATGGCATGATATCCTCGGATATATAGTGCGTCAGGATAAACAATTCTCAAATGCCGAAGCCTGTACAAAACCTACTTGAGAACCCTTTAAAGATTGGTGTTAAATAATAGTTTGTTCAATTTCTGCAAAATTAATGATTGGGGTTGGGGTGAACGGATGGATGGGTGAAACTATTTCCACTATCTCGGTATGCGCCCTATAGTGGAAGTATAACACTTAGTGGAAACAATGTATTATATATGTGAAACATTTGGTCAGAAATAAACACATGTCATTCGGTTTTATTTTATTCCGAAACATAACATGCATATCTTAAGCTTAAATTAAAGTTTTTTTGACGTTATCCTGTGCCAAAGCATAAAGTATCCAATATGTCAGCTATATATAATATTAAGTTTAAGACAACCATAAAAGTTGAATCATATTTTGATGTTTTAAATTAGTCAAAAAATAAATAATCGTCACTGTCTGTCAATTCACTTCCTACAGTCCTACAGATATTCAATTGCTTCTGTGTGAAAGCAAATCTTGATGTCGACCTCTTAGTGATTGTTTATGAGATTCGCAATGACACTGTATTTAATCACTCTTCTATTATAAGCAGTAACATGGCCCTGGAATATTCAGATATAGTATTCTACTCAGCAAAGATGAGACGTTGGCCCACCGTCTACGAAGTAGGCCCAACACTGCATATGTACAATTCTGCTATGCCATATTCTGTGAGATCTTGACCTCCTTTGTTTTCACCGAGCTGGCTAATAAAATGAAGTATGGGGGGAGGGGTCTTATATAACATTATTTTCACCGAGTGAGGTCACCGAGTTTCACAGAATGAAGTATGGGGGAGGAGGTTTTATATAACCTTGTTTTCACCGAGTGACGTCACTGCGTTTCACAGAATATCGAAGCCTTGGTCTCGATTTATCAGGTGGAGAATAGGTTTATTAGAATCAGTAACATTTCAGCTACTGCTACGCATGCTCAGCTGATTTTCCGTAGTCAATAAAAAGTTATGAGCATCTGTATTTTTCGGACCCTGTGGTCGAAATCAGTTACTGTCATGTTGAAAACGTGATTTTCCTGGGTAAAACTAGTACACCAATCCATGGCCTAAACATTAATGGTATGCGCTCGTCTATGGACATACTAATCCTAACTGGAATGTGGAAAATAACCATTCTGACCTCAGAGATTATCTCTGATACCACACGCTCATTTCGCCGTATGCACGCATGGCGATTGACCAGATTTATCAGCCGTTAGTGAGCGTTACCACGTGATTTTATAACCATTTCTATAACCACGGAACTATTTTGGTGTTCACTTCAACTCATTACTTATCCTTTTTTCAATATTTAATTTGATCTTAGAGTTTGTTACAGGTCAGGGCTATTTATTCTGTTTAGTAGTGGATAAATTGAACCAGCACAATTCGCATGTCATTCAGTAATTTATATTTGCCAGTGTTTTGAAGCAGATTGTAAATTCTGTCAGAAAAACGTAAACATGGACCTTCTCACAGCAGCGCGTAGGCAGAAAAAGTAATCCATTGAATGTTTTCTATTTCTATGTGAATATAAACTCATATGTGGCGGAGTAGTGGTGTTTTATATTTGCCATATATATTCAGGACACTCAAGCGTGTTTATAAGCCTATAGTTGTTATATCAACAAAACTGCTCAAAATGAGCAGTTTTTGTCGAAACATGGCGTGTGGTTACAGAGAGAGAGCGGGGTTGACCTGAGCGACATCTATGTGTGGAGAATGGAAAATAACTACACAAGTGAGTTATATTTAAACCAATATAGTACATCATCAATGTCATAAAAATCAATAATTGGGACCGTTTTGCTAATCAGCTTATAGATACCAGCAAGAATACATAGCACACCATCTTGATATCAGTTATCAGGTAATGTGTTTGTATAATGTAACAACAATACCAAAGGGCGGGGGCCCTGGTGCCTGCTTGGAAAGTCGCAGGTCCGTCTCCTGCTCTGGCATTCAAGTTTCAAAAAACAAATTGTTTCCTCCCTGCTCTATCGTAAAGATTGAATATTGTAGGCAGCCTCCATGACTGAAGAGTTCACGTGCTCGGCCGCAGACCCACAGGGATCAATTTCGAATCTCGTGTCTGAAGGGCAGTGTCACCTCTTCATATTACCATCTTCAGGAGGTTCTTCTTGCCCAATTTAGCCTATATGTGCACAAATTTGGCATAAAACCCCATTCATTTCATTTTGTTAGGCCTATTTGAGGCAGAAGAATTGAAATTGAAAAAATAAAAACTTCGTGAAAATTCCTGGCTAACTGGGGCCTGTTAAAAGACCCAGAATAAATAATAATTGCACCCCTACTCTTGTAATATTAACATTGTCCTGTAAAAATGATTTTTTGTCAAGAATTTTGCATTATGTGCAGTAGGCCTACTTCAGAATGTGTGTAAAATCAGCAAAATGTATGATAGGGACCGAACATGTAATATAAAATCCAATGATGGATAAGATAAAAATATATAGTACTGGCCTATACTTATTTTATTTTCATGATAATGCATTTTAGAGCATAGATATACATTCTCCGACACATCTGTAGCTGATATTTTGCAATGCTGTTGACAAGCATCAAGGCCCCTGGGCCATTTGTTTAATTTGCATTGACATAGTCTAGTCTAAAAAGAGTCCCAAAGTGTGGTGGACGTTAAAGCAATATCAATCATTTTATTTTGGTCAAATAAGCAAATTAAATCACGTATTATACAATACATTCCATCACTAAAAGAAGTACTCGTAGGCCTAGTTTTTGACGGAATAACACAGTCACATTATGCTATACATATTACCTACAACATTCTTTGATTGTTAGATTAATTACAAAATTTAACATACCGTAATTTGAATTTTCTACTTAAAACAGCTTTAATGCACTAACTTACACAGCCGCAGGGCTCGTTGTGTATTATAGTAATGGTCTAGGTATTTGGCACGGTTTACCAGATATTAAAGTCAATAATGGCCGCAAGTCAGCCATTTTGAATTTTATCACCTTGAAATTTGTCAGGACATATCCCTTCCTGAAGCCGCACATTTTATTTTATAGTAATGGTCTAGCTATCTGGCATGGTTTTCCAAATATTCTAATATTAAAGTCAATACTGGCTTTTTTTAAGGGCATATCCCCCACCTGAAACCTGTCTGGCACGATTTTCCAGATATCATGCATTTTAAAAAATAATTGCAGATAGCCTGCCATTTTGGCCGCTGTGACCTAGTTATTGGCCGATGCACACCCATTTTTTAATTCATCTGAGCTATAGGTGAAATTGCTACATGGTATAAATTTTGGAGCGATACAAAATTGTTGAGTGAATCTAGTTAACGAGAAAATTTGCCGATAGGAAAAAACTCGAAGGTCATAGAGGTCACAGAAATATCAAATGTGAACTTATCAAGGTTTAGTCATAATTAACCTGTATTTGAAGTTTAATGTGCATTCAAGTAATGTGAAACAAGCCATAGTGCTTGAAGTGGTGGACAGGCGGATGGACGCGCCGCATGACGACAATGGGCATCCTCTAAAATTTATAAAACTCGAACACATCCATTGTACCGACAAATTTAATGTTTTTGCACAGTTGCATACAGCCTACCAAGTGTCGCAAATATGCACAGATTTTAAGACCCAATATCAGCATAGAATGGCAAGCCAATAGATAGAAACCATAAACCTGCCTCGATCATACATGGCAAGCAAGAGTTAAGAAATAATTCATGGATTTGCCATGACAATGCATTACCAATGGAAACATCATACATTCAACCCATTGGTAGCACATTACACAAGAGCCACAAACAATAATTGTCAACACAAAGGCTTGCCACAGAGCAGGAACAACACCACTAAGATGAAGCCATATAAATATTTTATAATGTCTTGAAATTTTCACTATGTCCATCATGTCCATACTGCCTATGGTAAGATCTATTACTGATATATAAATACAGCATTAGACAGATTCGTAACACTTACACATGCATTTTGTTTTGAGAACATAGCAAGCATTTTGAATATATAAATTCTCAACCTGTTTCTTAGCTGGAAGGGTCTATCCCTGGAATTCTGGCCAGTATTATCATTCACCAGGGACTATTAGTGACAATATTATGTGCAAACTTACTGTACAACTTCAATATTTTAAACTAAATATGTTACATTTTCACAAGGCAACTACTTTATACAATTATTGTAATATACACACACAGTCGTGACTGTGCTCAAACAGACTTTATGCACTGTGATTTGTTTAAACAACCAAATGAAAATATACAGGGAAGACTGCAATGATTTTAGAACCACTTCGTATTATCATTAACTAATATTAGCTGTTTAAGTATAAAGTATATAACGGATGGTTTGAATTGTGCATTAATTGAGCTTATAGAAAATGCCATTTCTATTTGAATAAAATAATTTTATCAATAATTTGCAAGCGATTAAATAATTTAAAAATGCAAATTTTATTTCATTTAAATTTCAAGCTAAGAAAAAACAACAACACGTTTACGAGTACATGTATAATTATGATTTCAGCAAATCCACGAGTTTTTCTTATATTATGCAAAAAATGTACATCAATAATTTCCTTTTTTGATCTGCCAGATAAAATAAAATATATATATGCTATTGATCAGATACTCAATGATCATAAGCCTTGGTAAACCCCAGGTTATTACATTGTATGACTGATAAACCACATATTCAGACAGATAGTCACGTTGGCTAGAATCAAACCTGTTACTGTTACATACACCCATTATCATCAACGGCTTCATACAAGAAACCTCGAAATACATCTTTCAGAAGATTTTTCCAGTTTTTTGAGACAAAAAAACTTCTGAAGTCTTTATTGAGACAAAGAGTGATGCAAACAGACTATGGAAGAAATTCGAGATAAACCTCAGTATTCAATTACTTCAATAACACTTCATGGAATGCTGTGTGTTAACATAATTTTGCTGTTTGTGTGTTTACCTGTTCTTTAAAACATGACTAGGTTAATGTTATTACATGCTCTACAAGTGCACGGTTATAACAATACGGCAAATTCCAAGGTTACAATGTTACTCTAGATGTTGCCATATATACAGTACTTTGTTTAATAAGTTATCATTATATTAAATAACATGGTGAAATGTGAAGTTTGTATTTTCAATAACTTAAATATAAATCAATCATATCAGTGCCTGGTGATACGGTAACGAACAGCTAAGAATTGACGATATAAATTTGCTATTAAACTTTGGTCTGTACGAAGCCAACAATTAAAATAGTTTTGTAGTTAAATCAAAGCAAATAAAAATAGTATTCGAATTTATCGATGTTTAATTGGCTATTTTGCTTGCATGAAAAAATATATATTTCATTTAGAAATCATAAGAGTTAAAATGGATGATCAGTAAACAATGCAAGGTGTTGCAAGACAATTGTAATCATCCGTTAGGGCATTTCCTTTATTAGAAACAGAGCTGTTTCAATATTTACAATGAATCCACAATTCACACCAGCAGGATCCGCTGTTAAATTGTTACCTACACTAACCTGTCTGCATTATGATATTACTGTCTACTTAACCCTGAAAGCGCTAAATTAAATACTTAATTTAAAAATAATTTTTCCTCAGTTGAGGTTGTGTCTCGCTATCACGACACACAACTTCCAAGTGGTTGAAAATTACTCATATTTGTTATGATTTGAGACCAAAAATTAGCAAATCTTGATATCCAGACATTCATTTCATTTCCAATAATTGTAATTTATCCTGCTGATAAAACAGATAAAACACGAATTTAGTCGTGCTTAGCGGTGTAAGGGTTATTTTCACAATCACACCAGCAGTGAATTTAACCATCTGACAACGACTCGTTACATACCATTAAATACATGTACTCAGTTGCATACGAAGAACAGCGTTGATACGGTATTGAATATTGTTAAAACATGTGCTGACATGTAGAAGGCGGCGTGTGAAGACATATAAGTATATATATCTTCCGGAAAGCACAGTGCTTTGAGACAGTGAGGTTATCCTATAATATTATTTTTCTTTCTTCACACTTGTTACACTGGGACACAAAGACAAGCTGCTAACTCACATAAGCTTCACAGAGTTTAGAGGCAGTACTACATTTGTGTACAGCTATCAACAGTGGTGATATTATCTTGGTTGCTACCAATCATTACCCACACACGTTTCATTATAATGTATTTTATGACATATATTTGAGGCAAAACAAACTTTGGTGAGGAAGTGATGCAGCGTAAAAAGGTCACCCTAATCCACTGAATGATGAATACGCAAAATAAGTGACGATCCACATCACAGGTAATGTGCGAGTCTATCACCAAACGGGATTGGAGCATACCCGAGGCCGGGCAGGGATGTGGCAGGAAGTTCCTATGACATATGGCTCCCTCTCCCCAAACGATGAATGAATGAAGAAATACTAAAAATAAGCTAGTGACTGCATGCGTTAAAACTGCCTCTGAGATAAATGTTCTGAACTGGCTGTTCTGCCCCTTAGACTCAAGTTGCTACTGGATCGCCTATTTTCCTGTGGAAAAAAAAGAATGGTACCATATAGAATATATTATATATACACACACATTACTTATAGTAATGATGTATATTAATAACCCAGTCAGTATTATACTACTTGAAGATATCCCACCCAATACATTTCAGTTTCAATTCGAAGGTGTTGTGTTCTCTCAGATGCGATCGGTTATTAAAAGGATTGTGTTGAATCCTTAAGACAAAAAAGTTTTGAAATCAGCTTAACCTTTGTTATGTTAGAACCATATAGACGATTTCAAGCGAAGATAAAACCAAATAAAATGCCACTGAAAGAGATATAATACTTTGCGGTGGATGCTTAGTTAATCAGATAATAAAAATAATTAGATGTGATGTGAATTTTTCTTAAAATTAAATATTTTTTGTAATTTAAAGCTGGACATATCGTTAGCAATTCAAGTTTTAAATGAATGAAAAATAGGAGCAAACAATTCACCAGGACACAGGTTAATATTTTAGGGGGTTATTGTGGGTGGCAGCCATAACTGTGCGATGCATAAATAACAAGAATTTTACTTACTCGTAGTCTGTCATCACTATTTGTGCTGAGAACTGACATTGAACTTGCCCTTTTCATGCTGCGACGAGAGAATTAAAGTTGGTTATAAGTGGAGTTGGTTACAGACGAAATAAAGAATCAATTACAAGAATACAAAGACATAGCACCCATGGTGTTTAAGTGGTGTATATATATATATACCACTCTCGCGTTATTATCATATATGATAATATTGTTATAAATCATACATAAATGAGTGATATACACTTAGGACATAGAAGGGTTTCAATACCCAGGGTGACTTTTTAGCACAGCCACATTTCTTGATTGGCTAAATAATTATGAATGCCATGATCGCACATACCCTGTTATCACATCGACAATACATTAGCTCCCAACCAAATAAAAACCATATCCCAAGCAAACAGCCTATTTGCCAGCGGGATCTGCTCTATATGTTATCCAAAAGCTGATTATCTCATTTTTTTGTGGAAACTAGAAATTCATGGCAAGACCATAATAACAAGGGGGTGACTAGTTGCACGGACTGGGGACTTAAAGTAGGTGGATCGTCACAAATCGTTGATAACAGGTTGTAGGCCCACGCGCATGCACATCATGGTAAATCTTTTAAGAAGTGGCGTCGGTCAGAAATACATCTTATGAATCAGTGGAGCGAAACGACTGACTTTAATCTAATCACCATAAACAGATAAATGGCCAAGTTATTAGGGTGTGCAATAGTTGTTGAATCAATAGACACATAAAAACGCAGTTAGCATACCCTAAATTATAGGTTTTTAAACCCTCTCTTAATCTTAGAAAGATGAAACATGGGTTCTAGTCTTCTACTGCATTCTTTACATATCTATTTTGTCAAATGATCATCTCTGTGTCTGAAGACTAACATTGGCAACATATTATTTTTTGTGTGGAGTCTCATTTCGTTGCGTTGTTTGAGTATGTCTCTGCTCAGATACACCATATCAACAGAAAGGACAAATTTAGATTTCATTTTCCAATAAACACATGATACATGTGCAAATGTGGCAATAGTGGAAAAGGAAAAATATAAAATGTTACTGGTCTAAGAGATGTCTGAAAATGACTAACAGCTGTTGGGGTTGTCTGAGACAGAGTAGACTGTCACTGTCAGAAACAGAAGAAATAACTTATAGTGGGGTCTAGAGGCAGACCTCCAGGAAAATTTCGGTATTAACATCAAAATGCACAAAATATAAAGATAATGATGAGCGTAATGGCGTAAAATTGAAAAGGGTGACAACATCGTAATTCTTCCACAAAAATCAGGAGGGTTTGCACCTCTGAATTATATTAAATTAAATAATTCGAGAATGGTCAGACAACATGAGAGTTTGAATACTAATCCACAAAATATACTTTAAACTGTACCTTGCTAGTGGACAGAGGGTGTGTTTTAATAAGAAGAAAATATTTGTAATATGTAATGTTAGCCACTATGTCACAATATATTATATTATATGATATAATTTTTTTTATGAGGGGATCTGTATAACCATTACCTTGGCCAACCCAAGCAGTCAAGACATAATCTGTTTAAGTCACTGTTACATAATGGTACATTATATGATTATTTCAGATAACCATAGGCCAATCGGCGCGTGTGCAAATACATAACATAGTGCGGTATGCATTGTTATATACAAACTGGGTGTGTCTGAGCGAGAAGACAGGATGATAATTGTATTTAAATACATAAACAATACAAACTTATGTATTCTTGTATAGCAGACATGTCTAGAGCATGACAGCTATTACAAGTCCTAGATAAACAAAAAATGCAAGATTATCTATTGTGAATATTTTTGTTTATAATCTAGGACATTTTTGTTTACGTGGGATTTAATGAGTTTGAAAATTTGTAATAACTGTCATTATCTACACATGTTATCAAGAATACTTAAATTTGTATTCTTGATGTATTTTTATTTTCAACTATAAACTTGTCTCCTCGCTCAGACACCACACACATTGTATTATTATAATAGTGCATATTACACCATATTATGTATTTGCATACAGACTGATGGGCTTATGCGTATCTGAAATCAATCACACGTGTATAGGTTTAAATCATTAAAAAAAAACACGTTTCAGTTATTAAAATTTCTCGGGTTGATTTATTATTTGCATGTAAATTATATCTTAAAAAAAATAAAATGTTGTAAATATTTTGAAACACGAAACTGCTATTTGTTTTCAGGCTAATAATTTGTCTCTGTTATAAATTATCCATAAATAAATAATGTGTACTAAATATTTCTATTTTTTCTTCATGTAATTATGATAGTACTACGTAGTAGTTTCTTAATAAAAGTGCCAAGAAAAATGTTGAAAAAAGTAAAAGGCACAAACTTCAGTTGGATAAATCGCAGGCATCGATAAAAATACATTGATTAAAAAAAAACGTTAGACTCTATTTGTTTGCATGCTAAATACTGTTATGGAGGGTCAAACTCTTCATAAAAAACACAGTTCTCTAATACCGGGACTTATTTAATTTGAAATACTTAACATATTAATCTAAAATTATTCTAGGTCATGCACTACTGCTTACAGATTTATTTAAACACGAAACAAAATACCACCATCTAAGAGAAGAAGTTATATACATTTGAATAAGTAGATCATGCTTTCGAAACGTGAAATAATAAATGTTACGTACTGTGTAACAGAAGAGAAAAGTACCCAGGAGATAGACCTTGGCTTAACATTGATTCAACGTTGGTCTAATGTTTATTAAGTTGTTCAACGTTTGTTCAACATACAGACAATGTCTTAAGCTCATCGGGTAAAAAAATCAATAGCCAGAATATCACGGCAGTATCAACTTTCCATTCAATCGATTTCAATTGATTTAAGATTATATGTACAATCACAATTAAAAATTATCCTTGTACTACACAATAGAACACAAACATTTGAATTAGTGGGACAAACATGGGTTGAACAAGCACTGAGTTAATGTTAATAATATATTAAAATAATAAGTTTTGTCATGGTTCCCAGTATACAGTACTCTTTGATTCGAACAATTTAGACAAACTTGCTCAATCAGTGTAAAAAAAAATCCACAAAAACTTAAAAGATCAAAATAAACTTTGACAATGGTAAATTGGTTATCGTCGCAAACGTATACCAAAAAAGAAAATAGCATTAAAATAAAGCTGAAGGTCTTTCATTCCGTGGTGGATTTATGATATTATAAGCATGTTTTATGACTTCAATCTATTATTTATTCTTATATGTTGAGATAAAATGAATTGCACGTAATAAATACTATTTTGATCCTACTTCTTCATTATGCTGGAGAATATAAGCAGATTACCATTCAGGACATATTATTATTAAGGAATATATTATCACCACATACTTGCGTGGGATAGTAGTGGTATTAGTAAAAGATAGCCAACTAATTTTGCGTTTTTTTCAGCTCACACTTGAGAAATTTTCATTAATGAATAAGACAGGCTTAAAGCCATGCGCAGAGGTAGTACTTCATGTAGGATCACATGACATGACTGATAGCCAAGGGATGAAATAGAGCAGGTGAAGTTCTTACCTTCCTAAATTAGTTTCATCTGATTTGCCTTTCAATTTCTGCACCAGTTTAGCGCTGCTGCGTCGTATGGAAGCACGCAGTTTGGAAAATGAGCCACTGCGCTTTAGTTTGCCAGTCTAGTGGTCATGGTGATGAATCAGTAAAAAGAAAATTTTGTATAAGGATGGACATTTTAAATGCTACGCCTTTGTCATTTGATAAAAAATACACAATTCCAGCCTCAAATTTGACACTCAAATCCCCTCAAAATTTTTGAAAAAAAAACAGCACTCCCTTAAAACGGAGATTAGAATGAGGTGAAGCCATCTGTGAAGCCAGAATGTGTATAATTCCAGACTACGTTGAGGTGTTCTTTGTGAAACCGTCACCGGCTGCCAATGGTGAAAAGATGTGTCATGTGCAGCAGAAATCAGATGTACTGTGCAAAGCAACTCAACATAACTGAACTAATCAAATATAAAATAATAAAACAACATAACATGAACTAATAAATGCAATGATAACTGAAATTCTCGGCAGTTTAATTGAGCAAAGTATTTCGGAAATATGTTTCTGGGAACTATGGATAATCACTGTAATATGGAAAAAAAAATATATCATCGTTGTGATTATTGGAGATTAATTAAGTAAAAAATGTATTGGGTATTAATTATTTGCGTAAAATGTCAATAAGGAAGTTGAATCATGATGCATAGATTTGCATGGCTGTTCATATATGCCAATATACTTATGGTAGTATTTCTCTGAAAAAACTTAGAATGTGTCCGACCAACTCAAGCCAACGACATGCATCCAAAAATTCATTTGTTTGTGTACAAGGTAGATTAGCCTATTTTGTAAACGAATCACCGTTTTCACCACAGGGCTTAGAAACACAGAATGAATGTCGAAGAATATGAGAATGACATGCCACATACCTTCAGCGAGTGCGGGCTGAGTTGAACAAATTAATAGTCCGCCATTAGTCCCAATTCAGAACGTCTATCACCTTTTCAAGCAACATGCATGATATACTTGTGCCTCATAGCGAGAACACCACATTATAAAGTTGAAGAAAGAAGCAGATGGTGACGTACGGCATGAGTTGGCAGACCAGTTTACATTTGTATCGAATCAAAAAATACATAACTTACTCACATGTTTACAACAAAACTGCTCAGCAGTCATGCTACGACTGCAATGCATACGAGATATGGATACAGTTTTTTTTCAACAGTGCGTAATTCTTAGCATAATTTTTTTTAAATAAGGCAAATCATATCTGTCGATCAAAGTCTTAGTTTGGTGAGGCACAAAACACAAACATTATTGTGAACATGACATACACCCCAACCCTATCTTTTAACCATTGCTAAATACATATTGTTCAAGTTATGAAGCTGAAGATGCAAAAATGTAAGATTCAAAAAAGGGAAGTGTGAACAAAACGGATCACTTTAATATAGAAAAAACCCCACAAAGCTACCATCTGATAGAAATTAGGAAAGAAAATCAGCAGAACAAAGTGACACCAATTATTGTCTTCATTCTCATCACAAGTTAGTGATAATAATCATCACAGAATTGAATATGTACTTTAGATTTCTAATCTTATCCGATTGTGCCTGATAGAGTTAGGTGTCGTATTTGGCATTTATTCACGATCAAAGGGTAATTTACAAAGTGATGAGAATTAAGCAGGCAACGATGTCACTAATTATACACAATGATATAATACATGTAAGCAAGCTCAATACATTTTAGCAAAAGCTACATCTTTACATGCAATTATTTTAATTATGAATTAATTAGATACAACTACCGGTAATATTTGCAGTAGCATCCCTAACCTATTGGTGGACGTCAGGGAAAATTTTGTTTTAAAATTATTGTTTAGCTATTTTTTTCTTCAAGCTCTATATATTTCGCTGATCGATTTCAAATTTGATTAGCAAATAACTAAAATTGCATAGCTTTTCGCTACGCAATACTGAACAATATGTTCCCTGAACGTGTCCCTTTAAACAAAGTTTACAACAAAATTATTATCAATAATTATTATCAATGTTCAAAGAGTATAATACTGTATACAGTATAATTATATTATATGCATGAAAATTAATGCCGTAATATAAGTACTGATATAGAACTTAATGCGGCATTATAAAACAAGGTTAAAATCTTATTTGAGCAAGGGCACATATGGTGAAGCTAAGAGTTAGTATTTTATAATTACTGTAATAGAGTAGAGAATATGTTAATCATGCTTCCTAGATAAAATTGTAATACAATTTAAAATGTGACTAATGTATGTTGTAAGAAGTGCAACCATGTTTGCGAAAAATAACATTTGTATTAATTTGTATTTGTATTAGCTGTGAGTTATTATTATTCATTAATTTATTAAATTATCAAAACATATTGCATGCATGATAATGGCTATATATCTCATAGACAGTCCTCAAAGGAAATTTATGTTTTCAGGGACAGATGAATAATGTTAAAAGAAGTACAAAACATATATTAAAAGACAACGGAGAATTAAGTATAGCAAAGATTTTTTTGAATGAAGTGGCAAATCCTGGTTCTGTGTGAATGTCGGAAAGTGGCCTATAGCGCACATTGCTGCTCTGTCATAACCATCTGATCTAAAATAATTAATGATTCAGTAAAAACAGGCAGCAAGGCCTACCTAATTTGCTAGAAATCATTTCTAATCCCTAGGCACATAGTTGATATAACAATATGGAACATCAGGTAATTATTTAACCTATAAATAAAGGCTTCCCCAACTTCAGGTTTCAATACAAATTTATTGCAATACAAATTGTATAACATGGGTGCGAGTAGAATAAACCACAACAGGTACTCACTAACACTTGAACCCAGTGCTACACTAAAAATGGTAATTTTCACCCACTTAAAGTTAGGTCTCGCTACCGCAACCCACAAATTCCAACAGAGTTCCCACTATTTTAGTTTTCCATGATGGGTTTTCGAAATTCCAGGATAATAATCAATTTCGACCTATTTCCACTGACTTGAACTTATTTCGATGATTCGCGTCAATGTCTGTATGTGTGGAACAACAGACTGACAACTTTAGCTCTTGGGCTCATCAAATTCCCCGACGTTTCCCTGATTTGAAGTTTTTCTCAAATTCCCTGAGGGACCCTGTTTAAGTGGGTGACAATTACTCCTCTTTAATTAATTTGAGACCAAACATTTGCAAATCTTGATGTTTAAACACCAATTTCATTCTCATTAACAGTAATTTGATCGTGCTTAACGGTGTGAGGGTTAACCCTTATCCTGCTAAGGTAATTTATTTGAATTTTCATTGAGGTTTGAGGTTGTGTCTCGCTACCGCGATCCACAACCTCAAGTGGTTGAAAATTACTCATATTTGTTTAATTTGGGACCAAACATTTACAAAACTTGATGTTTAAACACCGCTTTCATTTCCAATATCAGTGATTTGATCGAATAATAAAACAGGGGAAAAACGACAATAGTCGTGATCAGTAGCATTGGGGGTTAACAGTGATGACACCTTACACGCTACACTAGCAGATCTACACCTATAACATTGCAAATCCATTCAGCTTTGAACAGCAATGGTAAATTATGCCCAATAGTCATGGCACACCTGCTACTGTAGGCACAGTCACTTCGTTCAGTTAATCAATTAACAAAGTGAAAATGTAAGAAGATATGTACATTTATGGGCAGACAAATAGACAGAAGGGCCCTGCACAAATCCCAATATATCCTAGTGATAATATACTGTATGTAATCGAAAATATCTCGTGACTATGATATCCCATAAAGAGACACAAAAGGAAATTAGTATTTAGTGTATGATGAATAACATCAAAAAGTTCAAAATATTCAGCAAGAGATTGCATGGAAGAACCCAAACTGATCATGACAAAGCGAACACATTATAAGAATTTAAAATTATTAGTATTTTTTATGTATAATTGATGTATAAATGAACAATTTATTTAAATATCAATTATTTGAATTCGGAACAAAATACTAAACAACCAGAAAAGCAGACACGTGCAAATAAGACTGAATGTGACAACACATGCTCAGTTACAATTTTACTCTTTATTAGTGCGAGATAAAAAAGAAAAAGTTAAGCAAGATTGTCATATGGTTATTTGCCCAATTATGGATAGAGGTAGCAAGTGAAGAGACAATATACCTAATACATTTTATGCTGCTAAATATGTGAAATTAGTGAGGAAGTTTGTTTTCTCACAGTAAAATATGAAGAAGTTATGTCGTCAAGAGTACAAAAACCATAGAAAACCTGTGTACACCTTTCCTAGAAACTAAGTGTATGCATTGGATACATTCCACTTTTAACTGTGTTATGTGTGAATTTTCTCGTGTAAGCTGGAGAATAGCTGAGGTATAGTAGTTAAGTTACATCAGACCCAGCATCAAAGCTACCATTGGGAAATAAGTGATTAATAGAATACTTTACTCGGAATATCACATCCTCATGAAATGTATCTGCTGGCATCTGAAAAACGTGTTTGTTTTATTACACTACTGCTTAAATATGTTTTATTTTATGGTGAAGTAGATGCTTCACACAAACCCCAATAAAATACATATGTACACATAATATAACACCAAACCACACCAAACTAAGACTTGATACAACTAACTCGTGGTAAATTGTTTTAGGAAACGGTGCAGAGCTCTCAATCACTTCATGAGGTCTAATTTCAGTGAGAAGTAGACAGGAGAAACATGAAGAGGGTTCTTGTAATTTGTAATGAAAGGTTGGGAAAATGAACTTAATTTTCAGACCAGATGAAAATATAATAGCAAGTAAACATGCACCGTTGAGATTCAGGTTTGTTCCAACATCATATTTCTTCTAGCCTTTTGACTTCAAAAAAATAATCACAGCATGTAATGGTGTGGATATATTAAATAGAGTAACTTTTTATATAAATTTGTTTCTATGCACACCAAATCGAAAGTATAATAGAGAGCTACTAACAACACGTAAGCAGCAAGGAAGAGAGTAGGCTGTCTGCTCAGAATAGAAGATTTTTGTGTTGGAAGACCTGCATAGCTGTACCCATACTCACCCCATCGCCGGACCACTCCACGCCTATACTCACTTCATCGCCATTGCCCCCACTCTTCTCATAGGCAACGCTATCTAGAGAGTCTCGGCGTGAGCGGTCTCGACTGCTAGAGCGTCGGCGCTCTTTGTTATTCTGCTCCTTATTGAAGTCTGTGCCTAAAACTTCCGCAATTTTTGTTTGCCGGACAACGTCCAGAGCCTGCATGAAGGGAACCATAACAATAAGCAACAAGTTAGATAAAAACACAACAGGCAGGTGAATAGAAGAGGTAGTTACAGAAAAATAACAAGCAACAAACAAAGTGCATGTTACAAATCAACACATACATTCTAGAACAGCTTTCAAAAATTGGAAATGCAGAAAATAGTGATGTAAAGTATTCCAGGTAACAAAGCCAATGATATGATTATCGATGCATGACAAATGTTATTATAATAATGTGGCAGACATTTAAATTATGCATACTTAATTTGATTCATAATCATTTCATGTAACCAGCAACTGAGCTCTCTACCTGATATGTACAAGACAACATAATATGTTAACATACAAACAACGTTTGTTTAATTCCACAATCCATAGCAAACCCTCTGCATAGTGATGTTCATATAAAAACAGTGAAATAAATCTAATTCTCTCTAATTTTTACTGGTAACTAAATTATGAAAAAGGAGTAACCGTTGTTTGAGCTTAACTTAAGTGTTTATCACGTAAACAATTACTCCGTTTATATTTATATCACTACTGCTAATAAGGCAGTGCTAAGTGGTCTCGGTGTGAGAACTAAGCTATCATGAAGTGAGTAAAAATATTGAATAATCGAGAATTTACAGGCATTAAGAGTCTCTAAATCATTGCAAAACCAATATGTAATACTATGCATATTTCTGGTTTAGCTAACTTTTGAAATAGCTCTTTAGAAACTAGAGCTCAAACTTAATATTATCTTATTATCATTTATTAGCACTGATACTGATCAAAGAGTATGTTGATTAAAAAAGAAAACCAAAAAATGTGGATAGATAGCGAAAACAACTGCATCCCCTCCATTACAAGGTAAAGGTGCAGGTTTATAGTCTGATATCAAGTCTGAAGCCGACTTTACAAATTACCACCTGGTCACTGGACCTTTGTGAACCATTTCAACTCTACAGAGAGTATACAGTCCTGCAGCCATATCAGCACATTGAACGTATCGTACACAGTGCCATCTCTGTCCTCATTTACACCTGAGTCAAGTGAAGCATGGGGAAGTAAAGTGCCTTGCCCAAAGACACAAACATCAAAACAATAAACCTGTTAATAAAAGTTGTGTCTCACTACTGCGACCCACAACTGCAAAATAGGTGAAAAAGACGAAAGCAGCCCTTCATTACTGCCAATCAGCCATTTTAAATTTGATATAGATCAGCAAACTTTGTCAAGAGTTGATGCAAGGATTCTGAGATAATGAGCAAAATTGAAACAAACTGGCTACCAGTTGGCCATTTTGGATTTTTTTAAAAATTTTCATAGCTTCAGCTAGCACGCAAGATAATGAGAAAAAATTGCCAGCATATAGCCATTTTGGATTTTATTTTTGCGAAATTTCTTTTAGGTTATCCTTATGTGAGACCTTACATTTTACTTCATATTTATGGTCCAGCTACTTTGCATTGTTTTTGAGTAAATATCACAAAATCACTCAAAATAAAAAAATTGAGTTCGTTCACTCTAAAAAGTAAATCAGGTCCCTGATATAGCTTAGCATATTTGCCAAATCCCAAAATAAACTCCCAAATTTTACAAAACAAAACGATTTGCTCTTGATTTACCACCCCCCCCCCCCCCCCGGACACATATAGACATATTACATTTTCTAAAAATGCAGTGGCTCCCAGGTGGATGTCAGAGTACTACGGTAGTAAACAATTAAATCTCAATATCATGCACATGATTGTTCATGGTGGAAATATCATGCACATGATTGTTCATGGTGGAGTTACATGTTATCTTACAGTGAGTTTTGGAATGGTTAATCAGGTACATGATATTGAGACAAGACATAGAATCTTGTCTGTCTCCCTGCCACTGGGAAAAGGGCTTTTAAATTTATTTGGATAAATAATAGAATGCACTGCCTTTGAATATAAAGAAATTAAACACATTATCATCTTTTAAACAAGCTGTAAGACGTCATCTTGTAGACAAACTAGATACAACTCAAGACTTGCCTGTCGGACCGTGTGGAATACAGTAAGCAGGCCATATCGTCGAGGGCTGCTTAATTACTTATATTTGTTTAATTTGAGACCAAACATTTACAAATTTTGATGCTTAAGCACTCATTTTCATTCCGAATAACTGTGATTAAACTAGATTAAAAACGATTACAGTCATGATTAATGTTGGAAGGGTTAATGGATCAATATATTTGAATCGATCGAGCAAAAAAATCATAAGCATAATTCTGCAAAATGAAGGTGTCCACAGGTATGAAATCAGATCTATGCAAATCAGATCAAAATCTCCTGACTGTTTACTTTAACGAAAGCCAAAGAATTGTAAACAATGGAATGTGATGAATAATTCCATCTTGGATTGCGGGAATTCACAACTGTGTGATGCATGGAATGGTAGCTCCAAGGCTGCTTTTAATGAAAGTGTGTCATTGTTTACAAGCAGAAAGATAGTAAAAAAGATGGACTAATGTATTGTATTTGTTGGAATATCCATAGAGGGCGAAAACAGCACTTGACTAAAAATCCATCATGCTATCAATCAACCTTATTGAATAAACAAATATGAGAACAATTAAAACCAAACACTTCTAGCTAAACTTTTTCAAAGAGGAAAACTATACTTACACTCCTACGAGACCGCATTGCACATTCCTCCAATGTCTCTGCAGCTTCAAATTTCCCTTGACGACGGTACAGTGCACCCAAATTTTTCAATGTTGTGGTGACTGTAGGACTGGAAAAGCGACTGCAAATAATGAGCCTCAATGTCTCAATATAACTGAAGGGACCATTTCTCAAATATAGTAAAACAGTTTGTCAGTCTGACTGTATAATATTTTCTGAACGGTTCTTGTGAGATGTTGTCTTTCGAAAAATTGCGATCAAACGTTTTTTTTTCCCTCACAATTTCACCAGGTTAATTTTTATCACCATTGTAAAACAGATTTGATTACTCTCTAAATAACATTTTTAGTGTTGTTTGAAAATGCTCTGTTTATTTTTTTAACCATTCCAGAGAACATTTGAGGCACTGATTGAGATATAAAAACCCCGCTACTAAACATGCCCCTGTTTTTTTTTTGAAGGTCGGACAGCCTACTTTGCTTGGTCTGTGGGCCCTCAGTGTTTTGGTATCAGGTAGCAATTCTGTTTTGGCACCTGCCAGAGCTGGGACTGTGTGAGACGGTCAGTTGTGTTAGAAATGGGGTGTGTATAAACGTAGTACCCAGAACACACAAGATGTGAACCCAGGCCTTTAAATATAAAGCGAGTGATTGTTCTTCTTCGCCACCACTTGCCCAAAACTGATTTGGCGGGAGCTGATTACCACTCGCCTAAAATAACAAATAAGTCAGCCAAATAGGTTGGTCGCTCAAGGTAACAGTTCCCCTCAACATTTAAGGAGAGTTGTTTTTCACTTGCCTCCATTTTTATAACTGAAGACCTAAAAACTGCTGTTGTTTTAATGGTGGCCCAATGTTGCAGAAGGGAGGCCGGCATTTAGCTTACTTGCTAACAACGTCACAGGTTTGCTGGGTATGCAACATATGCAACTGCGTATGCAACTGCTGCATGGTTGGTTGACAATAGGTAGGAACGTCAGGCGATATCCAAGAAACAGGAGATATGGCGGCACAATGCTGGGCCAGCATCTGCATGTTGGCCCACAATTAAACCAACGCCAGCTTACTGTTACAGTAAAAACATCTCATGATTGCTAGAATAACCAGCAAAGGTCACGCGCATCTTTTAGCAGTGTGACGTTACAAGCAAAACATCAGCAATAGCCACACAGAGAACATGCGACTCTGAGGCCAGGCTTAAAAATATGTTTGTTTCGGATTTCACAGCTGTTAAAAAAGTCATGCGGGAGGGAGGTAATTATTTTATTTTTCTCCTGCTATGCCTTGAAAAAAAATTTGTTCTGGATTTCGCAGTGGTTAATGAAATCATGAGGGAGGGAGGGTGATTTTTGTTTATTGTTTGCCGGACCAAAAAGTAACCAACAACAATATGTTAGTCTTTAAAACCCAATTTTTAAAATTTCAGTAGGACTGCTCGAAGAATTCGGGTTTTAATAGACAAAAATCACTGACCCAGTATTTTCGAAAAATGACTCCCCAAAAATATTTGTTTGGGAAAAACGTAAAAAAAAAAATTTCACCAGCAGCATTCAGACCCACCCGGCCGGGAAATCCGAAACAAGCTTATTTTTAATTTAGGCCTGACACAACATTGCTGCTAATTTGGGCACATATAATTTGCTCGATCGGCTTAAAATTAAAGAGTGTATCATGCAATTAGCTACTCTTGTGTTTAAAGGGTTGTTCAAAATCTGTAGCGACTCTCACTTTTATGTAGTTTTATGTAGTATTGACCTTTTGTCTATTGTCTAGGGTTAATCTGAATCTGTAGCTACTGTTGTCTATTGTGTGGACGTGGCTTGGTGTAATGCTTTGAAAAGCAATTGAAACTGCACAATAAATATTGATATTAAAAAAAAAGGTTGTGGTGACCCCAATTACTATGGAGCAGCCATCATCTTCTTGACCGAGCTATTATGGAATAGCCATCATCTTCTTGCTATGGAGGGTTAGACCCCAGAGTGTATTTTTTCTAAATCAGAGAAATATTTGCAAGCTTATCGCGTTTACACCATGGTGGACACAGACAAAGGGGAATTCTTTTTAGACTTTTGGTATTATGATGGTCTAAAAACCATATAATATTAACACATAATAACAATAATTTTCCCAACAGTTTCTCATAAGTGTCAATATCTAATTTATAAAGAATTAGGAAAAGATTTGTTTATGGCAAGCACCTTATATAATAAGACTGATGAACTGATCTTTCACATCAATACTAGCATACTGGTATACATTGTACCACTAATATCTCACACACAGCAGTATATACCGGTAGTATTAAATACCGGTATAAGAAAATCCCTTTACCAGTCTTACAACCACAAATATATTATATCACAAATACGTACCTATCAACTTTTGCAGCTTTATGCCAACCACCATAATCTCCATATGGGACATCTTTATTTTTTCCCTAAAACAGATTTATTATTAATTTACTTTTCGTCATACTAAAGTACAATAGTCAACGACTGACCTTAGTGCCAGCTCAAAATTCTTGTATATGGGTTGTCACCGATGAGAAGGGTATAAAATTATTAGGAAAATGATCCAAAATTCATGTGGAATATTACAAAAATTGTCTAGTATGCTATCAATACAATGTAAAAAATAAATTTTATACTTGAAATAATTAACCATTACACATATGTTTACATTAAAAAACAACTATATTTTAACAATTGTTTGTTACTTCATATTAATATTTTTTATAATATGTATGAATGCAGATCTGCCAGCTTATAACCAAGAAGCTGTGAGCATAAACACTACATAGTGTGGTCAGAAGTGGTTGATGCAATGTCAAGCTTAAAACACAACATTTCACCATCTTAGAACAGAAGTAAAACATACCGGTCAATAATGATTGACCGGTATGCAGACATGCTCCGACTATCAGAAAGGTGCAGCATTATATAAAAGAAGAGCACACTCCACAATAGCCCGCTACCATTATCGAACTTAAAGTTATTATTGCGGCCACAAGGTCAAATTATTGACGTAAAATGCAAAAAATCTCAATAAATCGGCCATTGTGATTTTTTTTCAGCCATTATTGAACTTGTTTGTGACCTGGTCATTAGTAACATGCATAACAAATTTGGGAAGGATACATGAAAAACTTTTCAAGTTATCGCGCCCACAAGTAAATGTTAACGCCGCCGCGACGACGCCGAATTCCAATTGCAATAGCCCAACTTTTTTAATTAAAATTAAAAGGCGGGCTAAAAATAGGTAATAAGAGATGAGAATAGCTCTCAGTGTCAAATGACTTGTTTATTTATTGAAATTCGTGAAAGAAATCAGAGACTCAATCACACTTGTAGGCTGAGCCACGTGCACCAAGTTTCAGAGCATAGGAATAAAAATCTGTGATTCTATCAGGAAAAGAAAAAGTAATTTATGTATGATGAGCATCGGTCATTATGAATCTGAGCTCATTTGGCAGGTTTTATGGCTAACACACTGGCTAAGTTTTAGAACAAGCTAATTTTAAATAATAATATGCGAGTTAAAAGAGAACACAGACAGACTGACGGACAGAGATGTCCTGGAGACGAAAATAGCCTTCACCTTCAGCCAAATATGCTGAGGGTTAGGAGTTTTCAAAGCAAAATAAAATTCCAGCCTCGAGGAACTAAGGACTATATTATGTAGTGTGAATATATGATTACCACCGAATAAGTAAAATTAGTAGGTTATTAGTTGATATGTCATTCCAGATAAAATCGTATGTCTAAATAATGTTGATTTATGCTGTGCCCCATCTTACATTAACCCTCACACTGCTATATAAACCAAATTTTTTTTTCTATTTTTTTTTCACTTTTGTTTTGTGGTAATTTTCTATTTGCGCTTTGAAGAAGGCTAAATGATTTTGTAATATAATGGCTTTTAGTATCAGTTGTTCATCAGATGTTTTTTTTAAGAAAACAAGTGTCAGATATTTAGTGGGAAACCATACATGCTGCAAATTTAGCAGTGTAAGAGTTAAAGTAGTAGGAGGGCTTTCCCAGAAAAAAAAATAGAACAGGGGGATTTTTGAAAAATGCGCTTTTGGTGTTTTGAACCAGTGATTCCCGAAGCGCGAGCTACAGTGACGCGCGGTCCTAGGGGAGTCCATGGGGTATGTCCCCTGAAATTTTTTAAGTAAAGTCTTCGTTCTGGCAGAATCTTGAGATAATTTCCAAATTTTTATAGACCTTTTTTTTTCAATTTTTTTTCAATTTTTTTTTTAAACATTCTGTCAGCGCGGCGCTTGGGGTAAAACAGCGCGGCGAGACGTCGCGGACCCGCGCATTAGGGACAGTCCTGAGCAGCATTGTATTTGCTGCAATTACATGTGACAGTACATTGCCCTGTTCACAATTCATCAAAGACTTGTCTTGCAAATGCAAATGAGAACACCATATAAAAGGCTTTTTCAGTACACCCATATGTACACCCATACATGTATTTGCTTTATAATTCACATGACAATGTATTATTGATTGTTCAAGAATTCCACTATCATGTGATGAGAGAGACACATTAAGAGTGACATAGCATGTACCTGTATTAAGTGGGCGGATGGGTCAGAATAAAAGCAGCTCATCATTCTCATCATCCTGTGAGCAATTGTGGTATCCCCATTTACTTCATAATGAAAGTGCGTGGGGATAAAATAGACCGAGTCAGCATCAAATTCACCAGAGATGTGACAATTAAACTGGCAGAAAACAGCACTGATGCAGTTATACAACACATCTAAAGGTCTTGTATGACACAGCTCGGAAGGGCTGGTTAAGATGACCATCTTGACCAATAAGAAACCTACGATATAGCGTAGCTTGTATGAGAATATCGGCCCTGCATGGTAAAAAGTGTCATAACATTGCAAAATGTACTCAAAATAACTATGTAACCATTAAAGTTGAGCGTTCTATTTCCTTACCTTATTTTCTTCTCTCTCCTCTGCTTGCATCCATATGGGCTTGTTATCACCTAAACACACAAATTAAATTACCTCATTATTGGTAACCATCACATTGTGCATGGTGTTTTTTCAAGAATTTAGGAGAACTACAAGCTGTCACGTTCACAAAATCATTTAGGGGCATATTTCTGATTCGCATATTTCCAAGACGGCCATTATAATAAAAAAAATTACAACTTCAATTTTGACATATCTCATAAACTATCTCATCGTTTTTGATGATATTTAGATCAATATCTTTTGAAGCCCAAATCATTAGACTGCAATGTAGGTCATTGGAATTGCCACACCTTTCAATTTTTTTCCAAAATTTTACAATTACATTTTTCCAGTACATGTATTGATTTTTTTAATGTTTTTTTTAAATCCGCAAATGTTTTGCTCGTATTTTTGGCTATTATCTTTTTTAATACAAGGTCAAAACCTACAGTGCTGATTACGTCTATGTGCAGCTATTTTCAGCCATTTTATTTGTCCTCCTGATGAAAAAATTAAGATGAAATGAACACTAAATGTCCTGGATCTGGATGTGATTTGATGCAAATTGTACAAATCTAAGTAATTTTTATCCACTTGAAGTTGTAAATTGCAGTAGTGACACAGTTTCAAAAAATATATTCTATAACTTAGCGCTGCAAGGGTGAAAGGAATTTTAATGTAGCTACATGCAGGATAACTTTGGGCGTTGTAAATTAAAATTGGGCAATTTATTGTACCCACAAGGTAAAATAGACAAAAATCAGATAAATCAGATAATTTTCCCTCAACCATTAGGCTTATTAGAAATCAGATAAATCGGACCATATAAATTTGTTGATCAAACTTATCTGAGAATTGTTTATTAGAAACATACAGGACACATTTGAGCAGGATACATGGGAATATGTTCAATTAGTACACTAGGATAGTACATTAAATTGGAATTATAACAATTGGAATTACAGTGAAAATGTTAGAATCCATGAAAATACAGTAAGCAGGACTAGGTCTTGAACTTTCATTTGATACATAAAACTAGTATATTTTAAATATCAACAGATGAAGTTTCTATTCACGTTGGGTTAATTCTTAATAAATAGCACACCGCCAAGAATTAAGTGCTCCTATAATTGATTTTATTATTGGCTAAGATACTGTAGTTGATTTACGGCATAATTTTGTCCATTTACTTTATTCTAAATTTGACAAGCATTATTACCAGTAAATGATTTAAACTATTTAGAATGAATGAACTGAGCTTTAGGCCCCCCTTGTGCATATATATACTGGCTAAACCAGTCAGGAGAACCTCCCGATGATGGTGAGATGAGTCGGATGACACTGCCCTCCAGACAAAAGATTAAAAATTTGAGCACTGAGAGACTGAGGCAGAGCATGCTACCTTCTGGTCGCAGAGGCTCCCAACAAAACTGAATAAACTATTTAGAATTCTGTTGCCCAGAAACAATAATTGTATTTACCACATCGTGTAATGCCAGTATAACACTTTAAGGGTTATAATCTAAAAATACATTTCAGAAATACTAACTTTATCTTCATACTTACCATCTACTTTGCCAAATTCCTTTTCATGTGCTCGTGTTAAAACTTCTTTGTACAAAATTTCCGCCTGTTTGTACTTGCCTTGCTTAAGGTAAGCTGAAGCCTGCAATAATGGGACAGATAACAACATTGAAAATAATTACTGCCACACCTGGAGTATACATAATTTCTTTGAAAATAGATTATCATGAGTAACACTGCCCAAATTGTATTTGTTATCCAAGGATTTAATATAGAATGTTAAATACGTGTAGGCCCTACCATATTTACTTTATACTCGCCCTTAAATTAAAAATGATCAACCAGGATCGCATGATTTTCGGCGATTCCTCCGTCAATTTTGAAGCGATTTCCTTGAAATTTAGCTATTTTCTATTAAAATCCTAACAGGGGTAAAAATTTCGCAAAACACTATTTAATATTTCAAAAGTTAAACCATTTGCCATGTAATAAAATTCTCGAATTAGTTTAATGGTGTTATAGAGGGACCTCGTAATTTCATTTCATCACATGTCAAATAGTCTAATTTTTGAAATACGCTTTATAATTTTACGAAATTTTCAGGGCTGTTAGGATTTGAGCAGAAAATGGCCTTTGCAAAATTTGAAGAAAATTGGTTTAGAATTGACGGGGAAATCGCCGAAAATCATGCGATCCTGGTTAATTTGACAGCGAGTATAATAAACAACCATATTTAAATAAATGCCCCCCCCCCCCCTGATTTAAAAATATAACCCACGATCATGTACACCACTAGTATATGATCATTAAAAACCTACTCTAATAAGAGCCCATCCTCTCTGTAATCTCAGGAGGTATTCCAATTAACACCCTAGGCGTTTATTAAAATAAACTAATAATGTAGTACCTTTCTGAGTATAGCATATAAATTTTGTCAAAATATTCTTGAATTTTTGTACTGAATACATCATCCATTTAAATCCCTTATATAAATTCTGATTAATGGCTCAAATAGGAATACTTTTAACTTATATTCACTTATGACCAACAGAGATGGGAATAATAAAGAGAATAATCATGTCACGAAGGATTAATAAAGCTTGATCAATCACATTAACAGGTATCAAATAAACCACCATTTTGCTTTTTGATGTTTTTATTAAAAATTCTCAGAGACTTCATACTTAAAATGTAAATGTGATAAAGGAATCATGATGTAAAATTTATTCGATAGACAGACATGATTTTAACTGAACAATTACTGTAAGCTGTAATATTTACATTACTGCAGACCCATTTGTATTGGTATTTGTATTGCTATTTTTTATTCAAAAGATAATCAGGCTTTTCAAAAGAATAATGTAACTTATTTTCTTTAAAACTATTTTTACTTTAGCATAAATTAGGAATAATTTGACACAGAGCCTATATGTGAAGTTTGATGCATATTTAAAAAACAAGATAAAAACAAGTCATGGCCCTGATACTGGCGGACAGACGGGAAGACAAAAGTTGATGAATTAACTTAATTGAGAAGAAAATAATCTTTTTGTTAGTTAAAGCAGAATAACCATTATATTCATTTTAGGATATTTCTGTGAGAATTGTTTTCATCATGGAAACCACTTAATATACAATAGCCAAGAATAAACAATAGACAACAATGACACCACTACCATTAACAAGATTGAAACGAGAGCTTGATAAAATCACCAACTTATATACAGGCGAAAAGATCACACTTTAAATGGGGAGTAGAATGAAAGACTACTGCAGAACATACACAAGATGTTGACAATAAAAAAAAGAAAGAATAAATCGCTTGAGAAATATCATCAATGCCATCGAAATATCATCAATGCCATTGCAAGGCAGGAAAAAAAGTTATTATATTATGAAACCGACAATAAATATTTTTACTATTGCAATAATGTATGGGAGATCAAAAAAAGCTTTTAATATTAATTCCCCCAAGAATTGACAACAGGCTAAGAAGTAAAGAGGCTCTTTTTCGCATTTGATCAATTTCTAATTCATTAACTTGATAGTTATTCTTTATAACACGATTGATGGGGTCCAATAGTACAATTTGTGTTATAAGCCGATCATGTTATACAAAATGGACTGGTAAATGCGCTGCACAAAAATTTAAAAACTTTTGCAGTTCTAGTCTATGGACAGTTCTAGTAAAAAATTTGAAAACTTTTGCAGTTCTAGTCTATGGACATGTTTACATCATATGGTCATACATGTGTATTAGGAAGCCAAAATAAATTCACCGATTTTTTGATGATTTAACCTGATTGAGTCATTTTAAGTTGTATCTGCTTAGACCGACTGCCAAGATGGTATGTCTATGGCTATTTTTAGAATATTATAGAGGATCATGTCTTGTTTAATGAGGATGGCGTGGTTATACCAATATTTGCCAATTTTTTACCAAAACTACTCTAATAAGTGCCCACTTCCCCTGTAGCTTCGCGGAGGGTATTCTAATTAACGCCAGTGCGATTATTAGAATAAATACGTATATGAAATGTTATTTCGGTAATGGTCAAGTGACCTGCCATAGAAGTTCGGTTGCCCACAAGAGTGACTGCTCATAAGCAGGCTCTACTGTAAACCAGATTTAAAAAAATTGCCACATGGGAAAGTAAATTTATATGGCTTTGATCAATTTCTTTAAAATACACTGCATACATTTACTCTACAATCATTTGACACCCTTCGCAGCATGGCATAATTGTAACATTGTATTTCTTCTCATTGTGATAAACTATTGTGAAATTAAAAATCAAAATAGGGCAAGGTCATTTATCTTTGAACTTGACTTGTATTTTCCAAGGATGTAGAGATCTGACAATATATGAAGATTTCAACTGAAAAAGTTCAAATGGTACTTGTCACCAAAGTAATTTTAGCGACATTAATGCTATTACTGCACCTTAGTGATAAAATGATAGTTTAAAATGTAAACTTAATAGTATTGTAAGTTACAGTTAACATCACAACCACTTACATGCAACAACAATTAACCCATCACAACATTTAACCACGTAAACGTATGCTTAAAGTTACCCATAATCAACCGCATTTTATCTTACCAAATTATTTTTAGTTTTGGATACATTAGAGTCATCTGGACCAAGTGTTCTAAGGTAGATTTCCAAAGCTCGTGTGTAATATTTCTCCACCTGGAAGTAACATGTGGAAAGCTGGCACAACATACACTTTTTATAGTCGTGCACCATTGACATGCACAGGATGCAACATAGCAATATCAGCCTGTTTGTCGTCTTCTGTGTAAATACAATCTCAAGACAAATAGATCTCCCATACAAAACAAATACCCCAGTTTAAATATAACATAATTTTTTATTTTCAGAAGACCTCAATAGTGAAGGAAAAGTCATTTGGAAGATGAAATTGTTCCTGAAAGCATTTTTTTATCACACAAAACGACAAACACCATATAAAGACTGAAATCTATTGAGGCACATAAAAGGTTGAACCCAGGAACCTATTATTAGAAAAGAAAATTGACATAATATCAACTTTATTTTCAGCAAATCTGCAAACTATAAATCAGTCATTTGAAGATCACGAAAGCTATAGCAATTGTTTTTTGATTGGAAAGAAAAAAGTTTGCTGGAGATGCTGGAAAAAAGGTTGAGGCATATACACTGAACATAATACTGGCACAAAACATAATCAGGTTAACTAAGTTGTGAGATGAAGAAACAACCAAGAGAGGTGTCAGTGGATGCAGCTAGAACAAGTAGTCTCCTGGTGATGACAGTCTATGACGTATGGACCACTGATTTGTACAAAGGCAAGACATCCTTACCAGATTATTCTTTGTCTTAGCTACATTTGGATCATCAGGACCAAGTTTGGTTTCATAGATTTCTAATGCTCTCTGGTAGTACTGCTCCACCTGATAAAGGGATTTAACAAATCCTATGAAATGTTAATCCTGAATCCCATTAGAGTCAAATTCATATTGCCCCCTTTTGGAATGTTCACAAAACAAAAATACATGTTACTAGCACCACTATTCTCTGGATGGCAGTTCGAAACCCACCATTATTATGGGGCTTTCAAGTTAAAATGCTGAAATCCAGATAGGATTTTTATGCAGATGAAACAGGAAACATTTTAATTTATTTGCAGTCATTAAAAATATAAAATTAATCATTCAGTTTATTTTTTTTTGTTTAATCAACATTTCACACATATCTTAGCTTTTCATGTATAGTCATTTGCAAAAGCTAAATCAATTGGTAGCAACAGCCATTCTGTAGTCATCTTGAAGCCTAAATATTGCAAGCACCTGAAATCTCCCTGCAGTAGGCCTATGTCTTTATAACATCATACCTTCCTCAGGAGCAATTCAGTGACAAATATAACAATTCTGTTCAGGAATTAGATAAAAATTATTATGTCAAAAAATACTGTGCATGAAAATCATGGTTACAAAGTACATTGACTTCACCCAAGAAATAGGTCAAGGTCACAAAACTTAACCCTCATCCTGCTGAATTGTTTGTTCCTATTTTTTCATTCATTTAAGCTGGAATTTCAAACGCTTCAAATTACAATTTTTTTTATATTATGAAAAATAGACATCTCCAATATTAAGTTTTTTATTAACTACTAAGCATCTATCAAAAACTGTTTTACCAAATTTAGTGCTATTTCTATTGACCTATAAAACATGCCTGAAATCATATACTGGCATAGCAGGACAAGGGTTAAAACTAGTCAAGTATTTTCCCAAGAAGCCTCAGCATACCTTAAAGATATTGTGCATCATTCCGATGAAATTAAAATATGACCTTGAAAAAGGGTCAGGATCAAACATTTTCAAATTGAGCCTGAAGTTTCCTCCAATGCATCGGGTGTCAAATATGAATACAGAAGCTCAAACCATACATTTTTCCATGAAGCTGATTAAGAACTGCTGGAACCTAATCTTAACCAGAATGCCCATTTTTTTAAGTTCAAAAAGGATATAACCCAAAATCTCCAAGTATCACCAAATCACCAAACTAAAAAAAAAATTGTAAAAAATGTGACTGAGGCGGCACAGGACATGCGGACAGGACAACAATACCCTCTCAGACTCCAAAGAACGAAGGGATGAAAATGATATAATTGGCAAAATACTGTCAATCTAAATTGAATACAATCCAAGAAATAGCTCAGAAGATATCACGTTTTTGAGAAACAGTATTGGGAAACACTTTTTTGGGGTCAATGGAAAATAAAATACAAGGGAATGGAAAATTTTGTTTGAAGTATAGCGTAGCGAAAAGCTATAAAATACTGCCCATTTACTAATCAAATATAAAATTTATTAGCAAAAAATATTTATATATCAATGCTAAGTATGCGATACGAGTCAAAGCTTGAAGGGAAAAAGATTTAATCAATAATTTTTGATCAAAATGCTCTGTGAAGAAACATTTTTCAGGCACACATGTCGTATGTGAAAAAAATCATCAACTAACATTTGACTGGAAGCTAAATCAAATTCGTGAAGGTGGGAAAAATACATTATCAATCAACGGGAGATGTTTAATTATACAAATAATAATAGAAATAGACAAATATAGTACATAGTATTTTTTAATGATATGGTTGTCATTCATTAGAAGGTGAAGATGCCTACAAAATAGAGTACTGGTATTAGATTACACAGATGTTCACAGTGATTTTAACCTACCTCTTCATATTTGCCTTGGTTTTGACATAGAAGAGCCAAATTGTTCAATTGTTTTGCTACGTCTGGGTGATCCTTGCCTAATACCTACAAAATTAAAAGCCAATTACAAATTTTGTAATGTAGTGCATACCTCATGTCTAATAAAGAAGAGGCGACCTTTAATCCAATGCTTGCCAAATTTAGGCCACTATGGTTTTTTTCTGTTTTTGATGAACACGCTTAGGCCCATTCAATTAAGCCTGCAAATCATCCCCCAAAAAAATTCAGCTGAGCATGCACATAGGGTGTTAGCAAATTTCAAAAAAAAACAATTTATTCAGGAGAGATAGAGTAAATTGAACCAGGCTCTGTTTTTTCATCCCCCCATTAACCTTTCCAGAAATAGGCTCAAAGTTGTTTTTGTAATGATTTTTTCCACCCTCTGACATTAAATTTTTTTTCTGATCTAAAATAGAGAAACATACAACTTGCCTTTTCTCTAATCTCAAGAGCTCTCTTACATAGAGGTTCAGCTTCCTTGTACTTGCCTCGCTTGCCATATAACACAGCAAGATTGTTCAATGTGGCAGCAACCTGCAAATTTAGAGAATATATTTCATAAAATATAAAAAGATTAGTGACCAACAATTAAATTTGAAAAATGTGTTAATTGTATTTAAAACTGTAAGCAAAAATCATGAAAAAAAGTTAACCTTTAAATGTCAAGTAGTGTATTTAAAATTTTTACTCACTCAAAGTTGTGTCTCACTGCCACAATACACACTTTTAAGTGAGAGACAGACAGACAGACCAAGTGAAAAGTAAATAGATTTGTAAAATTGCAGTCTAATTATTTTTAAACCCTTCTGATTGAGGATTCATTCCACCTACAAAAGTTCCCATTAAAAGACCTAAAAAGATGTTAACACAATTGTACTTGTGCATAAAGGGTTAATATGTGAGATTATACTACCACATATCAGAAATAAATTGAAACTCAGGAGAATTATTAAAACAAGTGTGTAGTATGGGTGTTAAGTAGATAGGACAGAAAGTAAGGTAGATAAGATGTGAGAAGTTGGTACATATAAACACATGTACAATGAGCAAAGCATCTAGGTAAAATCAAAATAATAGAGCGGATGTAGATCTACAGAAGCGGTATTTTCTTATCTTCCTGCATACAATAGCAGAATAATGGCTCTTAAATACTATATCAATATGCAAAAATAAAATGAAATAAAATATGAGTAGACTATTGTTTGGAAAAAGTAGGTACCACAAACCTTCAAAGAACAGATATAGTTTTCAAAGAAGTCATTACGACTTATGTGAATAATTATATACCAAATTAACAAATTGTTATGAACAAATACACTTAAACTCCCGATTTATCTCTAGACAGAGTTAACACTGTAAAATTGTACAAACCATATGTAATAGCAGAGATACATGTATTTCTGGTAATACTTGTGCTGTGATTATTACAAATAAAAATTAAAGAGCATACTTCAATCTACATAGCACTATTCTATGCATTTTGATGTTTATTTGGATGGATCTATTTGTGAATTAACGAATACTATTTATGATGAATGAAGATTCATCTCGATATCTGTTATCGAAGAATAATGTGGAAAACCTTGTGTTTTAACAATACATTATATTATGAAAACAACTAAAGATTATGCTCTTTCAATAATACTAGGTAATTAGCCAGACAAAAAATAAATGAAGTGACACTGGGAAAACTCTATTGTTCTCTCTTGTGCAGATTTATATATACCTTATTAACTTATTTTGCATTAAAGTTCATCAAGTGGCCTGATGATGATTGTTTTCGTTTATACACTGGGAATTGTATGTTGTCACATTGCCACCACAATATGTAAATCACATCACTATTTGGAAGGCAACTTTCTGCACTCTACCCCAGCCTTTTTAAAATATGTGGATTTGTTACAATTAATTACAGAGTGTGCAACACCAATGAGGCACACAGTATAAAAGTTGTCTGCTTAAGCACTGTGTTTTTGTGTATTAAAAAGGAAATAAATTTAGTATTATCCCATAAAAATGTAATACGGGAATAAACGTCATTGAGGATAATAAAACATGCATGCTTAGGGGTGTGGCATACATGTACCATACTCTTCAGGCTTCTATTTCATCATAAAAAATAATTGTACAGTGACAAGATAAAAAAAATACACTAAAGGAACAACAAACATTAAAATTGTGATTAAAATCACGAAATGAATGTACGGAAATACCTTAAACAAGAAATTAAATTAGTATGGAAATAACATAACAAAACTAACATCGACATTTGATGCATTCACAACAAATGGAAACTGAACTTAAAAACATATAGTCAACACATCTGACTCACTGCTGGGTGGTCAGATCCCAGTGTGTTTTCGCGAATACCCAGGGCGTCATTCAACAGGTTAGCGGCTTCTTTGTATTTACCCTGGTCTCTGTCAATTACACAAGCAGAGGTATGAATAAATTGATTCAAATACTATACATTCTGTATGACAAGTTTTCAAAATAGTTGTTTTCAGAAGAGGGAATGCTGAAAAAAAAATCACCAACTTGAAACTGTGCTCTGGAAAATATTATGGGTAAATCAACGCCTCTACTGCAGCAGCAACTACATAATGCTTCATCTACATAAGATATGTTCCATCTACATTATGTTCTATCTGGAGTCAAGTGAAATCCAGCGAACTGGATAAATGTTGGGTGACCATGATCATAATCCACCATTAAAATTCCCATGGGTTCAGTTTTGTTTCTGTATAAATTGACTAGAATTATTGAAGATGCAGTGATTTTTTTCAAATTAGAAACTGTAAATTGTGTTAGTAATGAAAATTTAAAAAGGAATTAAAAATAATATCTAGAAACTAAGGAGTTAAAGGGATACGAGCATACAATTAAAAAAAGCTGAACATTAGCATTGAAAAAAAAATACACCTGTCCCTCATATATAAATAACTTATTATATTTAACATCTTGCACATGTATTTTTTCCTAATTGTCCAGAAGGCATAACTTGGGGCTTAAATAAAAGGAGAGATGAAGACAAAATTGTATGGAGAATTCGGTATATCTTATTACCATAAAATGCCGAAAATAGCGCACATCTTTTTTCTAATCCACTGATGACTGTGCGATATAGACCAGATAGTGTTATATGCTGCATATACATGATCAGTGGGCTAAGTTAATTTTGAGTATGGTGTTAATCTGCCCACCCTTCACTGATTATTGCACTGTCCTTGATAACGCTTGACTGATCGCTCCCGTGAGCATGTGGGGCCTGTACTACACAGATGCACCTATCATCAGGTGGTTGTCAGTATACAGTCATCCACAGTGCTATATAGAGGGCCTACTATCCAGCAATGCTGGGAGTGTATTGTCAGCATAGCTGCCCTGTGCGTACCGTATGAGATGGGCTAGTATACAGTCATCCACATTGCTATACTACCCAGCACTGGTGGGAGTGTATTGTCAGCATAGCCAGCGTGTGAGTACCCTATGGGCCGGGCGACAATGTTGACTATTATAGCATGCTCAGGGCACGAAATAAGGATTGTTAGCCTGGTTGTTCCGCTGACCACCAGTTCAACTTTTCAGGTTTTCCGCAAGATGTTTTAGTTGTCTGAATTTTGGGACATAAACACATGAACAAACAATATTTACTTTGCAAAATAAATTAATTTTGAAACAATAGCTGGTGATTCCCTGTAAAATTCCCGCTTATTCAGGTGTTAAAGGGTTAATGCGCTGTGCACAGAAACAATTTGCATACTTTTATCTCTTTCAATTTTTGACTGGTTGTCCGACAGAAACCCTGAGATTAATACTGGGTTGTCCGACGGCAAAATGAGTTGTCTCGGACGCCCGGAATGCCCTTATTTCGTGCCCTTATGCTCTATATTGTTTTCAGTATGTATAGTCCATGGCTGCTAGAACTTTCAAACAAAAATTCAATTCTGTAGCCATATTATTTTCTCGTCTTATATAGTCTACTTGGTGTCTTTCGCAATTCAGCATGTTATCCCTATTATTCAACACTTTTAATGGCCAGGGTTTATGGTCGTTAACTACTTAGTGGCTATTGATTTGCTTATTTTTATAGGAGCTAAAATTGCCTGTGACAGATCTTGCAAGATATTATGGACACCAATTTAATGTGGTTCACAGTAGTCTGCAGCATAAGAAACGTTTTAGTGCAGAGTTTTCTAGACCTTGGTAAACGACGAGGATTTTGTGCGCGTTATAGAACGATGCTCGGTATTTCAGAAGTTACCATCTAAAGGGTCATTTTTACCCTTCTGTGAGGTTATACAACGGAGAGCGTTATTCTCCACGTTACGGCAGTAGCAAAACAGATGAGTAAATTTTAAAACTGTACACTATATATATCGTGCATCCTGCAAAAAATATTTTGACAATTTGAATCAAAAATCGAATACTATTTTCATTTTAATTTCATAATTGACAAGATTTAGTCAATAGGCATAGTCACAAATACACTGTCTTAATTAAAAGTGGTTTGTTGTAAAATAAATGTTGTTGTCCTAAAGCTGTATATATACACTGGTGTGAGAAATGAGCTGAAAGAATGTGAGAGAAGAATGGAAGATTAGTAACTAGTTGTTTCAATGTCAATCAGCAAAGCGTGCAGAGATGTTGAGATTCCCAGTTCAGAACCTGATCGCTCACTCACTGCTGGATGATCTTTTCCAAGTGTCTTCTCTCTTATCGCTAAAGCATCATGAAGTAGCATACCAGCATCTTTATACTTTCCCTGGTCTCTGAAATTGTTCACTCTCATCTCACAATACATATTTAACTGTATATACAACAATAAGAAATAGAAAAAAATAATTATATCACATGCAATTGTTAGAATCCCTTTTTATCCTACATTTTTATAAAAAAAATAACCATAAAAAAATATACAATATTATTTCTATTCTAGTACATGTGATTTAATTGCAGTAAATAACTCCAGGTAGGCCTATAATATTTTAAAACAGAATAGATAATTGTAAAATTTTAGTAATAACAATTCAAAACATTCCAGCAGATCAGTTAAAATAGAAGTACTGTATTATCCCTAATAATCATGCCCGCACTTTTTTTATTTAGGGCCTACCTTTCATTACCAGAACTGAGAAGCCTACTTTAAAAAAAATCCAGTAAACTCCACCACATGCTGCTCGGCCAACCTACTATGTTTGCCTGGTCCGTAGGTGTGCAGGTAATGATCCCATGTAGGGAGTTGCCAGGCCCATCACTGTGTGAAATGGTCAGCTACGTTAAAAAGACAGATGTGAACCTCTTGTTTTAATGGTGGGCCGACTTCAGGTTACAGAAGGTAGGCCAGCATTGAACTAACAATGTAGTTCAACATCACATGTTTGCTGGGTATGTTACATGTTGCTGTAACTGTCACATGCATATGATCATGGCTGGCTGACAAGCGCTAGGAAGGTCACCTAGTGCGAGTGTTAGGCAATATGGCGGCACAATGCTGTTTGATTAGTGACAGTGGGCCAACACTACAGCAGCACTGGTTTATGTCTGGTGAGCGTGCTACCTTTTAGCAATATTCAAAGCAAATAATAAAAGCACCCCACCATGCTTCTGCACATGGCGCGTTTAGTAGGGATAATACAGTAACGTGTTAGTCTGCAACACAAAATAATGTGAAAGTAAAAAATAAATTTCAAAATGAGTTACCAAAACAACACATTAAGAGCACATTTATGAGTGAGGACAGACAGTAACAGAAAATAAAATACAAAAAAATAGTAAAATGAAGGTATCAGGTTTACCAGATAACATAATATTTGTTTGAAATAGATTATTTGCAAAAACAAATATGGAACAAAACACATGTTTGTAATCATAAGGGTCATGAATTATTGACATTAAGATCAAGCAGGTGATCATCCCTGAACTGTCTCTCGTCATGCCTGTTGTGGTTTTACAAAATTAGCGATGTGCAAACACATCGCAGGCATGAAAAAAAATTGGTTTAAGATTTACAAGTGTTGTAGTTGTTGTCAGGACAACTTTAATTTTTTTTTGTCAAACCCAGTTATGTAAAGAGATGTTTTAATTTAAAAATCCAAAATGACCCTCAAGATACAGATATTATATGAACATACAGCTGAAACACTTTATTGTTCTTCTAAACAAAAATATGGGAAAATGCAATATGTAGATGAAAGATAAAGTATACTGCAACTACAGAATAAAAAAATAATTGATAACAGGAGATTTAAAAATCCCCATGCTGAGGAAAACGAACCTCTACAATGCTATTTGGTACAGATCAAATTATATCAGCTCTATCTACATGTATATCGCTCTGTTTGGTGGAGCTGATTATATATTGGTTCGATTAATTCTGCTGTCATCTGCTTGCCTCACAACTTCAGATAATCCTTTTACATCATACAAAATATCATGGAACACCCCCTAAACATATCTTACTAACCAGAACCAATTCAATGTTCACATGACATTAGTCAGTCACATGATCAATCACATATTCACCACATGATCATACTCACAGTAAGTAATGACTTCGAACTATAGTATTCTCATAAAAATTCTTGATATTAATGGCAATTGTTCTGTATTGTTGTAAAGGCCAACTTAGAATCGGCTTAAAATGGTTAACTGCTGGTGACAAAAGAAATAAATTACTGTATGATGCTGGGTATGGATGGTATGCACCACCATACAGTATGTAAATAACAATACAAATTGTGCACTGCTACCAATCTGTTAAAAGGTATTAAAACTACCTATCATTATACTTAGTCGACGCAAGTGGAATAAATTAATAGAATCTATATCAGAATTAGAGAGCATGGTGAAATTAGCCACTTGAATACATTACAAACTTTGTTTAACAAATATAATCAGATTATAAAAGCATTCAATTAAGGATTTTCTTAGGGGGTGTGTATATGTTGCTTGTGTCAAAGAATACTCACATACAAAATTATTCACTGCCCCCTGGGCAAGATATTCAATTTGCATCAATTTAAATTTGACATGGCGCTACACACATCTTGGCTTGGGAGCAAGTTATAAAATGAGGGAGGGGACAAGTACCAAAAAAATTATGTTAATGTCCAGCCCTGTAGCCATGTATCTGATTAATTTAAATAAATGTTGTAAAGAATAAGTACAGTTTGAACCAGTATAACTGGTGTCATCCAGTAGCCAATATCAAAGGGAGCAAAGACTGTATGCAGGCTGGTGACACTGCTGGAGTAAAATATATTATAACAGACACTTTTTTTACTTTCTACATAGAATCTTCTATTATCTTTCTCCATCTAACCTTCCTTACGATTTATATTGATCTTGTGTGTCTTGTATATATATATATATATATATTGTGATTGTCTGTTTTCTTTTTTGCATTGGAGGCCCCTTGACTAGTGCTATTAGCGTTACTTAAAAATCCAAGGAAAATGAATATGTTTGCATACATAACTGGTGCTAGTCATCTATTATTGTGGATATTAGTAAGAAGCCAAATGTTCATCAGAAAATATTTTTGATAAATTTAGTCTTGCTCACATTTTAGAATTCACATACTAAGCTATAAAACAAAGTATTTTACCTATAAACAAGAGCTAGAATATTCAGCATGGTAGCCACGTCTGGATGATCATGACCACTTGTTTTCTCCAAATCTTCTAGGGCTTGTTTACATAGTGGCACAGCTACTTCATATCTCCCTTGTGATGCATACTGAATGACCAGATTGTGTAGTGTTCGTAACCGAGCGGGAATTTCAAAACCACCACTCGCAGCCTGAGCCATTGCACCTGGTTGAGTGGGCGACAATGCTGTAACAAAAAAGACAATAGTTACATAAAGGATCAATTATAAAATAATATATTTGGAACGATTTTGGCATAGTTGACAATGTGTGAAAAAAAATTGTTACATAAACTGAAATAGAAGTAGGCCAAGTACTCCAAGAGACACATCTAGACATACTAGAGGTATTCTGTGACAATCTGACAAGTAATTTTTTTCCCAAATTCTACATTTTTTTATTAAGCTTATGTTGTTGCCCCATTTATTATTCAACAGCCCTCATCTTTGAACATGACCGAGCTATGGGGAAGATGGACTCATGGAAGTTTTTTTTATATAGAAATGGGTTTAATATTAAAGAGTGTATCGTGCTTACAAGAAAAAAAAATGTTTAAAAAAATGGCTGTGGTGATCCAAATTCGAATATACCAGACAAACTGACAGATGGACACACTAGATCTCAGAAAGGGTGGGGGACAATATGTCGGTGTCATATCATTAACCCTCGAAGCCCGAAATATTTTTATATACGTAATATTCGTTGTGACGTTTTGAAGATAGCTAACTAATTGATTTTGTAATGTAATGGCTTTTAGTATCAGTTGTTCATCAGATGTTTTCTTGAAGAAAAAACGTGTCAGATATTTCTTAGTGGCAACCACACATGCTGCAAATTTAAGGGTTAAGTAGGTCAAAGTTCATTAACCCCAAAGAGGCACATCCACACCCCATAAGGGATGTGCGTGTGCACTATGAAAGGAATCCCCCCATGGGTTTCAGATATCTGCTACGGAAACAAAATGCAACAGACGTAACAACTACGCTATGTGATGTTATTCTTGTGCAAGATCATAGCAAGGAGGACAATAACAATTTTTTGTGTGTATGCAACATGTGTAGCCTAATAATTATACTTCTCTCTTTTTAATCACCGTTAGAACTTTAAAAGTCTAGTTGTGTTGTCTGTGTAGATTAACCATGGGTGAATTTCTCTGGAGCTTATTAGGTCTCCCAACTGGTGTGACAGAAAGCTACGCATCGCATAACGCCCTATTCATAAAACACAAGGCAGGTGATTACAAGTACCAATGCCGGGCGAACGTCTCACGATATTGGTCCAGCATTGAATCAGCATATGAGCAGAGATCAAATTAATTAGGTATTCAACTAGAAACATATTTTCAGCTGCCAGTATGACACCCGATTTTGCGCCATAAAAGAGCCCTCAAATCAGATTTCCACATGCCCTCAAAAATTCCTAGCTGGAACACTGAATTTGCGGCAGCATCACTGGAAAAATGACAACAAGTGCAAATCGGAGGGATTTGGTAGCTGCGACGATAATGGGCCAATTTTATTGAAAAACTAATCAGGTCTGGCTTTGCTCCCCCCCCCCCCCATGAGTATTAATCCCAGGTTAGAAATTGATTGGTCAAAAACTTTTCCCATTAGCGTCCGGAAACTTCAATTTTGGCTGATTTTCATATGTTTTTTGGCTACCAGAGGTTCGATAATGGGTCAATTTTAGTGAAAAACCCCCATGAGTGTTAGTGCCAGGTTAAAAGTTGATTGCTCGAGAAACTTTGACTATATTGCCCGGAAATGAAGTGTTACAGACAGACAACAGACAGACAAAGGCGTTTATAGAGCTGCTATGTCGCAGCTAAAAAAATTATGAGCATCCTGATAACTTGGATGCAAAATGAACCAACATGGTGCCACATTGTTCTATGTTTTAATAAGTGTTATGATGCCTGAGATAAACTTACTGTCTGCTCCACCATCATCGTCATCGGGAAAGCCTAAATCTAAGTTCTGTGATGATGTTTCACTTTTGTCATCACCTTCAGTCTGCGCACAAACAAAACAAATCAAATAGTTCAGAAAAATGCAAAAAAAGTAAAGTTTCATAATAAATAAATACGGTAAAATCTTGTTGTATCGAGCACACCTTTGGCTTAGTTAAATTTAATGGCACAAAAAGGTTCTCCAGCTAATATTGCATCACAGTTTGAGTCAAACATTTTGATAAAAAATTAATGAACTTTATTCATGAACATATGACATTTCTGATGAAAACACCTAGACAAATGCTAAAATTAGAGCTGAAAACCAATGGCAATGGTTACCAGAGACATACACTATTACTCTTTAAACACTACAATAACGATTATGACTGTCTAGTGTTGCTTCATAGACTGACGGCCTAATGAGCTATAAAAGATAGCACTAGTGATGATCTTTTGAATTTAAATTCAGGTCAAAATTATTACTATATATGTAAAAATATTTAGTTCACCATGATATACACATCATCCTCAACAATAGTCAGCAAGACCTAAAGCTGACTCAAGAATCGAGAACAGCGCTCCACTATTTCCAATTACTATGCTGTTTGCCACAAACAAAATATAGGATGTGGTGGATGTAAAAGTAAGATGTATCTAGACAAACAAATCTTACTGTTACTGAAGCTGTGTCATTGTCATATTTTTTCATTTCATTCATAAATTCCAAATGTTTCTTTTCTTCTTCTACTGTAGCAACCCTCTGCTCACTTTGCTGTAATTTTTGCTGTGTATTTGCTAATTCATCTCGTAACCATGCATTTTCCTGGCATAATCTCCGGACCTGTGCTCTTAGCTTCTGTTTTTCAGCTTCCACATGTTGTAAATGACCTGCTAAGGCCATCATCACCTAAATTATATCAATAGAGTATACTATTAAAGCACTTTCTGTAGATGGTCGCTCTTTACAATTATCTTCAAACTGACTGACTATAGCAGAGTTGGATAATATTTTTAAATAGTGTAAATAAGTTATTCAGACTAGTAGTTTTCGAGATATATGTAGTGTTTATTAAGGAGAAACAATCAAGCAGAAAAAAGATCAGAATGATTTTAACAATACACTGAAGTTGATCAGTGATAACATTAGAAAGAGGTATAGTAAGGAAGGGGGGGGGGGGGGGTTCACACTTACATGGGATTCACTAAGGCCTAAATCAATCATCTCCAGTGACTTCTTAAGGATGTTAGTCTTCTCTTCAACCAAGTTAGTGTCTCCATGTTCCTGTTTGATTGTCTTCATGGAGCTAAGCAAACTAAAGAAGAGATATGATCATATCAGATAAGTGTTTGTGAACAAGGTTTCACTACAGTTACAAAAGTTAATATTTCATACCTTAACCCTTTCACTGCTAAGCCCGCCTAGAGTCGTTTTTAACCCTTAAAGCGCTGAATTAATTTGTAAAAAACATTGCAACCAAATGATTTTTTTCAATTTGAAATCATCATGACTGTCTTAGTTAGCTCTTTCTGATTCATTTAAATACCTATGTTATGGATTCCCGGCCATTAGAAATATGTTGATTCTTAAAGTGCGGGGATAGACTAAAGTCGATCCCTGGCCTGTAAGGGTTAATGATTTATTAGCAGGTTAAATCACTGTTATTGGGAATGAAGTGTGTGTTTAAACATCAAGATTTGCAAATGTCTAGAACTAAACTAATATGAGTAATTTTCACTCACTTGAAGTTGTGGGTCGCGTTAGCGAGACACAACTTGACGCAGTTGAAAATTGTAATTATTTAGTTTAGCGGGATAAGGGTTAATACTTGCAACGAGATGTGACTTGTTTTCAGCATGAAAATATTAAAAGCACCCCATTAGATATTTCCAGATCAGTCCATCAAATCACATGATGGCTCTCACAAGTGTTTAATGGATTCCTACCAGGTACATAAGGCATATTTAAAAAATAAATGTGTGAAAATAAATAAGTTTAAAAAAATATTATCTCCCAGAACCCCCCAACCAAAAAAGGGGGTTATTCCTCCCTGAAACCGCCCATTTTGTTTTATAGTAATGGACTAGCTATCTGGCATGGTTTTCCAGATATTACATGTATATTAAAGTCAATAATGGCCGCAATGGCTGCCATCTGATATGTCAAAGAAATCCCATGTGTTTCTGAGATATGTTCAGGAATTAAAAATGCAGACCGACAAATGGACGGAGGGCCGGACACATCAGAGGCGATGCCATAACCCCCGTTGAGCGGGGGTTAAAAAATGCATTGGGAGAACGAGAGGTTAACTAATATCAGCTGAATAATTAGATAAAAAATAGTGTAGCCTGGAAGATGTCAGGATTCAGGATTAATTTATTTTGTCAAAACATACATGTACAGTGATAACATACAAAATAAAGTT
This sequence comes from Flabesymbios commensalis, assembly GCA_964017125.1. Classification (NCBI taxonomy): domain Eukaryota; kingdom Metazoa; phylum Annelida; class Polychaeta; order Terebellida; family Flabelligeridae; genus Flabesymbios; species Flabesymbios commensalis. The sequence continues at coordinate 46,724,677 of OZ024906.1, forward strand.
GACAAGGAGACCCTCGTTAAGATTTTAATTATATGTCGCTAGCACAAGGGCCATTTGAACTACTGTGCTAATCATATTCACATGTAATGCCTTTAAAATTTAAATTCAGCTCATGGAGGACTCTTACACAGCTCAGGTAATGTTTTATTCAGCTCACGTAAACATTGTAATTATCTGATTCAGCTGATGTTCTTAGACCGGTAGTATAATCAGTTCATGTAATGTTCTTAAAAGGGTACTGTAATGCTCTTAGACCATGTAGACTGTCAGAGATACATTGTCTCCGTGGCGTTACATGTAGTAGGTGCTAAACTGCCACTTTGTAAAGTGGCAGTTCAGCACCTTCTAATTCCAAAGGGGACAACATGTAGCGCAATACTGAGTATACCTCAAGGTGGGAATAAAGCATACTCCACACCACTACAAGACATTTGGTCATGTTGGCTATGGGCAGATTGACTTCATAACTGCATCAGTAGGCTACATGTAAAAAAATTTTGACAAGTTTGTTTACTTTGTAGAAAATACTATTTGACATGGACCTTGTACATGTGTGCGATAGCGCAACAAAATAGTGAATGCATTTCCCATGTGGTGGTCAGCATGAGATCGATGTGGAAATATTATTGGAGTGGCTACTCGACCGGAGTTGACGGTCATTCAGTGATGTTAACGATGACGACCAGACTTTTAGATGACTCTTTTAGATCAAATACATAGGGTAGTTTGGCAGATCGATGTTTATTTTTTTGCCACTGTATTGAAAGCCTATTTTACGCTCTTAGAAATTATTATAATCCTGATTACTTGACAAATAAAGTGTACCAAATTCACTGGCCATCCTGAAAACTGCTGCCCATTTCATCACTATTCAAAATAAGGCAATAAATTTGTTTCCAACATCCTGTCTTTGCTACCTGTCTTGTAAATTAATAAAATAACAAATAATTTGACAGAAAATGTGTAAAAATGTTACTAATGTGAAATTCTGTCATATTAAACATACTGGTTATTTCCAAAACAAGCTTATTCAATTTCAAATGTTCAGACCAAATACTGAACAAATGTAAGGCCTGAAATGAGAAATATCATAACCCAATGGCCCTACAAGTCTGCAGACCTCTTTGTGGTAATTTATATACGGTAGCTTGCAGAGACATGTATGTATATAAAAGACAAGTTCATAAGGCTTGATTTATAGGTATGTACAGGGTAATGCTGAACAGATGTATAGACTGAAATACTCATGACCTAAAAGTCATAGGGGTATCAGACTGATTCCACCTTAATATATACACATGTATACCTGTTAAGAATCTGGTGATGTTCATTTTTCAAGGTATCCAGCCCCTGCACCACCGTCTTAGTGTTGGTCAAAATTTCCTCCTGAGATAGGGCTGTCATCTTACCTATCTCTTCTATTTTTTTCCTGTAAATATAAAAGAGACAAATTGTGTTAGCTAAACCCTTGACGCAAAAAAGAAATATTAAATTTACAACTTAGTTTCTGAAATAAATACCATTTTATCACATCTATTAAGCTTGGATATAAATGTAAGATTATTTAAATTTCTAAAAAATATTACAAAGTATTTTCGTAATCAGTTTCAAATGTAGTAGTAGTAGTAAATCATTGCTTTACGTCACTTTTTTGCACAAAAGGTCTTTTAAGTGACATTGTAATACGTTAAAAACGTTGTAGTCAATTGATGAGACGAAACGATGTACAGATGATGATGTGAGGGTGGGGGTGATGGGGCATGGTGGGTTATTGAAAGCGTTTTCCTTCAAATGAAGAAAAAGCTCTTAAAATAGAATGTTTTTCTTGTGGATGTGAAATGGAATGTAGCCAGACATTCAACACTAAATTTGTTTTTAAATAATAGTGTGAAAATATACTGTTTGATGGTATTCATTTTATAAAAATCTAGGTACATTCTTTCATTCCAGTACAATAGTAGGAGGGAAACATTGGATAGTGTCAACTTGTCAAATGGCAACTTTGGGTTGCACTTGATTCCACCCCAGTTTACTTTGAAACCCATCTCTAGTATACAGATTGATTAAACATGTGTCACTGAAGGCATGCCCCTAAATTATGTTTCAGAGAGACATTAAAAATGAGATCTACCCAGCTATGAGACCAAGCCTTGTACTTTCATTTGGATAATACAGTCTGCAAGATGCAAAATAATCTTGTTTTGAACATAATTCCAAATCAAAACAGTCATAGGGGTCACAAAAATTTGATGTTTAGTCCATTGGGATTAAATTCACATGAAAAAGCAAAACCATTTTAATTGAAATCACATAAAATCCAGAATTTATTTGATCTATAAAAGAGTTCAAATCTCCACACACCATACATAAATTCAATAAATTTTAATTACATAGTGTTGTCATTTGCACTTGTATCTTCACTCTTTAGTGTTTCTACAGACCATTATATATTTTTAAGCTATGGCATGGAAACAAGCAGCCACAGCCTTGTATGATTATTGTCCACACCTAAGCTTCCGCTACACTAAGCCCCTTGCCAAGGTTATACATGTATTGCCTAGAAGAAGTGAATTGTGGCGGTAAGATCTAAGCCCATTTTCAGCAAGGTGGCGATAAGAAATATCAGCTCTATTATCCATACTGAATTCCCCTATATTAAGTTAACACATACATTCTGCTCTTTTTTTTTCAGATAAACTGCGCATCTACACATTATTGAGCCGCGTGTCAGTGGGGTGGTGCATGTGGATGGCCATTTTGAATTTGATAAAGTAAAAAAAAATTCAGGGTACATCATCCCCATGAAATCTCACATTTTGTTTTATGGTACTGGTAATGATGTTGCTATCTTGAGTGGTTTTCATGATATTTAGGAAAATATTTTAATTGGATATAGGGCCTACTGATGTTATAAATTAGGCCAAAGTCTTGGGTCAACATCAAGGTCAAACAAACTGAAAAGGCACAATTGGGGACTTTAGAGATCCTGTATGTGCAATATGACTAATCCAACCAGTAGTTTTCGAGATCTGCTCCGGAAACACAGATCTCGAAAACAAAGTGTAAGTCAAAACATCCAAATAGGTCATAGTACTTAACCAAAAGTAGGTTAAAGTTCAAATACCCTAAGAGGCACAACTAGACCCGCTAGAGGTGTTGTGCATACAATTTGAAGACAATCGGACAAGTAGATCCTGGGATATGTTACGGAAACAAAATGTTCACAGACAGCCCAACATTATAACATCATTCAATCTCTTCTGTGAACTTGTGTATTTAATTCAGATGAAAAATATTTTAACCTTACCATCATCCACCTGGGAGTGAACCACATGCCAAATATTATTAGCCTATATTATTTTCTTCAAAAGTTATAGGCGAAAAAAGAGGTGAACAAGAGCGCTGATGCCAACGATATCCCTCCCCATTATTTAAAGTCAATAATGGCCTCAAAGTCAAAGGTTAAAAAATAGGTCAAAGGTCACAACCCCCCAAAAGGCACATCCATACCCCCTAAGGGATGTGTGTGGCAATAAGCAAACAATCCAGCAAACGCTTTCCGAGCTATCGTCTGGAAAATGAACTTATCGTCTGCCATCAATTAAATTCAATAATGGCCTCAAAATCAAAGGTAAAAAATTAGGTCAAAAGTCAAAATCCCCAAAAGGCACATATTCACTCCCTGAGAGATGTGTGTATGCAATATGAAAACAATCTAGCGAACACTTTCTGAGATATCGTCCGGAAAGTGAACTTATCATCCGCCATCAATTAAAGTCAATAATCGCCTCAAAATCAAAGGTAAAAAATTAGGTCAAAGGTGATAAACCCCAAAAGGCACATCTACACCCCCTAAGGGATGTGTGTATGCAATATGAAAGCAATCCGGCTAACGGTTTCAGAGATATCGTATAGAAACGAAACACGGACGCACAGACGCACAGCCAGCCAAGGTGATAGCAATATCCCCCGCCCCTAGTTCGTGGGCGGGGGTTAAAAAACAGACGGAGGCCGATTCCATAGCTCCCTCCATCACACCTTTGGTGATAGCGGGAGCTATAGCTTCTGTTCATCAATATGAAGGCATTATTAATATTAGGTTATCGAGCTTACAATAGTCTACTGGGCAGGCCTCGACACTAACGGTTGCCTGATTGCCCAGGGCAATTTTAGGTGGGGGCAAGTAAAAAATTACAGACAGTGGCCCCCTGGGCAATAACTTTAATTTGCAACATTTTAAATTTCAGTGACTGTCACAACAGACAACGCATGTTAGCATGGTTAGTGACAAGTCGGGCAAGTGATAAATTTGGGAGAAGTACCCGAAAAATTTTCTTGGCCTTCGGGCAAGAAAGTCCAAATCAGTAAGTGTCTAGCCCTGCTGATAAAGATAAAGTAGATCCATCAATTTATTTTTCTGTATGGCTACATGCTTACAGGACAGATCGAGCTCAAAACTACTAACATCTAAGGCATCTGTACGGCAATGCCACATGTGCACAGTCGGCTCAATTCTGTGCCAAAAACTTCAATGTCAGCCACCATTGATTACACTGTAGACTGTGTTTTGTTAGGAGTATTCATGAATTTGACCTGCTTTTTATCTGACCAATATGGAAATGCCTAACAAAAATGGTGTCCTTGACATTCTAAACCACATATGGTCAGGCCAAGGACTACACATGGTCAAACATGTTATGAAATTAATATTAATTCTGATAATTTTAAGGGAGGGTGGTGAGGACCAGAGAGGGGTTTGACTATACCACTCACTCTAACGAGAGGCCTGAAGTCCTGTGGTGGTCATTTTAAATTTCAGTAAAATCACCTGCACATTTCCAGATGGTGGGTAATGTGATTGTAAAATGTGAATACATGTAATTACTTAAATTTTTTTACAGTTTTTGCGCCCACAAAAAATTTTGAAGTTTATCCATGGTGGCCATTTTGAATTTCAGTAAAACTTTAAAAAAATCACCTGCACAACTCCATATCGTGGGGAATTTGATAGTAAAATTTGAATAATTTCTGACTTTAAGTTTTGGGAGTTTTTGCGCCCATAAAAAATTTTGGCGTTGACCTCTGGCGGCCATTTTAAATTTTCGTAGTATCTCTATAAAATCACTTGCACATCCCCATGTTGCTAGAAATGTCAAGATAAAATTTTAAAAAAAATTGACCAGTAGTTTTTGTGGTTTTTTGCCCACAAGAAAACGTGACGCTGGACAGAATCCTGGCGCAACTAAAATCCCCCTTCCCCTACCAGCGGGGGGATAAAAACTGCATACACAATAATCCAACCAAATCGTAGTCCTGCCACTATTGTCTGGTGAGATATATTGACTATTGCAGTACATTTGTATTATATAACCGAGAAGATTTAAACCCAATGTTTATTTGATGTTGGACCACCATCGTAGACAGTGGGCCAACATCAAATCAACATTATCAGGCCTACCCAAGTAAATACGATACACCGACCTAATGTTGGCTCAATGTTGGGCAGTCCCAATATTGAAGAGACATCGGGTCAGTGTATCCTGTTGACTGGGACTGCACATACAGTGAAAACGATGACCCAGAGCTGCGTTCATATTGATCTGAGATGTCTGTCCCACAGTCTGAGATGCTTTCCCAACATTAAACAAGGGTGGTTGACACCGTCCTGCTGGTATCCGTTGTATTACACAAAAACAACAATAACACAAATAAAAGATGAAGAGTGAGTGTTGCTATCATGCTGGGCCAACATTGCATTGCATAAGCCAACTATAATACAACACAGGTTGATGGCATGTGTTTGCTGGGCATAAAAATGCTAAGCCTATAATTATGTAAACTAGAAGGGTCAACGTTTCTGTAAACAAAAATTAAAGACATCTCCCCCTTCAGCACAGCAAGTAGGACTAGGCCTACGTCTACTAATGTATAATGTGCATGATGCACTATAGTATATGATGGTAGGCTGAGGCTGGATGTACGATGCACTGTCAAAGCACAGCTAACAGTAACAGAAATCGGCTAGGGCACTCACTGTTACTAAGATATACATTCGATCCTTGGAAATGAAGTTAAAAACAACTAATTAGGCCATAGTACTGAACCAAAACTAGGCCAAAGTGCGGTTACCCAAAATGCACATCTAGACGCCCTGAGAGTGTTGTGTAAAAAAATTGAAGAAAGTCAGGTGAGTAGTTGCTGAGATATAGTCAGGAAATGTATTTAAAAACAACCAATTCGACCATAGCACTGAACCAAAAGTAGGCCAAAGTACAGTTACCCCCCTAAATGCACATCCATACCTCCTAGAGGTGTTGTGTGCAAAATTTGAAGGTCATCAGGTGAGTAGTTCCTGAGATTTGGTCCAGAAATATATGTTAAAAACTAATTAGGCCATAGTACTGAACCAATAGTAGGCCAAAGTACAGTTACCCCAAAATGCACATTTAGACATATTGGGAAGTCAAAATGTGCACGCTGACGCTGACGGAAGCAAAAACAACATACTCAGACATAACTTGTCTCTTATTGGCACACAAAAACATCAAACTTGACAGTTTTCAGGAAGGACGCAGCATTTGTAGAACAGATTCTCAAAGCAATATATCAGGGCAGACTACCTGTAGTAGCTGACCTGGGGACGAGGCTGCCATTGAACCCATATCCCTGATTATAGTCAGTCTGGTAAATGTGACCCAATGCTGTTTCAATGTTGGTCCAACGTCTGCGATTCTGGGCCAACAATAACACAACATTGGGTCAACATGTCGTGTTTTGTTAGGCTTTCTGCGGATATGGTACATTGTCAGATTAGAGCAGCCCATCTATAGTCTATAGTATAGATACATTACAGTGACAACGTGATGCCATATAACTCGCACTTGTAAAGAAAGACAAGTGTTCCATGGATATGAATTATTTGGTTAGTTATTATTTATTTAGTAAAAGCCATCCTCAACACAGTTCTCCCGAGCACGATTGAGGGCGAGATCTTTCAGTAACTACTATCTGCCTAATTTCTGGACAGTGCTCTCTGATCAGACAGAATGATATAAAAACAAGACGTAGAATCAATGTTGGCTTAACGTTGGTCCAACGTCGTAGACGTTGGACTAACGTTAAACCAACATTGACTCTACGTCCTGTGTCTGCTGGGAACTGAATCAGGAGGATTATTGTGTGTGCTGCTGCGAACACGGTGTCAGTTCAGTTGTGCGGTCGGCTAGCGTTGAAATAGATGATCAATACCAGTCCAGTCAGCACAGTTATGAGAGTTTATTATTAGTTATGAGAGTTTATTTTTACGTTTTAAAGTTGAAATTTGTGTTCTATGAAACGAAATTAATAATCTACTGCGCATGCAACAAATTTATAAATATATGCGTTAAACATGAATGAATAAATGAATGAATAGGACCACCAATGTGAACGTAAAGGCTAAACTGGGACGAAAGAATCTCCTGAGAATGGCGCGATGACAGATGCCACACTGCTCGCACGAACCCACAAGCCCCGATACGACTTTACAGGCAGACAGCTTGCACCACCTGTTAACCTCTACACCAGCCCCCCCCCCCCCCCCCCCCCCGCGGATAAAACGGTTTAAAATAAATGTGTTAATTTTGCTTACTTTGATATTCCAAATAAACGATGACAAAGTTTATTCTTTAGAAGTAATAATAAACCAAACGTCAGTGTTTATTTCTTGAGTTTCAAATATTTCTAAGAATAATCACTCTGATGAGTATTTTCGCCATCATTATATATCTTTAAAAGCTTCATCGGAGGTTTGCCACGACGATAAAGTTTGATCAAATAAACTTCTACCAGAGATGTACCTAAGAGTATCTAGATTAAGTTTAATTAGACATAGCATTGTAAATTATTTTCGCTTATGTCTCTAGTTTGCAAATTTCAGAAAAAATATTGTAGCTCCCCATACTTTATAAGTTATTCTTTTTATAAAATGTAGTAAACTGATGATTATGACACCACTTCGGTATCAGAAGTATATTTTAACATGTTAAATGGTCTAAAAACATCTGAAATATTTTTTTAGCTAAATATATTGAACTAAAACAGATTCGTGTATACCTCTTATGTGGGAAAAGAGACATCCATAATTTATTCATATTTGCCGGAATATCCTCAAAAGTAGCCAAAGTATGTGATGGAATCATTAGGAAACAGGATCAGTCACCACTTGCAATTGTATAACCATTGATTAATATCTTCCTGTTTTCAATGCGCTACATCCATTTCCACATACAGATAAAGGCACAAAATAAACTTGCTCTCAGAAGCAATACAATACATGATAATCATATTTGTCCTGTGTGGTCCGCAAATGCTACAGCCATGGTCATCAGGCAGATATAAAACCAAGCTTCTGTCAGTTCGCGTTATGCGTCTATAACTTTGATTGGTACATCAAAGAGAGCTAAGTAATATAGATTGCAAAATAGGCATAGTCAATTCATTGCTGTAAACCTGTTGCGCTTGTTCTGTATTGTAAATCGACTTTGAAAGTCGGCCGTTCAGCCGAAAGTACAATAGAGGAGACGAGGCTTAGCAATGGATGCCTGGAAAATTACCGGCTGTCTTATCCACAGTCAAGTTTGAGCTTGGCCAACTAATGGATGTCGCCGATCTAGGGCCAAGTACTACAGCACGGTTGTGTCTGGTTCCATCTAGGTCGACCAGCACACTGACGTCTTATCCAGCAATTTCCGTCAGTAGCCTGCAGCTCCTCTCCCACTTGTACAGTCCACAAGCCAAGTACAGAACGTGTTACATGTCAATCCTGCATCATGTACCGCAGACATCGTTTGCTTCACAGCAGCCATAGAATCTCTTGCACTCTGCACATGTTCATCGCAGGACGATCGTAAAAGACGTTGGAACAATGCTTTGTTACGATCCTTTACACAGCAGAAAAGACCTGTTTAACTAATGTTGTTTTAATGTTGGGGGACAGCCCCCGGGGCAGCGTCGCATACAATCGGCCAGCATTAACCTTTAAAGCGCTGAATTAATTTGTAAAAAAACATCGCGAACAAGTGGGGTTTTTTCAATTTGAAATCATAAATGTCTTAGTTGGCTCTTTCTGATTCATTTGAATACCTATGTTATGGGTCTACGCCATTAGAACTAGTTTTACTCTTACAGTGCAGGGATCTACTTTAGACGTCAGAATCTGTCCACCGCAATGTAAAAAGTATGGTTCAGTAAAACATAACGAACCAGTTGCTTTAAAACATAATTTGGTCAACGTGTCGTGTGTGGTGGGGTTTTTTTCCAGCGGAACAATGTCTTCTTCTCTTCCAAAATAGATACTAAGTCCGTTTTTATACCTGGTTGACAAAATATACCTTGTACGTAAGACTGAAAAGTATGGTATAATGGTATACACGAGCATCATAAACATTCTAGCCTTTTCTTACAGTGCACATCTAGATTCCCCAAGAGCACATAAACATTCTGTGTAACTTTATGATATAATAGGATTGGGTTGCATGCGAGCATTGCTATCGTGGATCTCTCCTAAACAATGAACACTATCACAAGTATGCTTGTCGTTGACATAATACCACTTATGCTAAAAGTGTATTATGAGAAATAACTGGAAAAATATGGCGTAGTGGCACTGTTTAGAACAGAAATGCAGTCATAATATATGGCCAGACCAGCAAATTTAATACTAATCGTGCTATACTATGGGACAAATACATCTGATGCTCCACACATTATATATACAACAACTATCGTCTGTATGCTGTAATGCACACTCATCCGATTTTTATACCAAATCTAGCTTATCCGCGTCAAATGAGGATTATTTTGCCAATTATAGGAAAAAATATATATTCTATAAGTGTAGTGAAAAGGTTGATCGGCTTCGTTGCTCGTTTTCTCCAGCAACTGCCCCCAAGCGATCATTTCCACATCCAACTGAAATCTGGTCATACAGGACACTGTAATCAACTGATCTGCTAAACACATCGAGATAAATATCACCACCTCAAGCACCTGTGGCTCGACACATCGCTCACAAACCTATCCAACCGAGCACACAAAACCATCCGACCGATTAAGTAGCGTTCACAAGCATACGGCATCCAGCATATGGCAACAAACTTTTCATATAATTATCAATGCGGGTGTTCACGTGTACAAGGGTGCGGAATACGGTAGGGCTATTTCGACCGCATCATTTAGCAATTTTGCCGCATCTGTAAACCAAGCCGTATCGTGAAATTCAGAAAATGACGTCAGAAATAATGTAACTGGGGGAACGCATCCTAATACACGTAGGTCAAGCAACATGCCTCGTCGTAATTGTGCCAGGTAAGCATAAAAAAACTAATTGGACTAGTCATAGGAAAACCATGTATCTACGACCCACGAAAGTATAAGAAGAATGGGATGTATTGACCATCTTCGGCTCGATCTCTTATTAGCTTTCTTTTTCCTTTGCATATGTATGTACAGGCAGAGAATCGTTACTAAAAAAATGCATCTTGTTGCAACATATAATTGCATACATGTAGCTTCAAGGATGTTTGTGTCATCCTGCATGTCTTGTACAAGTATGTCTCAAATTTGTCAGTTACAATCTGAAAGGGGATATGATGGTTCTTGGCAGTGGTGGTTCTATCGAACTCTAAGGGAAGCTTATTATCAGAACGGTGCTACATTTCCTGCGAATAGCTGCGATAGTGAGCTATGGTACACAAAATATTTGGTCATTGATTCGAGAGCCTGGTGGTAATTATCTATGCACAAGAGATCACCACAGTTCAGCAGCGGTTCTAATGACGATCGCGCATCAAGACATTCACTGTGCAGTGGCGTCAGAGTCTGTTATTTTATGTGATGACAAACACCTTGCCCCCGGATCTGACGCCACTGAATTGACTTGAAATAACACAGAATGGATATAAATAAAGATAAAGAAGTTACCAAAATATATGTAATCGGTCAATGATATATTTTTGTATAGTACGTTTGTATAAATACTATACATTAAGGTGGATGTGTGTAAACACTGGCAAGACTATGTCGATAATTTTTATGAATATTAACTCACAAATTACTCATGTTTGCACATATATTGTTAATTTCAATAGTATATTGATGATCCTTAAAATTAATACAAGGGTTATCTCCAATCAGCTATGTGAATATTTCAGCCATACAATACGTAGTCAGCTATATTCCATAGGATACCATTTATATAGTGCTTAATACGTTATTATTGCAAATTATTCAAATCATCCCAATGGGCACACGACGTTGTTGCGACGTTGAATCAACGTTATTGAATCAACGTTATTGACGTTGATTCAACGTTGCAGCATCGTCGTGTACTCAGTGGGATAAATTCACGATAAACCAACACCTCATATATTTATTTCACAATCGTCATCTATTTTCAGAAATAATCTTCTAAATTTACATTGGTGGTAACATCCATGAAACAGTGAAGGCAAATAAGTATCACGTGTATCGATATTTTGTTTCCATTTCAGTTTAATCGTCAACATTTGCAACATTTAGGCCTAATATGAACCTTTTGGTACTGTTTATTCATAATGTCCTATAACGACGTGGTATAACAGCGATTACAGTTATGTTCACGTGACATTTTGTATTTAGCCGTAATTTTATATAAATCATCCTTCATTTCGTGAAGGAATAAATAGGTTCATGGTTATCATATTTTCTTAATATCATTATAATTATTTATATATTTTGTTGATTGCACTAAAGTAAATTCACATGCAATATGAATACTAGTACCAACATGAATAAATCCATTTCGTCAAATTAAAAAAAAAGGTTATTAATCTAGCTGAATGATCAACCTAAATGATTGATTGAGCTATGATTTTTGCGTGTGATTTATGAAGCTATTTATTGTAAATGCTACTTATCTAGAATATACAAAAAAAACTTTAAATTTAATTTTCATCACAAATCATCTGGCTCCTAACATTATGATAGGCTCCACTATAGCTTCAGGTGTAATATTGAATCAAAACATTTTACATGAATGTATAGCTTTAATGTCTCCATAACCGGACTGATATGAGTTAAATCAATATATGTCATACATAGCCAAGTAAAATGTGATGTTCGTGTTGAAGGTGGCAATACTATTTCCTATAATAGTCCAAATTAATGGTTTTAAACAGGGATGTAATCGAACCCAATGTTTAATACTTTCTTAACAAAAATATTAATATAATTATATTGCTGTTTGCAGACGATCTGATTCTTATAGCCGATAGTGCATATGAATTACAATAAAATTCTACCCAGCAGACAGGAGACATCAACCCAATGGTGGTTTAATGTTGGGCCAGCGTCGCAGACGGTGGACCGACATAAAACGAGCATTGAATCAATGACACGTGTATGCTGGGTACCCACTGCTTGCTTGAGGTTTTAAAGATGCCGACCGCCCCCCTCTCAAAATCTATTAGCCACTACCGATCATTGTTTAATCCAAGGTTTGAGTTTGTATATATCACGTTTTCCAGGGGCGAGCAAATGGTATATTCGACAATAAACAGCAGCCATACTTTTAATAAAACATTTTTTTGTGTATTGTAAAGGGCAACATCAAGCCTATCAAATATACCAAATAAATCAATAAATCTCCTTAAAGAAATCCTTTTATTCAACGAAGGAGCTGGAATTTACTAAGTGACTCAGGGAAGCTTTTAATTAGTGTAGCATTACAATGAAACTAACCCATGTGCAGATAGTGGAACAGTCAATAATCAAGTAAGACTTTGTAAGATGTCATATATGACCAGCTACGCCGGTAGTAATCAAACAAATTATGCATAGGGGCCTACACATTATTCAATTGATATCAGTTTAACGACATTCTCTTCAAATACACGGACGTTCATCCTTATTTCGTTACCATACAAACGTAGGCTATATACCCATCTTACAATTGTACTAGCATGCTATTTGCGCCAAAAAAGCAGTTTAACACTGTAACGTAAAACAATGTTGCTATGAAAAAGGCAATCTCATATTTAAGGTGATAGGGTCCTATATTGTTTAGAACAGGCTAAATGATACTTGCGAATGATACAACAGGTGGCCGGGTATGATGTGCAGGTTAAATTCGGAAATCAACGTTGCTAGGTTTCATCGGTTCAGCAAAACAGGCATATACATTATTTCAATAGAACATCACTAGAAATACAAATAAAACAAGTGAACGGTAAATGAACGTTGTATCGAAGTGGCAGGTCAGTAAACTAATTGGATGACAACCAGATCCATAACATCATCATGCATGGTTTTAACGTGCCATTAACAATTGCAGAAGATGAACTGAATGCTATGAAACATTATAACCGTCGGATTAATGTTTACTATATTGTTACGATGGGTCTGCTTAACTTGAAATAGTGAAGAGATTTAGTATGTATTTAGTATCCCATTGAAATGCTGTCTATACACACACTACGCATCAACATATCCAGTAATCATGTTATGTTACCTTTCTCGCATCTTCTGCTGTATGTGCCAAACGAAACTCTGAAGATGATGATTGTTAACCTGTCCGGTTGTCTCCCTAGTAATCCAGCTAGTAATTATATACTCAACATTCACGTAATTATACAGTCATCACATTTTCCCACAAACACAGAAAATCATCTTCACATCCGTAGCCAGCTAGGAAATAATTAATTCGTCTCGATGATGTCATAGTATATATATAGCATCCTCATAAGGAAGTGACCTTAGCTTGTCTGTGATTTCAACACCATATAAACGTGTATTATCAATCTGATATACGAAGACACGACGAAAGGACATTTGCTAGTGTCAAGGTAATATAAAAACTCTGTTATTATATGTAGCAGCAAAAGGGCAGATTTTGTGAAGAGCATGTATTATGTACAGCAGCAGTAGACGTAGCAGCCTGACAGATGAGGCGGGGTTATTGATTTTGGTGCTGCCATCCAGCCAGCCAGCCAGCCGGCCAGCCAGCAGGGAAACATCTACAGCTGTCATCTGTACGCCAACAGCAGGCAGTGTCACCCTACATACACCATGTGACTAACTAGAAACAAAATGGTCGCCCCTCCCTTAGCAAAGACGTTAACGAATATACTTTTAAATTTTATGGGAAAAAGTGCTAGAATTGTTTTAAATAAAAACATAATGTATTTGAGCAGGAACAACAAATGCTTTTCAACCACTTGAAATTGTGGATCACGCTAGCGACCCACAAATGCGAGTGGGTGAAAATTGATCTTAAAATTTTCATAATCAGATAATGGACGGTCTAGAAGGTAACGCGAAAAATCCCACAAATCTATAATTTACAGCTTTTTGTGACACAGCGCATGTTTAGTGGTATTGCAAGGGTATTGAACAGCTGCACGGTTTACTCAGTTACAAGGGCGGTCAGCCCACTAATCATCATCGATTTATATCAGAATATATACACGAAGGTACGGACATCTAACGACACATTAAATCAATGTTATGGACGTTAACCCATCATTGAGCCAGTACGGGGATAATGCCTTACATTTGCGGAGATATATATCCACAGCTCATATCCCGCCGTTTTAACAACACAGTGCACGTTATAATAAATCAATAATATCAATGATGACATCTGTTGCAGGTTGGAAGCTCTCAATTACTTGCAATAATCAGTGCCGCTGTGACAGTTATGGACAATCACCAACATTATTCATAATTGATTCCAATTATAAAAGTATCACTGTGGTAGTGCTGTCATAGTGCCAGTGCTGTCATAGTGCTAGTACTGTCATAGTGCTAGCGAGATTCAGATGACACATGCAGTTAATAAGATCTTACTCTACTCATATCCTGGAAGACGAAACAGCAAAACAATCGAAGTACATGTATCTATTTCCCCATAAATTGGTTCATCTTCAGATCAAAATCAATGAAGCTGATCTTAAGCACGTCAAGTATACGGGATCTGTTCCATGTCTCATAATTATTCATGACCAAACTCGTTCGGATAAGCAAGTTAAGTGCTGTGACCAAATATTTCATTCTACCTCCTAATTTAAATATCAATTGAATGACGGCGCTGATTAGCTGATCTCGGTGTAATGTGACATGACTGAGAAAGAAGACTATTTATAAATAAAGTGGTCCTCCTTCCCTCCATAACGGCTCACTGATAAAAAGAAATGGATATCTCCAATGGTTATTAATAATAATCATTATGATCTCTTTGAAATGCTCCTTATGGGATTTGGCTGAATTTAAGGAGGATATGCCGAGTGATAGAGTGCAAAATGTTTTCATGTGATATACACATATCTCAAAATTATATACACTTAACTAATATAGCACATACAACATACCGGGCAACATACTAATTATATACCGGCATATAATTGTTATTATTGGCAGTAAAATATCTTTATTGTAAATACTAATTTGAGCACTTGAGTCAAGATAATAATACATATGAAATCAAACGTTGTTGAATATATCACATCGCGCAGTTTGGAGAGAAAAAAATATCAATATATCCAATATGAGAGGGCTATTTCAGACATATGGTATGACAAAAAACTTCACAATATTGATTGCTATAAAACGACGGGAGCGGAGTATGGCTTGTATGAGTCATTCCATCGAACAAATCCTACCACGCAACATTTCTATTTTCCAATATAACTGAGCAATTGTAACAACAACAAATGTCTGAAGATGAATTATGTTCCAACAAACAAAAAAAATGGCTGAATTGAAAATCGTGAATATTTCAACTATACATGCGGTACTTAAATAAAATAATAATAATAATAATAATAATACGTTTTGCAGACAGCTGCATGTCTGTGTAATACTCGAGATATCGACGACCATCGGCATCAGACTTGTTTATATCGCTGGACACAGCCAGACAATTCGCTATCCATCAAGATAATCTTTTTTTTACGATCCTGACGAATGCTTTGTGTTTTACATTTCCCATATTCATGATACTCAAATTCATGACCCCCCCCCCCCCATCAGAGGGTGTAATAATCTAAATAGTTTTTCGAACAGTGTAACAACGTAAACGATGTTTAATGAATGATACCACGAGCTAAAAAAATAATATAAGATATCTCACATTTTATAAAAGAGCATGCACAGAAGCAGGAATAATCAATATACAGGCACTGTACTATTGCAAAGCTATCACATGTTGCTTCAGTCGTCAAGTGTGCCCGCATGACAATTTTCCTGGGGTGAGCAGTTCAGATATAAAATAGATATTATTGCCTTACATTTCCAATATTCAGAAAGTGATATATCAGTGACGTATCAAGAAGGTATTCAGGGTACTCAACCACCCTCTTATTTCCCAGAGTGATGATTTTCCATCGCTTTATTATTTGCAAATAAATATTAGTCATTACAAATTCAAAAGACCCAATATTAATTTCGGTCATTTCGTTAAATGACGTTAAACCTGTAAATAAAAATGAAAAAAAAGACAAATAATATTTATTTAATTGTCCTGTGAAATGTAAGGACATCTCAGGGATAGTATGCCCTGTAATAACTAGATAAAATTAAAAGCTTAGCGAGCCTTAAGTCTTTCCAATATTACTAAATCAACAACGTCTTCTTCCCATGTGCTGTGCATGATTCAAAATATTCCCTCAACGGCAAGTTATATCTCTTCATTGATGGATAAGTCTGAGAGAGCATTTTAGCATAATTTCGTGATCTCACAAAACCAGTTATTTTCTTATTGGCAAGACAAATACGACAAGGGCGAACGTCATTTGTAAACAGAAACAAAAGACGTCTCCACCTCCAGTGCAGCAAGTACTAGTATCGCGATAGTCGGTCATTTGAATTTGATCGAGTTGAATCTGCCATGTTATTTAAATGATGAACGATGGTTGGCCATTTTGAATTTGATCGAGTTGGAATTTTTCAGGGCGCGTTCTTTCCTGCAACTTCACATTTGGTTTTATAGCAATTGTTTAGCTATCTGGCAGATGCCAGATATTACGCATAGTAAAGTCAATAATGGCCGCAATCGGCCATTTTTAATTTGATCCAGTTGAAATTGTCCAGGGCATATCACCCCCCCCCCCTCCCTGAAACTATAGGAATATAAATCTGAACTTTTACCTTCAAATAGCTTGCCCGGGCAAGCGTGTTTGCCGTCTGACAAGTACATCGCAATCAGTAGAGCCTATCATTCACAACTGTATTTTACAGTGATGGAATTCTGATCAACTAAAGAAATATTAAAAACAAATCATTTTAAAAAACATAACTGTCAAAAATATGGTCGAGACAGACGCACAAGATATGATATTTTAAAATAACTATCAGTAACAACAGTACCACCCTCAAAACCTCTTAAAATTCTAACTTCTGGAAACTAATTATTTAAAGACAAAAAACCTTAGGTCGTGAATTACCTAGTCACATAAATCACAAATATAATGACAAATTTCAGATGAGTGACGATAAAAGAGAAATATTAGTGTGATATCAGTGTAGGAGATAAAAACAACAAAGTGTACGTGTGCACAAAATAAAACAGTGTATTAGGAAAACCATATAGCAGCAGACAGTCTGCAGGTGAGTAAGAAAACCACACTTTCTCCCCATACCATTTTATTTGCCTCACATATCCAGTAATCCCAGATATATGTGTGTGATTAATCATCAGGTACGTCTTTACCCCTTACAGCGCTGAAATACTTTCGTATAAATCTTAGAGACCAAAGGTGTTTTTTTCAATTTGAAGTCATCATAAATGTCTTAGTCAGCTCTTCCCACTTCATTTGAATACCTATGTTATGGGTCTACGGTCATTATTAATTCTTACAGTGCAGGGATTGAATTTAGACGTCAGAACGTGAAGTCTGCAGTCGTCAGGTTCTGACGTCTAAAGTCGATCCCGCGCTGTTGGCGACTTTACGCATCACACGGCATTTTGAGAATAAAATAAAATAAATAAAAAACGAATAATTCCTCATAATAAGCTTCAATTTCATATTATGGGTATGGGTATTAAAAAAATTAATATCATGTTTTCATTCACCTTGAGCAATTCACATCTCAAGGTAAATATGGGTATAAGCAGAAATGTATAAGGTTATTTTAGTGTTTAGTACGATAAAATAGGACGTCCCAGACCAGTCTTAACCTAGTACAATAAAATTGGAGCATTATGGACTAAAAACTGTTGTGTACTAGTATCTGTGTAAGGATTGGACTACCCCTATATGATATCTAACCAAGGAAGTTCTAAAAACCTTCGGCTCTTCAATATGACTGATAACATGGTTCAATTTGTTTAATAAAACATGTTTCATGTTGTTTTGGTAATACACATTGATGAACAGTAAGGGATATTTGTGCAGCAATTACCACAGGCAATTATAAATACAATTTTACTGCAAGTGCCAAGTAAAAATTAATCGCTCAACGGGTTCAAAAATATCATGCCCTGTTTGAGCACGGTGGAATTTAGGTGCACTGCAAGGCATATTGTGCGCAGTGAGCCACAAGTGAAGAACATCTCACTGTTCAAGAAACTAATTAATAGATTGAAATCAAACACAGAAGTTAGTAAGGTGCTGACATTGGCGACTGTGTACGTACTTAAGCCAGCCACCGTAAGCTGGAGAGGAGGAACGATTCCAGCTGTCTGTCATGTTGTCTGCATCCATCGTCAAAATCATTCAGTACGCCAAGTGGTCCAGGTTTTCAAGGATATCCTCTACATGGTCGTAGGCGACGCCATCGGTTGGAAGTACAGTCAAATTATAGGTGAGGGTTATGGTGAAGCGTTACTCTAGCTGAAACAGGACAAGCCAAGTCCACCTTTGATGATCTGAACGCAGAACTGTGAAAATTGTTGTGAAAATTGTGTATAATCTAAAGGTAACTATCAGAATGCATGAAAATGTAGAAATTCGCGCAATTTTTTTTCTGCTTAACATGTTTGATTTACTTTTACTTTTTAAATTACTGTCTCTTTCTATTCCTGTCTTGTATGTATAAATTCATCAGCGATCACACAGTCTTGATTTACAGGGAATCAATACACACATGCATGTAGGTGTTACGCTGGTTGTCAATATAACGTAATCGCAGAGGGCAAATAAAATGAGTATTTAGAAAAGGGGGTGATATTACAAAACAAGGTTATGCAAATTCAACACGGTAATCTTATAATCACATACATTGCGAATACCTAATTATTTAATACCTAATATTAAAGATATAATGGTTAATTTATGCTAATATCAGGGGAACATTTGTTTGAAATTTTTTAAATTGGCACTTTTCTCATCCAAATTGTAACTTGCTGGACATCCTTATCATTGATGTATACATTTTTTGCTAATCAAATGCAAATTTGATTAGCAAATGGACAGAATTGCGTGGCATTTTGCTATGCGATACTGAACAATTTTTTCCCTGAATATGCTATAAAGCAGCTACTTTGGGCACAATGAAATAGGATTGTATGGATATACATTTAAATTGCGTGTTAAATAGCATAATCAATTTCAATAACATTCAAATTTGTCAAACTTAAAGTCCAAAAATGTGTAAATTTAGTCGTCAAACATTTAATCCTGATCACCACAGACTTGTACTACATGTTAGGTGTAACAAAAAATAGTGGTAGTAAGTACACGACACCTTCATAATAACAATGACCTACATGTATATTATACATTAACGTTAAACAAGGTAGAACCCGGGGGTAGAACGTGGTAGAAACCGACATTTCATGACTGAAGGAGTTGTTTAATTGGAAGTATGATACCTAAAAGAAATGTAAGATAAGGGACTAAGTAGATAAAAGTGTTAAAAATTGGAAAAAATGAGAAAAAGTCTTTAAGAATAAAAGAAGAAGAAACTGAAAGATAATTATTTTTGGAATTAAAGTGATATTTTTTTATATCTTCACTTTGGTGACTCACACTTCTAATAAAATAGCAAGTTATTATGTGCATACATAATTGTAAACAGTTACATAAATATATTGAGAAATTAGCACAGTATGGTATTCATAGATACAGGCTCAAACAGCTGGATTAGTTAATTTAATTAATAGTAGGCCTACATAAATACAGAACCTGCAGCCAACCGTATGGACATCAGTCTCCTGTGGGAGCCCTGGCCATGTAAATTTCTCAGAATGGCCTTTTGTATACAGATGAACCTCCTATGGGCTAACACCTGTCTCGAAAAACAACCTAGCAGGTAGACTGTTGGAAAAGATTCTTACAATACACCGGATCGAGATATCCATTATGTAGGTTAGTAAAAACTTGCAGTTTGTAATTTCACTTCAGCACCGAATCTATCTATAATCTTTTTTTTTATCTGAAGTTGATAACATGAATTTTTAAATGACAATAACTTACTCATAGAAGTTGTATCTATATCATAAGATGTCTTCAATTAAATAACTAATTTTGAAATCTAGCTTTTCAACAACATGAATACCAAGATATAATTAAGCGATTTGGTTAAAATATCTCGTAATTACTGTTTCACACTCGACACGTTAATTTTATGCACCACTTGGAATATATCACAAATAAAAAAATAATATACATGGGGTATTTTATAATCAGGTCATTTCATCAACCCCAAGGTGAATGAAAATCATAGGAAATAAAAGGGGTGTTCAGATAATTTTAAAAAGTTTTTGTGCGAAGTACAATAAATAAAAAATAATAAAATCCACTTTTGGCGTGACAAGATAAATCATCTTAGAATTAAAAGGTCTAACTGTGACAGATACACCCTTAACCCTTAAAGCGCTGATATACTTTCGTATAAACCATGGAGACCAAAGGGTTTTTCAATTTGAAATCATTATAAATGTCTTAGTCAGGTTTTCCGATTCATTTGTTTTGAATACAGGCTATGTTATGGGTCTACATCCATTATTAAAATTTTTATTCTTACAGTGCGGCGATCGACTTTAGATGTCAAAATCTGACGTCTACAGACCTCAGATTTTGACGTCAAATGTTGATCCCCGTGCTGTAAGGGTTAACCCTTTGACCACCCGATAAATTCAATCTTTTTTAATACTTTGAGCTGTGAATTGTTACCCGAATTCCCAGCTCACCGTGAATCAAAATTACAAAAAATTTAAATATATTAATTTATCCAAGTGTAGTAGCCTAATATAAGTAGTAAAATGTGTTCATGTAACAATATGTTGACATGAAAAAAATATGGCACAAATCAAGTATGCTCTACTTTTTTTTGTAAATGGTGACTCATCAAACCGAAGCAAACACCCGATTTATTGACATGCTGGCTTAAAAATGGGGCAGCGTCGCAGACGTTGAACCAGCAATAAACAGAGACAGTAGCCCAATGGGTCAGGTTATCGTGTTTGCTGGGTGGACGGTGTGAGTCATAATTCATTGTTATGGATTTACAGGTATCAGGAGTCGCCGCCCCGTGGACAGAGGCACAGACTGTACTGGTGCCATATATAAAATAAGAATAACTAGGATATACCTAAATAGTTAGAGGCCTAATAATAATATCAATAAGAGCGGTATTTTTTCATGCAGCCTTCTCTGTAATGACTGCAGCATCTTTACTCACCGCTACCAGTATTAGGGCGATCGCACACATCACACACGGCTCTGTTTATTCACGTATAACTCCCACAGATTTGCGTATCCGGCGCTTTAGGCAATACCAATCCTACCGGCAGAAATACACCTCTACGCCTCTCAGTATCAGTCACTATACCTCCGTCCAATATCAACACAGCAGATTACCAAGATGTGCGCCGCTATCTGCAGATTTAACGGTATAACGCTTCTATGATCTCGCCGGCAATATCAGCAGCGTGCATGCGTCAGACAGAGTAATAGCGATCTGGAGCACGGAGCGTACACAGGAGACCTAGCTGTACATTACAGCTCAGTGACTAATGATGATGCTAGACGCACTGTACAGTGCGGCGCTGGACGCTGCCATCTGCCAAACTAAACTCTGATATATGCGCATGTATCTGCGATACAACAAACTATCTAACTGTAATAAATTACTATTGTGTGTTGTGATAATTAAGAAAAAATGGTTATAAATCTCTATCACTCGATGACGAAAGGCATATTTGTGCAGTCCGAGCACATTCATTTTGGCATGTCATATTGATTATCGCGCCATTGTCCCTTGTGATGCTGTGTCAGTCGGAGAGAATGGTTCCTCTGCTATACACTGCTCTCTCTAACTCTCTATATACCTTTATGTCCAAGGAATGCATATTTCGCGTCGGCGTTATTGATATACCACATTGTCTAAATCGGATCAAATCTAGTACCGGGAAATCAGTCTTTTAATAACTATTCTATCACCAACTCACTGTACAGGGGAAACAACTCACTGTACAGGGGAAACAACTCACTGTACAGGGGATTTCCTTTTGAAGATTGGTAGATTCTCACGAGATAAGCCTAAAAATGAGGATTTTGTTATATACTCCATTCACATAAATATTGGGCCTGATACGTCCACTGTCAATTATGCATAATGTATATGCCTTATGTAAATAACTCGATGCTGCAGTTCACACAATATATTATTTTAGCATCAGTGCCCTCTTCCTTTAAATATTTGAGAATTTAAGATTAGGTCTACAGGGATAAAATTGCCATTAGGCCTACTTAGCATTTATTAGAAGTTAAGATAATTATCATTTACATTTCATTGAAGAACAGGAGTATGGTTAAGGTCCAGTCTGTTATATATGTTTATCTACACCAAATAAGATTTAAGTTAAATTGGCTTATAAATGATGTTACCCACGAATAAATCTATCTGTAAATAATCAATTGTTACATAATTATTCACCATAACATCTTCCATAATCCAGCATGAAACACTTAAAATGTTTTAAATTGTATGCAGTTACCCACGAGTACATATTTAACACTTACGTGTATGAAAATATTTCCGCTTAAGCATCAGAGCCTGAGGGATATATTTTCTACATAGACAAATACATTTGTGAAGAAAAAAATGTGTTAGCTTGTTTTGTTTTTTGATCCATATATATTTAATAATATTGTATTCATAAGTTATATAACCCTTTACGTGCTAGTGACGAATATATGCATAATCTGATAATTGTATTTATTTAACCAAGAAAGATAAATGAATGAAAGTCGAGTCGATTAAAATGAGCTCCCGAGTCCATAGAGGCGGCAAGCGGAAAATTATCAATATATATAGATTTGTGTAGCACAACAATGTTGTTAGTACGCTATTCACGTTGTGGTAATCCATTCTATGTATAAACCTATACGTAAGGCGCTCAATATGAGAATTATTTTTTTATGATTAGTGGAAAGTGATCACCTGATTAACCTGACCCCTTTGAGCCTACATATTATAATCATGTGTGTAGGACAGATACTCTCCGTGCACATGTAAATTTAAAAAAAACATAATTATTCGCAGTGAGATAGCTGTTGTAGAAGATAAGCATACGGAGTATAAGGTACAGCTCCTGCAACAGGTCATTTTATTGTATTAGAAATACATCAACACAGGCCTAGCTAAGTCTACTCCAGAGCAACAACGAGTCAACAATGGATCATTGTGTCTGGGCAATTGCAACCTGGCTATCTGGCAGATCAGAAGACAGGTATTTGTCAATCCATTTTCAAACGTAATTTACAAATCACAGCCATCTAAACCCAAGCAAAAGAATAACAAAAAACACATCGTTGTTGATAATAAAAAACGGCAAATGTCTAGACATGTACACGTTATGTACTCTAATCCCGGTCCTCAATATAGCATTTTATTGATTGTGAAGCGCCATTTTGGCGCCATCCTCAGTCCATGCTGGCTGTTTCTCCAGTCACGCTATCCTCTGCATGCATAATAAATATCAGACGCTTTGTCAGACTGGCACGGTGAAACACTACAAACTGGCCCAGTAGTGGGTCAATGTCGGGTCAACGTGTCCAGATGTTGTCCATCATTTATACAACATTGAATTGATGTGTCGTGCTTGCCGGGAGGGCAAGGGGCTCCTGTACTTCAAACTAGCCACCGTTATAAAACTATGAGACAATACAAAACACTATGACAAGCTAACGTTACAATTACATTAATTTGAGGAATATTTTCATCAGCCAGACTAATAGTTTGTTCTAAACAAGAGGCCTGAAGTCCTATATCATCCCCCGCCATAAATCAGGTTAGACTTTTTGCGGTCACCAATATTTAAAAAGTTGATTTGTGGGGGCCATTTTAAATTTCAGTAAAATCACCTGCACATTTCCAGATGGTGGGTAATGTGATTGTACAAGTGAATTATTACTGACTTCAATTTTTCAGTTTTTGCGCTCACAAAAAATATGAAGTTTCTCCATGGCGGCCATTTTAATTTCAGTAAAACCTTAAAAAATCACTTGCACATCTCCATATCGCGGGGAATGTGATAGTAAAATTTGAATAATTTCCGACCTTAAGTTTTGGAGTTTTTGCACCCACAAAAAAATTTGGAGTTGACCTCTGGTGGCCATTTTGAATTTTGGTAGCATCTTTAAAAAATCACTTGCACATCCCTATGTTGCTAGGAATGTGATGTTAAATTTGAAAAAAATTGACCAGTAGTTTTTGAGTTTTTTGCGGCCAAAAGAAAATGTGACGCCGGACGCCAGCTGCCGGACAATCCTGGCGCAACTAAAATCCCCCTTCTCCTACAGGCGGGGGATAAAACGGGAACTGATATCACACATGTGATCTATTACATGCGATCTATTACTATTACCTTGAAATCCTTCCATTACTATTACAATCATTGATATTTTTTCTTAAAAAGGGAACTGATATATCAGACATGTGATCTTATCATCTAGTATATGCAATCTATCACTATTGTCGACTTTATTCTCTATTTTCTGAAATAATAATAATCATTTTCTAATATTCAAAATTTATTTTCCAAAATTAAGAATCGATTTTCTAATATTAAGAAATAATTGTCTAATATTAACATGATTAAGATATAGAGTAGCCCCATTTTATAATGTTAGAAAATGAATTCTTTATATGAAAATGATTTACAATGCAGGGTTTCCGCCAGGGTGGGATCCCCCCCCCCCACTCAGCATCCATTTTGGAGTCGTGTCCTGTTCAGTTATGAGCCAAGCTGCTAAATCATTACATGAATGTACCAGGCGAGCAGCTGTAATGCAATTGAGTAAAAAAAATCTTTCTTGATAATTATGAAATCGAGTGTTCAATTCCAAATTGTTTTTTCTGTATGCATCTAAATGTCTGATTTCTAACTTTTTTTTGTTAAACGAATCGTAAAAAAACAATTTTATTGGTGTAAAAATGCTTTGAAAATCTTTTAATTTACTGACGAAGCTCTATGTTGAAAATTTATGTTCGCGCTTAGTTAAGAAAATTTACATTGAAAAACATTATGTTATTACTATTGGGTGGTCTGTACGTTAGCGACACTAGTCTTAGTGCGGATCTCCCGATTCATTCATTTTCTATCATTTTGTTATATTATTTTAATATGTATCATATTTTTGCTGAATGAATCAAATAAAAGAGGTCTGAGTCTGAATCTGAGTCAGAGCCAGTTCTGGGGTAGAGGTGGGAACGGACGTACTAAAAGCTGATTTGAATTTGCATTTTTCGAAAATATACCTCTTGGCAAGCCTCCACAACAAAAAAAGTAGTAGTAAAAAATCATTGCTTTACGTCACTTTTCAGCACAAAATGTCTTTTAAGTGACATTGTAATACGATAAAAACGTTGTAGTCAATTGATGAGATGAAATGATGTACAGATGATGATGTGAGGGTGGGGGTGATAGGGCATGGTGGGTTATTGAGGGTGTTTTCCTTCGCTCGCCCGATAAGGGGTTCTGGGCATGTCTAGGGGATCTACCCCCAGACATGCCTAGACTATCGCGGATTTGGGTTTCGCTGTGCAATTTAATGCTGAAACTCCACTATCCTCGGGTCGGATAGTCCCCAGAGTAACAATAGGAAGGATAACTCCCCCTGGGTAACTCCATTCATCCCACGTGAAAGACCTAATGTCAAACACGCTATTGGTGGTTATTTAAGGCTACCTCAGCCTACACTAGCGCCACTGATGCGAGAGCTGCATTTGCACCGCAGTTGCACCGCAGGCTGCAGCTTCCCTTGGATGATTGCTGTAGACTAGTGCTTCCGTACCATGCCATACAGCAAACAACTGACGGAACAGATCCCTAATGACCCTCCCCGGATGTGGGCAAAAACTACTACTACTAGCAATCATCCCAGTACCCCTCCACAACAAAAATAACCCACCTTTGTTTCAGGCAAAATAACGTCATCAAGATGGCCGCCATTTCTCACATTTGGGCCACTTTTGTCATTTTTGAAAGGCAGTATAAATTTCAAATATGCAACATTCTGAAGAATTTGAATATAAACTTTAGAAAATACATTTTCCAACATTATTCTGATCAGAGATTTTAGATTAAAAAAATTGAAATTTTAAATCTACCCTTTGTAGCTAAATACAATTTTTGGTACAATATTACAAATTTCACAAGAAATTACACATTTTCTACAAAATAAAGCCGAACTGCATGTATGTAAGCAAGGGTAAGCAAGGGGAAATTTCCAAACAAATTTCAAAATAAATTGCAAACACCCCACAGGTGTGCTCTTACACACTTGAAAAATATGTTTATAGTTTTATCCTCATTATATTTTTTGGTCAGAAAAGTAACATCTTGCATACAATTACATATAAATTGAGTTGTTTTTTTAATAAACGGTGATAGATTAATGTTTACAATCGTCAACCATATCAAGTCATCAGCAACATGACTATAATTTACAAAATTTGCCAAGCCAAGGGGCAGTATCTGCTTACTTTACAAGTAAGCAGAAACTACCTCTTGGCTTTGCAGAAGTATCTGCCTATTGTAACCGCGTTTTGGCTATGCACAGCGGTATACATCCAAGGCTCCCGACTCAGCCTTCAGTAGAGATGTTGAGCCAATGGTAGGTAAAAGCTAGGCCGAAACATCGCCTGAGTGTATCTTGTTACGTGTTCGCCGACAGCCAATCAGCAAACAGAACAAACTGTCATTGGAAATGTTCAGTGATTTCCGGAATACCCTCCAACCCCAAACTGCATGGATGATACTATCGCATCGTTTTATATTACATAAATATATTATAGTAATGGTCTAGCTGTCTGGCACGGTTTGCTAGATATCAGACATATTAAAGTTAATTATTGCAAATGGTCGGCCATTTAAGTAGTAGGTCAAAGTTCATAAGTAGTAGTAGTAAATTATTGCTTCACGTCACCTTTCGGCACGAATGGTCATTGAAGTGACATTGTAATAAGATAAAAACAGTGCAGTCCATTGATGAGATAACTGATGTACAGATGATGACCTGAGGGTGGGGTGATAGGGTCTGGTGGGTTGTTGCGAGTATTTTCCTTCACTCGCCCAATAAGGGGTTCTGGTCATGTCTAGGGGATTTACCCCCAGGCATGCCCAGACGTCCAGAGACATCCTTCAAAACACGGTTCCACTTTCCTCGGATCGGATAGTCCCCAGAGTAACAATAGCTGAGCGTAACGCCATTCATCCCACGTGAGATACACTCCGTAGCAGTGTGTGTGCCTACACACTGCTACGCCTTCCCGGACCCCTTCCACCACCCTCCCCCTGTATGAAATGATTACTTGTTTCATTTAAACGAAACTGCCGCTCGGGCAGGATTTTCAGCGTAACGCGACAGTGTTTAAATGGGGACAGTGTAACGTGAGAGAGATGTTGGATATTTTTTGTGCCAGCACTACTGGCCCGGCCTCGCTGTCATGCGCACTGGAGGACCTTGAACCAGCGTTGGAACAGCGCTGGTTTTTGGTCCGCTGCTGGCGCCGCTTGTTAGGCTTAAATTGTTGTTGTTTTGACTTTCACTGATGATTGGTTGTGGTCAGAACGGCGAGCTCTGATTGGGCTGGTGATTTTGGAGACGACACTCGCGCTGAGGAAACCTGGATGAAAGCTTGGTGGAGTCACGGCACGTTGATATGTAGGAAGCACCGCACAGTATGAATGTTTAGCACTGTACTATTATGAAGACACCCTGACAAATGCTTGATATGGACATGAATAATGATCAATGAATCGGCAATCCACCTGAAGATTATAGCGTGGAGGCTGCAGCTTCCTTTGTATAATTGTTGTAGACTAGTGCTCCCGTACATGTACCATGCAGTACACCATGCAACAAACAGAACAGATCACAATGACCCTCGGAAAGTACCTCTACTAGTTAGCTATTATTCCACTACCCCCAAAGTTCATAAACCCCAATTTACACCCCCCCCCCCCCTAAGGGATATGTGTGTGCAAGAAACCTCCCCCAGGGGTTTCCAAGATCAGGCATAATAAAGTGAATTACGGCTGATGGTAGGACATTCAAGTAGACCTGTAAAAGTTCATAAATCGCAAAAGGCACATCTATACCCCCTAAAGATGTGTATGTGCAACATGAAAGAAATCCCCCATGACAGGGATGCAAATTCGCAAAAGGGTGGTGGAATATTGTAAGGGCTAGTGGATTTTCATTAGAAATGTATGGTAAATGATGGTAAGGGCTAGAATTTCGCTCTGGGCTAGTGAAACTTACAGCTGAATTTGCACACCTTCATGGGTTTCAGAGATCTGCTCCAGAAACGAAATGCGGACAGCCGGACAGACCGACCTCCGAGGCGATGCCAATAAAAAATACGTAACACTATAAATTAGTGCACAAATGCCCTATGACACATATTTTACTAGATAAGATGTATAAAGTATGAAATACAAGAATTCCCTGGTTTGTATTTTATAGTAATGGGCTATCTATCTGGCAAGGTTTGTCAGATATCAGGCAGTTTAAATTAATTATGAGCGATAGGCGGTCATTTTGAAGTTGATAAAGTCGAAATTTTCCAGGGTATATAACTACCTGAAACAGCACATTTTGATTTATTGTAATGGTCTAGCTACCTGGCATGATTTGCCAGATATCAGGCATTTAAATATGTTCGATAGTCGACCATTTTAAACTTGGCCCGAGTTGAAATTTCTCTGGGCATATCCCTCCCTGAAACCACACATTTTATAGTATGGTCTAGCTATCTAGCAGTTTGTCAGATATCAGCAATATTAAAAAAATAAGCCGAGTTCAAAAAGGCACATCTACACCACCTAAGGGATGTGTGTGCAATATGAAAAAAACAATGGGTTTTCAAAAGCTGCTCCGGAAACGAAAATGTGGACTGCCGGACATCTTAGGGGACGGCGTAACCCCCAACCCCAACTTTGTCGGGCGGGGGGGGGGGGTAATAAATCATTAACTGAATACCTACAGAAAGGAGATTGAAATTGAGTTAGAATGAAAGATATAATTTAGAAATACGTGTGCTTTCACATCATTTGACGACACTCAAATCTAGATCTAGATCTAGATTATTTTTGAGTTGATTAACATGCATTCACGACTATGATCTGCAAACGCAAATGCATGCACTGATGAAATCAGATTCTGGATTATCATGCATCCATCGGCTTGAACTTAATGACGACAAGTCCGATTTTATATATATGCAACAATGACACCATCCAGCCTATCATCAGTGTCAGCCACCATAAAGAATATAGGGGTGATGTTCGATACTACAATGACAATGAATAAACAGATCACCAAAACAATTCAAACTTGTAAACTTGGTTGTGGAATATTCGGCGGATTATTATTAGACACTCCAGTGCACAATTTTAAGGCGAGTCCGCGTGGCCGATCGTGGTTTTAGAAGTGCAGGACACGCTGACATTTCACCCTTGCGTCGCCGGTGGCCACGCTACTTTTTCAGTGGTAAAATCTGCTGAGCCGCCACGGCGCCAGTATATGAATGGTCACGTGTAGTCTGATATTGAAAGAGGACACGAAGGAGGGAATGAAGGCCTATTTCCTGGACACAAACCGGGTCAGGCCCTGTATGTCGGCGCCGCTTCCCCAGCAAACACGGGACGTTTGATCAGTGTTGTTTTGATGTTGGGCTAGCGTCGTAGTAGCGCCGTAGACAATGGGCCAACATCAAGGCAACGTTGGTTGGACGTCCCGTGTTTGCTGGGTTCACAATCAAACTGACAGGTGACACAACGTCGGCCCAGCACTGTCTGCGTCTCTATTTTTACTCAACATTGTGACGTCGCTCACCTTATCAGGCTAATGACCCGGCTATTGTAGTGGCGTGACATTGCCACAATCACGCAAACAGGCGATGTTGCGGTATAGACAATGGACCGACAACGCTGGGTCAATCTATTGTGTCCGCTGCCTAGAAATACGCTGGTCCGCCGACCTTGATGCAATGCTGGCTTAGCATAGGCCTACCGTTACAATCTTTAAGAATAGTTGGCTGTTCATTTAACATGTTTAAATGCTGCTCAATTAGCATAACACTATGTCAGCGCCTCGTGTTTGTTTGACAATTGACGAGAAAACATGGAGTATTTTGAGTATAACAAGACTACATAAGTCCAGGAGCTCCCGCTGCGAATTAGAATTTGATTTAAGCAATTTTGTGTGGGGTTATTAATGTAGTCCTAGGCTAGGTCAACTAGGTCAAAAATCAAGACGCAAGACAACTAGGTCTAAGAAGCTCAGTCTAAGAGTATGATAAGAACTAGACAGTCTGTCAGAGATTGCAAACCTCCATTGAAATTAATGATCCTAATCAGTATCCCAGTAATGGTCTACCTATCTGGCACGGTTTACCCGATATCAGGCCAATCGAGGTAACTAATAGCTGATGATATATAGCTTGAATTCGATATAACCTAGTTAAAAAATTTAAGGGTGCATCCTCCCCTGAAACCTCAAATTTTGTTTTATAGTAATGGACTAGCATCTAACACAGTTTACCAAATATCGGCCATGTGAAAATGAATAATGGCCGAAAAGGCGGCCATTTTGAACTTGATCAAGTCAAATTTTTTCAAGATGCATCCTCTCCTGAAATCACACATTTTGTTTTATAGTAATGGTCTAGCCATCTAGCACGGTTTACCAAATATCGGCCATGTGAAAGTGAATAATGGCCAATAAGCGGCCATTTTGAATTTTATCGAGTCGAATTTTTTCAAGATGCATCCTCTCCTGAAATCACACATTTTGTTTTATAGTAATGGTCTAACCATCTAGCACGGTTTACCAAATAACGGCCATGTGAAAGTGAATAATGGCCGATTGGCGGCCATTTTGAACTTGGTCGAGTTTTTTCAAAATGCATCCTCCCTGAAATTTTACAATTTGTTTTATAGTAATGGTGTAGATATCTTGAGCGGTTTTCATGATATTCGGCAATATCAGGCCTGTCGAGGTGAATAATGGCCGATAGGCGGCCATTTTAAATTTAATCAACTTCAAATTTTTCAAGATGCATCCTCTCCTGAAACCTGACAATTTGTTTTATAGTAATGGTGTAGCTATCTTGAGTGGTTTTCATGATATTCCGCAATATCAGGTCTGTCGAGGTGAATAATGGCCGATAGGCGGCCATTTTTAATTTTATCGACTTGTAATTTTTCAAGATGCATCCTCTCCTGAAACCTCATAATTTGTTTTATAGTAATGGTGTAGCTATCTTGAGCGGTTTTCATGATATCAGCTCTGTACTTTTCGAGATCTGCTCCGGAAACGAAGTGTGCGTCAAAACGTCTAAATAGGTCATAGTTCTGTACCAAAAGTAGGTCAAAGTTCATATACCCCAAAAGGCACAACTAGACCCCCTAGGGGTGTTGTGTGTAAAATTTGAAGACAATCGGACAAGTACTTTTAGAGATATGCTCCGGAAACTAATTGTTTACAGACGGCCCAACGGCCCAACGCCGTAACATCATTATTTTCTCCTCTGCGACCTTGCGTATTGAATTCAGATTTAAAATATTTTAACCTGTCCATTAGCCACCTGGAAGTAACCCACATACTAAAAATTGTTATCCTAGCTTATTTTCTTACAAAGTTATAGGCAAAAGAAGAGGTAAAAAATAAACGGAGGCGGAATCCATAGTTCCCTCCGTCTCACCTATGGTGACGGCGGGAGCTAAAAACATGGCTGTACTATAAAAACGGCGTTTTTGATGACAAGACTGCCCACCACTGTCCAAGGACCCTGAATCATATATGTCTTATTTAGCTCTTTCCGCTTCATTTGAATACCTATGTTATGCGTCCACTGCAATTAGAAATAGGTCTATTTTAATCCCTTCATTGCGGGGATCGTCAGCATCTGACGTCTAATGTCGATCCCCATGCTGTAAGGGTTTATCAAGACGACTTTATGGCAAGAGGTGTAGCCCGGGCCGAGATATATAGGTGTCAGCGGTGTCCCAACGTTCATTCAACATTGGTTTAATGTGTCGAGCTCACTAGGTCCGCCCTTGCATGAGAAAAAAATCATTTTAAACGGGACTCTTTGGAATTGGACAGGACTCTCTGGGGGTTTTTTCTGCCAAACTGGAAATATGGTCTAAAATTGTGCACTGCACTCTCAATCTCTGCTATGATGCAGCTAGTCCAAGCACCATTAATTTCAAGACTGGACTATTGTAATCCTCTAATATGGTCTTACTACTGCGTCGAGTACAAAAGGTCCAAAATGCTGCCAACAGACTCGTCAGCTTTACCTGTATTTGAGAGCACATAACACACATTCTTATGCAGCTCCGCTGGCTGCCCATTGAATACAGAAAGGGTTAACGTTCTAATAAAAATAGCATAATTAAGTAAGCCTCAAAAGCGAACGTGATTTCAATTCTTGACAACAACAAGGAACGACCAAATGTTAGTTCACTGTTAACAGTGGTTTTGGGCCAGAGACGAAGGTAATATTTTAAATACTGGGTGTCGCAAAACCTTGATTTTAATAATGTGGATGGCAAGACATACATGTATGTAAGTTCAAGATATATCCCAAATGTCAATGTCAGTCCTTAGAAGCAGGGATCGACACTAACACTGACCCGAGTCAAGTAAAAATCAGCGAGGGCCTGAAAATCACTTGAGAACCTGGCCCCAGGGGACAAATGAAAAAATACCATTGTTGCCTGGTCAATTCCTGACAAAGTGATGAAACGAACAATACAGCTGACACAGGGTGCGGCTTTATTTTTTCACACCACTTGAGTTATGGCTTTTACAGAAACAAGTCAAAATTTACCAATAGGCCAGTGTTGGTAAACCATGGCATGTAGCTGTTAATGTCAATCCCTGAAAAGTAGTAGTAGTAAATCATTGCTTTCTGTCATTTTTCGGCACAAATGGTCTTTTAAGTGACATTGATTTACGATAACAAGAGCTCTGACGCTAATGATATCCCCCGCCATTTATTAAAGTCAATAATGGCCTCAAAGTCAACTAGGTTAAAAAATAGGTCAAGGTCACAACCCCCCAAAAAGCACATCTACACTCCTAAGGGATGTGTGCGGCAATATGAATCCAGCAAATGCTTTCCGAGCTATCATCCGAAAAATGAACTTATCTTCTGCCATCAATTAAAGTCATTAATGGCCTCAAAATCAAACCTAAAAATCAGGTCAAAGGTCGCAACCCCCAAAAGGCACATCTACACCCCTTGTGGGATATGTGTATGCAATATGAAAACAATCAAGCAAATGCTTTCTGAGATATCATCCGGAAACTGAACTTATCATCCAAAATCAAATAAAGTCAATAATCGCCTCAAAATCAAAGGTAAAAAATTGGGTCAAAGGTCATAACCCCCAAAAGGCACATCTACACCCCCTCAGGGATGTGTGTGTGCAGTATGAAAAACAATTCAGCAAACGCTTTGCGAGATATCGTCCGGAAACTGAACTTATCATCCGCAATCAATTGAAGTCAATAATCGCCTCCAAATCAAAGGTCAAAAATTAGGTCAAAGGTCATAACCCCAAATGGACACATCTACAGCCCCTGAGGGATTTGTGTGTGCAGTATGAAAACAATTCAGCAGACGCTTTGCGAGATATCGTCCAGAAACTGAACTATCATCCGCAATCAATTGAAGTCAATAATTGCCTCAAAATCAAAAAGGTCAAAAATTAGGTCAAAGGTCATAACCCCCAAAAGGCACATCCACATCCCCTGAGGGATTTGTGTGTGCAGTATGAAAACAATCTAAGAAACGCTTTGCGAGATATCGTCCGGAAACTGAACTTATTAATCCGAAATCAATTAAAGTCGATAATCGCCACAAAATCAAAGGTCAAAAACTAGGTCAAAGGTCAAAACCCCCAAAAGGCACATCTACACCCCCTAAGGGATGTGTATATGCAATATGAAAGCAATCCGGCTAACGGTTTCAGAGATATCGTCCGGAAACGAAACACGGACATACGCCCGTACGGCCAGACATGGTGATGACAATATCCCCCGCCCCTACTTCGTGGGCGGGGGATAAAAACGTTGTAGTCAATTGATGAGATAAAATGATGTACAGATGATGATGTGAGGGTGGGGTTGATGGGGCATGGTGGGTTATCGATCCCTGAAAAGCTTTTTGGGTCCCATTTTTTAGAGTCAAAATGGGAAGTTAACGAAGAAGCTCCCAGAAGCCAGACTAAAAGCAAACTCATCAAGCTATAGCCATTTTCAGCCTTTGATTTGTGATTCAAACAAGGAAATTTGAATAAGAAATGAGCATTAACTCATTCCAGACGAGCCGAAATATCTCGACAAGCTACTTCAACGAAGTTCGAGATAACTCATGTGATGTGATGTCATAAAAAGTATATTTTTAAAAATGTCCCGTCCACAGAAACATGTATGTACATGTACTGAGAATGCCGTCTTGTATGGGATCAATTTGCTATATTGGCATATGTTTTGATTGAAATTGCACATTATGTTCAAGTAATTTCTACCCACCTAAAAAGTTGATGG
The DNA here is from genome assembly GCA_964017125.1 of Flabesymbios commensalis. Lineage (NCBI taxonomy): Eukaryota > Metazoa > Annelida > Polychaeta > Terebellida > Flabelligeridae > Flabesymbios > Flabesymbios commensalis. Next base: position 46,759,710 of record OZ024906.1, read on the forward strand.
TGGCGGTAGCGAGAGACAACTTCGAGTTGGGGGACGTTGGGGTCTGCTTTTTTAAAGAAAGGTAATTTCGTAAAATGAAGTTTTAAGCTTGTGTTTGATAATATTACGTCTAGAATTTTTTGTAATACAGTAAATATGTCATTTGATCACAGGATTCACTAAAGAACTAGGATTACAGACAATTAAATAATGCTGTCACGGTGTGATACTGTCGTGGGGGTGGGGTGATACCCTCATCTGGGCTAGTCCAGCCTAATGACGATTAATTTATATGTGCTGCCCCTGGCCGTGGGGTCTTGAAAAAACCCATTAAAGTGATGGTTTTTTTCAAAATGAGATCTCTTTATTCAGGCGTATATATCCATCATGCCAAATCGACCCACACTATACACTTGATATATCCTGATTGTAGTTGCATCTCCCATAGAAGACACTTGAAAAAAATCTATTTTTTTGCAATCAAGTTTCTGGAATCTCCAATTGAAGCCGCAGGGGGACTTTTGAGATTTGTCAAGGATCATAACTTTTTTGCAGCAGAAAACCTACAGTAAAGACAAAAGTTTGCTAATTGGAAAACCTACAATTAAAGCTGCAGGACGACTGTATCTTCCCTTGGCCAGTCTCAGACGAGCGCTACTGCAGGAGCCTGGCCGTATCGACTACCGTGTCTGTCTATGTGGGCATTTCATGGGTGTTACTGAGATTCAAACCTCATTGGATGTTTCAAATTTATTTTAAGGGTCACGAAGAATTGACCTCTTGTTCAGCTCTCAGGCACAGTTACTTGTTTCCTTTGCTAGATGTATTATATAGACAAGTTGGGAATCTCACCTTTTTAACAGTTAGGTGTACCGCACTCCCTCATGGCGGCCAGTAATCAAATAGTGGCCGCCATCAGGGAGTTCGGTACACAATGACATCAGCGTGAGATTCTGAGCTTTTCTATATATCTATCATATCAACTGAAGCAAGTAAGCTTTGCTCTGAGGCAGCTGTCAAGCGCTGTCTGATTGGCCGGTCTTGAGACGCAGCGCGCGCATTCAAGGTATCTCGCTATTTAAAATAGTATAGCTGAACGTTAGGCTCAATAGAGCAAAGTATCGCCCTGCGGGCTCTTGGGAAAGATAACTTGTTAGGAAAGATGGGCGACTGTTGAGATTTGTCAAGAATCAAAACTTTTTTCAGCCGAAAAACTAATTTAAGATCACCGGCATCTTGAAAGGACAATGACCAGGAGTTGATCAAAACATGTAGCTAGCTAAGCTAACCACTCCAACAGGGCACACACTATATAAGCCCAGATAGCTTCTAACCTTTTACAGACATGATGCAATACATTTATAACAAATGTGTGACGATAGGGCAGGAAATGCAGTTGTTGCTATGTTAAGCCTACTTACTGGTCTAGCAAATTGTAATCGTTTTGAGTTACCTTGAAACTATTTGGGTTATATTTGGTAGGTGGCACTAAATAAACAGTTTTAAAACACTAAGTAGGTGGAAATTGTTTGATCTATGAATTGTTTTACATTAAATGGAATATAAACATATAACAAAAACAATTTTACCGAAATTAAAATATCATAAGTTAGTTTATTTTCATTCTGAGCACAATTTATAGTGAATTTTGAATGGTGAGTTAGTAACAGCCAGCACACTACATACTCCAACCCATCCTGGTAACTTGTCTATATTTATGGCACAGTCCCTTTATGGAGTTTTAAAAGTCTTTATATATTCACCACACTTTGATTTGTTTTGTTTTTCTTCAATTTTATCCATTGTGGATGTTTTATAAGCCTCGCAAGCGGTATCTACGTTTGTAACATGTCCACGCACAACAGTGTTTACATACATGGACTGGAAAGATTATGTGTATGTATACATAATCCTGCATGGTGACACTATATTTCTTATGTGTATGTACAACGTGATGTACGATCCCCCGACGTGGCTGTGTCATTGGTCAGCCTCTAAATTGGCATTAATTTGGGCTAGTAGTGTCTGTCCCCTGTTATCTACCTTTGTAACAGGTAAAAGTCATCTTTAAATTAGTTTAAATTAGTTTGGTCCATTATGCTACCCATATGTACCCCTATACCATGAAAGTGGCCACATGTAGGCATAAATAAATATTCATTGTAAAATACAAATTACATTATATACACTGCAATAGTTATTTGTCGTCATCAACCCACAGGACCACATGATATTGATACAGATAAACAGGAGGAGATGACTAAATGTTGCTTCACGGTCAAGCCAGCATCCAGCATCAGAGTTTGTGGATCAGACATAGGCATACACAATGTGTCAAAGTTGATCACCATTAGGGGAGGGAGGTGGGCCTGGAAGCGCCTGCCAACTCAACTGCTAACTGGTCAACTCCAGTTAACACTGCGTCAATGTCTTGTGCCAACTGTTCAGTGAGTGACGACGGTGTAACATATGCCTGACAGGTTGATGCATTGATTTTATAAACTTTCAAAATAATATGAGGATAAAATTGATTCAAAGGGCATATCTTTAATTGACCATTGGACATGAAGGGTGATAGACGCGGGGTAATTTACTTTTTCACACAAAACCAATAGAAGCCAAGTGGACTTCTGGCATTGGGCACTGAAGAATGAGAATTTCCATTCTAAATAAAGCCGCGGCTACAATTGGAAATTTTACATTAGCTATAAACAACACAAGCTTCGCCTGAGTATCTCTCCAATAAAACCCAAAAACATATTCCAGAAATGTTGAATCGGTTGAATCAGTAAAGTGAATGAATAATGCTTGGTGATAAAATTATGATGAAAATGGATGAAGTAAAATGATCACCGCTATTTAAACTAGAAAAAGTTGTTCGGGAATGAACACGAAAGCAGCCCTCCGTTATCGCCAGTCTGCCATTTCAAACTTAATATAGATCAGCAAATTTTCTCAAGGTTTATTTTTAAATTTACAAGACTACATAAGTCCAGGAGCTCCCGCTCCGAATTAGAATTTGATTTAAGCAATTTTGTGTAGGGTTATTAATGTAGTCCTAGGCTAGGTCAAAAATCAAGACGCAAGACAACTAGGTCTAAGAAGCCCAGTCTAAGAGTAAGATAAGAACTAGACAGTCTGTCAGAGATTGCAAACCTCCATTGAAATTAATTATCCTAATCAGTATCCCAGTAATGGTCTACCTATCTGGCATGGTTTACCTGATATCAGGCCAATCGAGGTAACTAATAGGTGATTTACGGTCATTTTGAATTCGATATAACTAAGGTAAGGCATCCTCCCCCGAAACCTCAAATTTTGTTTTATAGTAATGGACTAACATCTAACACAGTTTGCAAAATATTGGGCATGTGAAAGTAAATAATGGCCGATAGGGGGCCATTTTGAATTTGATGGAGTCAGAATTTTTTAAGATGCATCCTCAGCTGAAATCTCACATTTCATTCTATAGTAATCGTCTAGCTATCTAGCACGGTTTACCAAATATCGGCCATGTGAAAGTGAATAATGGCCTAAAGGTGGCCATTTTGAATTTGATCAAGTCGAAATTTTCCAAGATGCATCCTCAGCTGAAATCTCACATTTCATTCTATAGTAATGGTCTAGCCATCTAGCACGGTTTACCAAATATCGCCCATGTAAAAGTGAATAATGGCCGATAGGAGGCCATTTTGAATTTGATCAAGTCAAAATTTTTCAAGATGCATCCTCTCCTGAAATCTCACATTTTGTTTTATAGTAATGGTCTAGCCATCTAGTACGGTTACCAAAAACCGGCTATGTGAAAGTGAATAATGGCTGATAGGCGGCCATTTTGAATTTGATCGAGTCAATTTTTTTCAAGATGCAAGCTCTCTTGTAATCTCACATTTTGTTTTATAGTAATGGTCCAGCTATCTAACACGGTTTACCAAATATCAGCAATGTGAAAGTAAATAGTGGCCGATAGGCGGCCATTTTGAATTAGATTGAGTCGAAAGTTTTTAAAAGGCATCCTCTCTCGAATCGTCACATTTTGTTTTATAGTAATGGTCTAGCTATCTAGCACGGTTTACCTGATATTAGGCCTATCAAGGTAAATAATGCTGATTGTCTGCCATTTTGAATTCGTAAGTTTAAAATTTTCAGGGTGCATCCTCCCCCGAAAACACTTTGTTTTATAGTAATCAGGTAATGGTCTATCCATTTAGCACGGTTTACCAAATATCAGGCATGTGAAAATGAATAATGGCCGAAAAGGCGGCCATTTTAAATTTGATCAATTCAATTTTTTTCAAGATGCATCCTCATCTGAAATCTCACATTTCGTTTTATAGTAATGGTCTAGCCATCCAGCACGGTTGACCAAATATCGGCCATGTGAAAGTGAATAATGGCCTGAATTTTATCGAGTCAAATTTTTTCAAGATGCATCCTCTCCTGAAATCACACATTTTGTTTTATAGTAATGGTCTAGCCATCTAGCACGGTTTACCAAATAACGGCCATGTGAAAGTGAATAATGGCCGATTGGCGGCCATTTTGAACTTGGACGAGTTGAATTTTTTCAAAATGCATCCTCTCCTAAAAAACTTAGGGTGCATCCTCCCCCGAAACCTCAAATTTTGTTTTATAGTAATGGACTAACATCTAACACAGTTTGCAAAATATTGGGCATGTGAAAGTAAATAATGGCCGATAGGGGGCCATTTTGAATTTGATGGAGTCAGAATTTTTTAAGATGCATCCTCAGCTGAAATCTCACATTTCATTCTATAGTAATCGTCTAGCTATCTAGCACGGTTTACCAAATATCGGCCATGTGAAAGTGAATAATGGCCTAAAGGTGGCCATTTTGAATTTGATCAAGTCGAAATTTTCCAAGATGCATCCTCAGCTGAAATCTCACATTTCATTCTATGGTAATGGTCTAGCCATCTAGCACGGTTTACCAAATATCGCCCATGTAAAAGTGAATAATGGCCGATAGGAGGCCATTTTGAATTTGATCAAGTCAAAATTTTTCAAGATGCATCCTCTCCTGAAATCTCACATTTTGTTTTATAGTAATGGTCTAGCCATCTAGTACGGTTACCGAAAACCGGCTATGTGAAAGTGAATAATGGCTGATAGGCGGCCATTTTGAATTTGATCGAGTCAATTTTTTTCAAGATGCAAGCTCTCTTGTAATCTCACATTTTGTTTTATAGTAAAGGTCCAGCTATCTAACACGGTTTACCAATTATCAGCAATGTGAAAGTAAATAGTGGCCGATAGGCGGCCATTTTGAATTCGATTGAGTCGAAAGTTTTTAAAAGGCATCCTCTCTCGAATCGTCACATTTTGTTTTATAGTAATGGTCTAGCTATCTAGCACGGTTTACCTGATATTAGGCCTATCGAGGTAAATAATGCTGATTGTCTGCCATTTTGAATTCGTAAGTTTAACATTTTCAGGGCGCATCCTCCCCCGAAAACACTTTGTTTTATAGTAATCAGGTAATGGTCTATCCATTTAGCACGGTTTACCAAATATCAGGCATGTGGAAATGAATAATGGCCAAAAAGGCGGCCATTTTAAATTTGATCAATTCAATTTTTTTCAAGATGCATCCTCATCTGAAATCTCACATTTCGTTTTATAGTAATGGTCTAGCCATCCAGCACGGTTGACCAAATATCGGCCATTTGAAAGTGAATAATGGCCTGAATTTTATCGAGTCAAATTTTTTCAAGATGCATCCTCTCCTGAAATCACACATTTTGTTTTATAGTAATGGTCTAGCCATCTAGCACGGTTTACCAAATAACGGCCATGTGAAAGTGAATAATGGCCGATTGGCGGCCATTTTGAACTTGGACGAGTTGAATTTTTTCAAAATGCATCCTCTCCTGAAACCTTACAATTTGTTTTATAGTAATGGTGTAGATATCTTGAGCGGCCTTCATGATATTCCACAATATCAGGCCTGTCGAGGTGAATGATGGCAGATAGGCGGCCATTTTGAATTTTATCAACTTGAAATTTTTCACGATGCATCCTTTCCTGAAACCTTACAATTTATGTTATATTAATGGTGTAGCTATCTTGAGCGGTTTTCATGATATTCCGCAATATCAGGCCTGTCGAGGTGAATAATGGCCGATAGGCGGCCATTTTTAATTTTATAGACTTGAAATTTTTCAAGATGCATCCTCTCCTGAAACCTCACAATTTGTTTTATAGTAATGGTGTAGCTGTCTTGAGCGGTTTTCATGATATTCCACAAAATCTTTCAGTCGAATGTACCGAAGTTATAAATTAGGTCAAAGTGCTGGGTCAACTTCAAGGTCAAGGTCCAAAAACCTGAAAAGGCACAACTAGGGACCTTAGAGAACATGTATGTGCAATATGACTGTCATCGGCCCAGTATTTTTCGAGATCTGCTCCAGAAACGAAGTGCGCGTCAAAACGTCTAAATAGGTCATAGTTCTGAACCAGAAGTAGGTCAAAGTTCAAATACCCCAAAAGGCACAACTAGACCCCATAGGGGTGTTGTGTGTAAAATTTGAAGACAATCGGACAAGTACTTTCATAGATATGCTCCGGAAACGTATTGTTTACGGACGGCCCAACGGCCCAACACCGTAACATCATCATTTTCTCCTCTGCGACCTTGCGTATTGAATTCAGATTAAAAATATTTTAACCTGTCCATTATCCACCTGGAAGTAACCCACATACCAAAAATTGTTATTCTAGCTTATTTTCTTACAAAGTTATAGGCAGAAGAAGAGGCAAAAAAAAACGGAAGTAGAATCCATAGCTCCCTCCGTCTCACCTACGGTGACGGCGGGAGCTAAAAAGAGGTCATATAAATATATTACTGCTCTCTAAAGCTATTATGCAACATTTCCGAGATAATGAGAAAAAACAAATAAAAATGACCAACAGTCGACCATTTTGGATTTTATTTCTGCAAAATTTATCAATGGTTATCTTTGTGTGAGTCCTTACATTTTGTTCTATATGCATGTCCCAGCTATTTTGCTTTGATTTTGAGTTGCATAAATATTACAAAATTACTTGAATTTAAAATGGCCGCTAGACAGCCATTTTGAAATTGTTTGCTCCCAAAAGTTAATCAGGTCATTAACTGAAATTGCTGTCCATATTTGCCAAATAAAAAAAAAATCTGCTGGAAACTTTTCCCTGAAATGTGCAACAACAAGCATTTCCTGGTTAGTGGCTCTAGTAATTAAAGGGTTGATAATATGGGAATCAAAATGTCACCAAACATTCCCTGGTGTTATCTGATAGCTATGTGAAGCATGAGGAAGCAGAAGTTCATAGATCAGCTGTCATGCAAGATTTCCGAGATAATGAGAAAAAAAAATTAAAATGGACGACTGGCGGCCATTTTGGATTTTATGACTGCGAAATTTGTCATGGGTTATCCTTGTGTGAGACATTACATTCTGTTTTATATTCATGGTCCAGCTATTTAGCTTTTTTTTAAGTTAAGTAAATATCACAAAAGTATTAAAATTCAAAATGGCCACTAAACGGACATTTTGAAATTGTTTACTCCCAAATCAGGTCATTGGCTGAACATATTTGCACAATTAAAAAAGGATCTGATGGAAACTTTTTCCTGAAATGCGCTGATGAGCTTTTCTTCATTAGTGGCCATAGTAATTAAAGGGTTGATGATATGGCGATCAAAATGTCACCAAAACAATTCCCCAGTAGGATTTGATGGCTATGTGAAGTATGAGGAAGCAGAAGTTGATAGATTAGTACCTATCTTGAAAACAAATAACTGCGGCGGCGGACCGTTTGGAATACAGTAAGCAGCCCGCCACGGCGAGGGCTGCTTAATGATTGGGATCTACACCTGGCTAGCCACAGATTTTACTCTCAAAATGCAACCAGATATAGCCCCACAAGCTGTTCAGCCCTTTCTACCCCTAATATAAATTGAATAAAAAACATGAATACAATTAACACAAAGCTATAAAAACACCCTATCACAATACAGCTAAACATACTATTGACATATATATAATGTTTGTGAGATTGAGAATTATTGTAAAATATTTACAATATAATATGTTATCAGATGAACTATGGGGAAATGCTCAAGTGTGACAAGGAAATATCCAGAGCAACGTGGTGAAACATCCAAGGGTGACAGAATCGTCTATCTGACAGGGAAACTACTACGTCCATTGGTGACGGGAAAACATCCATGGACGGCGGGAAAAAACACAACAGATGAACTGTGAGAGATCACTACAAACTGTAATGATGAGAACATGGCATTCACTAGAATAAATATCACATGCTATAATCATTAGTCATTTCAGAAGCGAAAGTCCCTTTCCGAGACTTTGGAACGCCCCCCTCAGCGCTGAAAATCTTGTTTTTTTATGAGCACGCAACCAAAATGAGCCACCTCATCAAAATTGGTTATATTTATAAGTGTTACCCTCAATGTTTTATCCAACCGAGCTTGTAATACAGAGGTAAATGATATCTTTCTCAAAGCTCTACATTAAATACAATTATCTAGAAACTCGACATAAGTTACAAAATCTGTCTTATGATGTGTTTTCATTTCACAATTAGTACACTTCAATTCAGCTATCCAAGCCATAACCTCATTGGCTTTATCAAGGCTTTATAGTGGTAATGTATATTCCTGCAACACGTCATAGAGTTAGTTTTATTTTGCATGCTGAATCCATGGCAAAGTAGTAATTAAAGAGTCCATTAGTCAACTATATTTAGGCAACTCCTCCTCACAGATAATAAGAAGTCCCTTTCACAGTCTTCAAAGATATTGACAAACGGTGAGTTGAAGTTGCTTTAAAGTTGGGCCAGCGTTGAAGACTGCGGTTTAGCATTAACCCAGCATTGGGTGAATGTGTCTTGTTTCGTGTGTTTCTGTTAGGAAGGGAGATTTCGCAACCTTCTCGGACCCCGCGGGTCTTAAACTTATGTAGTACAAGTGCTTCTGACAACCTTGTAGTCTTATTGGTTTTTCACACTTTCACACTTTATTGCGAATACATTTCTATCTCTCTGAAAATTTTACTCTTTGAAATAATAGTGTATGATAAAATTGTAAACTGTCCACCAAAGTCTGATCACGACCAGGCCAGGTCAAAACATTTTTTTTCTTTTTTCATACAGAAAAGACGACACAGTTGGTATAACAAAGTAACATTATGAGATAGCCATGCATGCGTAAATCATTTTTTAAAGTTATGTGTGCTTGTATTCACAACATAATGTATGACTGTGTATTTCTTCATATTTTATGTGTTACTTTGCAAATCCGCAAACTTATAAGGAGCACTGTAGTACCCATGTTGGAACACTAAAATGCGAGCAAATAAACCTATACATACGCGGAAAAATTGTGGATTCAATATTACACCTCAAGATATAATGTAATAATATTGGGAGCTAGATAAAAAAATTTATTGCCTAATAAGGCGTCTTTCCCACTTAACCCTTGAAGCGCTAATCACGACTATAGTAAACGACTATAGTCATTTTAAATGTGTTGTATGAGATGATTAAATCACTGTTATTTGAAACGAAATGCGTGTTTTTTTATTATCAAGATTTACATATGTTTTATATATCTAATTAGACAAATGTGAATATTTTTCACCCACTTGAAGTACTGCGATCCACAAGTTCATGTAGGTGAACATTTTAGTAAGATAGCTTAGCGGTGAAAGGGTTAACACACATGCTGGTCAAAGGCGGGATAAGGAAATGTATTGTGAACAGGTGGGATTTAGCTTTCAATGTGTTCAATGACAATAATGGTTCAAATTGAAAACAGAATATTATAGTCTGGTATATTTCCCAACCTGGCGGGAATAATCACACAATTATTGTTTTCTTTGCTTTACATTCATTCAACAGGTTCTGATTTACTAACTGAAGCAATATATGTAGGCACTCGCATTATGTTAATTACCGTTTTTTAACAAGCGCAGGCCTTCTACAGAAATCCATTAGAAGTTATTATGAGTAGCTGTGGAATAATTAAGTAGATCTAGAATTTACACAATGTATACAGTTACACTTTCATCTTCCAGAGATACATTTAATAAATGAATAAGTTGAAGAGACACTATCAGGCCAAAAATCATCTAAAAGGCAACATTTTATTTTCACTTCTTGATATGTCCATAATATGTGATATAATATGTGTCCATAAACTAGAATTATGAAAGTCTTTTAAATTTTGGGTTGCTGTGTCAACGTAGCAAGTGTGCCAAAAGCCCCAATAATCAGTTATTCTCGTATTTTTTATTTGGCACATGCATGTCCGAAATTAAATCTCCTTATTTCTCGTTTAACTGGTAAAAGCGCGACACAGAATTAAAAAAAAAAATACGCGATTCTAGTCTATGAACATGTTGACATTTTAGGATCATATCAAGGAGCCACAATAAAAATGATGATTTCGACCTGATTGGGCCAAAAAAAATAATATGTTTGTTTCTGATTTGTTGTCATTTTAACCAATGGGTAGGTAGGAAATTCATTTATTTTTTATTTTATTTGTTGTCACTTCAACAGTGTTCAACACAGAAAAGAAATAGGTGGGGACATTTGTCTCACTACCCTGAAAACAAAGGAGACATTTGTTCTCTAAGTGCGTAATTGACGCTTTAGTGTTCAGCACAGACAAAAAATAGGGGGGTAATTTGTCTCACTACCCTGGAATAAAAGGAGACATTTGACCTCTAATTGCGTAATTGTCGCAATATCGCGGCCTGTGCTGAACATTGCTTCAACTTGAACCAATTGGTAGGTAAGATTTTGCTTTTTTAATTTTATTTGGCGTCAAATTCACTTCCATGCAAGTCTTATTTTTACATTACTTAGCGATTTTTTTTGTTTGTTTTTATGCTTCTTAACCCCCCCCCCCGCCCCCCCCTCTCCTTTTCGTAAAGTTTTTAAGAGTTACTTTGATTACAGTCGGTCAATCATCCCGTAACTTATGGATTTCCTAAAAAAAAAATTTATTATCATTATTTTTTTATATTTTTTTGACATCCATAAAATAAATTTGGGTCGCATGTATGTTTTGATAGGGTCGTTCGAAAAACGGAAACAAACAATATTTTTTTTTAGGCTTTGTGTCACTTTAACTTCATTTAAAATTTTGATTATGCATTTTACATTAATGTTGCATATTATTTAACAAAACATAATGTAAGTATTATTAGCTGTATGGTTGTGTATTCATGGTATTTGAGTAGATGAAAGTATTCCGATATTTACATTATGTAGGCCTACATATGCACTGACAGGAGGCTTTGCCATCCATAAAATAAATTTGGGTCGCACATGTTTTGATAGGGTCGTTCGGAAATCGAAAACAAACAATTTTTTTTTTTAGGCTTTGTGTCACTTTAACTTCATATTTAAAATTTTGATTATGCATTTTACATCAATGTTGCATATTATTTAACAAAACATAATGTAAGTATTATTAGCTGTATGGTTGTGTATTCATGGTATTTGAGTAGATGAAAGTATTCCGATCTTTACATCATGTACATATGCACTGACAGGAGACTTTGCTATATATATACTGCAAGGAGGAGTTGTCAAAATACTTCACTGTGACAATTGATCATTCTGATGTTAAACGATTATTTCATCCATATGCCTACAATTTTAATTATTTACTAATGTTGTATTGTTCTAATTCCTGTATCTGGTCAGTTCTATTGAAGAGCATTAACATAAAAACGATGAAATAATAGGCGATCTATCACCAAATTTGTATTATTACATTGAAAAGAGTATGTTATCACTGGTTACATCGAGTCCACAGCTTTGAGACGACTGCACTGGTCGGAGACATGTATTATATTTTTTAGATAATAATGCTTGTTCACAGTTGGATAAAAGTAAAATGAAACAACATTAATTCCTTCTCGTTTTCAGGGAATGTGGTTTTTTATCATGTCGCCTCGGGTGTTTGGCCTCGGAGGAGGACGTTTATCCTGCAAAAGGGATGTTTTGCCTCTGAAACGGATTAACGATTATAGCATGTGAATATTGTTCAATAATTTTTTTTTAATTTTACTGTCTCCAGACCTACACCAGATGCAAACATCACATGCCAAGCTTGACCAGTGTTGTGAAAAAAAAAAAATTGTTGTAAAGTGGCAACAAAAAGGACAATTTTGTGGTTAAAATGTACTTAAAAACCCACAGTCACATTTACTTATACTTACGTAACATGGAAAAACTGCTGAATATATCAAAAAACGTTGCTTTTTCTAGGTTAACCAGACAGGTATGATAAATGGTGAAGTCAATTGTCATGTCACTTCTTTGGTTGAAAACTCACATTTCTGAAAAAAAAAAAGGTTTACATTGTTAATGTAATAATAAACAAGTAAATGTCACTAAAGATGACAGTGTCAAAATAGGCTACAAAGTTGATTATTATTATTTTTTCAATCAGGCCACATTTTCTTAATAATGTGGTTTACTGATACATCGTACAGTGTCTCCACTTTGTCCAATATCGGAAAAAAATAAAAAGTGAAAATCACAGATGTTTTTATTTCTTCCATTTCAATTAGTCTAGAGACTAGGTTATGTCCACGGTTGGCTGCGCTTGATTGCGTGACTATATGAATGTTTTTGATAATTTTTTTAGAGATATCCTCGACACCGTGCACTACAATCCATTTACAGTAGGGAGGTTTTGCAACATAATTTTTCCGGCTTTAAGTGTGAGGTAATATAAAAAAAAAATCCTAATTATTAATTAAAATTGATCCAGGTGAAATATTTAAAACCATATCATACTTTTCAACACATTGAGAAAGTTTTTATTTCCTTAAAAGGAACACTTCAAATTTCTACTGAGCTCTACCCATGAAGCTGGACAGATGTTTTTGTCAATATGTCAGAATGTCAATAACTACAGTATCCCCGGGAATAAACGTGCACGCACTGATAAGTGAAATTTGCATGTTTTGGGGATGTTAACTTTTAAAACAAGACTACATAAGTCCAGGAGCTCCCGCTCCGAATTAGAATTTGATTTAAGCAATTTTGTATAGGGTTAATAATGTAGTCCTAGTCTAGGTCAAAAATCAAGACACAAGACAACTAGGTCTAAGAAGCCCAGTCTAAGAGTAAGATAAGAACTAGACAGTCTGTCAGAGATTGCAAACCTCCATTGAAATTAATGATCCTAATCAGTATCCCAGTAATGGTCTACCTATCTGGCACGGTTTACCCGATATCAGGCCAATCGAGTTAACTAATAGCTGATTTACGGTCATTTTGAATTCGATATAAATTAGTTAAAAACTTAGGGTGCATTCTCCCCCGAAACCTCAAATTTTGTTTTATAGTAATGGACTAACATCTAACAAAGTTTGCAAAATATTCTTAATGCTGGCACACCATCCACAACGATGCCCCGGAATATATTGAGTCTCCCGTGAGAAACACGCTGACTGTACTAATGCCGCATGGTGTTGACTGCGATAATGATGAAATACCGCTCTAGAGCTAAGCTGTCTGGCTAAACTGCGGGAGTTACCGGGAAGAATTACGGCTGCCTGTTGTACCCAAAGTAGGGATGCGGTTTGTAAGGGGGCCACCATTCGTTCTCCAGAAGTAAACAAAAAGACATTTTGCCTCTAAACCTAAGTGCAATAAATAATTTGAGCTAAGTCAATGAAAAGTCACTTACTAAATAAAAACGTTTTTTTACACAGCGAATGTGTTTTGCTCATTTTTTTCTGGTGTTCAAAATAATTCATGCCCCTGACAAACGACCACCCCTCTCATATGACCGTTTTTATGTGGCAGTAACTGGGGTCGCATAACAGGGGTACCACTGTATTCGCAAAATCTTTCAGTCGGATTTACCGATGTTATAAATTAGGTCAAAGTGCTGGGTCAACTTCAAGGTCAAGGTCCAAAAACCTGAAAAGGCACAACTAGGGACCTTAGAGAACATGTATGTGCAATATGACTGTCATCGGCCCAGTACTTTTCGAGATCTGTTCCGGAAACGAAGTGCGCGTCAAAACGTCTAAATAGGTCATAGTTCTGAACCAGAAGTAGGTCAAAGTTCAAATACCCCAAAAGGCACAACTAGACCCCCTAGGGGTGTTGTGTGTAACATTTGAAGACAATCGGACAAGTACTTTCAGAGATATGCTCCGGAAACGAATTGTTTACGGACGGCTTAACGGCCCAACGGCCTAACGCCGTAACATCATCATTTTCTCCTCTGCAACCTTGCATATTGAATTCAGATTAAAAATATTTTTACCTGTCCATTAGCCACCTGGAAGTAACCCACATACCAAAAATGGTTATCCTAGCTTATTTTCTTACAAAGTTATAGGCAAAAGAAGAGGCCAAAAAAAAACGGAGGTAGAATCCATAGCTCCCTCCGTCTCACCTACGGTGACGGCGGGAGCTAATTAGGAAAAGTCTGCTCAACCGGAGTGGAGTACCATTCACTGTGGGCGATAAAACGTGAATACGGAACTCCGGTCGTCATCACTAGGCCTACTGTTAGGCCTAGTGAAGCCTGTAGTAGTGGAGGGCGAGATCCTTCTAACTAATTATTGCCGGTAGGTTACTTTTATAGTCTACTCAGAATTGGTGAAACTGCCTACTAGCCTATTACTTAAAGTCTGCCAGACTCTTACCCCCATCCAGCCTGATACTCCACATTGGAGGGATGTTGGCCTAGGCCCCTATTAAAAAACTTCAAAGTCACTGGTCTAGTCTTTTGGTCAGCTTTTTATAACCGTGTGTGTGTGGGGGTGGGGGGTGGTTTGACTTGAATATTTTTTTAAAATAAATAATTGCAAAGCCCAACTGAGTGGGCTAAATAATGGTGACACTGGGGTCAAAGAAATCAGGTTTATTTTTCGAAAAATAAAATTTGCTAAATTTTCGACTATTAATAATAGTCAAACAGAACTTTACCATTTAAATAATAGTCAAACAGAACTTTACCATTTAAATTAAATAATTTAATTTTTTTATACTTTTTTTTGTGAGGGGTGGTACCATTCAAATACTAGGGGGGGGGGGGGGAAGGGGAGGAGTTTTTAAACTGGACAAATTATTTATTTCATCTCCTGTCTGCAATATTGTATTCATTGCACTGCTTCAAGCAAAATATTTATTTCACTTAATTAATTTTTTAAATATTTTTTTTGTCTACAGAGTTGGATCTCAAACAAACTAGGCTTTAACTGATTAGTATAGATGCAGGGGTAAAGAATAGAAGCAAAGTGAGGCTTCACAAATTTAAGCGTGATAAATTTTAATGATGAGGAGCGAAGCGATCAGGCAAAATTTTTTTTGAGAGCCATCAAATATTTATTTACAGCATGTCCTTCACACAATTATTTATTTCATGAAAATTCAGTCTCAAAATATTTATTTTAAAAATACTCTAGACCCCTACCCTCGTAGTGTAGGACCACCGGATATATATAGGCCTTAATCACCTATGCTAAAAGTAAAATATCCTGAGACAAATTTCGCACAAATATTTTGTATGCCCAAATTAGTGGGGTTTATAGTATAGACTATGGTGTATTATGATTTTTTATAATTATTTGCCATGAACTGTAGGCCTATTTTGAAATAGAAATATATAATTATAGCCGTGAATACCCCAAGAAAATGTAAAAAAGATAAAGTTCAAGGCCTACTTTTAATTCCTCATAGTTCTGGTGATGCTGATTCTAGATGTAAAGATAATCTAGATCTATTTGATTTATTTCCTAAGAAGATCATATCTATCATATCTATCATAGGTCATATCTGACATCTGAAATAAAAAAAAATCATAAAAAAAAGATATCTGACATCTGGTTTGGACCCAGACAGATTGTTGACTATACTGCATCTGTATATTGAACTAGCCACATATTTAATGACAACAGTAAGCTTGATGAATGTCTAAAATATTCCCACTAATAATGTGTTTTTTTTTGTTTCAGGAATTACTCAGTTACAACAGTATTACACCACCTGCTCTGGAAGTTTGACTGGTCATCTTCCACTACCCTGTGCTGCTGATATTACACTCTGCTCTTTACATAATTTTCAAATACAAACATTGATATTCAGTAGAACAAATTAATGTGAAAGCCACAACCACCTGTCTGATCAGTGTCTTTGTACATTGGTTAAAAAATAATATAATAATAAATGTCTGAATGGTTATAGATATATTAGCAGTGTCTTGTATATATATACATGTACATATATCTCTCTTATTACTATGACAAATAAGTCTGTAATGACTTTTATTTCTGTCAATAAAATATCTGTCTGTCTGTCTGTATATTCAACAAGAAAATTATATAGGCCTACATGGCTAGACTCAAATTGTCACTGCAAAAACCATAAAAATTATGTATATTATCAGGTTATGAGAGGTTAAAAACTACTGGTACTTGATATTAGAATATGTCTAGGCAAATTGAAATATATAATTTCCACCATTCTGGAAAGCTTCGCGGTTCCATTTTAATATGGCAATTTATTCCCTGGTTGGTTTTCTGAGATTTTGTGTTTATATACATGTGTTTCACAAATTTTGGTAAAACATTTAGTTTATTAAAATAACTAGATTCAGAATTTTAAAAAACACTGCGATTATATGCTATGTTTTAATAGCTAATTGTCAAGATTAGTATGTAAAGTAAATTTTGAAAAATGGGTATAACAAATAGCATATTAACTAAATAAATTGTCCATACAAATATAGTGGTACATGTAGTGACATAGATTTTAAGCTCTCATAATGTTTTAAAAAATATTTTATAGAATATTTATGTCCAACATTTTATGATTGATTTTATTATGGGCCTAGATCTATATAAAAGCTGTTTTTGGCTAATGTATAAATGGTATATATATTCATATACAGTTTATATATTTTTTTATTATACTTTTTATTTTTATCACACTGACATTTTGTATAGTATTGAGTCTCTTTGTCAATGAACATAATAAAAGTTTTATTTTTATATTGATTTTGTTTTGTGTATTGTATTTTTATGATAATCATGATTAAAAATGTGCATAATTTACCTGTATTTCTATCACTTGCCTTGGTACTCACATTTTGTTTTTTAAATTTAGGACACATATGTGGTCGGAAAAAATACAGTTTCTATAAAGCGTGAACATTCCAACGCGAGCACGTAAATTATGGAAAACACTTTTTTATCATTTCAAAAACACACAAAAGTGAAGGCGTATTTTCGCCTTCGATGTTGGTTTGCTTTGGCAGTGAGAAATATATACTGGTAGGCTGTTTGATTCTTTTCTGAATCACTTTTACACTGTTGTTGTTGTTTTTATATATTTTATAATGTAATAAGCTTGTATACCTGTATACAGTGTTTTCAACCGAAGTGGTCCACTGCCAATTTTTACAACTGCACTTATAAATTGTGTGCATTTCATTTTCACCTTATAGGCCTAAAATAGCAGTAGTCTGAATTAAGTTGTTTATTTAAATTCAAATGAGTAAGATTGTGCCCCATGCTATGATAGGCCTACAGTGCTGACCACTTTTGTGAAAATATGTTTCTTATCAGCCAAAAGCCTGAAAATTGTGTAAAATTATGTGGAATCAGTTTATTTGACATGTATTATAGGCCTAGTGAATTGAAATTATGACATCCCGTTATAAAACCATTAAATTAACTCATTATATTTACAACACAAAATGTCAAATAGGTTCAGGCTTAACTACTGAAATATTCCATACAATAAATAATTATTTTTTCTTCGCTCGGCATCATCAAAGGGACTAGCCCACCACTTAGTTTTAGTCATGGTTGTCAAACAATCTGAGCTTTCCCTGTTGATATGATAGTGATAGTCTATAAATAAATTTAAGGTGAAAACAATAAAAGTTAAAAATGAATGAACCAGACAAGGTTTGTATTTCAAGGAGACTAGACTATGACCATGATGACCCTAACCCAACATTGATCCAGCATTTGTCAGGTGACACTGCAAGTGGTAGGCCCCCCACATGGTCATGGACCTGTCAGCTTTTTAATGATATTAAAAATTCCAAACATCCCAAAATTTGGATAGAGTTCACCCTACCCCCATCCATTTTTTTTTTTATACTAATAATCATCAAAGATTTTAATTTTTTTTTGGTTTTCTAATTTTCTATCTAAAATGGCCGTGGTCCCACCCACCCACTTCCAAATATTTTTGGATTTTGGATTTTTTTTTATCTTTGCAACATCCCTTAAATAGTATTCACAGTCAGTGATTAGGGCTTAGGCTTGTATAACTTCTCGGAAATGTTAACTTAAGACGTCTGTAGGCCTACTAGAAGAAGATTGAAAGACTGACTTCAGGAGAGACACTGACAAGTCACAATCATTGACATTGAGACATGCTCAGAATGCTGGCGTATAAAGTGTGGGCGCCTACAGCAGTGGTTGACAGTGACAGTAGCCTGAGTAGGGCCTACATGCAGTGACTGTCAGAGACAGTGAGAAAAGTGAGCGAGTGAGAGGCGGAAGTTACACTTACAGTGGCTGCCCAGCCGCTCAACACGACAACAGGCTCAAGCCAGGGGCATGTCTCAGAGGCAGATTTCACGGCACACGCCGTCGCTTGGTGCTAAAATTCAAAGTAAAGATCGGTTGACAGCGAGTTAATTCTGTATATTTAGCACGATCATATCATATTACATGTATAATGACTGCCAGTTGTCTCGATAATTTAAATATAGTGACAAGTTATTAAAAAATAACCATATACCGTAGGACTTGTTTACTGTCATGACTGATGACAACTTCGAACCGGAAATAACTAATTACCAGGTTTGTGATCGGCCAATGGACTCAAGTTCACTTGTGCGAAAGCGATGTTAGCATTCCACTGTTCTAATTCTGTGATTAAAGTTTGTTTTTAGCCCCGAATTGCATTACATGCAGGTGGTCTAACATTTCAGCTATGTTACAATATTTCCCAATGAAAATTTCACGTAAGTCGCCGCGTGACTCGAAAAATATTCCTTACAAAATTTCATGAAAATCGGTTGAGAATTGACTGAGAAATCGGCGAAAAACATGCGATACAAGTTAAACTGACGGCGAGTATAGTCATTTGGCAGCAACCCTGAAAATTTGGCGAAATTCCATTTAGCATTTCAAAAGTTAGACCATTTGACATGTAAAGCAATTCTGAGAATAAACCGGAATAAATAAATAAAGTTAAAGCTGCATAACTGTTTTGCTTATTTTAATCAAAAGATCAATCGATGGAGAATGGTGATTTATTTTTTTATTTTACTGCTCCGGTTACTGAGTTATTAAGGATTTAAGTTTGTTGTTTTTTGATATTGTTGCCCCACCAAAACAAAGACCTGATCACAGCGGAGTAAGACACATTGTCTCTATAACCAGGACATTATAAATACCAAGTGGCAGATAACGGTCATCATTAAAAAAAGAGTGGAAGACTTTTAAAATTATTCTTATTTTTTAAGTGATCATAGATACATTTCACAGTACAACTTAGTGTATTGTCTCATGTCAGTTAGACATATCTAGAAGTTATTACTTTGTGTGATATGAGTGATATCTGCATATAATGTCATGTTTAATTTCGGTACCGGTATAGAGAATGTCACTCAATTGAAAAAGAGGACCCTGTTTTAGCATGGTGCTTTTAAGTGTGGGCCAGCATCTGAGACTTTGGCCCGCCATTAAGACGCTCTCCCCCGACCGTGAGAAATTGCAGTCCAAATACACCAAATTCAGTGATGTAAATCTTTTTTTTTGTGCAGTCTTTTATTTGATACCTCACGGGCATTTCAAAATATAGTGGCAATGTTACAAGTGAATTCAAAGTGAATTTTGAATGACAAGAGAAACACGATCTATAGTGACTATGCTTTTTGAAAATATCAGTTTATTTTATTTCATCCATAGTCATCACATACAGTTATAAAAATAGCGAAATGGGCAAAATAAAATAATTGTAAAAAAAGCAGCGTTTACGGTACCAGTAGCTGAGTTCCGAGCAAACAAGAGACATTCAACCATTGATGGGTCAATGTTGTACCAGCATCATAGAAGCTGGACCAACATTGAGCCATCATCATTGACGCTGGACCAACATTGAGCCATCAATGGGTCAGTGACTCGTGCCTGTTATCATAGGGGTTGACCTAGTCTTAGGACACCAACTGGTGGTTTGTGTGAGCTTGGCATGCAGCCAACACGAGGCATTGGTCTGATGTCAAACTAATTCGGGGCCATTGTCTACGGCTCTGTCCCAGCGTTAGACCAATTATGCGGCTTAACGTCTCGTGTTTGTTATTAGGGGTTTGATGTTGGTCTAATGTAACATTATATCGGCCCACAATTAACCACTATTAGTATTACCTACATATTGTACACAGACAGACCGATTTACCACACCATATAACTTGATAGTGTATCGCTATCTTTTCAAGTATTCCGGCGCCTACCCTGAAAATTTCGCAAAATTTGAATGAGTATTTCAAAAGTTAGACCATTTGACATGTAGTGGAATTTCGTGATTCAAGCTGATAGCATTCAATGGGTTTATAGAGGAGCGTCACAATTCGCGAAAACTACATGTCAAATGGTCTAACTTTTAAACTACATAATATTTTTTCTTGAAATTTTCAGGGAAGTTGCCGTTAGACTAGAAAATAATGCTTGCCAAATTTCATGGAAATCGGATAAAAATTGTGTGAGTAATTGGCGAAAAGCATGCAACGCAAAAGTGGCAGATTTAATGTGATTTTTACTATGTCTATAGCTACATTCACATCGATTTGGTCCATTTATAAAGCCTTTAAAAATATATGAATGATTGAGTGGAACATTTTAGGTTATTTCGGTCGAAATAAACAAAACAGTTATGCAGCTTTAATGTATTATACAACATTTACGAAATTTTCAGGATCGATGCCAAATGACGAGAAAATAGGGTTTACAAAATTTCATGAAAATCGCTTGAGAATTGACTGACTGGATACCGAAAAGCTAACTTTCATATTTTTGGACCATCCTCCACCGTAATTCGTAAAGTCTAACTAAGGCTAAGACAATTCATTGTCATCATTCATGCACTCGCCGGTCTCATGTCAGTCATGATTTTTTTCAGTCTAGTAGGCCTAACGTAAGGTTGGGCAGTAGGGCCTAGTGTAATCCGGTTAGATAATTTAATAGGTCTTAAATACCTCCATAAACGTACGTTTTTTTTCAGAATATACAACAGATTAACCTGTCAAACTCGACGAAATGGCGGAAGTGTGTGGTGACGTTTTGATTGTTGTTAAAAACGTCATCAGATTCGGTCAGACATTATACCGAAAAGACACGAAAAGACACGAAAAGACGGGATAAACGATATAGGAACTATACATAAATATTTCTTATTGTATCGTATCTAGTACATCCCACACAGTGTGCATTTTTTTAAAAAAAATGTTAATTATATCTTGCCTAATTCGGCTTTTTAAAGTCTGCCAATGAGCGCATTATTTCTTAATAAAGCGTGTTTAATACGTGATCATAAGACTATGTACGAAATATAAAATTAAAATATTAAAGATAAGTAGCCGAATTCGGCAATTTAAAGTGCGTCAATGAGCGCTATATATATATTGCGATGTATTATCAATACAAGTTCAGGTTCACCGAAAAGACACGAAAATACATCAGGATTATAGGAAACTGGTTATTCACTATTGTTACTTATTTGATAGGGTGGCGTGGGGCAAAACGCCCACCGCTATTATGACGTCATTCCACGTGATTTTATAGTCTCATGTAATTCTTAAATAACTGCTGCCACATTTTCAATGAGCTGTTGAAAATGTCGACCATTTGTAACAAAACAGTGTTGTGTATACATGCTAAGTACATACATGCTAAGTAGCCTACATTACATGCTGGTAATGTAACACAATCCTTAGTAAATGCGAGCAGTACTATATAGTCCCTCAAGGCCCAAGGAATACTGAGAACCACTAGTAACCGGGGTACATCTGAAGCTACTAGTGTTGGTTACCGATGCAATGTGGTCTCCATTGAAAGATATATAGGCCTACATGGACACGTGACGACAACATTTAGAAATTTCATCTGTTTCCAATTGGGGCAAAACGCCTACCATAGCGTTTTGCCCCTTTTGACTATCATAAATAATTTATTGGGTGATCATGATCTGGATTCGTAGTCAGGCTACTCGAGGCTACTGGCCCATCTCACACTCAGGCTACTGCTGGCCCATCTCACACTCAGGCTACTGCTGGCCATATCTCACACTCAGGCTACTGCTTGACCATCTTACACCCAGACCATCTGTGCGTATTGTCATAATATCAAACTGTTATGACTGGTACTGGTGTGTCTAAGGCGCATGCCATGTTTTTTTTACACTTTACACTTAAGTTGCCGGATTCGGGTACTTAGTTTTAATATTTTAATTCCATATTCCGTATACAGTCTGATGGCCATGTATTAAATACCCCACATCAAGAAATAATGTGATTCCGCATAACCCAGCCGTCTTTAGGTATTTTTTCGGTGAAGCTGAACTTGTTTTGATAATACATTGCAATGTATAGGACTCATTGAGGGACTCTAAGTTGCCGAATTCGGGTAGGCCTACTTACCTTTAATATTTTAATTCCATATCTCGTATACAGTCTGATGATTAAATACCCCACGTCGAGAAATAATGCGATTCCGCATAATCCAGCCTTCTTTAGGTATCTTTACGGTGAAGCTGAACTTGTATTGATAATACATTGCAATATATAGGACTCATTGACGGATTCTTTAAGTTGCCGAATTCGTGTACTTACCTTTAATATCTTAATTACACATTTCGTATGCAGTCTGATGACCATTTATTAAATACCCCACACCAAGAAATAATGCGATCCCGTAGAATCCTGCCGTCTTTAGGTGTCTTTTCGGTGAAGCTGTACTGATAATAAATTACAATGTAGGCCTATGGCGCTCATTGATGCATTTTAAATTGCCGAATTCGGCTACTTATCTTTAATATTTTTATTTAGTATTTCGTCTATATTGTGATGATCATGCATTAATTAAATACCCCACATCAAGAAATAATGCGATCCCGTAGAATCCTGCCGTCTTTAGGTGTCTTTTCGGTGAGGATGAACTTGTATTGATAATACATTACAATGCATAGCGCTCATTGACGCACTTTAAATTGCCGAATTTGGCTTCTTATCTTTAATATTTAAATTTTATATTTCGTATATAGTCCGATGATCACGTATTAAACATGCTATATTAAGAAATAATTAGATCTCGTATAATCCTGCCGTCTTTAGGTGTCTTTTCGGTGACGCGGGACTGCCTATTGATAATACATTGCAATGCATAGCGCTCATTGACGGACTTTAAAATGCCGAATTAGGCAACATATAATTATTTTTTTTTTTATAAAATTTGGTATGTACACTGTGTGGGATGTACTAGACACGATACAATAAGAAATATTTAGTTCCTATATCGTTTATCCCGTCTTTTCGTGTCTTTTCGGTATAATGCCGTCGGATGAATCGCCAACTTGATTGTATGTGTTTGTTTGGGATAGCTAGCCCTCAAGTGGGGCTGCCTAGACCTTCCAACTTTGTTGCTTGCTCTCTAACTTCCGGCAAGGATCAATGTATCTCTTAAAACCCATGAGTGTCGAGCCGATTGCCTCACTTTACAAATCTGCCGACCAGCCACTCCCCTCATCCTCTGCTTCTCCTCAGCGCACCTCCAGACTCAACTTCGAAAAGTCTCAGATCGCTGTGGTGATGCTGATGATGCCGGGAAGTTTTACATACATCGTAATTAGACTGTTTATGAACTTGAATTATCTGCACAATGCTTAATGTTTGCAGCATGAATAAAAAAAATCACATGTAATAACACGTATCTGTCACTTCTAACTCTTTCTGGGAATGACAACCTCTCACCTAGTTTGTTTAAGCTGTTGGTCACCACACACACCCCACGTGTGGATCAGTTTAAGCTGAGCACAACTTCACACCTTCGGCTCTCCAGGCTGGTGTTGACAAGAATGGTTTTAGCAAATAACAAATGTATAGGAATGATTGTACCCGGTGATAATTACTTACGCTTATGCCCGTTAATGAGGTTACACATAGTCAAAAACTACGCTCTGGTGACTTCTATGACATCAAGAATGCATTTCTCACATTATATAATGCTCGGCGAGATCATTTTTCCTCCCCAGCAAACAGGAGACGTTTACCCAACGTCGGTTGAAAGTTGGCCCACCGTCTGCGACGCTGGCCCAGCATTCACACAGCCTTGGGCGAACGTCTCGTGTGTCCAGGGTCATCCCTCGCTGTATCGAATAGGAACAGACAGTGAACAGACTGGTGAATACGTTAACGACTATGGCACCCTTTCCGTCCACAAACCTGAGATATGATGTATGTACACCGAAATTGATTTCATTATATATTATCGGAGTAAGTACAGGACAGGTACTGTGTAAAGGCATAGAAACCTAAAAGTATATTTTTGAACAATACTATGAATTGATCAACTTTCGTCAGATATCTAAGCGTGCAGTGTCAGAGACATCTTAAAACTTACTCAGTACCACCCTCCCCCTTTTTCACTGTGGAGGTGTTGACAAGATTAGAGCAGTCTGTCGCGGGAGGGCTAGTCACCTTCTCACACCCCTCTCTGCCTCACTTGACACAACCGTGTTATGTTACGCAATATAAGAATTAGGTCTTGGCTAAGATATTTATCTCCAAAAATTGCAAACTTTGTATTATTAAAATTAGATTTTTTGACTCGGCAGTAAAAGGCATTGCACATTGATATAATTTATACACTTCTGGTGTGAAAAATGACTGAATAATGTAATTTATTGCAATGCCCGATCATGTGGTAAGTTAACCCTTTCATTACGACCATCTAACATGAAAAGGGGACAAAGTATGGTGAACTATACATTTTTAATTATTAAGCTTATTTTGCCTGAGTTTGTGTCTTATTTAGGGGAAATAGGGGTGCTGTGTGTGAGAAACGGTTGACATTTATGTACACCAGTCCTTGTGAATATGTCCAATATAACGTTTGGGGTCCCTAGGTTAGGTAAGCCTACTTTCGTCTTTAAGAAGTGTTCAGATAAAATATATGTTCATGATTAAATATAGTGATTGGACCGTAAAGGGTTTTGATTGGAATAATATTGGCCAAGCGTCGCAGACAGTGGCCCAGCATTACATCAGCATTGGGCCAATGTATCGTGTTATCTGGTGTTTCTGGCGCCTGATGTAGAGAATACCCAGTGCCTGACTTATAAAGAGTAGGCCTAATTGTGGGATTCCCACAAAAAACTTGCCCAACATCATTCTATCGCTGCGCCACACTTTGAGCAATATCTTTGTTTTTGACGCAACAAGTTAATTTTAGTGGGCCATAGGATTTTTGGAGATAAGGCCCTGCCTGCTGAATTAAAGGGACTGGCTCAGGCTAAAATCATGAAAAAATCAGTGATTCTATTTTGGCTTATCAATATGACCATATAATCTAAACATGTCCATAGAATAGAGCTGCAAAAGTTTTTTTTTAAATTTTTGTGCTGTGCATTCACCAGTTGGACGGGGGCCCTAGGGTAGTGGTTAGCACCGCTGCCTTTCACGCCAGAGTTCGGGGTTCGGTTCCCGGTCTCGGCGGTTTGAAAGAAACAAAAATGTTTCTTCCCCATCCACGCGTGAAAGTCAGTATTGTGGGGAGCCTCCGTGACCGAGAGGTAGCGTGCTCGGCCTCAGACCGCCAGGGCTCGAATTTTGAATCCTGTGTCTGGAGGACAATGTCATCTCACTCATATCACCATCCTCAGGTAGTTCTCCTGGCCCAGTTTACCCTACATGTGCACAAAGGTGGCCTAAAGCCCGATTCATTGCATTTTTTTTTGGCTTATCAATATGACCATATAATGTAAACATGTCTATAAAATAGAACTGCAATTTTTATTTTTTATTTTTGTGCTGTGCATTTACCAGTTAGGCTAGATATAGAGACGAAATTCCCGTATTTCTTATTTTTGACATGGTAGTGCCGCCAATAAATGCCCGTAATGGGCACACTGTCAAATTGTGAGCTGTGTATCGCTGTATTAGTTTCAGTATTAATTAGTATTCAGCGTTGTTAGAACAGAGTCAAGGTTCGGCATCCCATGATCCAAAACATAGGCCTATATGCTTACCAATACAATTTAAATGAAGTATGGCAGAAAACGAGCTACTGAAACCAAAACGTAGTTGAAATGTTGCTGATTCCAACGAAATATTGGACTGTCACCTGTAACCTGACTGTTACCTCGCCACAAGGTAACCTCGCCACAGGTAATCTCGCCACAGATTTGGTAACCTCGCCACAGAAGGCTGAGTAACCTCGCCACAGCTTTGTTAACCTCGCCACATGGGGCTAAGTGACCTCGCCACAACTTCGTCACACCTGTTGTATCCGCATTTATCAATGTATTTTCAAAGGGGAATCTTTACCTTGAATGTGGTGTAGATGTCTATATAGACTTAGACTATATGTGCCATTAAAATCGAAAGCAAAAAAAATTCTAAAAAAATGGACCAATATATAACAAATAATAATAGGCCTACAAATGTATTTTGTACAGCAAATATTGTAGAAAATTTGTTCATTGTGACTAATAATAATAATATATTAACCCTTAAACCGCTGAATTAAATAATTTGAATTTTCACACACTTGGGGTTGTGTCTCACTACCTTGACCCACAACTTTAAGTGAGAGAAAACAACTCGTATTTGATTAATTTGTAATTTAAGACTAAGCAATTTACAAATCTTGATGTTTAAATGGCTAATAAAACGGATGTCGCGCTTAGCGGTTTAAGGTGAATAGGTGTAGGCCTAGCGGCAACAACAGAGGAAGTTGATGACACTGCCACAAGAAGAGATCCGACAGCACCCGAGGAAGACAATGAGTAGCACTCAAGCTATGTGATCGACTCCAATAACACTCGACATTGTTGACGCAATTGATTGACACAAGTGATATTAACTCATGTGAGTGCGTGGTGACGTGAAGTCGATTGGGCCTACTTGCAAACGCTGAATGTTAAACCATTTTTTCTTCTACCGGTTTTAATAATAGCATAACCGCCAATATGAATCTTTGATATTTCTATCAGCATGAACACCTGATGAACGTTTAATATGGAATATGAGGTGATATGAATGACTCTTAAGTGTTTGTTGAAAATGCCCCCCTTTTGAAATTTATAAATCGGGGACTGAATATGTAATAGTACCAATCTCATACATATAATTCTAACTATTTATATTGCCGTATATTAACCGTCTGCGTCCCTATGTTTGGGCTATATTCAAGTTTAACTGAACGTAGATTTTAACCTAAGTCTATGCTGAAAACACAAATAGTAGGCCTAATTTATGTTCTTGTATTATGGACCCTATCGATGGAAGCTGATATTCAACATCACATTGTAATAAAGGCCTAAATATCACGCTAATATGGATCTAATTAAAAGTTACTAAAATGTGTGGTACCAAAGTCATAACTTTATTTTGAATTGAATTTACAAATAGTATTATTATTAATAAATGATGTTCCTTTAATGCTGGGTAAACGGTGTACAGGGCGGCACAACAATAAACTAAATATCCAGTTATCCCTGGTTTAATGCTAGTCCACCGTCTGCACTGCTGGCCCAACATTAAACTAACATTAAGTCGATGTAGCTTCTGTGGAAAGTATAGCGTATATAGCCAGTGTAATATATTATGAGATTATGCTTTGTACGCATCGCGTTGACTACTACAATGAGGCAATACCTCTGGAGTACAATCACACGTGTCTTGCCATAGAGTAACTCTATATTTGATCTGGCTAAACTTCTGAAATTCGAAACCTTTGAGTGTTGATCCACTGTTCGCCGTATCGTATTTGCTGGGATGCACCTAAAAGTATGCATACTTTAGAAGTGGATATATGTATATTAAAAACATGCCTCGAGGTAATAATATGTAGGGCTATAAAGTGTCTATAAAGCAGCTGGGCCAATAGTGTTTTTTTTTAATGACACAGCATCATAGTTGAATTCACGCTTTCCCATTCGTTATTTGTTTTCTACCAATTACTGGCCAACCGTCAATGATGAAGACGAGGACCAGCCGTGCATGTGAATTATAAAACTTTAAAATATATGTTTTTCATTTTTGCAATAAATGAAAATCAAAGTGAAACAGGGAACACTATTATGGCAGAACCAGAGTAAAAACATACCTGTCAATTATAACAGGTAAGGGATAACAATGACATGACCAATATATATTATGCACATTTAATATGTTGTGCAGAATAAAATATGAAAAATGTTGGGCAGCGCCCCTGACGGTGAACCAATATTAAATCCACAGGTAATGTGTTTGTATATATGTAATAACAATACCGAAGGGCGGAAGGGGGGGGGGTCCTGGTGCCTGCTAGGAAAGTCAGAGATCGCGGATTCGTCTCCTGCTCTAGCATTCAGTTTCAAAGAAACAAAATGTTTCCTCCCTGTTCAATTGTAAATATTGAATATTGTGGGCAGCCTCTGTGACCGAGAGTTAGTGTGCTCGGCCGTAAACCAACAGGGCTCAATTTCGAATCCTGTGTCTGGAGGGCAGTGACACCTCATTCATCTCACCATCCTCAAGTTCTCCTTACCCAGTTTAGCCTATATGTGTACAAATGTGGTGTAGAACCCCATTTATTTTATTTCATAGCATTTGATACAGCCAACTAACACCTGACTCAACGTTGGCCTGACAACATTACAGCAACATTTCAGCAAAGATCGTGTGAGTTGAGAAAGCCTTCATGGGTCTTTATCCTTAGGTCTACTGTGTGTATTGTGATATTGTGGCATTACGTAAGAGGGTGCAGTGAAAGTGCATTACGTCCACATGTGATAATGATGGATTAGGGCTACTGTATATTTCATGGCTAAGTAAGAAACATTAAAAGCTGATAATTTACAACTTTGCTAGGCCTATTTTAGACAGAAGAATTAAAGTTGAAAATTAAAGATTTCGTGAAAATTCCTGGCTAACTGGGGCATTATAAAAGTCCCAGAAGAAGTAATAATTGCACTTTTGTAATATTAACATTGTAGTCCTGTGAAATGATTCTTTGTCAAGCATATTTCATTAGGTGCAATATTATGGAAACCGAACATAATAATATAGATGCCGATGATTGATATGAAGGATATACATCTTTTCATGATAATGCATCTTAGAGTATAGATATACATTCCCTGACACATTAATAGCTGATTTTTTGCAATGCTGTTGACAAACATCAAGGCCCCTGGGCCTCTTGTTTTAGACATGAAACCAGCTCTGCCCAATTCAAAAAATCCCTGTGTGTTAAACCTTTATGTAGCAATTGTAGATCCATCTGGCCCGAACAAGTCACATATATACAGAATTCCTATGTCAAAAAAACGTTTCCAGAACATACTGGTATTGTTTATTTTTATCCTAGAGTTATACCAAATAAACAATTCTTTCCTACAAGGTTCAATTCCTATAAGTTCATCCCACAACTGAAAAGTTTTAGTATAGAAAGATGGGAAAATCAGATTTTTTGTACAAGTACTTAATTCTGGACATTTAATAGCGGCTGATAAATCTAAATTATTTGTTTTAAAATATTTTCTAACCAGTAGTGCCCATACCTGTTCACTATCACTGTCAAATATTTGTAAAAAACATTTTAACTTGACTGAGTCTACTATAAATTTAAATGATGGAACTTTAAGTCCGCCGTCTTCTTTATTTTTTATCAAAACCCTAAGTTTTAATCTTTTTTTTTATCCTTCCACACAAATGCATATATAACTGATTCCACTTCTTTAATATAGGTTTCTGGTCTGTCTACCGCAGATATAGAATATTGGAATAATGAAGTAATAAATGTTTCAATAATTTGTACGCGTCCGATAAGCGACAAATCTCTTTGTTTCCACATGTTAGTAATCTGTTTTGCTTTATCTATTTTATCCCCGAAATTTCTTTTTTCGCATAATTCCCTATCATAACCGAAATAAACGCCCAATACTTTGAACGGACGTGCTGGCCATCTAATTTTTAAGGGCATGTCTGTTCGATTTTGATTTACTCCCAGCCCCACTGCCTCTGTTTTAGTCATATTTAGTGTCAACCCTGAAATATGTCCAAAATCTATAATAACCTGTGAAAAATGTTTTGCTGATATTTCATCTTGGACAATTCCCAAAGTATCATCCGCATACTGTAATAATTTAATCAATTAGTTCATAATTTTCAATCCTTTTATATTTTTATTTATTCGAATCATATGTGCTAGTAAGGAGAGAGTGGGTCACCTTGGCGTACCCCTCTATCGACTGCGAAATATGTTGGAGTTGTGCCATTATTTATTACACAACTGGAAATGTTTGTATAAAACAGCAAAACCCATTTACAAAAAAATTGTTCCAAGTTAAATTTTTCAAGGACAGCATATAAAAATTTGTGCTCCAGTGAATCAAACGCTTTGTGAAAATCGACAGATATTAAAACTCCCGGAACGTTGAAATCTCTTGTGTAGTCAAAAATATCACTAATTGCTCTGAGATTTTCTGCGGTATTTCTCCCTGTAATAAAGCCCACTTGGTTATGGTGAATTAATTTGGGTAAAACAACTTTTATTCTGTTAGCTATAGTTTTTGATATTATTTTATAATCCACATTTAAAAGAGATAATGGTCTCCAATTTTTAATTAGTGTTCTGTCTTTACCTTTATCTAAAACCGTTATGACTGCTTGACGTTGAGACGTACTCAATTCTCCTTTTGTGCACGCTGTATTAAAACACTGAACGATAGGTTTACCTATCCAACACCAAAATTGTTTATAAAATTCTACAGACAACCCATCGTTCCCAGGTGTTTTATTTGCACTAAAAGTCTTTAACGTGTCATAGCATTCATCGATTGTCAGATCACCGTCACAAAAGTTATTTTCTTCTACTTATTTTCTTCTACTTATCTACTTAATCGCGGAGTTTCAATGTTATCTAGATAAGTTAATATATCACTTTTATTTATTGTAGTTTTTATTGTTCGATTTATATATATCTGAATAGAACTTTGCCTGACCTTCCAGGATCTCCATTTGATTGGTTGTGAATGTACTGTCCGATTTTTGTAATTTATTCATTGTTTTTTTAAATATTTTCTCTTCTTTCAAAATTAAGGAAATATTTTGTATTTTTTGTTTTGTTTTGTACTGTTGTCTACTTCTTCTTGTAAATGTTTAACTCGTTCCTCTAACTCCTTTTCTTCCTTATGTTTTGCTTTAGCCCTTTCTTTACCATATTTTATAGATGTTTATCTTACTTTAAATTTCAAATATTCCCATTTTAATCTTGGATCAGTAAATGTTTCTATTTCTTCTAACCAGCCGATGCGCTCTCTGTTAATTATATTTATATAATCTGGCTCTTCTAAAAATGTGTTGTTTATTTTCCAGTAGCCTTTACCTTTCTGTCAGATTTGTAAACTTTTAATTGTTATACTAATTGGAGAGTAATCACTTCCAAAAACTAGAGGTAAAATGTCACATTCTGTCACGGTATCGAACAAAAAATCAGAAATATACCAGTAGTCTAATCTACTTTGTATTCGAGGAGTTTGTCTTCTCCATGTAAAAGCTGGTTTTATGGGGATTTTTTATTCGCCACACGTCTTGCAAGTTATATGAAGAAAAAAGTTATTAAGACGTGTACTCATTTCTATATATTTTTGCCCCCCCCCCCCCTATAGGACAGCCACCTCTTCGGTCAAGTTGAGGATTTGATATATAATTTAAATCTCCTCCTAAAAAATATAAATGATTCTCTCTTGCATTGTTATTCCATAATCCAAGTTGAGTCTAAACAAAATTGCCACCCCTCTAGAATTATTCGAACCAGAGTTAAATTCTATATGACCCCCCCCCCCCCCACTCTTTCCTCCATGTATCTCACATGTACTAAAAGACTCTTGAGTGAAACATATATCAAAGTGTTTTGATTTCAGCCATTCAAAAAAACATATGCGCTTTATTTTATTGTTTAAACCTCTCACATTAACCCGTTTGTGACGAGCCCCGGAGATCTCCGTGATTTAGGGAGTCCGTTCAGATACGAGCCCCGGAGATCTCCGGGTCTGATTGCATGGGATAACTATGACGTCATAAAATAATCTCGTTTCAGAACCGAAGCAGTAGCATAATAATCTCGTGTTCAACGGGTTAAAAGATAATATCTTCAGATTAAACTCCGCCATTTAAAAGATTATAACCATTCCATGTATATACTACAATTATTTTAACGTTGTAGATTTTAAGAAATTGTTGGCTTAATAATATCCTTTTTTCTTCGATAAAATACTTTCTAAGTTCTTCATATGGTTTGATCACCATCACCGTTTGGTCATCCTTATAATATCTACATTCAACTAATAATCTGATAATACATTCATTTCTAATCTGTGGTTCGTTTTTATGTTTTCTGTTCCAATTATACAACGTCGTTATATTATTTTTGGGTACATGTACATGGTGTTGTCTTACTTTTGTAACCCTTGACTCAAAGGTTGTCGCTGCAAACAGCCAAAGCAGATTATATAATATGTTGCTTCCCATACGGGGTGTCAACATTCAACCTTTAGGTTCCTATACCAAGATATGATTGCCAGGGGTGAATACACAAGTCATCCAAACTTTGTGTTGACCAAACATGATGGCCCTAATGCCACAGCGATGATGGCTAAGGATATAGCCAGGCTATATGTGTATGCCACTAGACAAACTGATGATTTTCCAAACCTTAAATCCTCCAGTAAAATCTCAAACAATGTTGATGGAAATACCATTAATGTACCAATCGAAAAAGAAATTGAAAACGATGATTCTGCTACAGCAGCGACATGTATCAAATATGTCTCAACAGCCCGTGCTGGATGTTCACGTTAGTGACACCACAGATAAGGACAATACTCCCAACGACAAAAAGAACAAATCACATGAAAGTAGTAACAAGGAAGACAATGACTTGCACTGTAGTCCCAAGGAGTGTAGCCGACTGAGATGGTTAGAACAAAAATTACAAGACACCACGGACAAAAACACCAAACTCGTGAAACAAATTCGTGGACTACGTCAACAAAGCATTAAGCAGAGAAAAAAATATATAAAACTCATCAAAGGACGCGATAGCCTGATGACAGAAAAAATAAAGATGCGAAAAGAAATCACTCGCCTAGAACAAAAGCTTGAGAAAGCCAATCAGAATAGGAATAATAAAAAAGAAAAGAAAGTGACCTTCATAGAAAATGCAATAGATGATAACGGTAATGCATGGGAAACTGTGGGTGCCACAAAATCGAAGAATAGCATTAAAACACAGACAGCAGTAAATACTTGTGCTAAAGCTACACCGACGAAAGGCCAAAAAGTGATAGAAAACAAAAATCAGAAAAAACAAACCAGGCAAAAAAGCACAGTTAAAAAAAGCACCAAAATGGATAAAATACAACCAAATAAAAAGGATGTAGACAACCAAAATCTCAAAAACGATGAGCAAAATAATAGGCTAAGTAGTTCTACAGAATGTAGCAGCACCACCAGCAACAGTAACAGCAGTGATGTAACACAAAGCAGCAATGACAATAACGATAATGTAAACGTGACCAGACAGATCCCCGTCGTCAAATCAAATAAAAAAAGTGTATCATTGGTGACTCTTATATGCGCGGACTAGCCAAACAATTAAAACCAAAACTTGACAACCCAGATGCCGTATGTGTATATAAAACATCTGGAATGAGAATAAAGCACTTGATTCCTCGATTAAAAGGATATATATATGAGGACACCGATGCTGTTGTCCTCCATCTCGGTACGAACGACATTAGGGGATCAGCAAACACGGTACAGGAGGATATAAACACACTGGCTGATAAAATAAAAGGATTCCAAAATACACATTTCTACGTGGCTGAAATCCCGCCCAGAAAACAGAACAAATATAATGCCCACATTCACCACATAAATTGTCACATACGTGAAATATGTGCAAAATTGTCCGACGCTGACTATTTGCCCACTCCCGTGAAAAAACAACATCTTTATCGTGGTGGAATCCACTTAAATGAGGAGGGACAGCAAATACTGACTTCTGCCATGGCGGAAGTCCTCAACAATCACACCATTAATGGTCAGTGTTTTCCCATAAAAACAATCATCACTCGGACATAACATATGTGAATAGAGTAATTAACAATGATCAGGACAGTAAAATACGTGTGCTGTCATGGGAGATTAATGGTCTAGGTAACAAAATGACAGACCCTGATCTATTTACATTTATCCGCAACTACGATATAATATTTTTCATAGAAACAATGAAAGGGAATGATTTCCCATTGGCAATACCTGGTTATAAATTCCATCATGTAAGTAGAAAACTCAAACATAAAAATGCCTGTAGAGCTTCTGGTGGTATTGGCATACTTATTTCAAATAAATATGCAAATTTAACTAGGATAGACCACACCTACGACTATTTGGTATGGTTAACATTAGCTACAGACTGTTGTCAGAAAAATATTAAAATTGGCTGTACCTATATACCACCAGAAAACATATGTCGGTGTAAAAAATGATTATTTTACTATGCTAGAAGAGGAAGTGGCTAGGTATATAGAAATGCACCACATCCTATTATGTGGTGACTTTAATAGCCGAACTGGTCAGGCTCCGGACTATGAAGCTGAGGTAATAGATACTAATGTAAATGTTCCAAATCAACGTTCTATTGAAGATAAAGTAATTAACAAATACTTTCAACTTTTACTAACGTCTTGTATAAACACAGGTTTCCAAATAGCCAATGGGCGGATGTTTAATGATAATGGTATAGGCCGCTTTACATACTACTCTGCCAATGGTTCAAGCACAATAGACTATCTGATTTTAAATGAAGATAACATAATCAGCAAATTTGAAGTTTTACCGAAATTGGTGGAATCAGATCACTGTCCCATACAGTTCAATATTTCAAATACTAAACTCGATGATCATGATGATTACAATCCATTTAAAATAGATACCTGTGTAAGTGACAAAGCTTCTTGCTCTAATGTTTTCATATGGCAAGACGAGAAAAAGCAAGAATATCAACTAGCTTTACGAAATGAGCAGACGTGTCATGCGTTTGAGGAAAGGCTGTGTGCCGTCAACGATGGGTGCAATACTGACACTCTATGTTCAATGGTATGATAAAAAATGTAATTTCGCCATTATTCCCAGCAAGGAAACATATTTCGAAGGAAAGGAAGTACATTCAGAATAATTCCCCCTCTAACC
Organism: Flabesymbios commensalis; assembly: GCA_964017125.1. Lineage (NCBI taxonomy): Eukaryota > Metazoa > Annelida > Polychaeta > Terebellida > Flabelligeridae > Flabesymbios > Flabesymbios commensalis. Next base: position 46,795,234 of record OZ024906.1, read on the forward strand.
CCTGGTATGATAAAGAATGTAAATCCTTGAAGTATGTTGTTAATAATATCGCTAAACATAGAGACTTTAACGCACGGCATGGCGAATATAATATAATGTTACGACAATATAAGCAATTAATCCAAAGAAAGAAAAGACAATACCAGCAAGCCAAACTTAGTGAGCTGGAAAATATGAGAACGGAAGATCCTAATTCCTATTGGAAATTCTGGAAATCTTTAAATCCTAGAAATGTTACTACAGGGCCTACCTTGTCAGATTTTGTGAGCTATTTTGAACAACAATTCACCACGTGTGAATTATTTTGATTATGAACACATGAATAATATTCTAAAGCAAGTTACGTCATTTCAACATAATGTTGAGCACAATAAATCCAATAAGACAGAGTTCCTATATAGTCCCATAACTGCAAAAGAAATTAAAAAGGCAATTCAAAAGTTGAAATGCAAGAAAGCAGCGGGTGTAGATAGTATTTCTGCAGAATTTTACAAATATGGATGTAATGAACTATTGCCAGTATTAGAATTGCTGTTTAATACCATTCTTACCAACGGGGAATATCCATCTAGATGGGCTACCGGTATAATCCACACTGTATACAAAAGGGGGACCATGGTGTTCCAGATAATTACAGGAAAATCACAGTCATGCCATGTATTGGGAAACTATTTGAATCTATACTTAATAACATACTCTCATTTAAAAACGAAGTGTGTAATGATAATGATCCCTATCAAGCTGGTTTTAATGCCAATTCGCGAACTACGGACAATATATTCATACTATGTGCCATCATAGATAAACAAAGGTGTCTTTCTAAACCCCTGTAGCCTATACATGCTTTGTCGATTTCACAAAAGCATTTCACTATATTGATAGAACAGCATTATACTACAAATTATTGAACAGGGAAATAGAAGGCAATTTACTAAACATAATCAGAAGCATGTTTTCAAAAGCAGAGTGTCGTGTAAAATGGGACTCCGAATCAGTGACATATAAAAAAGCGAATTTGGGGTTCTACAAGGCGGTATGCTCAGTCCCAAACTTTTCACGGAATTTTTACAAGACATTTCCGCATCATTTGACCAAGATCAAGGTATCCCTGTGGACCCCTTACTAATGGTATATCTGTTATTTGCAGATGACCTTTTCATTTTTTCAGAATTTGCTGAGGGATTACAAAAACAGCTAACTGCTCTGTATTCGTATGCTTCCCTTTGGCATATCATAGTACAGAAATTCTAGTCTTTAATGAGCGTTACCGGAAGCTTCCACTATGGTGATAACATAATAGAAAAAGCTGAACAATATAAATATCTGGGTGTGGTGTATAGCACTAAGTCTACTAATAACGTGTTAAAAGAAACTTTCTCTCATCTTGCTTCCCAAGCTGGGAAAGCAATTTTTTCTACACAAACAGTGCCATCCTGTGGTCGGTAAATTGTCACCCACTATTGCGTTCAAGGCATTTGATTGTCAAATATTGCCCATACTAGAATATGGAAGTGATATATGGTATACAGGCGATGATGTTAACGATCTGGAAAAAATCCATCTAAAATGTATTAAATCTACACTTGGAGTTAGAAAGCAAACACCTACAGCTGCAATATATGGGGACACGGGACGATTTCCACTGATCATCGACAACACATAAAAGCCGTAAAATATTGGTGTAGAATTCTAAAACTATTTCAGAGCCATCCAGTCAGAAATGCCTACAATATGCTTCTTGAGCTAGATGGCATTGGCTTCACAAATTGGTGTTTCCGAATTCGCTCTATCCTCCAACGAACCGGGATTGATCAAATTTAGGAATCGCAGAATATTGGGGATACAAATATATTCATGCTTTTATTTAAAGAATCAATTGTTAGAATATTTACACAGCAGTGGAGGAAAGATATTGAGAGTTCGAGTAAACTGCGCACATATGCATTAGTAAAAAAATATTTCTGTGTTGAACCATATATCTTACACACAAGGGGGAACCATCTCATAACATCAATGGCGAGATATCGAATGAGCTCACATGATCTAAATATAGAAAGAGGACGATACAATAATCCAATCACTCCAGTAAATCAGCGAATATGCACAAGGTGTGAATTAAACGAAATTGACGACGAAATACATCTTCTTCTCCACTGTAGCGCTATAAATAATGAACGCAAAATCTTGTTTGACTCTGTAACCGCAATTATCAATATACAGCCGACAAATGAGATGTTTCTACGAATTATGACATCTAGAGACATAACAGTAGTGAAGTCACTAGCGCAATTTATCTATGGTTGTTTTAAACAAATTAATTGTTAAAACACTGAGTATAATAAATCACAAGTCACCTGCCGCTATATTATCCACATTATCATGCTTTCATGATCTGACTTGGGTATTACCACATATCAGGACGGCTGTTGCTCTCGGATTTATTATTTGGCTTTTTAGGGCCGGTTAGGGACGTTTCCGTCGCCTTTGTTATCAGACGAGGTGGGGCCTTATGGAGGATTTCAGAGTTGCAAAGTCAACTGATTTTCTCTATGAGGTCGGGAATGTTTTTCTTCGATTGTAACTCCGGGTATGTGGTACTAACTAGGTCGTGATTGAAATAGTATGAATTAAACAATATAGTGGATTAAAATAAGATGTAATGTTTTTGTGCGAGGGCCATGTTCAGTGTGAATTGCACAAATAATTATTAACCGCCATTATTACTGTTACTAGTTGTTAAGTTAACAGGTTATATCAGGGAATCTACGAGCTTATAGCGACTGTGCTTGCATGGTCACATGGCTCGTAGCTACCTGTTTTGCGGATTGCCACATTTATTGTACCACTTTTTATTATATTTGGTTTCTAAAAATACCATATGGGCAAAGTCCGCCACTTCAAGACTTTTCCACAAGCTAATATCAAAAAATCAACTTCTTACTAGACCTCTTTTTACAACTTTATTTTAAAATATAAAAAATATTTTTTCTTGTCCTAAAAAATTGAGATACCAAGTATAAAACATCAATTTTAATCATTTTTTTAATGAACAATTAAAATCATCAAAAAACACACACAGAATACGTTACATTTTTTTATAGTTTAAACATATACCAAAAATATCTGATATGTATTGGGCATTTTTGTACAAATACTATGCAAAATAAAAACATGCACAATTAAATATAATAATGTAATTTCAATGTTTCTGAGTGTCAATGGTCTTGATACATTGCAGTATACGAGATATAAAGGTTTTTCAAAGTAGTAGTGTATTTTTTATTTGAGTTTTTTTCTGATAAGAACAGTAGTGTGTACATGCTCAATACCCTTTCAATATTGTTTTAAATAAACCTAGGCAATACAATAAATTGTGCGTGTCATTGTCACCAGAATTATTGTATCTACTATTTCACTATACTTCACCAGGCACAAAATATTATCAGAATTAAAAGTAACGTATTCTGTATTTGTGGGTATAATGGACGTTATTACACACTGCCACATTGAATAATCGCGGTGTTTTTTTGTCTAAGCACATTTTTGATTATTTCTATAACGATATATACTGAGTTTCTGTCATTTCGTGCCTGTTAATCAATATCTCCCCCAAAAAATGCAAAATACGTTACCAAAATACGTTACATAACTAACATAATTCATGTTATGATAAAGTAATGATACTAAATGTCACTATATCCAGTAAATAGTTGTATAATGCAAAGTGTGAGTGTTTTGTACTTTTGTTACGAAACAGAATGCACTATTACAACATTGTTTAGAGAAGAGCAAAATACGTTACCAAAATACGTTACCAAAATACGTTACAGAATGTAACGTATTTTGTGTAACGTATTCTGGATTTTTTTACTTTTTGCACAATTGTAAAGCTGGGTTCAGTGGCCAGGCTAAATTTTTACTTGCTGCATGGAGACATACCTAGTGAGTAACTAAAGGGCCTTTTGTTGTTAAGTGTGCATATCACTATATCTTCAGAGTCCATGTAACGTATTCTGTTTTCTTAAAAAATAAATAGCGTCTGCTTGTTTCTATTGATTATTGCAAGAGTAGTACTGTTAGTATCACATAAATTTTTTATGTCTTTACATATACATACCTTAGATTACATATTCATCACACAGCAAGGAACTTTAGTTGATCTTAGAATTTTTGGCAGATAAAAACAACTAGCTAACTGAAATGTAACGTATTCTGTTATTTTGTGGCGACATGAACATTAATTCAATTTTGCAAGGGACAATATACTACTTTTGGGAATTATTTTTATAAATACAATTACTACTATATGTTCGTCAAATTCAAACAATTTATCTTCCAGAAACTGCACCCACTCATGAGCAGTGACCTGTCTAAGACAAAAATTCAAGCTGGCGACATCCCAAAAATGTCATTTTTATGGCATTACAGTGGTCAAAAGCACATTTTTTCTAGTCTAGGCTATGGATATCTATACATTTTCTGAAAGGTCCATGCATGACTTCAATGATAAAACTGGTTAATCATAAGTGGAGGTCACTACAAACGAGAACACTGCTGGGGTCACATGCTTCTTGAAGTCGCGGGCTTTGCCCATATAATTGTTTACCATTGTCTTATTTCATACTCCAATTACTGTAGCATAATTATGCACTTGTATATATTTTTAGTTTCCACGCTTTCCAGAGTGTCTTTTTTGCTACTATATTTAATTAGTGTGTTATACATAGTAGCTATTTTATCTCTGGTTTTGGTGCGGGAAACAAAATGATAGACCCCCATGTTATAATTATCTTGGCCATGCCTTTTAATTTATATCACTGAAATACCCAGTTTTTATTATGGCAATGCCACTTAACATGATTTTACTTGTTTGGCATACCAAGGACAGCTCTGATTGTTGGAATGTGTGGTGACATGGGGTGGATTGCGCCATCATACAGTATTAGTTTAAATAGATTGAGATTATGGAACAGATTATGTGCCATGCACCCAGATCGACTCACAAAACGAATATTTGAATGGGACTGGTTGGAGAAAAATAATAACTGGTCGGAAGATATTTTATATTTGTTAAACGAACTAGACATGGCTGATTTATTTTACGAGCAAAGCTATTGTGACCTTAAAGAAACTGAAATTAAATTATATGAACTTTGCGCCCTACAGTGGAAGCAATCGTTGACATCATTCCCGAAGCTACGTACTTATATTAAACACAAAGTAGAATATAAAGAGGAAAGTTACTTGACGTGTAATTTATCAAAATCTAGAAGATCTTTGTCAGCTCAGCTTTGGTTAGGGGTGCTTCCCTTAGCCATTGAAACTGGTAGATATACAGGAAAAATATCGAATTAAGAGTTTGTGTTGTATGTGACGGTAATGAGATAGAGAATGAATTTCACTTTATTTGTCAATGTTCAAGCGACAATGAATTACGAAAAGAACTGTATGATTTTATTGATGTCACAATACAAGACATAAACTTTTATACGTTAGGTGATGAAAATAAATTGTGCCTTATAATGTCAAACCAACATATAACATATAAACTGGCCTGGTTTGTACAGACAGCTTGGAATGAGCGACAAAATATTTTGTACAATAAATAGTAATCGGTGATGATTTGGTGTTGGGCCAATGCTTTTTACATTGACCCAGCACTCAATCATCACCACATCGAATATCCTTGTTATATAATGTTTCGTATTTACACATTCGCTGTGCTCTCGTAGTTATGCTGGTAATCATCTCACAGCTGGCACAGGGCGTTGACCCTGCGTGTTGAGTGTTGACCCAGTACTCAGACATGGCATTGATGCGGCATTGAGTCAACGCCTCGTGTTTGCTCTGACTGTCTTTAAAATAGTTCATTTACATGTTTACCAAGCGGACACGAGACGTTGAGCCGGAGTTGTTTTGATGTTGGGGCAACATCGAAGACGATGGGCCAACATTAGAGCAGCGCTGGTTCGGCGTCTCGTTTCTGCTGGGTGGCTTGTCAGCACTGTTGACCCAATCAGCAGAGTTAGCTATACTCCCAACTTGTTATTTTACAGACCTCTGTTTCAGTGCTGCGCCAACGTCTCGAACATTGGCCCAGCAACTGACAAACTATTTCACGTTTTAATACTTACACATTTTTATATAAAGCAGTTGGTGTACTAGGTACGTTTACACGTTTGAACATGTCAATATATTTTATAAATTATTTGTGTGTATTAGGTGCAGCAGGTTCTAGCTCATAGATGTTTATAACAGAAAAAATATACATAATATTTCTAGTCGGTGTTATATTATAATCCGCTGCTTCAGTGCTGCGCCAACGTCTCACGCGTTGGCCCAGCATTGAAGCAGCGTTGAACCAACGGTGGCTTTCAGTATTTCACATTTGCATACACCTGCTATATTGTTCAACTCTGGCGAACACGAGACGTTGCGCCGGTGCTGGTGAAGAGACGGACCGACATTGTAGACGTTGGTCCGTCGCTTTGCCAGAGCCGGGTCGATGAGGTGTGTTCGCTGGGGGAGCATCACCATCATGACAATTGCACATTGTGCCTAAACATTTTCACTCTTCGTTTTTATACCTCATTCTCATGCATACTTATTATTATTTAAACTGACTAATAAGCCTAATGGGCTGGGTACTCAATGCAACTGATTATATTCGTTGTTTTGCTTTATTTTGTACTTGTCAGTATAATAAACTAATTGAACTTGAACTTGAAAATATAATTTTAACAAACTAACACTCTTGTATATACATGTATATATATATCTCTTATTACTATGACAAATAAGTCTGTAATGACTTTTATTTCTGTCAATGAAATATCTGTCTGTCTGTATACCCAGCAAACACGAGCCGCCGACCCATGGCCGGACCAACGCTGGTCCAACACTAATCCAAGCCATGAGTCGACGTCCCGCGTACGCTAGGCATGTCCACTTACTATAGTGGAAAACATAAAAATAAAGTTAGTCAACTTTATATATTTAAGTTAAATTAAATTATGACCAGCTCCCCAAATATACCTTAGTTTAACAATACCAGATCTGACTCATAAAGTTGTCCTGGATAACGTTTCATTAGGCAATCAATATGAAAATTAATACAATAACAAATATAATTAACCATTCGAAATACTGTAGGGCCTACCTTCTATGCACATACATATAAAAATGTACTATAATCAAGATAATGTATGTAGCACATCATACATCCAGAAAAAAACATAGTCGTTGACCCGATGGTGGTTCAGCGCTGGGTCAGCGTCACAGACGGTGGAACAGCTCTAAATCAACATCAGGCCAACATCTCGCATTTGTTGGGTATTTACTCTATACTCTCCCACACCCTTGGAAATACTGCGTAAAATATATTTTAAGCAGTGACAATGTAATCATATTTTTCAAAATACATGTATTATCAAATCCAAGACCCGACATTTCTAAGTAGGGGCCTACTGGTAGATTTAGATCTACTTTCTTAGAAAATTTACATTAGCATATTTACGCAGAGTACTCAGCAATAACCTTTTTAAAGAATATAAATATATACAAGAAACTATGCACACAAACATTGACTCTGTATTGTAATTAACTAACACCGTGATATTCACAATATCAAACTAGACCTGAATTGTGACTTTTCAAGTAACAATAATATTTGGGCTAGATTTTATGAGTTTTCGTGGCGGCCATTTTGAATTTTGTTGGGTTATTTTAATAATGACAGATTGATTGGAATTTCGCGTATGAGTTTTTTGGCAGCCATTCTGAGCTGGAATTTTAGACTTCGGACTTCAGACTTCAAATTTCCCCACTGAGCTTTTGCTCTTTTAAATAGATATATATTTGTTTGTCAAATGGAATCGCATTCAGAGTGCCCAGTACACACATTGACTTGTATCTCTGTTGACTTAAGGTTGTATCACTATCCGCTACGCTAGCCCAACATCAAAACAACATTGATTCAATGTTTTGTGTTTGAATAGAATTGCAACTGTTATTTTAATTGTGACATTTCAAAGGTTTCAACTGTCCATACCAAATACACAATATTGATTCTATACTGTGCCACTGTCTGCGACGCTCGCCCAGAATTGAAACATAGGACAAATGTATTTTTATTATGAAATCTAGAGACTATATGGTAGAGTCATTCTGCACATAGGGGAGCTCTGTTCACCCTCCTGGCAATAAATGGAGAATAACCCCCATGTACACCATGGTACCAAGAAAAGGCCTACCCCAGCAAACATGGGGCACTCACCCAAAGCTGTCTCAATGTTGGCACACCGTCTTCGAAGCTGGCCCAACATTGAAACAGCACTAGGTGAATGCCCCGTGCCTGCTGGGACTGACGTGCAAAGTCAAAATAAACCACTCAGTACTCATTAGACCATAAAATACCTGTGGTATTTTTGGAAGTAAACCACTTAGTACCCATTATGGCCATAGATCATTAGACCATAAAATACTGGCGTGATTTGGGGAAGAGACCACATAGTAGGCCGACTTATCTATAAAATACCTGTGGTATTCTCAGCATACAATATCACTTTCCACTGTGAGTTTATTTAAAATACCCCAGGTACTTTTGAAGGAGGCCACGTAGTACTTTATAAATTAGACCATCAAAGGGACTGGCCCAGGCTAAAATCATGAAAAAATCGGTGATTTTATTTTGGATTCCTAATATGACCATATGATGTGAACATGTCCATAGACTAGAACTGCAAAAGTTTTTTAATTTGTCTGCTGCGCATTCACCAGTTAGGCTAGATATAGATACGAAATTCCCGTATTTCCTATTTTTGACATGGTTGTCAATAATTAGAAATCGGAGATTTCGTCTCTATATCTAGTCTAACTGGTGAATGCTCGACACAAAAATTAAAAAACTTGTGCAGTTCTTGTCTATGGACATGTTTACATCATGGTCATATTAAGAAGCCTAAATAAAATCACCGATTTTTTGATGATTTTAGCCTGGGCCAGTCCCTTTAAATACCTGTTGTACTTTTGGAAAGAAACCACATAGAAGGCCCACGTATATGTAAAATAACTGTGGTATTCTCAGAACACAATTTGGCTTTCCAATCTGAGGGGCCATGTAGAACGACTGGCTCATGTGGAACGAATAGCTGGTGACATTGGGCCATGCCCATGGCCATGCCCGTGACCATGGGCATGACCATGAATTGGTAGCGGTCAGCGTCGCCTTGGCAATTTGTTTTTTGCATAACTCCAACGTCTCGTCTTTTTCACAAGAATCATCGGTAATGAGCTAGATCTATGTCATATTATGACTCATATTTTCCATTAAATAGGCTTGATAGGATTTATTGGGTTATAACCGTTATCTTTTATCTAAATAATAAATACAAACACCACTCACCTCACTTGATGTAACAGGTAGTTATAAATATCAGGAATACCCAGATATATACATGCTAGTTGGCAATTCATCCCGCTGTGACTATCTTGCTCATAATGTGGTAGGCCGTTAGGCCCATAAAGCGTAGAGTGAAACGCGTAAACGAACGTCGCTTACGCGTAAACGAGCATCGTTTACGCGTAAGCGAAATAACCAATCACGTGGAGCTTTCCCTTTCGCGTAAGCCAAATAACCAATCAAGTCCTATGTTCTATGACGCGTAAACCATCCACCAATAACACTGTATATTCTGTAACGCGTAAACCAACTTTGCTTACAGGTAAACGAAAAAACCAATCACGTGGATCTTTCTCTTACGCGTAAGCCCCTAAGCCAAAGTAGGCCCTACCAATTAAATTATATGTTCTGTAACGCGTAAGCGATTCAATAATAACATTATTTTTTCACTGACATGTAGGCTAAACCTGATATTTCGAGCACCAGTTGAAAATGCAGTGTTAAATTAAATTAATTTAAATCTAACAACGCGGGGATTAAACGTCAGAATATGGCGTCAATAGACGTCAGACTATGACGTCTAAGCTCGATCCTCACACTGTAGGCTAATATAAAAATTAGACCTACCCTAAAAATATGAGCGTTAGACCATTTTACTGTTATTGTTATCCAATCAATATTGCCTAATACACCACCATGCTGTCATAAGTAGCGTCGCGCAATGCCACAAATAAGTCTTAAGGTGGTTGAAAAAAAACTTCTGGTTAATGTGATTAGCCATAGAGCAACGCCGAAAAAAGCGGCGCCGTGAAGGTAACTTTTCCCAGCTTTCATTTTGCGGCGCAGCGCGGCGCAGCGCGGCGCAGCTTGCAATGTAGCCCCTGCTATGATAAACAGTAAAGTTTATATTTTTTTAACGCGGTGCGGCGCGGCGGTTGGTGGGGCCGTAGCTTTAGCTTTAGCTTTATTAGGCCTAGGGCCTACCCTCAAAATTAACGTTAGACCTGTAGCGCGCATAGCATAGAACCTAGAGACTATGTGGTCGGACGTAGGGGAGAACACCCTTAAGCGCACCCCCTAACTAAAAAGGGGGGGAATATCTTTATAACATAATTGAAACAACATGACCACATTGGCAGTTGGTCTGGATTCTGATAAAATATAATTCCTATTTTTTTCTGTATGATAAAGCCATTTCTACTCATTTTATTTGAAAAAAACACTTTTTCAGCAAAGGGGGCGCTTTGGGTGCACTGTGCACAAAGCGCACCCCCAGTGTTCTTAAAGGGCACCCCCTGATGTTCAGTGGTTGTTATACGTCCTAAAGCGCACCTCCTGTACCGATACATGTAGGGACAATATAAAATTATATTTTAGTTAGATTATGAATAAACATAACCAAAATAATATTTTTGTCAATTTTTTACCCTAAATTTCCATGAAATATAATATAGTATATATAGGCCCAGTTTATTCATTTTGACGGAAAGTAGCCAGACACAACTGGCTGGCTGTGACTAATCATTGACATGGACAGGGCGGTGCGCTTTAGGACAAGCTCATATCCTAAAGGAGACAGATGCTCCCAAAGCGCACCAGGGGGGTGCGCTTTGGCAGCAAGTTGGGGGTGCGCTTTGAGCACACTGGACATTATTTATTAAAATGATTTTTGGATCACAGGGTTGACTCACGTTGACTGATTGTTAGCTCTAGCTAATCGAGAAAAGGCCAATCTACATTGTGTTTTTTAATTTTTTTTGTTATCTATAATACTCTTTAAGTAATCACACAATCTCTACACTCACAAAATTATAAGAAAAAGAGTGATTTTAACTGTTATTCTCTTGCGTCCTTCTCGCGTGTGTAGCGTCCTTGCTATTAAGTGCCCAAGTTCAAGGACACACTACTTTATTATCTTCTCCAATTATGAAGTCAATATGACGTCACTTTCATAGAAATATTAAGAAAAAAGCCAAAAGGTGCGCTTAGGGAACAGGGTGCGCTTTAGGGTGCTCTCCCCTAGGCCTACCAACACTTTATTAAAACATGCACAGTCATTGCCATTGACAATGGTATAAGAGCAAACAAGAGATATTCACCCCATATCTATATGGTTTTGATGTTGGACCAACGTCTACATAGCCTATATCGTTCTTATCTATTTGTAATACAATGACTATATGGACTTGGTCAATGATGTAGATTTAGGCTACTTTTGATCTTGGCCAAGGTTTGGCCAAGATCACAAGTGCCACCGTGACTAAAACAATTTCAAATATCGTGCTTTAGCGATGAGAATTTGAGAAAGTACGAGACTTGTCAACCACTAGGATACTATGGATACAATATTTCTCGACTGGAAGCATTGCGTTACTGCTCAACACATATCATGTCGCTTCGACGCTATCACTCTTGCTCGATACTGTTATCATTACTACTCGATAGATTTTTAAATACTGTTCAGCTATTTGTGTTTGAATTCAATATGTTTCAAAATCACTTCATTATTGTTCAATACTTGTTGTATAGCATTAGTCACTACTTTGCCGTTTATTTCGGGACACGACTCGACTGATCTCGACTTTCATGTCTGCTCGATACCGAAGTTTGTATGTCGACTCGACGTCTCGACTACATCTAGCGAGCTACTGCTTAATAACTAAATGAACTGTCACGCAGGAGGGGCGAGAGCTGTGGTGGTTGACGCTGCCCGCCTGTCACACAGGAGGGACGTGGGCTCCAGTGGTTAACGCTGTCCGCCTGTCACGCAGGAGGGGCGTGGGCTCCAGTGGTTAAAGCTGCCCGCCTGTCACACAGGAGGGGCGTGGGCTCTAGTGGTTGAAGCTGCCAGCCTGTCACGCAGGAGGGGCGTGGGCTCCAGTGGTTAACGCTGCCCGCCTGTCACGCGGGAGGGGCGTGGGCTCTAGTGGTTAACGCTGCCAGTCTGTCACTAGGAGGGGCGTGGGCTCTAGTGGTTAACGCTGCCCGCCTGTCACGCAGGAGGGGCGTGGGCTCTAGTGGATAACGCTGCCCACCTGTCACACAGGAGGGGCGTGGGCTCTAGTGGATAATGCTGCCCGCCTGTCACACAGGAGGGCGTGGGCTCCAGTGGTTAGCGCTGCCCGCGTGTATTGCTTAGGGTTCTTTCGTTGCTTTCGGTATTCGGGATTCGAAAAGGTTAAGGATCACGCGTCGCGTGGCCCTGCGCGAATTATCGTCGATACATTGGTTTCATCCTTAACTCGACGAGGCCGACGGTACCTTGTCAGAATGAGAGAGGGGAAACTATGATATTTCTCTGAATCACCGAAGTAGGATCTGCGGGATTCGAGCCCGGGACGCCTGCATGACTGTCGAGGCAGTCAGGCGCTCTATCAATGCGCCACGTCCTTGGTATTGTGGTTTGAGAATTTAACACGCTCGACTTCTGTTTCCAATTTCGCATCGAGACGATTTTAACTTTGTTATAGAGTTACTGCCCTCAGAGCACTAATGTTTAATTATAGCTTTAGTTGGTAACCTTTACAATGATATGTCGTTCTAAATCCGTTTTAAGCCGTTTAAATCGCAATTATTGTGAATAAAATGGGTGCTTAGACATTAAAAATTTGCAAATAAAATGTTTGGTCTCAAATTAAACAAATTATGATTAATTTTTAACCACTTGAAGTTGTGGGGCGCGGTAGCGAGACACAACTTCAAGTAAGTGAAAATTTACATTTTAAAATGTGGCGCTTTAAGGATTAACATGTTAACCCTAATCATATCAGAGGGGTAGTTTCCAACCTCGGCGGTATTCAAAATAACTCTGTTATCAAAAAGGCATACCATTTTGTGAGTTTGTTTCATTTTATTCAACCTTTCTTGGGGTATAAGTGATATTGTAAATACTTATTTCACGTTGGTCGCAACTATATATATAGGTGCTTGTTGAAATATAACAAAATGTATTTCCGACTCAAATTGTAAATCATGCCTGTAAGAGCATAGGTTAACTTTGTCACACTGGTTACACGTTCCGCTTAGATATGGATTAGCTGTTTTGAAACTAATGATGTCGCAGTAAACTTAGTGTAGTAGTGGTAATCGGGACAGTGTTAACCATATGCACTAGAGCCCACTCCCTCCTGCGTGACAGGCGGGCAGCGTTAACCACTAGAGCTCACGGCCCTCCTGTGTGACAGGCGGGCAGCGTTACCCATGTGCACTAGAGCCCACACCCTCCTGCGTGACAGGCGGGCAGCGGTAACCACTAGAGCCCACGCTCCTTCTGTGTGACGGGCGGGCAGTGTGAACCACTAGAGCCCACGCTCCTTCTGCGTGACAGGCGGGCAGCGTTAACCACTAGAGCCCACACCCTCCTGCGTGACAGGCGGGCTGTGTGAACCACTAGAGCCCACGCTCCTTCTGCGTGACAGGCGGGCAGCGTTAACCATGTGCACTAGAGCCCACACCCTCCTGCGTGACAGGCGGGCAGCGTTACCACTAGAGCCCACGCTCCTTCTGCGTGACAGGCGGGCAGTGTGAACCACTAGAGCCCACGCTCCTTCTGCGTGACAGGCGGGCAGCATTAACCACTGGAGTCCACACCCTCCTGCGTGACAGGCGGGCAGCGTTAACCACTGGAGCCCACACCCTTCTGCGTGACAGGCGGGCAGTGTGAACCACTAGAGCCCACGCTCCTTCTGCGTGACAGGCGGACAGCGTTAACCACTGTAGCCCACGCTCCTTCTGCGTGACAGGCGGGCAGTGTGAACCACTAGAGCCCACGCTCCTTCTGCGTGACAGGCGGACAGCGTTAACCACTGTAGCCCACGCCCCTCCTGCGTGACAGGCAGGCAGCGTCAACCACCACAGCCCTCCTGCGTGACAGTTCATTTAGTTAAGCAGTAGCTCGCTAGATGGAGTCGAGACGTCGGGTCGACATTTTGGGTCGACATGTAAACTTCGGTATCGAGCAGACATGTAAGTCGAGATCAGTCGAGCTGTGTCCCGAAATAAACGGCAAAGTAGTGACCTATGCTACAACAACTATTGAACAGAAATGAAGCGGTTTTTAAAAACATATTGAATTAAAGCACAAATAGCTGAACAGTATTAAAACATCTATCGAGTAGTAGGCCTTATGATAACAGTATCGAGCAAGAGTGATAGCGTCGAAGCGACATGATAAGACTTGTTGAGCAGTAAGGCAATGCTTCCAGTCGAGAAATATTGACCCATATACCCCTTCATAAATTATACTCCTACAGACATGGTAGACTCAGTTATCTTCATAACCCCCTCGACCCCCTCGAACCCTCACCCACAACCCTCGACCCACAACCCCCTTGACCCACAAACCCTCGACCCACAACCCCCTCGGCCCACAACAACACTTTTTTTCATCCCATTATATATAGTAGATCTATTAACCAAATATTTCTACTTCAAGTAAGCCCTAATCTATATCGGGACGCTTCAAGTTCCGAAGTTGCCATGTTCGTAAGTCCCCACGCTCTCAGGACTTTAAGTCACCCATATGGGACCCACTACAGGCAGGTAGATTAACTAGATATATACATGTATAGTCAAAATAACTGTTAGGGGGGGGGGGGCACTATTCAATCTCCCGGGGGGGGGGGGGCTGGATTATTTATCCGCGCCCCGGTGGTGCTCTGAAAATGTAAAATTTAATTAGTGGTTGTATAGGTGTATGGGTCTTCAAATATATTATTTATTTCATAATTAGCTTGCCCAGGGTTTTATTAAAAAAATACTCCACACCCCCCACCCCAAACCCGGCTATTGAATGGTAGCCCTCTAGAAATGTGGGCCTATCTTCAGGCCTATTCTATGAAACGCAGCACTTGACGTCACCGGGAACCCTTTTGAATGGCCACTCGGTGAAAAATAATATAAGACCACTTCTCTTATACTTCATTGTATTAGTTAGCTCGGTGAGAACATTGGAGGCCAAGGCTATTTAATTTCCCAGAATAGGCCTATGATAGGCCTACAGGTGGAGCGTGTGCTATTTATAGGCCTATGAGTCCAGTGTCAGAAACACTGCGCTGTGGCAGCATCAAAGCCAACACACGTGCTGACAAGTGAAATTCACCCAATGCTGTCTCAATAGGCTGGGCCAGCATCTCCACATCTGGCACAACATTGAAATGACGTTAGGGTAAACTGATGAAGTCTCCTGTCTGCACACGGACGCTTTGACTTACAGGCCTACATGTGCACAAAGGTGGCCTAAAACCCCATTCATTTCATTTTTTTGACTTGCAAACGCCGCACGCATATAGAAGAGGCCTATATAGACCTACCGACACAAAATGTATTAGGCCCCTATGCCCTATTCATTGATATAGGGCCTATTAACAAAAACAAAATTTGGGCCTACACGACAAGGCCCTATAGACTAAATATATAATTTACCTATTTTCAACGTTTCGGGGTCGAGGGGGTAATTCAGATTGGTTGTGGGTTGAGGGTTGAAGGTCGAGGGTTGTGGGTCGAGGGGGTCGAGGGTGATATAAAGGTAACCGGTAGACTCACATGTGTAAGTCTAATCGCCCACACGCTAGAGGCTACAGTGTAGTGAAGTAAAACAACATATTTGACATAGGTGTGTACTGCAATTCATTGTTTTTATTTGTGGCCGAACTCAGTGAGCAACTTCAAAAGGTGGACAAACATATATTTTTAGTGACTCTTGTGGTTTAGAGATTGCTTGTGATGCGATTCCTCATATTAATACGCCACTTAGTATTTCTTTTGTGTTTTCGGTGAATTACAAACACAAAATCAACCGTTGTCAGGAAAAAAAGCCACATAATAAATTTTCAGAAATAATTCATACCTTCCTGACCACAATAACTAGCGGGGTTTGGCAAAAATAAAATCATAATAGTCCAAACTTTTACTGAATACATTCCAAGTAGACCTAATTAGCTGCGTGGGACCTTGATAGTGATTGAATGAGAAACATCTCTCGTGTTTTCACGTTGATGTCGAGAGACAATGCGAGATATTTCAACCAATCACGTCAGTCAGCAGTCAGTGGTGATGATGATTGGTTTAGGGACATTGAACAGCTGTCAATCAAATCTGTGCCACAACTGAAATTTCTGACGTCACAGTAGGTTTGACTATATAAACCGTCTCGCCACAGCATAACAGGGCCTCAGATGGCCGGAAATATCCACCCAACTATTGCTTAATACTGGGCCAGCGTTGTCAGCATTATTTTGTCTAACATTGGGCTAGCCAGTTTTGTGCAAAAATCTGCTGCTTGTTAATATTTGATGAATCAGAGGAGACTGATTGTAATCAGGTAATAGGGCCTATACAAACAACAGAGTGGGCGTGGTTTGTAGTATATAGGCCTACTCCTCTGGCCCCTCTAAAGCTCACTTGTGAGGAAATGAGCAGATACTGCCATTTCACTTTGCACGTCAATAAACTTGAGCCATTAGGGGGCCACCATTCAATATCCGGGGAGGGGGGACTAGAGTTTTTGAATTTCAAATTTTACTACATGTGTATATGGTACAGTTATTAAAGTACATTATTTATTTCATGCAGAGTCTGCCCGAAATTATTTATTTCAAAAATACTCCAGCCATCCCCCTGGAGATTGAATGGTGGCCCCCTTATATATTTACATTTGCATTTTCATTTACTACTGCTTCCAGAATCACCCGCAAGAAAACCTGTAGTAGTGCAGTTTGATCCCTCCAGTTTGTTATACATGCATTCCACCGTGACAAGAAGACGTTTTTTTTGCAAATACCGTTACTCGTTCCTACAAGTTAAAAACTCGTCCTCACACCATACGTAACGCGTTCCAACGACATACATTACTCGTTCATATGTTAGTCGATCCCACGACATATATGTTATAATTTGGTTCCCACGACTTGCATGACTTGTACTCACGAGTTAGTAACCCATTCCCACGACAGACATAACTTGTACCCGCGACTTAGCAACTCGTTCCCATAAATCGTTCCCGTCTGATAAAAGTTGTTGCATGCCGTACCTATGAAATGTATTCCGCACAATAATATATTTCGTCATCGAGTAGGCCTATTCCGATTTCCTATGCGCACAGGTTGTGCAACCATTCTTGGCAGCAGACACACTTGAACCAATGAGAATTAACGGCTACTCAGAATAAAAATGTCATCCGGCTAAATTACACTGTGATTTTATATGTAGGGCTAGATAATTTGTATTTGTCACGAAATATCAATAACATATGCTGTAATTTCTGCCTCCCCTGGTAGATGAATGTTTAATTATAAATGTATAATAATGATAAGTCAAATATGATTTTGACGTCATTCTTGCTTATAAGTGGCCCCCTAAACATAGCCAAATTATCAAGCCCAACACAACTTTCATTGGAGTCCATACTGATGATTAATACAAAATCTATCAAACTCTATTTCAATTTTCTCTTGAAAACGGGAATATAGTATTACATAAAACATTATGTTTCTCGTGTTTTATGCAATGTGAAATAAGCTTCATAGGCATATGGCCTCTGGTAGTTAAAAAACGAGTTATTAGGAGAAGAGTGTCACGTAATTTTAACTCATTCAAAGTCATGCACATTTACTTGATCGAAACGATTAGGGCCTATGTGCATGTACACAGTAAATACTAACAGTGAGTATGGGCCATTTAAAAAAAAAGCAATAACGGTCAAGACATTTAAAAAAAAAAAATTGTGATTTTGTGAATTTAAATGTTATGTATGCATATAGGATACTATGCCAAGCATCAGTGTGCAATATCCAAGCAGCATGCTATATATTAGCACTTTTAGAGACATTAATATAAATCTTTTTTTTTTGGCATTACCGGTATGGCTTAAATAGTAGGCAATTTTATAACAGCAAAGACAGAACATTAAACGGTAAAGACGGTTTTGCAACAAAGATGTTGCTGTAACGATGAAGAAAAAAATTATTAAATAAATAGGTGATGTAAGCTTTATATAGCATGCCTGGTTTTCAGCATAATTGTATGCATACTTCCACACCTTATGACTAAATGAACATTGAATAACCAAAGAAATTTATTTTTAAAATAGTATTTGTCTTTACCGCTTTATGCCGGTCTTTATCGTTTTAATGGTAAAGACAAATTATTATAACGGTAAAGACACACTATTTGGCATAAAATAAACATTTTACAAGATATGTGTATATTTTTGACTTCACAACGTTGTTTTCTTCATGTACTGATGACAAGAATAATCTAGAACAACTATTTAATTTTTTAACCAAGGTTATTAGACACACGGTAAAGACATCCTATTGTTGTGACATTTTATTTGTGACATCCTATTTTCTATGTATTAAAGTTTGCTTCTCTTTTCATATTCTGGACCGTTGAAGATATAGTTTATCGTATATACCACATTGTACTGTTTGTATGATTCAGGAAATTAAAATGTCAATTAATGTGAATTGTTTTGTTCTTGTTACGTCCCAAATTTTGATCTATCCATTTCAGTAATTAATTCCCCCTAGTGTAATTCCATCATAAACACCCCGTAACAACACCTATATGCATTTATCTTTGTCCATAAATCAAATCTTGTTTACTTTAGGAAAAAAACAGTTGGCTAGATCCTGGAAATTATGTCCTAGAGCCAGCTGGTGAATACTTGCAGAAATAATAGGCCTTATCATGGGTTTTTTGTTAACGGTAAAGACATTTGCATTCCAAAACTTGGACCACGGCTTAATATTGAATAACTGGTGATCAGGTCAACTTTTTTATACATTTTTTATTTTATTATGAAGAAAAGACATTTTAGAAATATATAGGGCCAACCTGTCATGAATTGCAATAACGTAATTATATGACATTAACAAGTTTTCAAAAAATCGCAAACCCATTTCGGACACCTCACGGTGAAGACAAATCAAGCATATTATATTGAATAAAAACTTGATTTTCCAAGGTAAATGCTTGTAAAAAAAATCTGAATTCTAAATACATGTCTTTAACTGATTAAATGATAACAATAATGAAATAATGCAAACTTTTTGAAAAAATGTTGAAGACATGTCTTTATCGTTTTTGCTCAAATATTTTGAAAATGGCCCATATAAGAGACAAATATATAGGCCCTATTATGATCAGATCTCTAGAACTATTAAGGTCGCTGACATAGAGGCCACGCCCAATAAGAAATTATAGGCCCCCTATCTAATTAAAAAGTAGGCCCTGCACATCACTGACGGCTGTTGCTGGTGCTCTGGTTTACGCGTCACAGAAAATACAATGTTATTGGTGAATCGCTTACGCGTTACAGAACATAGAATTTGATTGGTAGCCTATTTTGGCTTACGGGTGAGAGAAAAATCCAAGTGATTGGTTCTTTCGTTTACGCGTTCAAAGTTGGTCTACGCGTTGCAGAATATACCGTGTTATTGGTGGATGGTTTGCGCGTCATAGAACATATCGCCTAAAAATATAACGCTATGCCTGTAGCATAGCATAGAGCATATAGAGGTAGACTATATGTCAGACGTAGGCCTACCAACACTATATTAAAACAACAGTGCCAAGGTTTGGCCAAGATCACAAGCATTGGGCCACCGTGATTAAAACAGATTCAAATATCGTGCTTTACCGATGAAAATCTGAGAAAGTACGAGACTTGTCAACCAATCACGTGAGTCAGAGGGTGAGGTATCACACAACTAATTGCACTCCCATAGACATGGTACACTTACATGTAGGCTATAGGCCTAATAGCCCACACGCTAGAGGCTACAGTGTAGTGAAGTAAAACAACATATTTGAAATAGGTGTGTAGCCTACTGCCTTCATTGTCGAAAACCAACTAACAGCCATTGTTTGGATGTAAATGACTTTTATACTTATTTTAAAAAATTTGGTAATCCCGCAGATGTACATTTTATTGCTGATGTTGATGTTTTTGAATCTATTCGTTTATATGACAACGGTGTACTTGTTGATTCAACTGACGAAATGAATGTTCCTATCACAGAAAGTGAAGTTATAAAAGCGATAAAACAGTTAAAACATGGTAAAAGTTCTGGGCCCGATTTACTCATTAATGATTTTTTTTATCTACACATGTGATATATTAGCTAGTAAAATAACAGCTCTTTTTAATGTTATTCTTATGAGTGGTCACTTTCCAAAAAGTTGGACCGAAGGGGTCATTTTTTGGTAAATTATTTACACGAGTTTTAAATAATCGCTTAACATTTTGGGCTGAAAGTTATGGAATATTGATTGAAGAGCAAGGGGGTTTTCGCGAAAAAAATCTACCATTGACAACATATTTGTACTCCACAGTTTAATTAATCTGGTAACAGAGAAAGGGGGTAAAGTTTATACAGCTTTTGTAGATTTTAGAAAAGCCTTTGATTATGTCAATAGGGACTGTCTATGGTCTAAGCTAATTACATCCGGTATACGTGGGAACATTTTCAATATAATTAGGAGCATATATAATGAAGTTAAATCAAAAGTTAAATATATGGGAAATACTTCTGAAACTTTTGAAAGTTTTCTGGGGGTTAGACAAGGAAAACGTTTATCACCATTTTTATTTTGTATGTTTGTCAACGACCTTAAATATTGTTTGGAGTCTAAGGGTGTAGAAGGTGTTACAGTTGGTGATTTAAAAAACTATGTCTAATTTTATACGCTGATGACTCAACACTGATATCAGCCAATAGGGTTGTCTTCAAGACTCTTTGGACTGTTTATATGACTATTGTACTAAATAGGGACTATTTGTAAATGTAGACAAAACAAAGGTGGTTATATTTCGAAAGGGTGGTGTATTATCTCGTGATGATTTTTGGTTTTATGGTGACACTAACCTTGAAATTGTTGATGTTATCAATTACCTTGGCCTTAATTTATCATACACTGGAAAATTTTCATGTACTCAAAGAAATATTGCTGATAGGGGTTTGCGTGCTTTCTATGCTTTAAAACGTGACGTACACGAATTGGTGAACCCCAGCGCTCCTATGTTATGTAGGCTTTTTGATAAACTTGTTGCTCCGGTCATTTTATATGCGTCTGAAATTTGGGGATTCCACGCTTCTTTAGCAGTTGAGAGAGCTCATTTGAAGTTCTGTAAATGGTTATACAAAGTTCCAAACTGTACCACTAATGAAATGGTCTATGGAGAACTAGGACGTTTTCCAATGCTCATCAACAGGAAAATTAGAATTTTAAAATATTGGGTAAAAATTGTTAACGGTAAGGCATGCCCATTGGTGAAACAAATGTATAATGTTTTGTACAATGCAACTCTAAGTGATAATCGTGTAATCAATTGGGCAAGTCTGGTTAAAAGTCTAATCAACAGTCTAGGGTTTGGACTCGTGTGGACCGAACAGTTTGTAGCGAGTGAGCTTTATTTTATAACTTCGTGTAAGCAAAGATTGTGTGACCAGTATGTACAGCAATGGTTCGGAATTATAAGCCAAAGTTCGAGTTGTATGTTGTATAAGGATTTGCATATATCGTTTTCCTTTTCTGAGTATTTGAATATAACTATGCCACTTAAACACTTACAAAATTTCGTACAAAAAACCACAGCCTTCCTAATGCTTAATGCACGTTTATGTAGTACATGTGGCGTCCTTGGCGACGAATACCATTGTATTTTTGAATGTCCGATATCTGACAGATTTAGACATATTCTACCCAAACACTTTGTAACTCGGCCAAACATGTTTAAACTATTAACTTTATTTACATCCACTCATGGACCAACAGTGAGAAAACTATTTTTTTGTTTTTAGTAAACCCTCTATATTCTTTGTGATTTATCATTATTATTATTTTTTTTGTTGTTAATGTTATCCTCCAAATAATTTACTATGTTCTTTTTTCTTTCCTCAATTCTCACAATTATATAGAACGGGCTGTTCTATGTAGGCCTATTTGTAGTTTTTTAATACCTGTCGTCTTCTGGACGGGTACTTCGTTTGTACATATAGCAGTGTTTGTATTATTGTTATTTTTGTATTGTATGCTCACAGACTGTAATGTCTAATGCTAATAAACTATATTATTATATATTATATTATTATTAATATTATTTTATTGGTGGCCGAACTGAGTGATCATCTTCAAAAGGTGAACCAAACTCTCGTGATTTAGAGATTGCTTGTGATGCGATTCCTCATATTAATCATGTTAATACTCCACTTAGTATTTCTTTTGTGTTTTTATCGTATTATAATGTCACTTAAAAAACCTTTTGTGCCGAAAAGTGACGTAAAGCAAAGATTTACTACTACCACTACGCCACTTAGTATTTCTTTTGTCAGGAAAAAAAACCACATCATTAATTTTCATCAATAATTCTTAACTTCCTGACCACAATAACTAGCGGCTTTTGGCAAAAATAAAATCATAATAGTCCAAACTTTTACTGAATACATTCCAAGTAGACATAATTAGCTGCGTGGGACTTTGATAGTGATTGAATGAGAAACATCTCTCGTGTTTTCAAGTTGATGTCGAGAGACAATGCGAGATATTTCAACCAATCACATCAGTCAGCAGTCAGTGGTGATGATGATTGGTTTAGGGATAATAAAGAACTGTCAATCCTCTGTCACAACTGAAAATTCTGACGTCACAGTAGGTTTGACTACATAAACCGTCTCGCCACAGCATAACAGCGACCTCAGATGGCCGGACATATTCACCACCAAATTATTGGTTAATAGGGCCTACTGCGCCAGCGTTTCCAGCATTTGTCTAACATTGGGCTAGCCAGTTTTGTGCAAAAGTCTGCTGCTTGTTAAAAATCAGAGGATACTGATTGTAATAGGGCCTATACAAATAACAGAGTGGTGGTGGTTTGTAGTAGGCCTATAGGCCTACAATATAGGCCTACTCCTCTGGGCCTATAGATCTATTTATAAAGCTCACTTGTGAGTGAATAAGCAGATACTGCCATTTCACTTTGCACGACAATAAATTTGAGCCATTATTATGCGTAGCGAAATAACATATTATATTTACATTAAAATGATATCTCTATCACTATTGCTTCCAGAATCACCCGCAAGGAACCTTGTAGTAGTGCAGTTTGATCCCTCCAGTGTGTTATAGCCTACATGCATTCCACCGTGACAAAAAACGTTTTTTACAAATATCGTTACTTGTTCCCACAACTAACAGGTTAATAACTCGTTCCCACACCATACGTAACGCATTCAAACAACATAGGCCTACATTACTCGCTCGCACAGCATATATGTTAGTCGATCCCACGACACATGTTACTCGTTCCCACGTCCGTCTCTGTTCTCACGGGTTAGTAACCCGTTCCCACGACATACATAACTCGTACCCACGACTTAGTAACTCGATCGTTCCCATAAACTCGGTCCCGTTTGATAAAAGTTGAGGCATGTCCCCAAGAAGGCTTCGATCGTAGCCTACCTATGAGATATATATCCGCACAATGATATTGTGACGAACACGCGCCAAGGGGGGCTCGATCATTTTTGAGTTATGGACTGGTCCACGCCAAAATCTTTAAAAAATCGGTGATTTTATTTCGGCTTCTTAATATGATCATATATAATGTAAACATGTCCATAGACAAAAACAGCAATTTTTTAAATTTTTCTGCTGCGCATTCACCAGTTAGGCTAGATATAGAGACGAAATTCCTGATTTCTAATTATTGACAACCATGTCAAAAATTAGAAATACGTGAATTTCGTCTCTATATCTAGTCTAACTGGTGAATGCGCAGCAGAAAAATTAAAAACTTTTGCAGTAGCCTACTAGTCTATGGACATGTTTACATCATATGGTCATATGAAGAAGCCAAAATAAAATCACCGATTTTTTTATGATTTTACCCTGGGTCAGTCCCTTCAATATGCCAGTATTTAATTGATGTATCAGTGTGCTCTATGTTAGAGTGAGTGTTGAACCAGGATAATAGTGTTATTCCTTTGTCCTTGACCTTTATGCTAGATCTATTGTACCGTAGTCAGTATTATTTCTAGACTAGGCTATATCAATATCAATATCAATTTGTCGCAGGTTCCTAACTGAAGAATGTAATAATTAACACACTGGGTTGAATTTGCCCCTGATAATCTAACTTTATTTTATCTTATTTTTAACACATGTGGGCCTATAGGTTTGAGTTATGATTTTAAAAAGTGACAGTATTAACCAATATTCTACTGAATACTCTATTACCGGTATATTGTCTACTCCACGGCAGCAAAATAATGGGGAATGTGTAGGCTATTTAATCTAGGTCTATTCGTTACCCCGATCTCCCCTGATGCAAACTTTAGACATCTTATGAAATTATGCATCCGACATTACCGACAGGCATCTACATCGATCGAGGGTTATTCGTTATGCGGCCCCTCAGATCCCAATGCACAGCTCAAGCCCACGTCTTAGTGTAGGGATCATTCAATTTTCAATTTAAAATAAACTGCGAGCCCCTCCTGCTCATCCTTGAGAGATGAGGTCTGCCCCCGGGGGTTTGCCCAGTGTGCAACCAGCCCCTCATCTCTCCGGAGAGATGAAGTTCATTTATGCAACCAGGGGCCCATCCCACAAAGAATCTTAAAATTTAAATTATCTTAACTTTCTCTTATTTGCATTAGAAAAGTTAAGATCATCTTAACTTTTCTAATGCATGATCTTTAGGCTACTTTTCTAATGCAAATAAGAGAAAGTTTAGATAATCTTAATTTTAAGTGTGCAACAGCCCCTCACCCCTCCTGAGAGATGAGGTTTAGCCAGTGTGCAGTGGACCCCTCATCCCTGACTCGGCCTGAGAGATGAGGTTCACCCAGTGTGGAGTGGGCCTCTCAACCCCCAGAGATGGAGTATGAGGTTTATCCAGTGTGCAACCAGCCTCTTATCCCTCCTGAGAGATGAGGCCTACTCATTGTGCAGTGGACCCTTCATCCTAGCGCTGACCAGTGTGCAGTGAGCAGGCCCTGATTCGTGAGTAATAACTAGTGTACTGCGAGCCCCTCATCAGCAAGAGTTGAGCTAGATTGTCATATTTCTCCTGTAATAAAACTACACAATCAGGCAAAAATAGCCATTCTTGTATCCTCGATATATATGTCCATGAGATGTCAACATATATGTCCATAGACTGGAGTTGTGAAAGTTTTTTATTCTGTGTTGCGCATTTACCAGTTAAAAGAGAAATGAGGACAATATTTAATTTCAGACATGCATGTCCAAAATAAGAAATACAAGAATAATTGATAAACGGGGTTTTTGGTACACTTACTACATTGCCACAGCAGCCCAAAAAGACTTAAACAATTCTAGTCTATGGACATGTTCACTAATCATGGACATATTATTCTGATGACTACGATTGACGATTGACTAGGATTATTATGCTACTGCTCTGTTTCTGAAACAAGATTCTTTTATGACGTCATAACGTTAGTTATCTCCTGCAACCAGACCAGGGGCTCGTATCTGAGCGGTTTGCAGCTGTTGTTAACTAATACCCTAAGTAGGGCCGAGGGCCATTCATTTTTGTGCTTGGGACTACGTCTTCACGCGGATTGCAACAGATCACGTTACCACCCCCTCTCGTGACATTCTTGCCACATAGATCCCAGTAAACACAGAATATTTGTATCACATTTATACAATGTTGGACCAACGTTGGGGCGGCATTGTATAAATGTAATTACAAATGTTTTGTGTTTACTGGGATGTCGCTCAAATAAGATCACATTCTTAAGTTAAAGTATATAGCCTGGGTCCATCTATTCAAAGTGTGTGGCCTGGGGCCATCTATTTGAAGTGTGTGCAGTCTGGGGCCATCTATATATCAGGTGTGTGGCCTGGGCGATTTAAGCATGATTTTAAAGCATAAGTATCCTAATTTGGATGGCTCCAGGCCACACACTTTGGAATTGATGGCGTAGTAAAATATTGATTCGAAAGTAGTTCTCAGTTTATAAGATAGCCCTGGGCCCTAGTTGAGAGTAGAATAACAGGGACTGCGAATGGTCTCCCCAAATCACTGAGATCTCTGGGGCTCGTCACAAACGGGTTAAGGAGCTAAAATGAAAATGATGATTTTTAGCCTGACAGAGTCGCTTTAACATTCCGATGCCTAGAGTATCACGTGTCTTATTTAATAAACCTTCTGCGGACTAGAGTATCACACATTTCTAGGGTCTAGATTATAATATATGACTCATGTATTGACACTGTGGGAACTAGACTATATATGTGACATGACTGTATTATAATCCAGTTAAATCAATATCCAATATTAAACTGCCCCCGTATATTCGATAACATATAGATATAATGTATGTATACACTATTAATATTTACTAATCCTCTGTGGACTAAAGTATCACATATTTCTAGGGTCTAGATGATCATAGGCGAAAAGCGCCACACTGATAAAACGTAGAATTACTACATGCTCACGCAGCTACAACTCTGACTCGCGTTCTAGATTATCATGCTCTCAGAGAAAGTGCCCATTCTATATACATGTAAATATAACACAAGGCAGATTTCACATCAACTGGGTTTTATTTGCACAACCGGTTTCGGCCACTTAGGCCTTCATCAGGTACATCATTGAAAGTAATAAACAATACAGCTCATATTTATAGACTTGTATGCGCCCATTCACAGCAGAACAATCCGGCGCCAATGAATGATCAGATTGATCAATCGTTGTGGACTGAGTTAGTTGCGTGAGCTAATTCTAGTGGGGTTAGATTTATTTCGCATCCGGTTAGCTATCTGCAATTGTAAACTGTGCGAGCTTAAATGAATACTAACATTATAGGCCCCTTAGTGTAGACAAATAGCAACAGAAATTCAGTTATATCTAACAAGGCAATTTTCAAAATAACCTCACATGCTGTGAAACAGGTAATGGTAATTAATCATTATTAAAGAATTAATGATTATTATATTAACAATGATATAGTATGTTTTACCACGTGTCGTAATCAGGTGGTAATCTATCTATAATTTTTAGAATGTTTTCTTCATTTGTACTTGAACGTTCTTGTGGGCGATATTTTTATTTTAACAGCAAGATTTGGACCAATATTGACAGTTGTTAAACGCATTTGACATGGCTCTTTAACCCTTCTAGCGCGGGTCCTGAGATATCTCGGGATAAAAATATGTCCCGCTGTCGGATATCTCGAGGCAGAGTGTTCTTTTAGTATTTGTGTCTGTAAAATCAATGTGATCCGGCAATCATTGGGGTAACCTTGTTTTGGCCGATAAAAGTTTGTTTCTCTTTTGTTTGTGCATGAATTTTACCCAATAATATTATTTGGGGCGATGTAGGGCTGTCATTCTAATCTAAAGAGATTCTTTTAGAACGAAAAATTCAAAATGACCGCCATAAAGTCAATTATATTATCATAACTTTCTCAATAGTTAAGATAGAAATTTGATTTTTTTACCAAAACATATATTTTTGTTATCAAGGAATACATTACAACAAACGATACCTTCCTTTGGCATCATCATCATGCTTAAAATGCTATATTAATACTTAGATGACAGATATCGCAGCAGTGCGGATTGCACAATTGCATACCCAATCACTACGCTTTTACTACCTATCATCAATAAACTAATAAACTTGATATTCTACATCACCTTGATATATATACGTCACGTTTCTTTTAGGCGTTATCCATGCAGTAAAGCACAACGTCAACTCATGTCAACCTCCATACTCAATTATGTATCAATCTGTTGCGATGGAAGCCCAAGCTGATGCTACATGCTGCTGCATAATTGTAATCTTGCTTGTTCACTTGAGCCTTGAGGAAAGGGGTGTGAGAAGGGCAAACGTGTGGGTATTACCCCTCCCAATATTAGCACTGTCCTAGATTTCCTAAAAAATGTGTTTTTAAATGATACCCGACCAAAAATGTGTCACTATCAGTCCTTTCTAGTAGATGACTGCACCACTAACTAAGCTTGAAATTGATTAAAAGTGGGTTTTTTCAATATTTTATGCGAGTTTGACTTGAAATGACCTTGATGTGATACTGTTGGTGCATGTCTTCAGGCAAATCGGACATTACAAAATATTCTGATTTTTTTCTAACTCCTGTTCCCAGGAATTCAGCGGTGAGAATGCAAGTGTGCCTAGGAGTTCAGCGTTAAAAGGGTTATTCAGTTATTTGTTTACCGTCAATGACAAAGTGGTCTGGAAATTTTGTTTGGTCAGTTTGTTTGTGTAATATTTCATGGCAATTTTAATGCCTCACCCAGACTGCCAGCTAAATATCACGGTGTTCAGCTCACAGGGACCATGAGGATAATAGGGTATTATCCAGATAACCATTGCTAGGTGTTGTTTTTGGGCATCCAAGCGTCAAGGCGCTACTTTCATCGTAGGTGTGAAAGGTCTGTCAGTGATCGGAAGGGTTAAAAAAAATTGACCCTTGATGTACAAGGTGGTCCGCTTAGCGAGGTTGAGACTGGTTGGTGCAAAGAATGTTGTCCGAGTCCCGAATAGCGGGGTAGTCAGCTAAGGGTCAATCCCTAAGCATTACGTCAATGGAAAATAGTGGTCCGAGACGCGAGGTGGTCTGCTTATTGAGGTGGTCCGGAACCGAGGTTATACTGTATATATATGGGAAATATATTTGAGTATATTTACATAAATCATATTTTTGAATAACATATAAAGATAATGTGAGGTATTTACATACCTATACATAGTAATTTGGTAAATATGACAACTATATACATACATACATTCTTTACATTTGTGTGTACAACTATAAGCACAATTGAAGACACAAAAAATACAACCTACAGTCTGTTTCACCAGATCTTGGGAGTAGCCTTTTTTAATTTGCTTGGTCGCTTTAAAAATTTTTTTATCAAAATATTTCTCGGATTATTTTTTCATCTTCCCCTAACATCCCTGAAAATCTGGTTGAATTTAGTTGTGTATTTTCTAAGTTAGACCATTTGGCATGTAATATAATTTCTGTTTAACGTTAATGGTGTTAAAGAGAGCTGTAATTTAAAAAAAATATAACATGCCAAAAGGTCTAACTTCGATAATACACAAAAAATCCACCAAATTTTTAGGGAAGTTGGGGGAAGATGAAAAATGATCCGAGAAAATTTTTGTTAAAAATTTTAAACAGCGATCGAGCAAATTGAAACTGGAACAACTGTGACAAGTAACAGTAATAAAGTTAGGACGTACTTTTTAAACCTTTTTTTACGACATATTTAGACACAAAAAATACAACCTACAGTCTGTTTCACCAGATCTTGGGAGTAGCCTTTTTTAATTTGTTTGGTCGCTTTAAATTTTTTTTTATCAAAATATTTCTCGGATTATTTTTTCATCTTCCCCTAACATCCCTGAAAATCTGGTTGAATTTAGTTGTGTATTTTCTAAGTTAGACCATTTGGCATGTAATATAATTTCTGTTTAACGTTAATGGTGTTAAAGAGAGCTGTAATTTAAAAAAAATATAACATGCCAAAAGTTCTAACTTCGATAATACACAAAAAATTCACCAAATTTTTAGGGAAGTTGGGAGAAGATGAAAAATGATCCGAGAAAATTTTTGTTAAAAAAATTTAAACAGCGATCGAGCAAATTGAAACTAGAACAACTGTGACAAGTAACAGTAATAAAGTTAGGACGTACTTTTTAAACCTTTTTTACGACATATTTGATATTTTTGACATTATTGGCATTATTTGACATATTTGACATTTTTGACATTTTTGACATTTTCGACATTTTTGACATTTTTAACATTTATAATATCTTTGCCATATTTGACATTTTTGCAGTTTGAAATTTTTAACATTTTTGATATATTTGTATTTTTTGCTAATTGTGACATATTTGACATTTTTGACACATTTAACATTTTTTTCCATTTTTGTCATTTTTGGCATTTTTTTTTTTGACATTGTTGCCATTTTCGCCATTTTTTCCATTTTTGACATATTTAAAAATTTAGACATTTTTTACATATTTGATATGTTTGACATTTTTGCTATTTTTTACATATTTGACATATTTGACATATTTGACATATTTAACATTTTTGCTATTTTTACCATATTTGACATTTTTGACATTTCTGAAATATTTGACATATTTTACATTTTTCACATTTTGCGACTATTTGCGACTATTTGCGACTATTTGTGACAATTTGTGACCGACTAACCTTTCTCACTTTCTCCTTTCTCTCTCCTCCATTGTCATATCATTCATCTCACCGACCTCAGGAGGTTCTCCTGGCCCAGTTTAGCCTATATGTGCACAAAGGTGGCCTAAAACTGCTTTAATTAATTCCCCTCTGTAATTACAACTCTTATTTTAATAGTTAAATCTAGCATTTGAATTGTTTCTACTTTTTGTATCAAACAATCAATGTTGGTTCAATGCTGGGCCACTGTTTGTGATGCTGGTCCGTCACTGAAGCATTATTGGATATATGTATTTTAATTATTACCCCCTGGTTATCAGAGGTTTAAGCCGATCGACAAGCCCAGTACTCTACTCCCCTATAACGCGGCGTCCAGATACAGGCCCGGCGGAAGCAAAGTAGAAGTGGTCCGGTTTTGATAGGGCCTACAGCCTGTTCTAGGGGTCAGCAGGCATGCTCTCCCTGGGAAATTTTGAAGAAATAAGTGCTGTGAGAGCCATTTTCCTGCATTTTGACTGAGCTGGACCCATTTTGACTGGCGATTCTCCTTACAATTGATCAATGGGCTATCAACCAGCATGTACATCATTGAAACAACATTGATCCACAAACTGGATTTATAGAATTACGGATAAATCCCGATCCGCTGCCGAGATCAGCAAAAACAATTTACCCTGGTTCCTGTATACCGGTAGGCCCCCTACCTAAGGATCATTGTGCCAAGGTTTGATTTTGATTACTTATAAACTGAGTGAGAAATAGCGTGGCAAAAATCTGCAATGGTTGATCCATATAGTGGATCTATAAAAATCGGATTAAATCCAGATCCACTGACTGGATCAGCGAAAAAAATTACCCTGGGACCTGTATACTTAAATGGGATCATTGTGCCATGCCCAAGGTTTTTTTTATTGATTGAAATGCATAGTACAAATGGTGAACATGCAGTATTACTAAAATAATTCATGTATATATTCATAAGAAAACACATTGTTAGAACCAGTGCTGGTCCGATATAACATAAGCAATGAAGATGGAAAATTTTATATAATATCAGCATTTACAGACAAGAGGGTCACTGACCCAGTGCTAAATCAATTCTGGAACAGCGTCACAAACATGTACCGACCCAGAATTAAAGCATGCCAGTGTCTCTCTATACAGTAGGCTACTGGGTATTTTCCAACGCCGAACAAGTGTCGTTCAAATGCTGGCCCAGCGTCTACAATACTGGGCCAACCCAAAAAAAACACCTGCTCGCGGCTCGTGCTTGCCGGCGAAGTGTGATATCTCAGCGCTGACCCAGCAAACACGAGGCGCCAATCCAATGCTGAGACAATGTTGTGCCGACAAAGACAGCGTGCCAACACTAGGCCTACACAACACTGGATCAAAGCCCCGTGTTTATCAGCCAATCGTCTTGATTCCAGTCCACAACCACTTGATTCAAAGTCTGTGTCGGACCCATGCTGGGCCACCGTATAACGTATAACCGTATAACGTTGTTATAGATGCAACAAAATATCCAAGTCAGACCACTAGCACATTGTTTACTATTTATAGAACTGCATGACCACTATCAAATAATTTGATAATAAATTAATTACGTTACATAATTCACCTATAATAATAGGGCTCAGCTGCAAACACGAGGCGCTGAAAACAAAACCGCTTCAGTGGTGTGCCACCTGCTACGACGCTGGCCCAACATTAAAGCAACACCATGTCAAAGTCTCGTGATTGCTGGACAGTGGAGGGTGTGCCAAGCCCAAGGTTTGAAGTAGATTAATTAGGCTACTTGTATATTGAGTGAGAAATAGCAGCCAGAGAAAGATAATAGGCCTATACCTAAAGTCACAATAAAAGTGCCCTGCAAACACTGTACGTCCCAATAACGTTACGATTATGTTTTACGTTCTAAGGACGTAAATGGGAGTTCACAGAATTACGTCCTAAGTACGAATACTGTTTTACGTCATAACGTCCCCACAACGTAGGCCTACAGCATTTCGTACTTAGGACGTAGCTCTGTGAACTCCCATTTACGTCCTTAGAACGTAAATCATAAATGTAACGTTATTGGGACGTTCTGGCGACGTTAGGGTTATTATGACTACGTCCTTAGCACGTCCTCGTTACATTCATCCATGAATGACGAAAATGGGACCTTAACGAACGTTATATCACGTACAGTGTTTGCAGGGTGATCAACCAGGATCGCATGTTTTTCGCAGATTTCTCAGTCAATTGTCAACCGATTTTCATAAAATTTTGTAACAATCATATTTCAGAAGAATCCCAATATCCCTAGAAATTTTGTAAAATTCTATATCGTATTTTAAAAGTTAGACCATTTGACATGTAATAAATTAAAATACGACGTCCCTCTATAAAGCCATTAAACTAATTCTAGAATTTTATCACATGTCAAATGGTCTAACTTTTGAAATATTAAATATAATTTTGCGAAATTTTAGGATTTGAATGTTAGGATTTGAATAGAAAATGGCCTTTGCAAAATTTCAAGAAAATCGGTTTAGAATTGACGGAGAAACTGCCGAAAATCATGCGATCCTGGTTTAATGTGACGCCCAGCAGGCAATTTTTCGCATGTGACGTCGTTTCAACGTGGATATGAGGTTGAAATCACGTTGCGACGTCGGCTAACCTCAATACAACGTCACATCGATGTCGTATTTCTGACGTCGTTTTGACAAGAAAAAACGACATCGTTACAACGTCGTATCGACGTCATGCTTGAAACGATGTTGAAATTAGGTTGAAATCACGTTGCAACTGGGGCCAGTTGCAGAGTCAGCTGGCCCCAGGCTGATGCAGGTGCCAGGTGGCACATACTCCACTCCTAGATGTAGTCACTCTTGACATCACCAGAGAGAACATCCGGGACAGTTGATTGCGCAAATCATTCAGTGCAGTGCCACTTGCTTGGTCAGTCATGTATCAGTTATTCTGTAGTTATAATAATTTTAAAGGTCGTTACAATTTACTACAATAATCTGTTTTAACTAGTTATAGACTAAATCATTAAGAAAAATATTGCAAACATGTTTTGTCTTTATCCAGGAAGCGAACGGCTGTTGTGTGCGAGTGGACAGATTTCCAAACCCATCTGGCTGGGACACGTTCTTCATTCCGCCATTTTACTGAACTTCCCAATTACGTGGTCGCCAAGCGCGTGTGCATCGTTGTTTATGTCTTTGTCGCGTCAGTTAGGTAAGCTATTCCCAGGAATTCCTGCAGGCGCAAGAGGGTTGACACTTTCAAGATGACTTCTGAAGTGTGTGTGGGTGGGGGGTGGGGGGGGGGAAACTCGGGGTAGACTAGCCTAGCCTAACCTAACGGTAGACATGGACATGTCACATGGTCATGGACATGCCATGCCATGGCATGGTACTAGACTAGACCCCTATTGGTAGGGTGGTCAACGAAATTTTCAAAATTGTCAGATCAATCACAAAATTATCAATAAATAAGCTCAAAAGATGCGTCTTGTGCCCCTGATGACAATGCTTTTTATTTTGTCTTGTTTGATTAAAAACTCTAAGTTCTAACGTTATAAGATACCCGCCGTCAGATTAACTTGTATCGCATGTTTTTCACCTATTTCTCAGTCAATTCTCAACCGATTTTCATGGAATTTTGTATTGACCATTTGCGAGTCACTCGGCCACTAGTCTACCGTGGAATTTTTATCGGAAAATATTGTATAGCTAAAAAGTTAGACCATCTGGCATGTAGTCGAATGCAATTCGGGGCCAAAAACAAACTTTAATTTAACCAGATTAATGGGTTTATAGAGGGACGTCGTAATTTCAAATTTACTACATGTCAAATGGTCTAACTTTTTAACTAGACTACATAATATTTTTTTATGAAAAATTTCACGGCAGTCGCCGCGTGACTCGAAAATAGTCCTTGCAAAATTTCATCAAAATCGGTTGAGAATTGACTGAGAAATCGGCGAAAAACATGCAATACAAGTTATTCTGACGGCGGGTATAAATGTTTTTTGAGTTAGTCTACCAACAATTTTATAGCGTAAAATTGGGGGTTTATCATGTAGGCCTAGGCCTATGTAGGGGAGAGTGGGGCATGTCCACACACCTAACATACTTGTCTAATATCAGATGGATTATTAATAATAAACATCAAATACTATTGTGTAAATATGAGTTTACAATATACCTTGTTAATTCTCTAGACCAACCTCAGATAAATTTCATTGAATTAACACATTCCACTAAATGATGATTTGAGGTTGGTATGCGGACATGCCCCGCACAAGGGGCATGTCCACATGGGGTGTGTGGATATGCCCCACAGTGGGAGGTGGACATACCCCATAGTGATATTAAACAACCCCTGGATTTAATAAAAACAAATGACACACAGAAAAGCATTGAAAATAACAATATGATATATATTTTTTAATATATATAAGTAAAGACAACAAAACAGAGAGCCAGCCAAGGTGAATTTGTTTAAATCAAAGCAGAGCCGGGGAGGGGGGATATGCTAAGGGACTTTGGGTTCAGGGTGTGATCACTTCAGTGTGCAGGCCCTATGTGGGATCCACGCACACACTGTAGCCGCATAGGCTTCTACAACCAGATATCTCACACTCTGCCAACACAGCCCTCATCAGACCTCTGCTCGTTTTTGTCCTATACTGGCCACTGGTGGCCCACTGACTGCAGCCACTGCTGCCAGTGGTGCGCGCCATGCCATCCACCTCCATCCCAGATAGCAATGTGATGGACCTGGGCCACCGATGACCTGCAACTGCTTGCCACTGGTGGCCTACCACACGTATGTCCGGCTGATAGCCGATGGCTCATTAGCCACATTGTTTGACAGTGGTGGGTCACCGATGATCCATCAGTGGCATGGAAATGCCACCCTTTGATTGCCGTCTGAGTGTCGCTGATGGCCGACAGATATGTTTGTCCAACGGCCGATGACAGACTGCCAGCGGGCACGGGCGATGATGGCTGTGGTCAGTGGACAGCGGGCCAAACTGTTAGTGTGTATCCAGCAGATCTCCCACCAAGCCATGAGACGTTGATTTAATGTTGGTTTAATGGCGGCCGAGCGTTGTAGATGATGGGCTAACATTAAACCAGGATTGAGCTATCATACATCCCATTTTAGCCTCCGGAGGCAGGTACAAAACGTAGCTCATCAAAGATGAGACATTGAACAATTTTTTATTACAATGCTGGCCCAGCTTCGGAGATTGAAACAACACTAATACGATGCATGCAGCATTACCGGGGGGGGGGGATTAATAATGCGGACACAACATTGAAACAACACTGAGATCTGATTGTCAACGTTGCACAAACGTTTTACCCTGCAGTCAAGGTGGGAAGCAAACCCTGATTTAATATTAGCAGTTGTATAATTTTATAATAAATACTAACCAAATTAATCAATCACTGGTTAGTGTTTGTGTCATGGGGCATGTCCACACAGGGCGGATATGCCCCACAATGGGGCATATCCGCACTGGGACTGGGGCATATTCGCCCAGGGTGGACATGCCCCATACAGTATTGGACCATCATTCTTGCATTATCAGCCATGACAGCAATGAACGGCGCTATTCACTTCACACATTGATCATATACATCACTCAGCATATGTGGGAACCTTGGTCTGTCAGTACATTAAAAAAGCTAACTAGCTGGAGCCTTCACCACAAGCTATTAAAATAACTTCCACGGACGTTAAAATCATGTTTTGTTTCCAGTAATCAAGACATCATATCTACCCAATTCAAACAACTTGAATAAAAGTATCTCATGTGAAATGTATATCATGTAAACCATATCATTCACCAGCTGGCGCTACATTTAAATATACTGAGACATGTGGACATACCCCAGTGTGCGGATATGCCCCACTCTCCCCTATGATACGGAGTGGCTATCCGTACGACAGAGTTATAATTTCATACAGTGGGATCCCGTCATTCCGTATTTTAAAAGAGGCTGTCCATAGAGTTGTTATTATTATAATGACTCACGTCTCATTAGCCACTGCCCATGCATCAAAATAAAACCTATGAACCTAAAAAAAAACTTAATTTTAAAAAATTACCTATATTTTTCTAAAAACTAGCCTATATAACCTATAAAAACCTATATTTTGATTTTGCTTGAAAAAACCCATTATGTTGAACTAGTCTATATTTTACTTGTGGGAATGTGTTTGTGTCAAATAATTTTCTGTGTTTCAGAAAGAAATGCTATAGATCTATATAATTTAAGTCCTCAAATTAGTCTTGAAATAAATAATTATTTAGGCGTTTCGGCTACATTATCTCTTCAAAAATTTCCAGCCTCGCTTCGCTCGGCATAATCGTTACTAAACCTTGTCTGATATTGGGCTGAACTATGCTGACAGAAAAAAAATTATATATTAAATATATACAGTTTTCACCTCCATAGCTAAACCTCCTCTGGTTAAACATGGCTCCCTACGGTAACTTTCTGCGAACAGTTCGACTTGTTGCCTATACAAGTTTTAAAGACCATACTACATGTATAACCATTATCCCCATAAGCTGATTACCCAGTAAATGACGATGGACAGACCTGTATTAAAGTATGCATTTTGGACACTACGTATTGTACCCTAAATTCAGGTGTGTACTATGCAGTCTACTCCGTGAAATACACTTAGATATGGCTTTTTAATTTTTACATCGCGGGTACATCATCTTCACTTGAAAACCTATAAAAACCTATAATTTTATGTCAAATAAACCTTTAAAAGCCTATATTTTTATAAAATAAACCTATAAAAAACCCTATATTTTGGCCTAAATGGACTTTGAAGCCTGCACTGCCTTTATGATAATGTTAACAGTTAGGCTAGCCTATTGAATATGCCTTGTTGATCAAGACATGATCGATCCCATTTTTAAACACACAATTACTGACCTCCCACTGACCGCCTTAAAATGATAATCATTCAACTCAATACATTCATACCTAGCCTACCTCGGTCACCTGTTTTAAATACATTCAACATACAACAAATGAAATAATTAGCAAGTAAATGTGCTAAGCCATTTCTGCAGATCTGGGGCCGTATTCTTGTACAGATACATTGCTAAGATAAGAACAATTCTTTTCTTAGTTAAGATAAGAAGTTGCGGAACTAAGAAGTTGCGTAAGTGGCTATCTCGAAGAAATGTGGAACATTCTTTGCTATCCAAATTTATTTTCTTTTTTCCTATGACAATAGCGCCAACAACGTCATCGAGTAAGACATCACAAAGCAATCAGTCATGTCAGTGCAGATTCTAGGCCTATGGCTATGCCCAGGCTATGGTGACAACTTCTCTCGCATGAAAACTTCAATGTCGTATACCATAATGAAAAGCATTAGCCTAATATGTACTGACTGTCTTTTGTATAGTGTTCAAATAAATGTAGGCTAAGTTTTACATACATGTGTGTAGTTTTTGGCTGTAAACATGGCTTTCCTGTGCTGTTTTGGCACAAAATACAGTGTTGCGTAAGGTTACGGCACCTGAAGCTGCCGTAAAGTTACGCAATGATATACGCAATTTCTTATCTTAACTTATTTCTTAACTATTTTGAGAATAGAACTTAAGAAACATTCTCAAAGTTAAGCAAATTCTTAGTCTACTTACACAATTCTTATCTCTTTCGAGATTACGGCCCCTGAACAGGCAGTGGCAACTTTCTGTTTTGGGTAACCGGTAGGCCTAAAACACGAAATGCATGGTTAGGCAGAATCGGAATAACCAGCGGTTCGACTTAACACTGGGTATTATCGCTGGTTATTCCGATTTTCAATATGTATGCTTAACCAAGCGTTTCGTGTTTTAACCTTGTGTGCGCAATGACTATAACTTCAACTAGAAAAGGAGTTCCCGAACTCCGAGGCTTATATCTTTTGCAAAGATAACTGTATTGGTCTTCCTCATAGTCAAGAATCTTAAATGTCCAGGATATAATTAAGGAAAGGACGAAGGAGGGAAGTTAAAACATATATTTTCAACGTTTATTCATTCCACCACCATCGCTGGTTTTGGCCAACATCCAATTCTATACTTGCCAGTGAATCGATTTGTGCTGTGCTTGTCTCTACGATATGCACGATGTAGGCCCACCCACCCACTTTCTGTTCAATTATGGGCCAGAGTCACAGCCCATTAGTGGTTCAATTGTGTACGACGCTGGCTCAACACCACTCCAATGCTGACCAAACGCATGATTCTTCTTCACTGGCGTCTTCAGCAATCACTGGACGGCTAACCAATGTTGTTTCAATGTTGATCACACGTGTCTGACGATGGCCCAACAACAACCCAGCATTCTGTATACATAGGTTAACTACTTTGTGGCAATCGCTATAGGGGTGACAATTTCATCCCCCGTGGCCAGAAGGCCATTACCCAGATACATTGGCCCAATTGTGAAATAATGTTGGGCCATCGTCTGAGAC
Source organism: Flabesymbios commensalis (assembly GCA_964017125.1). Classification (NCBI taxonomy): domain Eukaryota; kingdom Metazoa; phylum Annelida; class Polychaeta; order Terebellida; family Flabelligeridae; genus Flabesymbios; species Flabesymbios commensalis. The sequence goes on from OZ024906.1 coordinate 46,834,366, forward strand.
GCTGGGTCAACATTATTCCAACCAAAACCCTTTAAGCTCTTATTAGAGAATTAACCACAAATATAATTGTGAATATTATTATTTCTGAACAAAAGTACTTAACCTAAGGACCTGAAACGTTATATTAAACATGTTCATAAGGACTGGTGTACAGAAATGTCAACCGTTTCCCAAACGCAGCACCCCTCTTTCCCCTAAATAGGACACAAACTCAGGCAAAATAAACTTAATAGTCCTAATAATGGCGACAGGCTATTGTCGAATGTGCTCTTGTTCACGCTCACATTACAGAAAAGAGTCCTTTCAGAAACTGACTGTCCAATAGGACTGAACCGGCCGCTAGCTAAGGTTATGGATCACTGTGTTAATTACCGGTCTTATTAGACGTCGCTAAGGATGCCCACATTATCTTGTAGCTTTGCAAAAGTAGACTTATATCACCCATATTTCCTTAATTATTGGCTCAACTAGAAGCTACACGTAAAATTAAGCGTTGTCTCAAGTATGACTCTATACTGTTTTCAAAGTGGGAGAAGAAGCAAAAGTACCTTGGGCAGATCCGTTCCCGTGACTGATGTAGAAGATGGCAGAACATCGGAGTACAGATCTCCGAGATTTGTCGTACTAACATTTATCTCACGTACATGTAATTTATCAGGGCTCGAAATCGGCCCTATCCGATCCTCCGAGACGACCAATCATCTGGGAAGGACGAGTTCAGTTTCACTTAGCTTGTCCCTCCGGACGAATGCCCCTGCTTGACAATGACAATTATTATGAAGGACAAGTGATATTTTTGGGAAGGACTAGTAAATTTTTAGCCAGTTGTCTGACTGGACAAGTGGAAATCTAGTCCAATTTCGAGCCCTGTTTATAAACTAAACCTTTTCTCCATACTTTGTCAAATGCTTTTACAAGATCAATATAAAACATTTTCAAGATCGACAATTTAGGGTAAGTCCATGAAAATCCTTTCAGGCCTCAACTGGTCCAGCAACTATAATTAAGCTGGCCCAGCATTAAACTGACATCTGCCATAGTGACATTGCCCAATGTTTCCAGTGACACTATTGTGATATAGATTTGGCATTTTGTTTTGGTCATAAATAGATTGTATCCTCCAAGATCCAGTCATGCAGACCCCCTATAGTAGTCACATTTTAGTCATTTCTGCATTGCATGTTTTTTGCTGATTTCTCAGGTCATTATCAACCAGATTTCCATGAAATTTTGTTAGTCTGACGTACTGGTACCGCAAATTGTTTGAGAAATTGCTTGAAGATACCTTCACAGAAGATCAAAATGTGCAATTGTTTGGTTTTCTATTACAGATCCATTTCCAAAACAGGTGTCCATTTGGGACTCGCACCTATCTCCCACCATTCCACCACAAAGAAGGTTTATGAAGTTCCTTGAAAATAGAGACATACAACATAGTGGGAGATATCGGAGTATCTTACGGAGAAGACACAAACCCTTTGATCAAAACAATTCAAGATGGCGCTCAATGTTGATCCGGACAACCAAGATCCATTTTATAGATACAAGATGCCCAGGCTCATAGCAAAGGTAATATGTTCAAAAACTTTGAATAAATGAATGGGTGTAATATTATTAGTGTACTTAGGTACATAGAAACTATTGCTATTCACTACAACATATTGCTCAGATTTTGAATGACTATGTCATACAATACAATAGTGCATTAAAAGACTATCAATATTCAAATCTTATTTGATCCCTGATATGTTTGTTGTCTTCATCATGGAATTAAACATTTTTTATATCGCTAAGTATATCAGGTATATATAAATAAAACTTCTAAAGATTTTAATGCTAAATATATTTCTTTCACAAAATAAAACTTAAGGAATTTCAGTTGAGTCGACGATATCTCTACCTACCAACTGCTTCATTGCTGGCTGTTATTGACTAATCTGTAAGCATATGATATAAATTCTACAGTTACTCTGGTATTTGATTTACCACACCCGACCAGGGTTACTGTGATGACCTGTAATGCCACAAGTTTTAATACAGAATGAAAAAAGAGGGGGCCATGTGGCCCATTTGGTGTTGAAAAATGGAGCCAACATATAAAATTAGGGGCCAATACTAAAAAGGCCCCCCTCTCCCCCCCGGCTCGTCAAATGATTAACACGATAGTGACCACCGGGCTACCAGTATTAAAATTGTGGCAGTCCCAATTTTTTACAGTTAGCCCAAATATGGACTTTGGTGCTAGACACAACTGGAGAAGCGGGTTGAAAGTGAAAGTTTTTTTGTTGCAGAAGTGTTGGGGAGTTTGATGCAGATGTTATAGATAAAGCGTTGAGATGTGTCTCAAATATTACAAGGTTCCCGCTGGTCATTAAAAGTCATTAATATAGTCATTAAATTGAAAAATAGGACTTAACGTCATCAAAAAGTCATTAAATATGATTGCTAGTCATTATAAGGCATTACAAATGAGAAAATCAGACTCTATCCATGAACGATCGTCAGCCAGCCTGTCCTGACACATACTAGTCTTCTGGTAGTGAAGTCAGTGTCACCTAGCATTATTGTCAGAAGGTGCTTTCAGGTCTAACTGTTATTTTGCTTTTAAAATACGACATAAAGGTAAACATGAGTATTAATTTGTTGATTTTTGTCAGTAAAAAGTCATTAAATCCCAAGTGAAAGTCATTAAAAGTCATTATTTTTTAAAAGAGTAGACCTGCAGGAACCTTGTATTAGTCTAACGGGTAAACCTAGGCCTATAGCACACTTTCAACTATCAACAATTTTAAATACTGGGACATTTTAAAAAAAATTTTAGTAAATAAATCTCCCCCCTGCTACATTTGCCATTAAATCAAAGGTATAAGAACAGTCTACCAAAAACGTTTGGCATGGCCAAGAATGGATAACATCTGTTATAATATGCATGGGCACCACAAAAAACAACAATTTATAGTCACATTGTAAAAAGCAGAATGGTTTCACCCAATAAATATTATTATTCTTGCTAAATTATACTGTTGATCTGTACAGGTCTATATAAACTGTCAGTGAAGGCCTATCAGCTCAGTAGGCCTGCCTGCCTCCAAAACACACAGGTCTGCCTGCCTTCCAAGCAGCTACACGCCTTCAGCCTGATATTCCACTGGATGACTTCTCACTATCATAACATAACAGAACACATTCCCAACTAACAGCAGCCAGCCAGCAGATTTCTTCAATTGATTGATCATACACAAACACTTAATACAGTGCATGTGATTGGCTCCCAGAATCATCCAGAAGTAGGCTGGTTCCTGATTGGCCCGCGTCGGTCACATGGGGCAGCCATGTGCACACCACAACAAACCCCGCCGGGCCGGATTATTCATAGGTCTGACACTGTGCTATCGGCACGGCACTGCCTGCTATCGATGATTGGAAGGCCCTGGTGTCTGTTTCCAGGGCTGGCTATCACAAGCAAAAAACTGCCAAAAGGACAATGTTTACCGCTACGCGCCACCGTGGCCCAATGGAATTTTCCACAGTGCGGCAATTGAGCAAATTGTGCGCTAATGGCGCAATCCAGCGGCCTGTATTGAACACTGTAGACAGACAGCAGCCACTATATTGGGCCCTATTTTGAATAACCTAGGTTCTGCCATGATAGCATGTAATGTATCATCCGGCCTATCGTGAAAAATCACAACTTTTAGCAGTTCAGTTTATTGTGGTTTTACATACATGTATACAAGAAATTTGTGTTATTGACAATTTTAGAATCACACAAACAGAATAGTAACTTGAATCCCAGTGTACCGGTACATATTGTGTGAAATTTGCTGTTTGGTAGGATGTTTTTTTTTAGATCTATAACGTTTATTTTTACTTTTGTAACTTGGACAAAGTGCCACAAAAATGTATTAAATGCTTTGGAGAAGTGGCCGACAGTACCAAGGTAACCCGGGTGTGGTAGATCATTTGTTATTAGAATATCTCCACCTATTTTTAATTTTTTCAGGCCATCCTAAAAAAAATGTTAGCTAAAATGCGGGTAAAAATAGCGGTAAAAGATACTGCATGGCCTATTGTGTAGTAAAAGGAAGCATTTCCGCACACACATCCGAATCAGCGCATGAACGAAGATTGTGTTTTCTGTTTCTCAATTTTTTGTCAAAAAAACAACGTGCTTGTGGGAAATAGAATTATTCATGAAAAAAATAATTTATATAGATCAATATGAAAATAAAAACTTTTTCCTACTAACTGTCTCATGGAATTTTTCATACCATGAAATTGAAAACAAGGATATTTTTCAGGATGGCCTCAGCACTAACTTCATAAAATGGTGTTCAGCCTCATATTTAATAGAAGTGGAACATCTTATTAAAAATCAGAAAACTGAAGATTGTATTTCATACTTTCACATCTTTTAGATTTAGCAAAATATACCGAGTCTAGGGTGCTCCTGCAATTATTTCCAGTGTTGTATTTTTAGGCCTCGGCCAAATTTATCGGATACCTTATTTCGTCATGCGGAGCGTCCATCCGCCTGTCCGCCACTTTTAACTTCATATTACTTGTTTCGCATTACTGGGATGCACATTAACAGGTACAGGTCCAGCCGTTTTTAAATGGCAGCCAATTTAAAAAGACTGTGTGTTTATAAGCCCTCGAACGCACTTCCGGCGAGTGTTTATAAACACCCGGACGTTCATAAACGGTCGGCCTCGTTCACTTGTATACTGCCGTGCAAAGCCAAAAGGCATACATCAGCTTACTTGTTAAGTAAGCAGATACTGCCTTTTCGCTTTTCACCGCAGAATAGCAAAGGGACCAGCCCCATAAAATGACTAATTACAGTTCATAACTTCATATGAATTGGCAATATGAAGACGCAGTTCAGTTAAGTATATAATAGTCTACATAATTTTAGTTGTTTTTGTACTTAGGTAAATTTCCGCCGAACTTCCCTAGGAAGTGGGATAAATGACATAGCTCCTGGATTGTATATCGGTTTTGTGCACTAAATCGTGTGTACAATAAAGATGCCACATAGAAAATACAAATTACGCATACAATTTGACCATCACTATATCCACCACCTCATGGTATCAGCAGAGTGTACCCCAAACATATATATTTTTTAGCAATGACACTTTAAGGAGATGGTGGTCAGAAAATCAATTTTTGCCTTTTTTTACCAATTAAAGCATCGTATTTCACAGATTTTGCTTTTCAAGTTCATTACTAAGTATTGATGTGTTGTGTCAATTAATACGTTATACCAAATTTGGTATAAATAAAAGAAAATACCTGATATTATGGAATAAAATGTACAGTTAACCAGTCATATTGGCCGACCGTTTATAAATGCCCAGGTGTTTATAAATGCCAGGGTGTTTATAAACACTCGCCGGAAGTGCGAACGTTGCAAGTGCTTATAAACGCACTTTGGTTTTTAAAAGGGCGGCCATTTGAAAACGACTGGACATGGACCTTATTAAACTTCACATACAGGTTAAGATGACTAAGCCTTGAATGAGTTTACATTTGACCTTTCTGTGACCTCTATAACCTTGATATATTTTCCCGATGGTCAATTTTTCTCGTTAACAGGATTCGCTCAGATTTTGTATGTGTTAATTATTTTTAGCCCGCCTTTTAATTTGAATTAGAAAAGGTGGGCTATTGCAATTGAAGTTCGGCGTCGTCGGCCTTAGCATTTACTTGTGGGCGCGATAACTTGAAAAAGTTTTTCATGTATCCTTCCCAAATTTGTTATGCATGTTACTATTGACCAGTTCTCGAACAAGTTCAATAATGGCCTAAGAAATAAGAAATAATCAAAATGACCGATTTATTGCGATTTTTTGCATTTTACGTAATAATTTGACCTTGTGGCAACAATAATGATAATAATAAGTTCAATAATGGCGTAGGGCTATTGTCGAGTGTTTTTTTTTATTTTATTAATTTTTATATCGGAGTGGTCTGTCCAAGTTTAGAAAACTTTTTAGGGCACTTTTTTTAGGGGGTTGGGGGGGGGAGGGTTGAAATGGTTTAAACTTTTTTTTCAAGTTATGAATTTTTTACACATGTATTTATTTTCTACATATGATCTATAATATGTGACTGGGCTATTCTTCCGATTTATTTTTGGTGGGGCACCAAGCCATAAACGCCCATAAGTTATCTTACCCACAAAGCTTGTGGGTTCGATAACTAATGAACCATTAGTTGGATTGCATATACAAATTTGGTAGAGTTGTTCTCTATGTATTTCTGATGATCTGATTAATTTTTGGGATGGATCCTTTAAAAATTAAATGACTTCCGCAGCCGTTTAAAAAATAATTGGGGGGGGGGGGAGGATTATTTTTTTTATTTTTATACTTGAGGGGTCATGGACTGATCTGGAAATATCTGCATGTACACTCCTTCAGCAGTGTCACCTGTCCATGTGTAGACACTGAGCTAACCTTTGTCTCTGGCTTGGATAATAATGCAGTGGTCAAAAACCAAGTCATTGGGATTTCCCCTTCTACCAAATGCATGGGGCGGGGGGGTTTTAGAAATTTTTAGATGCTGCCAGAGCTTGTAGCTGAGTCGACCACAGGAGAACCCAACCATTCCAGTGCTTGAGCTGAGTGAGAGGGCTGGTTTCGAGTCTAGGAAATAGGCCTATCTGACTGGGATGCTTTAATGGTTTCTTGCCGAAAACAGTCACATCAATTTTGTAAGCCTTTTAAGAGTTTTGGTAAAGTGCCAAGGAAGTGCCTGCTTAGAATTTAATTTAATTTCATTGGATGTAAACTGGTTCATAGGTATGCTCAATTATATGATTTAGAGTGGTGCAACAAACTGTGTCACACAGGTGATGTGTTTATCAGTCTCAATTAAAGCAGTTTTTTTCTCTGCAAAGATCCAGAGGTAGGCTATGTTACCAGTGTAAGGGTTAGTGTACATAGTATGTACACTAACCCTTACACTGGTATGGGCGACTACAACAGTCATTATATAGTCATCCAAATACATCCAACTCTACCCACTGTAATTTCTAAAAAAATGGAGAAAAAACTTTGAATTTTTTTTAACTTCTTCAAGACTTTATATTTTCTTTCTATTTGCCTTTAGATAACTAACTAACTGATATATATCTGGTTTTTAATATCAGACTCTAATATCAGATGTTTTTTATGATAAAAAACGTGTTGGAAATTACTTAGTACACAGCCACACATGCTGCAAATTTTATGCAGCAGCGTATTAAGGTGTATAATGTTCTGAACAAATATTATAAGTTAATAATGTTTTTTTAATATGAAATTAATTCAGGTAGCGTTAACCGGGGCTATTTTTCCACCCTATTTACATATTTTTTATCACTGTATTAAACCCACTTTTTTTAGTGGGAATATAAAGTGTCATAATTGAGGGTGGTTGTGTAAGGTATTTGCATACTTAGCATAGTTTGTATTTAGCCTTTATTAATACAGTGTAGGACTATAAAATAAAAATGGATGTTGGCAAAATAGCCCCGGGACCGGGGCTATTTTGCCACTGGAGCTAATTTTGATCATATTTTGTGACCCTTCAAATATCATAAAAAGAAGCATACGTTAATAAAATGGATAAATACCATTCCAGAGTTCAAATTTGTCAAATTTAGGGAAAAACCCGTAAAAAATAACACTTCTGTAAAATATTTTTTCTGGTGTTGAAATAGTATACAAAAATTGTAAATAGACATAAACATGTTTCCTACAATATAGTATAACCTACTGTATAATAATAGTTATTTTTATTATTTCTGGTATTTATCGAAAACCAGAGGATGTTATCAATTTCCCGAGGGGGTGACAAAATAGCCTCGGTTTACGGTATCTTTCTATTCACACCAAAGTAGTTGTTAACCTGGTAATGATAGGGACATAATTTTCTGGCCTGGCTACATTGTCCAAATTGTCAATCCCAGCCACCAGCTGGATCAATATTTGGCCATTGTTGCCGACATTGGGCCAGCATGCCACCAGCATCATTTCAACATCTTGCGCTTGCTAGCCTCACAGAAGATACTTTCATCCAATGTTGTGTTAATGTTGTGGTAGCGTCACAGTCCGAGGCCGAGCTTTACCCCAACATAGGCTCAACGTCTCCACTGAAAGCTGATTTAGAAGGGGGTGGGGGCGAGCCTTGTACAACAGTAGCTATACACACCCGCCTGCACAACAGTCTCGGATCACCAGCTGTGATTATCTAATACACTGAGAACTAAATCTACTTCATGATTAAATTTACTTATCTGTTTTTTTTCAGCTTAACCTATCCAAGATTGATATATGGGCCATATATTTCCCTGGCCTTAAAATTGACAAAATGACTGATCAAATTTGTAACACATCTCACCCTCATGTTCCGATTTCACAGCTTAAAAGTTATTTTATCATTATATAATATAACATGATCTTTGTTGTTAAATCACAGTCAGTTTAAACTGAATGGAATTAAGTACTAAATAGTAATTGATTATTCTATCAATAAACACTGGTGAATATAATTATGATATAAGTTCTAATTCTATACATGTATGTTGAAATAAATGCTACACAAAGTAATGCAATAGCCATTCTAATTGAATTATGTATCTATAGCAATACTTGTGCATCAAAATATTTGTGCCTTGCGAGATGTATTAATACACATACATAGGTATTGCTCCAATAGTGCAAAACTATACACTGTATTTAATATACTGTATAACATAGGCCAAAAAAATATACGTTTGTTTCCGATTTGTTTTCATTTTAACCAGTGGGAAGGTAGGGAATTTATTTTATTTTTTATTTTATTTTTTGTCACTTCAATCAATCGATAGATAGGAATTTTTTTTAATTTTATTTGGCGCCAAATTCACTTCCATGCATGTCTTATCTGTACATTACATAAGTTGTTTTTTTGACACTTTTTGACCCCCCATCTCCTTTTCGAAAGGTTTTTCAGCGTTACTTTGACTACAGTCAGTAACTCATCCCTTAAATTTTTCTTTTTTGGGGGGGAAATCCATAAAATTAATTTGGGTCGCACATGTTTTGATTGGGTCGGTCGAAAATCGGAAACAAACAATATTTTTTTAAGCCATACATGGAAATACAGTGCTCAGCTTTCATCATCTCAACTTGGTTATAAGGAAATGAAATTATGTCATTTTTAATTTGTATTTTTACCTTTATTCAGGTAGAAGGAAAGGGCAATGGTATTAAGACTGTGATTCCTAACATGAGTGATATAGCTAAATCTCTCAGCAGACCCCCGACTTGTAAGTTTTTTGTTCTTTGATCAAACTAATAAGATTGCCTTGTAAATTAATTTTTTATCCCCGCCTAACTAAGTAGGGGGCTGTGGTTTATGACGTCGCCACGAATGTCCGTTCTGCCAGCCGTACGTCCATCTGTTCGCATTTTCGTTCCCGCAGCATATATGGCAACCCATGGGGGGATTACTTTCATATTGCTCACACACATTAATACTTAGGGGTGTTGATATGCCTTTTGCAGGTTGCGGCCTTTCACCTACATTCTGACTTGAATCTCTCTGCCCAATATCTCGTTTCTGGAGCATATATCTAAAACCCCTTATCTTTTTTTGTGTGAAGCAAGTACTGTAGGCATACCTACTATTGCTTCTCGTTGAAGCAGACTGCTTAAAATATCTCCAATATATAGATATCTTCCAAAATGGAAGTAATGTCATCACATCAAAGGAACGGTAATACAAACAGACTATGTACTCAAATAATTATTTTTTGACTCCTTATATATAGGTTTGTCCTTTACCCTAATTTTCGATATAAGATTTTGAGGCCATAATTGATAGCGGATGATAGGTTCAGTTTCCGGACAATTTCTCAGAAAGCGTTTGCTGTATTGTTTTCATATTACACACACACATGCCTAAGTAGGGGGTGTAGATGTGCCTTTTGGGGGTTATGACCTTTCACCTAATTTTTAACCTGTGAGGCCATTATTGACTTTATTGAATGACAGGGGATATCGTTAGCGTCAGCGCTCTTGTTATTGTTCGGACATTGGCAGCTCTTGCAGCCATCTCTGTAGAAATTGTCATGATGGTGTGTCACAGCATTTTCTTTTGCTTTTAATGGGGAATATTAAAAATCATTAAAACTGTTTATGTGTGGAGGGGATGGGGTAGAGTGGTGTATGCATGTGCATGCACAATAATTATCTACATCTAGTTATTTAGGTGCTCGCAGGATATGTTCAGAACCCTTCACTATAAAGCGAGTGAAGGAAGACGCTCTCAATAACCCACTATGTCCAATCACCTCACCCTCACATCATCATCTGTACATCATTCATTTCATCAACGGATTAGATGTTTTTAACCTCTTACAAAGTGACTTAAATAACCATTATTACAGAAAAGTGACTTTGAAGCACTGAATTACTTGAGTATATAAATCACGGAGATAAAAGGTTTTTTAAATTGAAATTATTATAAATGTCTTAGTTAGCTCTTTCTGATTCGCTTTCTTATTCATTTGAATGTCTATGTTATGGATCTACGACCATTATAAATATTTTTTGCGGGGATCGACTTTAGATGTCAGACAGAATACAGATGTAAGAATCTGACATCTAAAGTCGACTCTCGCGCTGTAAGGATTTTAAGCATTTATTTAATATTACCGTACCTTACTACTCCGGTACTAACACTACCTAGACAGAAAATGAGATCATTAAACTCTCTTATTCGTTTCATCCCTGATTCCGGGGATGCTTGTAATTTTCCTTTCTCCTTGCCTAAAGTTCTTTTTTTTTCCTGATTGTAGACCCAACCAAATTTTTTGGATGTGAACTAGGTGCTCAGACACAGTTTAATGCCAAAGATGAGCGTTTCATTGTGAATGGTTCCCATGATGCATCTAGACTCCAGGAGTTACTTGGTCATTTTGTGCGCAAATTTGTGCTCTGTCCAGCCTGTCAGAATCCAGAAACAAATCTGGTAAGTTTTTTTTATTTTTAGTGAGTATTATATTATTTATAATCACATAGACCTACTTACAAACTTTTGCATTTTTATCCCCCGCCTGTAGAGGACGGGGAATTTTAGTTGTGCCAGGATTCTATCCAGTATCACGTTTTCTTGTGGGCGCAAAAATTCAAAAACTACTTGTCATTTTTTTTTGGAATTTTAACATTGCAGTTCTAGGTACATGGGGATGTGCAAGTGATTTTTAGCCCGCCTTTTAATTTCAATTAAAAAAGGTGGGCTATTGCAATTGAAGTTCGGCGGCGTCGGCGTTAACATTTACTTGTGGGCGCGATAACTTGAAAAGTTTTTCATGTTTCCTTCCCAAATTTGTTTTGCATGTTACTAATGACCACTTCTCGGACAAGTTCAATAATGGCTGAAAAAAAATTCAAAATGGCCGACTTATTGCGATTTTTCACCTTTTACGTCAATAATTTGACCTTGTGGGCGCGATAACTTGAAAAGTTTTTCACGTATCCTTTTCAAATTTGTATGCATGTTACTAATGACCAGTTCTCGGACAAGTTCAATAATGGCCGGAAAAAAAAAAATGGCCGATTTATTGCGATTTTTAGCCCGCCTTTTAATTTTAATTAAAAAAGGTGGGTTATTGCAATTGAAGTTCGGCGTCGTTGGCGTCGGCTTTAACATTTACTTGTGGGCGCGTTAACTTGAAAAGTTTTTCATGTTTCCTTCCCAAATTTGTTTTGCATGTTACTAATGACCACTTCTCGGACAAGTTCGATAATGGCTGAAAAAAAATTCAAAATGGCCGACTTATTGCGATTTTTCACCTTTTACGTCAATAATTTGACCTTGTGGGCGCGATAACTTGTATTCACGTATCCTTTTCAAATTTGTTATGCATGTTACTAATGACCAGTTCTCGGACAAGTTCAATAATGGCCGAAAAAAAAAAAAAAATGGCCGATTTATTGCGATTTTTCACATTTTACGTCAATAATTTGACCTTGTGGGCGCGATAAGTTGAAAAGTTTTTCACATATCCTCTTCAAATTGTTTATGCATGTTACTAATAAGTAGTTCTTGGACAAGTTCAATAATGGCTGAAAAAAAAAAAAAATGGCCGATTTATTGCGATTTTTCACATTTTACGTCAATAATTTGACCTTGTGGGCGAGAAAACTTGAAAAGTTTTTCACATATCCTCTTCAAATTGGTTATGCATATTACTAATAAGTAGTTCTTGGAGAAGTTCAATAATGGCCGAAAAAAATTCAAAATGGCCGATTTATTGCGATTTTTCTCATTTTACGTCAATAATTTGACCCTGTGGGCGCGATAACTTGAAAAGTTTTTCACATATTCTCTTCAAATTTGGTATGTATGTTACTTATAAGTAGTTCTTGGACAAGTTCAATAATGGCTGGAAAAAAAAAAATGGCCGATTTATTGTGATTTTTCTCATTTTATGTCAATAATTTGACCTTGTTGGCGCGATAACTTGAAAAGTTTTTCACATATCCTCTTCAAATTTGTTATGCATGTTACTAATAAGTAGTTCTTGGACAAGTTCAATAATGGCTGAAAAAAATTTAAAATGGCCGATTTATTGCGATTTTTCTCATTTTACGTCAATAATTTGACCTTGGAGGCGCGATAACTTCAACATTTTCACAAGTATCCTCTTCAAGTTTGTAATGCATGTTACTAATAAGCAGTTCTTGGACAAGCTCAATAATGGCCGGTAAAAAAATCAAAATGGTCGACTTATTGCGATTTTTCACATTTATTTTACGTCCATAATTTGACCTTGTGGGCGCGATAACTTGAAAAGCGGCTGGTTTAACATACCATTTATATCTTGGGTTGTTATTTACGTGATGACATTCGTCTTTACTTTCTTTATCATAATTCGGTGGCGGGCTATTATCGAGTGTGCTCTTGTTCACATTTTACGTCAATAATTTGACCTTGTGGGCGCGATAACTTGAAAAGTTTTTCACATATCCTTTTCAAATTTGTTATGCATGTTACTGATGATCAGTTCTCGGACAAGTTCAATAATGGCCGAAAAAAAAAAATGGCCGATTTATTGCGATTTTTCTCATTTTACGTCAATAATTTGACCTTGTGGCAGCAATAATGACTTCAAGTTCAATAATGGCGGCGGGCTATTGTCGAGTGTGCTCTTGTTTTAAAGATGCTGCCAAAATTCAAAATTGGACGCCACAGGGCAACGCAAGAATTTTTTGTGGGCGCAAAGACTATAAAACTATAAAACAGAAAATATTCTGACTATATCACATTCCCCACGATATGGAGATGTGCAGGTGATTTTTCAAGGTTTTACTGAAATTCAAAATGACTGCCAGGGAAATTGTTTTTTTTGTGGGCACAAAAACGCGAAAAAGTTATGTCGCAAATTATTTAAATTTTACAATCACATTCCCGGTGATTTTTTAATGATTTTCTGAAATTCAAAATTGTCGCCATGGATGAACTTCATAATTTTTCGTCAGAAATAATTAACATTTTACAATCACATTACTCACCATCTTGAAATGTGTCGACCTCTTAAATATTTGTGCCTGCAAAAACTATAACCTAATTTATGGCGGGGATGAGAGGACTTCAGGCCTCTCGTCTGGATGTACCTGTATCCAAATTAAATGGACAACAGCCAAAGATAATTGAACAACTGTAAACTTGCAACTTTTACCAGACCAAAAAAAATCACCAGACAGTATGTGGTCAATGGCCGATTCTTACCTTGTGAGACCAAAAAAACGACAAAAAAAAAAACTGACCAGAAAATAACCAGATTGTAGGTACGTTATGGTTGAGTATTTTGCCGGATCTACCTCTGTTTTTACCTGACATGTGAAAAATTTGCAGTTTAAAATAAATGACAAATCTGAGGTGCACTGTATTTCACTTGCTTGACTCCACCTTTGTGTGAGTTATGGTTTGCCACTTTAAATGTACACTAAACATGTATACAGGTTTATCATGACTAAACCTTGATTACCGTATTTGCCGGCCTATAAGTCGCACTGGAGTATAAGTCGCACTAGGCTCAAGATTAGGCTCGAACCATAGACAGGTCGCACTGGCAGATATGACGCACCAGGCTCAGAGACATGTCTGACGATATTCAAGTGTCAGGTGTCAGTACATTGGCGTTTATAGCAAGAGAAGAGGAGAGAGTCAATGCTATTTAATAGCCTGGTAGACCGATATTAAAAGTCTATAATAAAAGTGTTTAATATATTGTTCAATGTACATGAACATGATTTTTAGTGATTTATTCGAAATTATTTCAATGCCATGTATGAAAGACAGACGCCATTGTTTTCTTTTCTACCTCATTAGAGAGCTCCCACTTCCGTAACTAACCCACACTCACCAGGTGGCGATGTCAATAAAGGGCATTGACTTAGGCCAGTGAATACAAATTAATAATAACAACAACTTGTAGCGTATGTTTTTCGGCGATTTCTCAGTCAATTCACAACCGATTTTCATGAAATTTAACAAGGGCTATTATCGAGTCCTCTGCCAAACACTGTGAAATTTTCACTGATAAATATTGTCTAGTTCAAAAGTTAGACCATCTGGCATGTAATGCAATTCATGGCTCAAAACTGATTTTAACTTTAACAGTTTAATGGGTTTATAGAGGGACGTCGTAATTAGAAATTTATGCTACTATATGTTGAATGGTCTAACTTTTGAGCTATAAATTATTTTGTCATGAAAATTTCATGCTATTTGGCGGGGGACCCGATAATAGTCATTGTAAAATTTCATGAAAATCGGTTGAAAATTGACTGAGAAATCGACGAAAAACTTGCGCTACAGGTTAATATGACTTCCACTATAGATGTGGTTATGCGGTAAACTGCTTGCGATTGTCTCACCCCCTAGCGAATGCTGACGATACTGACCGGATGCAAAGAAAATGGCTGACACACAAACGCAATCATAACAAACAAACAGTCAAGATATTTCACTGAAACATACTATCTTACCCAATTAATCGTAAATTAAAAACATAGTTTTTAGGCATTATGCATGCTGATCAATAGTAAACTAAATAACATTCCCAAATGGTATTAAAACTGACATACAATGGCCTCAAACGATGATATGACGTTAGCGGTTCATGAACGGCGATCGCGTCATTACGTGACAGAGGGTAGAGGCCATTCTAGATTTTATTCAGCTGTCCTCGGCCGAGTTGAAAACCATAGAAAGGTCGCACCGGAGGATAAGTCGCATTAGCCTTAAAAAGTGGTTTTAAAAATAAAAAAGTCGCGTCTTATAACCCGGAAAATACGGTAATTTCATATTTGACCGGCAATCAACAAATTTTCTCGTTAATGCGATTAACATTAAGAGATTCAGAAAGAAACTAGGTCACGATGACCAAAATTGCAGATTATCAGCCATTATTTTTTTAATATGCATAATATATGGGAAACCTATAGATAGATCATTACTATTGAACAATTACTATTGAAAAAAATGTGTTGTTTCTGGTAGGGATATACCTTGAAAAATTTCAACTTGATCAAATTGAAAATGACTGACCTAGTAATTATAAATAAATATAAAATTGAAAGTTGCACACTCTTGGATACCCTCTTGTTGTATGGCACATACTGCGTGTTCAGATTACCAAATTTGTTCATGAATTTGCATTTAAACACAACTAAACAATCAAGATCTACCTCACGACTGGTGTGATGAATTGAATTGCTGGCTGATGGTTGGCAGGCTGATGGTTGATTAATAGCAAATGTGATGAAAAAGATCAGTGGCTGACATCCGTGAGACTCACTGACAGGGGTGAAAATTCATGCAAATCATTGGTAGCCAGCATGACCACTAACTTTGTAATTTTAGTGGCCCTGCTAAAAATATAGTAGCCCTGTTTGCGATATAATGTAGTTGCATCGATCAGTAACTGCATTAAAAATTAAAACTTCGCAATAAATAACAAAAGTTTTTTTTTGATTTTGTATCAGTGAGCTTACACGGGGCTGCAACACTATAATGCTTTCTCGGGGAAACCCCGGACTTAAGCTTAGAAACTTTTCCCTAGACGTAAATAAGGAAAGACTGCGGAGGTGCGTTTGTTGGGACTTTTGAAAATTTCTCTGATGGTTGGCAGGCTGATGGTTGATTAATAGCAAATGCGATGAAAAAGATCAGTGGCTGACATCCATGAGACTCACTGACAGGGGTGAAAATTCATGGCAAATCATTGGTGGCCAGCAGGGCCACTAACTTTGAAATTTTAGTAGCCCTGCTAAAAATATAGTAGCCCTGTTTTGCGATATAATGTAGTTGCATCAATCAGTAACTGCATTAAAAATTAAAACTTCACAATAAATAACAAAAAAATTTTTTTGATTTTGTAACAGTCAACTTACACGGGGCTGCTACACTATAATGCTTTCTGGGGGAAACCCTGGACTTAAGCTTATAAACTTTCCCCTAGACTTAAATAAGGAAAGACTGCGGAGGTGTGTTTGTTGGGACATTCGAAAATTTCTCTGGTAATGTCACATTAACATTTCTTTCTCTCTAGGCAGTTCAACAGAAAAAACAGATGATCTTACAAAGGTGTGTTGCCTGTGGCCATCAGGGTAACATAGATATGCGTCACAAACTCACAACATTTATTTTGAAAAACCCCCCTGAACAGGTAAGTGTATAATTATGAGACTGGTTTACAAATACATGGTAATTTTCTTTAATTTTAAACCACATGAAGTCATCTTCATCCACTACAAGTCGGAATTCGCGGCTTGTAGTGGATGAAGATGACAATGGTAAATTCAGCCTTGCAAGGGTTAAATGCTTTGAAACCTGGCATATATAGGCTTACTGGGTCTGCGAGTCTATTGGCATTGTCCGTTTTCATGTGCGGTTCAAACAGAGGCCATCTTGATTTTTTCATTGATCTTCTATTATTGGCATATTGTATTGGAAGCAGTTGTGTCAGATTTGTCGACATTTGAGTGCTTGCACAGTATTTTTGATCAGTTAAGTGATATTGCTTCGATTAATGCACAAGATGAACTTGTTTTTGCCTCTAAGCGAAAACACATAGATCTGTAGCTACTAATGTATTGGTTATTTGCTTAAAGGAGACAACTAATACAACTGGCAGTGTTACCACTCCTGGTAAAGCCAAAGGAAAGGGGAAGAACAAGAAGGGAAAGGATGGTGATAATAGTCCAAAAGGGGATTCTGGCAACCCGGATGAAATACCCCCACCAGCTGTAAGTGAGAATTGCAATTTTAAAAATATTGAATGTTGAGAATTAGTTTCATATTTTAAAAAAATTTACAGTTTGATTACAAGTTTGATCATAGATTGTAACTACTAATGCTTCTAAATTAGAATATTTAATGTCCACAATAAATTTTTTAAAGAATTTCAGAGAGCCATTTAAAATTGATTTAATAACATAATTTAAGAAACCCAGGGCAAAAAACAAACACGAAAATATCCCCGTGTGAAAATACTCGCAAACGGCCCCGGTTTCAACAAGCAACTTAAGTTTCCACTTTCGTTTCCACTCCTAGCGTTTTTATTCAGGAAATAATCGCTATTTAAGCTCTGATATTTGTTAAGACACATTTTTGTCAATGTGGTGTGGTGATGCCATTTTTGCTTAGATGGTGACAAAAAGTGGATTTAAATTCTCAATCTACATTTTCACAAGGGGAGACAGTCATGTCTGCCATCATAAATGTCATTCCCTGGCCAATCAGCGTTCGTGACGGCTGAGCTCAATATTAACTAGAAGAGACTGATATAAATGGCATCTTCTTAGCTAACAAAGGTAGCGCAGAGCTAACAACGGTAGCGCGAGGGTTGAGTCAGAGTGTGCATTCCAAAGGCTTAGCTCAATACTGAGCTGAATTCGATCATTATTATACAGGAGCAGACCGGGCACAAGTGGAATCCCACAGAGGAGTGTGCTAGGCCCAGTATTATTTGTTGTGTACATCAATGATTTGCCAGAAGCCATAATTTCACTAGTATACATCTTGCAGATAATTCCAAATTCTGCCGTGTCATAGATCAGCCAGAAGAATGTGTTCTCATGGTTATTGTATCCTCTTATAAAAGCAAATATTTCTGTGAAACACAGTCACGTCATCATAAACCCTTTTGAATGGCTACTCGGTGAAAATAATGTTATATAAAACCCTCTCCCCCATACTTCATTGTATCAGCTAGCTCTGGGAAAACATTAGAGTTCATGGCTCTTGAGTTTCAAAGAATAATGAGAGTAGAGGTCTATATATCAATTTAAAAACAGTAACAAAATTTACAAAAGTTTTTTGTAATTGTTACCTAGGCTCTAGCTGTGAAATAACTGTATTATGCTGTGTATAAGTCACATTTTTTTCCATTTTTTGGGGCCAATTTTGGCCTGTGCAACTTAATATGCAGAATTGCAACATATCTACGTTTTTGCATAAATCATACCTAACCTCTTATTACTTTTTGCCATATTTTTGCATGTTTTTCAAGCTTTTTGCCTGACCTGAAGTTTTAATCTGACATGATAATAACATTGCCGACATTGCGTTACATCTAGGCCAACTGTCATACATTGCAAACCATTACAGATATGACTGTCAGTGTGGGGGTAATAAGATTAACAGAGAACAAACACACTGGACAATCACTGCTTTTGTTGCAATACCTACTTCAAAACGCCGCTGCTAATGTGTGTAAAATAGCACGTTAGTTGTGTTACAGTAAAAGAATTATTTTGTTAAAAAAAATTGATATATATACTCTTCTTTTTCTTTGAATATACATGTACCAGTAATTATTAGTCTGTAATAAGACTTAGACTTTGTGTGCGGTACAGATATTTTGTTTAAAAAAATTGAGGTATACTTTCTTTGTTTGAGTATGTACCAGTAATTTTAGTCCGTAAAAACAGACTGCGTGCAATGTAATCATGGCTATTCGTATAGTTGTGTTAGATGCAAATTCCAGACAAAGAAGTGAGTGTCACATTTTAACTTTTGAAAACATTTGTACACCGAAATAGCCTGTGCAACACTCTAAAAGTTAGGATCTGTTCCTAAGGCTAAGACCAACTTGAGTGAAACTTTGGACCTGATCTACCTTTTACAGAAACTAAATATGGACCTCCAAATCCTGTGCCCTAGATCCACTGTTCCAAATAGATCTTGTGATCCAAGTGGCAGTGACTGATCGGTTTGTCTGGTGCCAGCTGTTGGTGTGTTGCATGCCATGCACTGGGCCCTATTTTAACCCTTGAAGCCCTCACGATGCATTACAGCATCATTTTACATTCCCAAAAACAGACCTAATTTTCCTAAAACTAAGGGTTTCAGAAAGAAAATTTCCATGGAACTGTTTTACCAATACATGGCAATTTTCTTTATTTTATCACCCACTTCTAGTCATCTTCATCCACTGCAAATTTTGTCGAGAATTGTGACAGCAATTCGTGGCGTGTAGTGGATGAAGATGACAATGGAAAATTCAGGCTTGAAAGGGTTAAGTGACCTGCTACTTATAAAATACATAAATCATGTAGAAACAAGTGTCAGGTTAGGGAAATGGAAAGCGACCCGGTTTCAAGTGAAATAAATGAATGATTTAATTTATAAATGAACATTCTCATAGTCACAGTAAGAGTATAGAACTCTGTTACTTGTATTCAGTAAACATTGTGATATATATATTGTTCTCTTCATTTCGTTTTTTTTACGGACAATCTGAAATGTTGGTAGACGACCTAAAATTCCGACCTGATAGTCAATTGGACAAACTCATTTTCGGACAATCTGAAATTTGGGTGGACAACCTGACATTCTGACATGATTGTCCACTGGACGAACTCATTTTAAGCCCTCATTTTAATTCTCTAGACAACTGGCTGGTTTGTTATGAAGGCAATGGTATGTCCCCTTTTTTACTACTCCTCGGACTACATGACTAGTGGGTATTTCTAACTGTTTTTTTTTAATTGGTTCTAGTGACTCTGCTTTTGTAAGTTGAAGCAGTGTTTTGAGTGGTCTTTTGATCTTATATCCTTACTATTATTTGATATATGTGTAGGCTGATGAGGAATATGATGATTGGGGTGAAGATCTCTCAGAAGATGCTGTACAAGAGAGAATGAAAAATCAAGGATTGTCCAATGCTGTTTTAAAGCTTACAATGTCTGAAGATGCTGAGAAGACACTTCAGGAACGGGCAAATATGTTCCACTCCTTCATAGAGGTATGTGCAATTAAATCGAGAGTTGGACATTCTGAATTCCACGCAGCTTCCTTGAGCTTCAATTTTATTTTGTCAAAAGGGAGACCATTAAACTGCTAATTCTTCCTATTCCCTAATATTAAAGGAACTCAGTGGGATGAGAATTATCAATTTTGTCAATTTTGAAAATTTAATTTAGATGGAGCTATGTAGCCTACTACCCGGTATGACTGGGTCTTATTTACTGCGCGAGGGGTAGTAGCCTACTGATCTTAACTGAGATTACAAAAAAGTCTAAAAACAATTTTAAAACACCTCGGCCATGATCGATTGAGGTGGACCAGCATTGAAACCGCACAGGGCCACTGTCCAGAGCTGGTTGGTGACGCCTTCCGTATTGTATAATTTACAGCGTACACCAGCAAACAAGCGACATACATCCATTGATGGTTCGATGCTGGGCCAGCATCACAGACGATGGACCATCATTGATCCAGCAATGGGCAAATAACTCATGTTTGCTGGGAAAAACTCTGCAACCAGAAAACCCCCAACATTAGGGCCAACAACCTGTTCACAAAAGAAAGTGACTATTGTCCAACAGGTACGAGGCACTGACCAATAGTGGTCTGATGCTGGCCATCATCTACGATGCTGACCCAACAGCAAATCTACACCAGTCAATGCCCAAATCCCCAGGAAACATGAACAGCTGGTCCAACGCATGTTCACCGCTACTAGGCCAACTTTGTGGGCCAATAGTAAGCCACGCTGGGGAAATGTCTAACATTCACCGGGTAGGACAAAACAATAAATACCTTCGCTTGTCCCCAATCAAGAACGAGACACAACACAGTATCGCCTCAATAATGAACCACCACCTGTGAGGCCGACGCAACACCAGAACAACACTGGGTCAGACTACAATGGCCCATCGGCCGATGTCCCGCTATTGCAGGGTGGAGACAGTTACACAAAATTTTAATAAAAACGTCCAGCATTAATTTTAAATTGATGCACAACTTTACATATATGTGATTTACAATTTTTATCTAATATTACATCAATTATTTGGCGATTGCTTTCCATTATGCTGAGTGGTAGAATCGTAGTTGGCTCTCTCAGTAATATGATCCGATGTTGAGTATAGGATGGACATTCCAGAAAAAATGACTGTTTCATTACAGGTACAGAAATTACATTTCCCTTCTGGGATCAAGTTGTATGAAAAACGTTGATCGTTCAAGGCACTAAATCCCAGACGAAGTGGGCAATGATCAACAGTTCCCTGACCATACCATAACATTGAGATATGCAATAATGCAAGAGAGAACAAATAAACTATATAACAAGGTTCAAACCATCTGTGATTATCTTTATTTTAAAATATGATAGCTAAAAGAGAAAAGAAAACCCTTAAAACTAACATTTCAAGTCAAATAAACCTCCCCAAAGGGTTGATTTTATCAAAAATATGTACTTTATATGTAGATAAACATGAAACAAAAATTGAAAAATGTTTTAAAACTAACATTTCAAGTCAAATAAACCTCCCCAAAGGGTTGATTTTATCAAAAATATGTACTTTATATGTAGATAAACATGAAACAAAAATTGAAAAATGTTTTAAAACTAACATTTCAAGTCAAATAAACCTCCCCAAAGGGTTGATTTTATCAAAAATATGTACTTTATATGTAGATAAACATGAAACAAAAATTGAAAAATTTTTGTACATATCTTGTATAATTTTTAACAATTCTGAACTTTAAAAAATGTGCGATGTGACTGATTATGTGCAGATGGGTCACATATTATTGATCACAGATTTGTACATATTCCATCACACAAACATAATATTTTTTTTATTATTTGCGTTTTTGCACTAAACCAAAATGTACAATATGGCTGATGGTCTGCAGATGAGTTACATATTTTCAGTAAGATATCAGTTTGTTGTTTAATTGTGTTTTACAGCAAAGAAAAGCTGCTGACCAAATTGATGCCAAAGAAATACTGGCTCAAGCAGAATACTTGGAGGTCAAAGACATAGCTCCATTAGTTCTTGTAGAACTTTTACTTGATGATAAGATTTTGCAACAGTTAAAGAAATATCGCAAACTATTCCTACTGGTGAGCTTGAAAAGTTTTGTTTTAGTTGAAATGTTTAAAGTAAAATTATTTGAAACCTTCTTTCGAAGTGTATTTTTTTTCCTGGTGGGGTGGGGGATAGATGTGTAGGTGGTAATTTTTCTGGCAAAAATATGTTCTTCTCATCATCTTTTTATCTCTAGCTTTTAGCAGACGAGGGCTTATTCAAAGTTAAGGTTGGTATTTTGGGGGGAGTGGTGCCATCATTGCTCTTTATCATGCCACTCAAATGTTAGTGCCGAAGGGTAGCTTTGTTTCAGCTTTATATTACAGGAACACATTTTAAGTGCTGGCTACAGCTGTAATATGATCATTGATGGCTTAAAATACTTTAATTTTCGTCTTTCTCATTTCCTGTTACTGACAAATCGTTTGACATTGTCATATTTTTTTCTTTAGTGACAGCTACTTGTTTTTTACCCCTCGGCTCATTGTTGTCCCCTTCGTGCGCCGCCATCTCCGCTGCCGTACGCTGCCTTTTGGCTACTACACCAACATGGTGCAACTGATTGAATTCATACAAACATTTAAACCCTCGGGCAATTTTTTTTACCCATGGTCAAGGTCATACGACATAGGTCAAGGTCATACAACATAATCAAAATGGGCGCCACCTTGTGACTAATTTTTTTTCAGAATTCTTTGAAATCTGGTATATATAGGCCTAGGTTTTCAGGGTCCGCGAGTCTATTTGCATTGTCCATTTTCATGCCATTTTCGTTTTACGGGAATTCCCGGATTTCCGGATTTTTTCAGATTTTTAATAAGACTGTATCACCTAAAAATGGCTTTTTTCGACCTCAAATGGCTTTTTTCGACATCAAAAAAAGTAAATCCAGATTTTTTTCCATGACCCACTGGTATCTGGTTATGCATTGGAACCTGGCATATATAGGTTTTCGGGGTCAGCGAGCCTATTGGCTTTGTCCGTTTTCATGTGCGATTTAAACCGAGGCTATAGCGGCCATCTTGATGTTATCATTGATCTTCGATTATTGGCATAAGGTATTGGAAGCAGTTGTCAGATTTGTGGAAATTTTGAGGCACTGCATCAGCCGAGGAGTATCTGAGTGCTTGCACGGTGTTTTTACTGTTTATGTTATGAATTGCAGTAGCAATACAGGTATATATTTTTATGTTATATGACATCAGGTTATGAGTTACATGTGCTTTTACAATAATCGTATGCATCGCCTATATCAAAATATAAAGTGAGTAAATGTAGATCCTTTTTGAAATTGTGTATCAATGTCACCATAGAAATGCATCTCTGATTGTTTTCAATCAGTGAATATTTATAAAATTTTATAATTAAACGTATCTTTCTGAACTTGAGTATTGAAATGAATGTGACAAAAAGAGAAAAGTTCAATTGTGGGTAAAAAGATATAGTATTTTTAGATCAGGAAGATACCTTATAGGTATATACACCCAATCCATGATGTGTCTTGAGACTTTCTCCTTGCAGATTTAAGAAATGTTTGCCACTTTTTTGTGAAATGCACTCAAAATACATGTATAGCATGCTTGGATTGCTTTCTCAGTAAAAATTAGGTGCCTATT
This sequence comes from Flabesymbios commensalis, assembly GCA_964017125.1. NCBI lineage: Eukaryota > Metazoa > Annelida > Polychaeta > Terebellida > Flabelligeridae > Flabesymbios > Flabesymbios commensalis. The sequence goes on from OZ024906.1 coordinate 46,858,355, forward strand.
TTCAGTTTACACAAGGGAATCCAAAAGCTCAGAAATCTGTACTTGGAGGTTTAGAGCAATTGATAGGAAGAGTACACAAAGAGACCTTAATGTCACGTGTACCTCACATAATGAAAACTGTCTATGACCTGGATCTGTTAGACGAAGAAGTCCTACTCGAATGGGATCAGAAAGGGGTAAGCCAGACCTGCTAACCATTTTTAGCGCGCCTTTTAATTTTAATTAAAAAAGGTGGGCTATTGCAATTGAAGTTCGGCGTCGTCGGGGTCGGCGTTAACATTTACTTGTGGGTGCGATAACTTGAAAAGTTTTTCATGTTTCCTTCCCAAATTTGTTTTGCTTGTTACTAATGACCACTTCTCGGACAAGTTCAATAATGGCTGAAAAAAAATTCAAAATGGCCGACTTATTGCGATTTTTCACCTTTTACGTCAATAATTTGACCTTGTTGGCGCGATAACTTGAAAAGTTTTTCACGTATCCTTTTCAAATTTGTTATGCATGTTACTAATGACCAGTTCTCGGACAAGTTCAATAATGGCCGAAAAAAAAAAAAAATGGCCGATTTATTGTGATTTTTCACATTTTACGTCAATAATTTGACTTTGTGGGCGCGATAACTTGAAAAGTTTTTCACATCCTTTTCAAATTTGTTATGCATGTTACTAATGACCAGTTCTCGGACAAGTTCAATAATGGCCGAAAAAAAAAAAAAAATGGCCGATTTATTGCGTTTTTTGACATTTTACGTCAATAATTTGACCTTGTGGGCGCGATAAGTTGAAAAGTTTTTCACATATCCTCTTCAAATTGTTTATGCATGTTACTAATAAGTAGTTCTTGGACAAGTTCAATAATGGCTGAAAAAAAAAAAATGGCCGATTTATTGCGATTTTTCACATTTTACGTCAATAATTTGACCTTGTGGGCGCGAAAACTTGAAAAGTTTTTCACATATCCTCTTCAAATTGGTTATGCATATTACTAATAAGTAGTTCTTGGAGAAGTTCAATAATGGCAGAAAAAAAAAATGGCCGATTTATTGCGATTTTTCTCATTTTACGTCAATAATTTGACCCTGTGGGCGCGATAACTTGAAAAGTTTTTCACATATTCTCTTCAAATTAGGTATGTATGTCACTTATAAGTAGTTCTTGGACAAGTTCAATAATGGCTGAAAAAAAAAAAAAAAGGCCGATTTATTGTGATTTTTCTCATTTTACGTCAATACTTTGACCTTGCGGGCGCGATAACTTGAAAAGTTTTACACATATGCTCTTCAAATTTGTTATGCATGTTACTAATAAGTAGTTCTTGGACAAGTTCAATAATGGTAGAAAAAAAATTCATTTATTGCGATTTTTCTCATTTTACGTCAATAATTTGACCTTGTAGGCGCGATAACTTCAACATTTTCACAAGTATCCTCTTCAAGTTTGTTATGCATGTTACTAATAAGCAGTTCTTGGACAAGCTCATGAATGGCCGGTAAAAAAATCAAAATGGTCGACTTATTGCGATTTTTCACATTTATTTTACGTCCATAATTTGACCTTGTGGGCGCGATAACTTGAATAGCGGCTGGTTTAACATACCATTTATATCTTGGGTTGTTATTTACGTGATGACATTCGTCTTTACTTTCTTTATCATAATTCGGTGGCGGGCTATTATCGAGTGTGCTCTTGTTAAATAATAGATGTATAATAATCTATTTAGAAAACTCACTATGCTATAATTTTTTTTTTAATTTTCAAGCCATCAAAGAAATATGTATCCAAGGAGATCTCTAAGGATATACATTCAAAAGCTGCTCCTTTTTTGACTTGGCTAAAAGAGGCAGAGGAAGAGAGTGAAGATAGTGGAGAAGATGAAGGAGATGAAGGAGTAGAGGTTAGTTAAGACAACATGATGGTTATTTGAGTTTTTATGGCGTCTATTTTTTTCTGTATTTTAGCTAGTTGTGCAAGACCATCTAGTAAGGCATTGCAAAAATTCATCGAACATCAGTGTATCATCCCACCTTATTGAATCAAATATTGTTACTAATAAGTAGTTCTTGGACAAGTTCAATAATGGCCTAAAAAGAAAAAAAAATGGCCGATTTATTGCGATTTTTTTCATTTTACGTCAATAATTTGACCCTGTGGGCGCGATAACTTGAAAAGTTTTTCACATATTCTCTTCAAATATGTTATGTATGTTACTTATAAGTAGTCTTGGACAAGTTCAAAAATGGCTGAAAAAAAAAAAAAATGGCCGATTTATTGTGATTTTTCTCATTTTACGTCAATAATTTGACCTTGTGGGCGCGATAACTTGAAAAGTTTTTCACATATCCTCTTCAAATTTGTTATGCATGTTACTAATAAGTAGTTCTTGGACAAGTTCAATAATGGCTAAAAAAAAATTCAAAATGGACGATTTATTGCGATTTTTCTCATTTTACGTCAATAATTTGACCTTGTAGGCTTCAACATTTTCACAAGTATCCTCTTCAAGTTTGTTATGCATGTTACTAATAAGCAGTTCTTGGACAAGCTCAATAATGGCCGGTAAAAAAATCAAAATGGTCGACTTATTGCGATTTTTCACATTTATTTTACGCCCATAATTTGACCTTGTGGGCGCGATAACTTGAAAAGCCGCTGGTTTAACATACCATTTATATCTTGCGTTGTTATTTACGTGATGACATTCGTCTTTACTTTCTTTATCATAATTCGGCGGCGGGCTATTATCGAGTGTGCTCTTGTTTCTTTTTAAAAACTGATGGAGGACACTGAGGTAGCCCTTGGGCAGAAGTTAATGACATTTTAGAAATGCTGAGAAACTAGTTAGGTCGTTAACATTATTATTTCAAAATCAAATGTTCAGTTCAAATGGTAAAAATGTTGATTAACTACATTTGGCTGTATCACAACATAGGACGACAAAAAACAAAACAAAATATGATTCGAAGTACTATATTCCTTTCGCAGCTTGATTTGAGTGGGAGGTGCATATAATTTTACGCTACTACCAGCCTGGTGGGGTAATAACGTCAGGTATTACAATTATATTTAGTCTTGGATTACAACAATAAATTTGAGAGAAAACGAACAAATGGACAAAATACTTATGTTGTTATGATGGAGACCTACTGAGGTAGCCCCTGAGCACAATACAGGTTATAGCTATGCATGCAAGCATCGCACAAAATAAAAATGTGTCCATGTCACTGACTAATCTGGTCGGCGATTTTCAACCATGCATGTGATGAAATATCTCCATTGCAAATAATGCATGTACACATTCAAATCTCGCGTAAATGAGAATTTTGTAAATGGAGGTAGTTTTGGCATAAATGCGAAATTGGTAAAGGAAGATTTCAAGCTTATAAATGTAAAGTTTGCTGGAGCATGACTTTTTTGGGCTGTGGGATTATTAAATCATTTACCGCAAGACATTTTGCTGTTATTGGTAGGGTTGTTACCATGAATTCGGCGATAAGAGGGTTAAGCATGCTCTGTCGCGTCACTGGCTCTATTTGTTTTCCAATTAACAACAAAGCTATGAACTCCCTTTTAAACTTTTTTGCTATTGAATCCAGCCCCGTCAATATTGCATCTAAAAAATTTTTGTAGAAAACAACATGGCGTGACAATATTTGGCCTATAGATGGGTCACTTCTAGGTGGCTAATAGACAGACCTGAAAATATTTTAACCTGTTAAAATATTTTTTCATCTCGATTAAATAAGCAAGGGCACAGAAGAGATAGATTGAAGGATGTAGTCTTGTTTGTAATGGTTGCTGACACAGTTTGCTAGATATTACGCCTATTAAAGTAAATAATGGCTCTATTGACCATATTCAATTTGATTAATATGAAAATTTTAAATTGCAGGGCGTATCCCTCTCTGAAACCTCACATTTTGCTATCTGATGCTATCTAGATATCAGGCATATTATTTATATAATGACTGATAGCGGTCATTTTGAATTTGATAGTTGAAATTTTTCAGGGTGCATCCTAATTCATCCTTCCATGAAGTCTGACATTTTGTTTTATAGTAATCGTCTAGCTCCAGCAGTTTTCATATCAGGCATATAAAGTAAATACATAATACTGGCTATTTAATCCCTCCCTGAAAGCTCAAATTTTTGCGTCCCCGCTCTGTGCGGGAATTATATTTTTACTTTGAGAAAATTGTTTGTATGATTTTGGGCGAATTCTAACAAAGAGCGGTCTACAAACGCTATAATGTAGTTGGCAATTGTCCTGACAGTGTACTTGAAACTTCCAGTGCAGTTTATCTGTTAATTAGCAAATACAGCGGTGTACTTTTCTATGGCCGTGATGAGCCATATTTTGTTTGCACAAACTCCGCTAGTGCCTGGGATGGCCACCGTAGTCAAGCATACTTACCTTGTACAGGGGACACCGTGATGATGTAGGTGTTTTCTCCAGAGTGAGGCCTTTCCATTGCACTTCGCATGATTGCAGGCGAATACAAACAAAGATCGGTACACAAACGCTATAATGTATTTGGCAATGATCCTGACAGTGTACTTTAAAATTTGGTGCGATTTATGGTGTTAATTAGCAAGTACAACAGTGTTTTCTATGGCCGTTATGAAACATATTTTGTTTGCACACACTCGGCCTGTGACGGTGACTGCCCCCGTAATCAAGCATACTTCCTTGGTACAGGGGACACTGTGATGATGTGGCGGTTCCCCCTTGGTGAGGCCTTTCCATTGCACTCTGTTTGGCTGATCTAGCACAGTTTGCCAGATATCTTGCATATTAAAGTAAATAATGGTCAAGTTCAACAGTCGGCCATTTTGAATTCGATCCTTCCCTGAAAAGCTCACATTTTGTTTAATAGTAACAGTCTAGCTATCTTAAGTGGTTTTCATGATATTCCGCAAAATCTTTTAATCGAATATACTAATGTTATATATTAGACATCTACATGCAATATGGCTGTAATTCACTCAGTAATTTTGGAGATTTGCTCCGGAAATGAAGTGTACATCAAAACCTCATATTAGGTCATAGTACTGAACCAAAAGTAGGTCGAAGTACAGTTACCTCAAAAGGCACGTCTCGACCCCCTGGAAATGTGTGCAAACAAGTAGTTTCTGAGATATGCTCCGGAAATCGAAAAGTTGATTGCCTGCCATCTCATCTGTGACCTCGCGTATTTAATTGAGTTAGTTGATTTTAACCTGTCCACCCACAGACCAAATATTGTCACCCTATGTTGAAGATATATCGCCGGACAGCTTGACCCTTCTGCCACCGGATTTCTGGCAACACTAAGTACTATCCCCAAACATTGTGGTAAAAAGGTTAATAATTCCCACCCTTAAAAACGTAATGCTCCAGCAAACTGTATACATTTATATGCTTGAACATGGAGTTACAAGAAGCGTTGTCGAATGTATTGAGGATTGCCTTCCGAGGATTGCCTTCCTTTTTAATGAAGGCCTGTTACCCTTGTCCAGGTTTTTTTGTTGGGTCACTGTCAACCAACAGTGTTCGTCGTAAATACAGAGCCTATGTCTTTTTGCCAAGATAGCCGGAGAGATACCAGACGGATGTCTTGTGTTAGGTGGGTTTTCGGATAAAGTTATTTCTACACTCTTTGAATGATAATTTGATTCTTAAAATTTCAAGCACTGGAGATTTGGTTTAATAAGGTGAGATGATACAGATGTTCAGTGACTATTTGCAATGCCTGACGGTCTTGCATGTTGTTATTGCTTGTTCTGTGTTTATTTGTGGGTATTTTTTTATTCAAACTTATATACCACATGTTATTATAACTAATGTTTTATTAACTGTTATAGGTGGTTTATTCGAACACAGAGAAAACTGGAGTAAAGTCCATAGCCAACCCTGTTGATGATGGTGGTGATGAAATAGACATTGACGCTATTTGAAAAGTACTGTTTTTGTGCCAGAGAATATGCTTTTCCATCAAAATTTCATGATAAATCTACGGTACTTTGTTATTATGCTTGCTTCTCATATTAAGCCAATCTTGATCTAATCAAGTATCTACATTTTTATCTTGGTCTCCGCTAATAACGACCCAGTATTATGTAAATTACTTAGGTCAGTTCATGCGAGATGCATAAAGTCAAGTATGTAAGCAGAGACGGACCTTTTTTGAAGGCTACTGGCTGTATACATTTCATATTACAACTCATTCCTTGATGTAAGTAACACCATTTAGTTGTGGGCTGAATAAAAGATTATATGGGTAATGGTGATAGAAGCATGTTAATTAGTTGACTTTATATGTCAATTATATGCATGTATTGACTTATTAAATTATACAAAACGCAGTATGATTATATATTGTATTTTTGGTTTATTTTGCTTTGTTGTACACTTAAGTGGCATTTGTTGAAAATAAAACTTATCAAGCAAATATGCTTTACTTGTAATCACTTATTTACTCATTATGTGATAGAGACTTTTTACGTTATTGGCATTCATTCCAGTGCACAACGTTGCAAAACTACTATTGGAAATTGGTAGGAAGCCAATACTGGTGGCCATTACCGAATAACCAGAATTTGTCAATATCTTGTTCAATATTAAAACCAGTCCTGGAGTGATGTTATGTCTTGTTCATAATATACTAGTACACAAAAGTCCACGTTTGAAAAATAATGTCCCGCACTGGATATTGGTAATCATTTTTGACAAGAAAGCACCATGAGCATTTAATGTTATAACAATGTTATGTTTATTAATTATAAGCTTGATATATGGGCAAACGTATAGGGCACACAAAAGTCTCGTAGCATGTCAAAAATAAAAATCTTCCATGGATGATGATTTTGCAACTTTTGACAACTAGATGTCATTCCCCAACATCAGTAAAATTTTCAAAGCTTAATTATGCCCATGAATGAAGATATTGACTTGTGAAATGGATGCTTTTTTTGGCTTGTACTGGAGGGGACATTTTTTTTAACAATCATTAGTCTCTGCCAACATAGTCATAATATACGGTAGGTGATTATAAAATCCTCACCCCCAAATTTGTTTGTTTTTCGATTGTCGTTTTTCTGAAGGGAAGATCACCATGTGTTGTACCCATATTTCACATGTATATATAGATTCATATTAATTTAAAATGTGACAAATGAAATTTTGAAATACACTCAAGTATGAATTGTGCAGTATGTTTTTTGTACAACTCAACAGATTAGTGCTCGGACATCAACTAAATATACTAATATAGCCTGAATATTATATATGACACATTTTGTGCATGCTCACTGTGCTTTCTCATGGGAATCCTCTGCACAATTATATACATGACAAACTGTACTGGAGGGGACATTTTTTAGTTTGTCGACTCGACAAACTTTTAGGCTGGTTTTCCACACAAACGTCTGTCGTTAACTTCCGTTACTATCTGTTCTGTCTGTGCAATGTCAGAAGGCAATATCTGCTCCCTGGTATACTAGGCATTTACTGCTTTTTAACTGGCGTCCCGTCTCTTCTTGCCATAGCGCTGCCGAAAGGCCGTATTTGTTTACTTGTAAATCAAGTATATACTTTTTTCCGCTGATGTCACTGCCTCCTTTTGGTTGCACTGACCCAATGTTGGTTAAATGTTGTGCCATAATCTATGACACTCTTCCAACATTGAACCAACATTGTGTCAGGGTATTGAGTTGCCGGTGTTCCCTGCAAAAATCAGACCTTCAGCCAATGCTGTTTTACAGCTGAGCCATGGTCGTAGACGATGGGCCAGCAGTAAGCTAGCATTGGGTGAACGGTCATCTTGTCAAGGCCTATATACTGGTATGCCAATGCTGAGCTAATGCCGGCCCAGTGTTGTAAACGGTGGGCTACTATCAGGCTTACATTGTGTCAATGACTCAGTTTGCTGCTCAGCTGTGACTGCAACCCAGCAGACACGAGGCATTTACCCAATGTTGTTCTAATGCTGGCCCGCCGTCTTCGACGTCGGCACAACATTAAAACAACATTGGGTCAATGCCTCGTGATAGCTGGGTAGGTGTTCATGAATGCCAGCAGTCTGTCGCCTGAGGGCTAGCCACCTTCTCCCACCCCTCTCTGCCTCACTTGACACAACCATGTTATGTTACGCAATATAACAATTAGGTCTTTGCTAAGATATTTATCTCCAAAAATTGCAAATTTTGTATTATTAAAATTAGATTTTTGGACTCTGCAGTAAAAGGCATTGCACATTGATATAATTTATACTCTTGTGGTGTGAAAAATGACCGAATAATGTAATTTATTGCTATGCCCGATCATGTGGTAAGTTAACCCTTTCATTACGACCATCTGACATGAAAAGGGGACAAAGTATGGTGAACTATACATTTTTAGCTCCCGCCGTCACCGTAGGTGAGCGAAGGGAGCTATGGATTCTACCTCCGTTTTTTTTTGGCCTCTTCTTTTGCCTATAACTTTGTGAGAAAATAAGCTAGGATAACAATTTTTGGTATGTGGGTTACTTCCAGGTGGCTAATGGACGGGTTAAAATATTTTTAATCTGAATTCAATAGGCAAGGTTGCAGAGGAGAAAATGATGATGTGACGGCGTTGGGCCGTCCGTAAACAATTCGTTTCCGGAGCATATCTCTGAAAGTACTTGTCCGATTGTCTTCAAATTTTACACACAACACCCCTAGGGGGTCTAGTTGTGCCTTTTGGGGTATTTGAACTTTGACCTACTTCTGGTTCAGAACTATGACCTATTTAGACGTTTTGACGCGCACTTCGTTTCCGGAGCAGATCTCGAAAAGTACTGGGCCGATGACAGTCATATTGCACATACATGTTCTCTAAGGTCCCTAGTTGTGCCTTTTCAGGTTTTTGGACCTTGACCTTGAAGTTGACCCAGCACTTTGACCTAATTTATAACATCGGTAAATCCGACTGAAAGATTTTGCGGAATATCATGAAAACCGCTCAAGATAGCTACACCATTACTATAAAACAAATTGTGAGGTTTCAGGAGAGGATGCATCTTGAAAAATTTCAAGTCGATAAAATTAAAAATGGCCGCCTATCGGCCATTATTCACCTCGGCAGGCCTGATATTGCGGAATATCATGAAAACCGCTCAAGATAGCTACACCATTAATATCAAATAAATTGTAAGGCTTCAGGAGAGGATGTATTTTGAAAAAAATCATTTTGTCAAAGTTCAAAATGGCCGCCAATCGGCCATTATTCACTTTCACATGGCCGTTATTTGGTAAACCGTGCTAGATGGCTAGACCATTACTATAAAACAAAATGTGTGATTTCAGGAGAGGATGCATCTTGAAAAAATTCGACTCGATAAAATTCAAAATGGCCGCTTATCGGCCATTATTCACTTTCACATGGCCGTTATTTGGTAAACCGTGCTAGATGGCTAGACCATTACTATAAAACAAAATGTGTGATTTCAGGAGAGGATGCATCTTGAAAAAATTAGATTCGATAAAATTCAAAATGGCCGCTTATCGGCCATTATTCACTTTCACATGGCCGTTATTTGGTCAACCGTGCTAGATGGCTAGACCATTACTGTTAAACGAAATGTGAGATTTCAGATGAGGATGCATCTTGAGAAAAATTGACTTGATCAAATTTAAAATGGCCGCCTTTTCGGCCATTATTCATTTTCACATGGCTGATATTTGGTAAACCGTGCTAGATGGCTAGACCATTACCTGATCACTATAAAACAAAGTGTGAGTTTTCGGGGGAGGATGCACCCTGAAAATTTTTAACTCACGAATTCAAAATGGCCGACAATCAGCATTATTTACCTCGATAGGCCTGATATCAGGTGCACCGTGCTAGATAGCTAGGCCATTACTATAAAACAAAATGTGACGTTTAAAGAGAGGATGCCTTTAAAAAACTTTCGACTCAATCGAATTCAAAATGGCCGCCTATCGGCCACTATTTACTTTCACATTGCTGATATTTGGTAAACCGTGTTAGATAGCTGGACCATTACTATAAAACAAAATGTGAGATTACAAGAGAGGATGCATAGACCTTGAAAAAAAATGACTCGATCAAATTCAAAATGGCCGCCTATCGGCCATTATTTACTTTCACATAGCCGGTTTTTAGTAACCGTACTAGATGGCTAGACCATTACTATTAAACAAAATGTGAGATTTCAGGAGAGGATGCATCTTGAAAAGTTTTGACTTAATCAAATTCAAAATGGCCTCCTATCGGCCATTATTCACTTTCACATGGGCGATATTTGGTAAACCGTGCTAGATGGCTAGACCATTACTATAGAATGAAATGTGAGATTTCAGCTGAGGATGCATCTTGGAAAATTTTGACTTGATCAAATTCAAAATGGCCCTCTATCGGCCATTATTTACTTTCACATGCCCAATATTTTGCAAACTGTGTTAGATGTTAGTCCATTACTATAGAACAAAATTTGAGGTTTCGGGGGAGGATGCACCCTAAGTTTTTAACTAATTTATATCGAATTCAAAATGACTGTAAATCAGCTATTAGTTAACTCGATTGGCCTGTTATCGGGTAAACCATGCCAGATAGGTAGACCATTACTGGGATACTGATTAGGATCATTAATTTCAATGGAGGTTTGCAATCTCTGACAGACTGTCTAGTTCTTATCTTACTCTTAGACTGGGCTTCTTAGACCTAGTTGTCTTGCGTCTTGGTTTTTGACCTAGACTAGGACTACATTAATAACCCTATACAAAATTGCCTTAATCAAATTCTAATTCGGAGCGGGAGCTCCTGGACTTATGTAGTCTTGTTATTTATTAAGTTTATTTTGCCTGAGTTTGTGTCCTATTTAGGGGAAAAAGGGGTGCTGTGTGTGAGAAACGGTTGACGTTTCTGTACACCAGTCCTTGTGAATAAGTCCAATATAACGTTTAGGGTCCCTAGGTTAGGTAGAATTTTCGTCTTTAAGAAGTGTTCAGATAAAAAATATATGTTCATGATTAAATATAGTGATTAGACCGTAAAGGGTTTGATTGGAATAATATTCACCAAGCGTCGCAGACAGTGGCCCAGCATTACATCAGCATTGGGCCAATGTATCGTGTTATCTGGCGTTTCTGGCGCCTGATGTAAAGAATACCCAGTGCCTCACTTATAAAGAGTAGACCTAATTGTGGGATTCCCACAAAAAATAAAACTGGCCCAACATCATTCTATCGCTGCGCCACACTTTGAGCAATATCTTTGTTTTTGACGCAACAAGTTAATTTTAGTGGGCCATAGGATTTTTGAAGATAATGCCCTGCCTGCTGAATTAATGGGACTAAAATCAGGCTAAAATCATAAAAAAATCAGTGATTCTATTTTGGCTTATTAATATGACCATATAATGTAAACATGTCCATAGAATAGAACTGCAAAAGTTTTTTAAATTTTTGTGCTGTGCATTTACCAGTTAGGCTAGATATTGAGACAAAATTCTTATTTTTGACATAGTAGTGCCGCCAATAAATGCCCATTACGGCGCACACTGTCAAATTGTGAGCTGTGTATTGCTGTATTAGTTTCAGTATTAGTATTCAGCGTTGTTGGAGCAGAGTCAAGGTTCGGCATCCCATGATCCAAAACAGGCCTATATGCTTACCTATACAATTTAAATGAAGTAGGCCTATGGCAGAAAACGAGCTACTGAAACCAAAATGTAGTTGAAATGTTGCTGATTCCAACGAAATATTGGACTGTAACCTGACTGTAACTTCGCCACAAGGTAACCTCGCCACAGGTAATCTCGCCACAGAAGGCTGAGTAACCTCGCCACAGCTTTGGTAACCTCGCCACATGGGGCTAAGTAACCTCGCCACAACTTTGCCACACCTGTTGTATCCGCATTTATCAATGTATTTTCAAAGGGAAAGCTCTACTTTGAACGTGGTGTAGATGTCTATATAGACTTAGACTATATGTGCCATTAAAATCAAAAGCAAAAAAAATCTAAAAAAATGGACCAATATAGAACGAAAAATAATAGGCCTACAAATGTATTTTGTACAGCAAATATTGTAGAAAATTTGTTCATTGTGACTAATAATAATAATATATTAACCCTTAAACCGCTGAATTAAATAATTTAAATTTTCACACACTTGGGAGTTGTGTCTCACTACCTTGACCCACAACTTTACGTGAGAGAAAACAACTCGTATTTGATTAATTTGTAATTTAAGACTAAGCAATTTACAAATCTTGATGTTTAAATGGCTAATAAAACGGATTAAATCGCGCTTAGCGGTTTAAGGTGAATAGGTGTAGGCCTAGCGGCAACAACAGAGGAAGTTGATGATACTGCCCCAAGAAGAGATCCGACAGCACCCGAGGAAAACAATGAGTAGCACTCAAGCTATGTGATCGACTCCAATAACACTGGATATTGTTGACGCAATTGATTGACACAAGTGATATTAACTCATGTGAGTGCGTGGAGACGTGAAGTCGATTGGGCCTACTTGCAAACGCTGAATGTTCAACCATTTTTTCTTCTTCAGGTTCTAATAATAGCATAACCGCCAATATGAATTTTTGATATTCCCATCAGCATGAACACCTGATGAACGTTTAATATGAAATATGAGGTGATATGAATGACCCTTAAGTGTTTTATTTGTTGTTGGGAAAATGCCCCCCTTTTGAAATAATAATGGGTCACATGCCCCATCGTCTAAGGCCAATGCCCCCCCCCCCTTCAAAAAATATCATGGGCCCCTTGGCCCCCTTTGTCCAATTTATAAATCGGGCACTGAATATGTAGGCCTAATAGTACCAATCTCATACATATAATTTTTAGCTCCCGCCGTCACCGTAGGTGAGACGGAGGGAGCTATGGATTCTACCTCCGTTTTTTTTTGCCTCTTCTTTCGCCTATAACTTTGTAAGAAAATAAGCTAGGATAACAATTTTTGGTATGTGGGTTACTTCCAGGTGGCTAATGGACAGGTTAAAATATTTTTAATCTGAATTCAATACGCAAGGTCGCAGAGGAGAAAATGATGATGTGACGGCGTTGGGCCGTTGGGCCGCCCGTAAACAATTCGTTTCCGGAGCATATCTCTGAAAGTACTTGTCCGATTGTCTTCAAATTTTACACACAACACCCCTAGGGGGTCTAGTTGTGCCTTTTGGGGTATTTGAACTTTGACCTACTTCTGGTTCAGAACTATGACCTATTTAGAAGTTTTGACGTGCACTTCGTTTCCGGAGCAGATCTCGAAAAGTACTGGGCCGATGACAGTCATATTGCACATACATGTTCTCTAAGGTCCCTAGTTGTGCCTTTTCAGGTTTTTGGACCTTGACCTTGAAGTTGACCCAGCACTTTGACCTAATTTATAACATCGGTAAATCCGACTGAAAGATTTTGCGGAATATCATGAAAACCGCTCAAGATAGCTACACCGTTACTATAAAACAATTTGTGAGGTTTCAGGAGAGGATGCATCTTAAAAAATTTCAAGTCATAAAATTAAAAATGGCCGCCTATCGGCCATTATTCACCTCGACAGGCCTGATATTGCGGAATATCATGAAATCCGCTCAAGATAGCTACACCATTAATATCAAATAAATTGTAAGGTTTCAGGAGAGGATGCATCTTGAAAAATTTGAAGTTGATAAAATTCAAAATGGCCGCCTATCAGCCATTATTCACCTCGACAGGCCTGATATTGTAGAATATCATGAAAACCGCTCAAGATATCTACATCATTACTATAAAACAAATTGTAAGGCTTCAGGAGAGGATGCATTTTGAAAAAATTCAGCTCGTCCAAGTTCAAAATGGCCGCCAATCAGCCATTATTCACTTTCACATGGCCGTTATTTGGTAAACCGTGCTAGATGGCTAGACCATTACTATAAAACAAAATGTGTGATTTCAGCGGAGGATGCATCTTGAAAAAATTCGACTCGATAAAATTCAAAATGGCCGCTTATCGGCCATTATTCACTTTCACATGGCCGTTATTTGGTCAACCGTGCTAGATGACTAGACCATTACTGTAAAACGAAATGTGAGATTTCAGATGAGGATGCATCTTGAAAAAATTTGACTTGATCAAATTTAAAATGGCCGCCTTTTCAGCCATTATTCATTTTCACATGGCTGATATTTGGTAAACCGTGCTAGATGGCTAGACCATTACCTGATTACTATAAAACAAAGTGTGAGTTTTCGGGGGAGGATGCACCCTGAAAATTTTTAACTTACGAATTCAAAATGGCCGACAATCAGCATTATTTACCTCGATAGGCCTGATATCAGGTAAACCGTGCTAGATAGCTAGACCATTACTATAAAACAAAATGTGACGTTTCGAGAGAGGATGCCTTTCAAAAACTTTCGACTCAATCGAATTCAAAATGGCCGCCAATCGCCACTATTTACTCTCACATTGCTGATATTTGGTAAACCGTGCTAGATAGCTGGACCATTACTATAAAACAAAATGTGAGATTACAAGAGAGGATGCATCTTGAAAAAAATTGACTCAATCAAATTCAAAATGGCCGCCTATCGGCCATTATTCACTTTCACATAGCTGTTATTTAGTAACCGTACTAGATGGCTAGACCATTACTATAAAACAAATTGTGAGATTTCAGGAGAGGATGCATCTTGAAAAATTTTGACTTGATCAAATTCAAAATGGCCTCCTATCGGCCATTATTCACTTTCAAATGGGCGATATTTGGTAAACCGTGCTAGATGGCTAGACCATTACTATAGAATAAAATGTGAGATTTCAGCTGAGGATGTATCTTTGAAAATTTCGACTTGATCAAATTCAAAATGGCCGCCTTTAGGCCATTATTCACTTTCACATGGCCGATATTTGGTAAACCGTGCTAGATAGCTAGACGATTACTATAGAATGAAATGTGAGATTTCAGCTGAGGATGCATCTTGACAAATTCTGACTCGATCGAATGCAAAATGGCCCCCTATCGGCCATTATTTACTTTCACATGCCCAATATTTTGCACACTGTGTTAGATGTTAGTCCATTACTATAAAACAAAATTTGAGGTTTCGGGGGAGGATGCACCCTAAGTTTTTAACTAGTTTATATCAAATTCAAAATGACCGTAAATCAGCTATTAGTTACCTCGATTGGCCTGATATCGGGTAAACCTTGCCAGATAGGTAGACCATTACTGGGATACTGATTAGGATCATTAATTTCAATGGAGGTTTGCAATCTCTGACAGACTGTCTAGTTCTTATCTTACTCTTAGACTGAGCTTCTTAGACCTAGTTGTCTTGCGTCTTGATTTTTGACCTAGCCCAGGACTACATTAAAAACCCTACACAAAATTGCTTAAATCAAATTCTAATTCGTCGCGGGAGCTCCTGGACTTATGTAGTCTTGTAACTATTTATATTGCTGTATATTAACCGCCTGCGTCCCTATGTTTGGGCTATATTCAAGTTAAACTGAACGTAGATTTTAACCTAAGTCTATGCTAAAACACAAATAGTAGGCCTAATTTATGTTCTTGTATTATGGACCCTATCGATGGAAGCTGATATTCAACATCACATTGCGGCACAACAATAAACTAAATATCCAGTTATCCCTGGTTTAATGCTAGTCCACCGTCTGCACTGCTGGCCCAACATTAAACTAACATTAAGTCGATGTAACTTCCGTGGAAAGTATAGCGTATATAGCCAGTGTAATATATTATGAGATTATGCTTTGTACGCATCGTGTTGACTACTACAATGAGGCAATACCGCTGGAGTACAATCACACGTGTCTTGCCATAGAGTTAACTCTATATTTGGTCTGGCTAAACTTTTAAAATTCGAAACCTTTTAGTGTTGATCCACTGTTCGCCATATCGTATTTGCTGGGATGCACCTAAAAGTATGCATACTTTAGAAGTGGATATATGTATATTAAAAACATGCCTCGAAGTAATAATATGTAGGGCTATAAAGTGTCTATAAAGCAGCTGGGCCAATAGTGTTTTTTTAATGACACAGCATCATAGTTGAGTTCACACTTTCCCATTCGTTGATTGTTTTCTGCCAATTACTGGTCAACTGTCAATGATGAAGACGAGGACCAGCCGTGCATGTGGATTATAAAACTCTAAAATATATATTTTTCATTTTTGCAATAATTGAAAATCAAAGTGGAACAGGGAACACTATTATGGCAGAACCAGAGTAAAAACATACCTGTCAATTATAACAGGTAAGGGATAGCAATGACATGACCGATATATATTATGCACATTTAATATGTTGTGCAGAATAAAATATGAAAAATGTTGGGCAGCACCCCTGACTGTGAACCAATATTAAATCCACAGGTAATGTGTTTGTATATATGTAATAACAATACCGAAGGTCGGGGGGGGGGGGGTCCTGGTGCCGGCTAGGAAAGTCAGAGATCGCGGATTCGTCTCCTGCTCTGGCATTCAAGTTTCAAAGAAACAAAATGTTTCCTCCATGTTCAATTGTAAATATTGAATATTGTGGGCAGCCTCCGTGACCGAGAGTTAGTGTGCTCGGCCGTAGACCAACAGGGCTCAATTTTTGAATCCTGTGTCTGGAGGGCAGTGACACTTCATTCATCTCACCATCCTCAGGTTCTCCATACCCAGTTTAGCCTATATGTGTACAAATGTGGTGTAGAACCCCATTTATTTCATTTCATAGCATTTGATACAGCCAACTAACACCTGACTCAACGTTGGCCTGACAACATCACAGGAACATTTCAGCAAAGATCGTGTGAGTTGAGAAAGCCTTCATGGGTTTTTATCCTTAGGTCTACTGTGTGTATTGTGATTTCCATAATTGGCATTACGTAAGAGGGTGCAGTAAAAGTGCATTACGTCCACATGTGATAATGATGGATTAGGGCTACTGTATATTTCATGGCTGAGTAAGAAACATTAAAAGCTGATAATTTACAACTTAGCCAGAAGAATTGAAATTGAAAATTAAAGATTTCGTGAAAATTCCTGGCTAACTGGGGCATTATAAAAGTCCCAGAAGATGTAATAATTGCACTTTTGTAATATTAACATTGTAGTCCTGTGAAATGATTCTTTGTCAAGCATATTTCATTAGGTGCAGTGCTTCAGAACGTGTGTAAAATCAGCAAAATGTATTATGGAAACGGAACATAAAAATATAAATGCCAATGATCGATATAAAGGATATACATCTTTTCATGATAATGCATCTTAGATTATAGATATACATTCCCTGACACATTTATAGCTGATTTTTTGCAATGGTGTTGACAAACGTCAAGGCCCCTGGGCCTCTTGTTTAACGGTTGAAATAACATCACACGTGCTATAAATGCATACTTTAGGTCAGTAAAACATGATATGTTGCTTAACATTTCATATTCTAATTTTGATCAAATATATTCTTATTACGCAACATTTTGTTTTCAAATTGAGCTGAAATTGTATAAACTTTGCTGAAATAAAATATTGTTTAAGTTGTTTATCACGGTTACAGGCCACAACTATTTATGTGAATCGTGTTAAACACCACCCAAGAGAAAAACAATGGAAAATAATTATGATTTGTGTGACATAACTTACCGTGACAAAGACATTGTGTTCCTGGCTAATATCATTGAATGTACTTGAGAGGACACATTTTTTTAAAAACAATAACAAACTTATAAGCATGAATGATCACTTAATAATGCAACTTGATGGATAGCATCATCAGTCATAGTTTACATAGGCCTACATCTACATTACTATTATTCCAGTAAAACCGCAGAGACTGTTAGTATATCCATTCCAACCCCCTCACGAAAGTCTAGAAAGAATTTGGTAGGCACATCCTTCCCTCAAACCCGACATTTTGTTTTATACTATAAAACAAAATGTGAGATTTGAGGGAGGGATATATATATGCCCACAAAATACTTTCACGAGGGGAGTTGGATAAATTATAGTAGGCCTACTGGGCTAGATACCTGGGACGCTTTGCCTGATATCAAGCATAGTAAACTAGAAAAGGAGTTCCCGAACTCCGAGGCCCGGCTTTAGGCTGTATGAGCAGAGATTGTTCATACTAACAATCTCTGGTATAAGTGCTATAGACAAAAAATCGGCTTATATCTTTTGTAAAGATAACTGTATTGGTCTTCCTCATGGGCAAGAATTCTAAATGTCCAGGATATAATTAAGGGAACGACCGAGGAGATAATTTAAAAAACATATCTTCAACGTTTATTTATTCCATCGCCTGTTCTGGCCAACATCCATGCGATAATTGCCATTGCAGCACGTTGGGTCTTGCTTTGTAAAGAAAACCTCTTCGATTATGTCACGTATTAGACCGTCTATCGTTCTCTATCTGACAGCGTTCCGGTCAATGAACACGGTCAATGGACACCTAGCAAACACCAGGCCAATGTTGCTTTCAAGTTGATCCAGCGTCGTCTAGCATTAAAACAACATTGATTCAACGTCTCTTTTCCGGGCAGAATTTTGCCACCTGTCCACTTGGTACTTCCATCACATTTCCCTCTCCTCTTGTCTTGTCCAGTATACACGAGACATCTAGCAATTGCTGGTTTAATGTTAGCCTATTGTCTGAGATGATGGCCCGACATTAAACCAACATTGGTTCAACATTTCGTGTTTGATGGGGAGCAGCATTGAACTCTTTTTGTCCCTTTGGGGACCAAGTTTGCAAGTAGTTTTTTTTTAAATAGCAAGCACAATAAATCTCTCAGCCATTTGGTTGAGTGAATATTATGATCTGGAAATTGATAGAAATTAGATACCGGTACAATATCTGAAGATGATAGTAATCCATAGTGGAGTCTTTTTTTGTGTCATATTATACAAACAGAAAATAATTAAAAGTTACATTAATAACAGTAATTTGCTAGTGTATCCACTGTTTATCGATTATTCTACAGTAAGTTTTATCCTGTATTTTACAAAGTCTACTTTAACAGTGTTAAATAATCATGATAATAATCATGCATGTATTAATTACATCAAAAGAGACTGGAAATTACAA
Organism: Flabesymbios commensalis; assembly: GCA_964017125.1. Taxonomy (NCBI): domain Eukaryota; kingdom Metazoa; phylum Annelida; class Polychaeta; order Terebellida; family Flabelligeridae; genus Flabesymbios; species Flabesymbios commensalis. The sequence goes on from OZ024906.1 coordinate 46,877,418, forward strand.
AATTAAAATGATATATGAAAAACCCGGTAACTTACTGTCCAGCCGTCATGCAGAAAGGAAATTTGTAAATAATCAACTGATCTAGTGTTTTTAAAATTGCATCCGACACAAATAACACACCGAGGTTTTCGTTATGTGTCCTTTGTGATGTGTTTTTAAATGTTTTGGAAATCTAAGAAACTATAAGACACTTATCTGTTTAAATATGAACTTAACTGCAGTTAAAATTCTCCCGTTTAAAATCTATTGGATCTTGGGTTGTAGGCCTGCCTAATCATGTCCAATTGCGAAACCGTGCCGTCTCCCTACATGACTCTCAGCATTATGATTTTTTTTACGCTATTGTGAAATTTCTAAAGAGTGGCTTATTGAATAAACGTTGACCCTATGTTGTTTTAATGTTGAACCAACGTCGTCGCTAGTGGCCCAACATGAAGTATTAAAACATGCAGTCGACATTTGCCTTGATTATACCCAGCACACACTAGACGTTGAAACAATATTGGGCTAATTCTTGAGCCAACGTCATAGACGTTGCACCAGCGTTTGTCAGCACTAACGTCACTGCTTGTTGGTCACCTGCAATCTCAAGCTACCAGTATGTCTGGTGGCCGTTTTTTGTTTGTTCTTTCAGACTTATGGCTATTCAAATAAAAAACAAAGGACAGCTCACCCAAGTGCTGCAAGCTAGTTATTATCTGGCCCTCGTCATTGTACTCCCAATTTCTGTTCAATGGTGGGCCACAGTCGCAGCCCATTGCTGGTTCAATGCCGGTCAATTGGGTACGACCCTGTCTCAACACCACTCTAACACTGACGATCGCATGATTCTTCTACACCAGCGTCTACAGCAATCACTGGACGGCTAACCAATGTTGCTTCAACGTTGATCCAACGTGTCTGACGATGTCCCAACAACAACCCAGCATTATGTATACATAGATTACTTTGCGCAATTGCCATATGGGTGAAAATTTCATCCCCCGTGGCCAAGAAGGCCACTACCCAGATACATTGGCCCAATTGTGATATAATGTTGGGCCACTGTCTTGACGCTGGGCCAACATTATTCCAACCAAAACCCTTTAAGCTCTTACTATACACTTAACCACACATATTTCTGAACACTTGTTAAAGACAAAATACTTAGCCTAAGGACCTGAACATTATATTCGACGTGTTCATAAGGATTGGTGTATAGAAATGTCAACCATTTCCCACACACAGCACCCCTCTTTCTCCTAAATAGGACACAAACTCAAAAAAGGCAAAATAAACTCAATAGTACTGACCTCTGGATGGTCCTAATAATGGGCAATAGTCAGCCATCTTGCATTTGATAGAATTGAAGTTTGTCAAGGCATAACAATGAAAACAACCATTATTATATTCCTCCCTTATCTTCACTTCATCAAGGCTAGTATAGGAGCATAAGCTAGTTAGATATGTTCTCAATTCGACAAATTTAAAGTTATTGTCGTGAAATTAATCATACAGAAAACCACCCAGACCCACATCATCGAAAAAGTAGAACAAAAGCTCTACTAAAAATGTCGGGGTACTGGGATGATTGCTAGTAGTAGTACTTTTCGCCCCCATCCGGGGAGGGTCATTAGGGATCTGTTTCGTCTGTTGGATGCTGTGTACAGCATTGTACGGAAGCACTAGTCTACAGCAATCATCCAAGAGCAGCTGCAGCCTCCTCGTATCTGGCCATAATCTTCGGGCGGATTGCCAGTGGCGTACCCTGGTTCCTCCGCTCAACAGCAGAGCCAATGCAGCACCCACATCAGTGCTGGCGCTGATGTAGGCCGTGGTAGCCTTAAATAACCGGCAATAGCGTGTTTGACATTAGGTCTCTCACGTGGGATGAATGGAGTTACCCAGAGGGAGTGATCCTTCCTATTGTTACTCTGGGGACTATCCGACCCGAGGATAGCGGAGCTGCGCGAAATGCCACAGAGTTTCATCATTAAATTGTACAGCGAAACTCAAGTTTCCGGCCGTCTGGGGGTATATCTCCTAGACATGCCCAGAACCCCTTATCGGGTGAGCGAAGGAAAACGCTCTCAATAACCCACCATGCCCTATCACCCCCACCCTCACATCATCATCTGTACATCATTCATCTCATCAATTGACTACAACGTTTTTATCGTATTATAATGTCACTTAAAAGACTTTTTGTGCCGAAAAGGGACGTAAAACAATGATTTACTACTACTACTACTAAAAATGTCAACTCGGATCACATTCAGCATTTCAGTTGCCCTTAATTTGGGCAATTGTCATATTGAATTGAATACATGTATAGACCCTACATGTGCACTGACATTTTCACAGGAGAAGGATATTTTATATGCTTGGATGTTTTATTCTTGTTGTAATATTTAAATACTTCTGATAATGAAGCAGAAGGAACTATTATAATTTATTCATTTATCGAATACATTTAACTGTGAGTGAAATTGTGATCAACAAAATTTTAAAATGTTAACATACCCAAGGATAATGATCAAAAAGCACATGCTTGACTGTTTACAGCGAAGCAAACTATCCTTGCTCTCGCCAATTCTCGCAGACAGAAGCTCCCACACATAAATCAGTGTCGTGAGATTTCAAGTTAGTAGTCCATGGCTAGAGGTCTATGATCTGAGCAAATAGCAGTAGGCTTACTAGCATGCAATATGCCTAGGCTACTAGCATGCAGTACCTTCCCCTACCTGTCGTTGACTGGGGTATGCCTAGTAACATATATGCCTATACCAGTAAAATAGCGCAATAAATCTAGACGAAATAGTCTAATCCATCAAAATATTTCGTATTTAAAAAAAAAATCTTTGTAGGCGACTGGGAAGACAATATTTAAAAAAAATTAGAAAAAATCGTTGAACACTTTAATTGAGTGACTCGATTTTTTATGATAATTTTCCACCAGATTTATTAATAAAATAGGTCTGACAAATTATAGCCTCGAATTATAGAACTGTTTGTAGGATTAGAGCCATTTAAAATTTCTCGCCTATTATACATGTGAATAAATGGTCTTATTTGGTCCGTAAATATCCTAATGTCAAGACCGTAGGTCAGAAATATTCAAAATATAATCACATTTTTATTTCAGGAGAACAGATTTGTCATACTATATATTGGTAAGAATCCGCCATTAGGGGCAGCATGGTTTCCTATCATTTAGCTCATCTGACCGCCGAGGCCGCACGCGTTTTCCATTCACCCGGCATGCATTTCGCATATAACTCCATCAGCACACCTCATTATTAACGTAGGGTGATGTATAGTCGTGGGTTGCTTTAAGTCGCCATGGTGAAAATGATCACGCATTCCTAACAGATCATGTGATGATACTAACAATCTGGCAGTGTCATCTTCAACCTGTGAATATGCCCCGGGGAATATGCTCTTCAATTATGTAAGATTAATTAGTGTTCAAAGTGATCTAGGGGTGTCAATTACACATCTTTCTGCCACAACCCCAATAGCGCGTTGCTTAAATCTTCAAATGTGTTTGTACCACCTCTTCTCCATTTAGAATATTAGGCTGTTTGAGCCGGGTATTGAAATTATTTGATTACAATTAAAATGGCGACCATGGATCCCGGAAACACGTTTCCATAAGAAAATTGGAGGGGAGCATTCAATATATTATAAAACGAATCACTTTATTTTGGTGGCGACATTTTGGCTCCTAAAATAGACCATTTGGCGAACTTTTGCCATCCCATTTTTCCAAATGTACGTATTGTCGCCACAAAAAAGAAGGGTGTCCAATGGTCGTGAAATGAGTGACGACTTTTTGCCTCCCAAGTCTCAGACATACAGAAAAACGTTCGACCACTGTACCGATTTATTATTGGCCCACCGTCTGCGACGCCGGCCCAACATTAAATCAACATTGGTCATTAAAGGCATGAAGGATCATGAAGGATCAGGCAACCTCAGTTAAAACATCATTGGGAACTTCAAATAGCGTGTTTTCTAAAAAAAATAATAACCCATATAGTTAGTATTCAAATAATTATATGGCTTTCTCAGGGTGTTTTAATGAAGGTTGCCATATGAGAACAGGCTGCCTTATAGTGCCTAGTATACAAGCGGACATAGGGCTACCTGTATCATATATATATAGGAATAGGAGGATATGGAGAAAGAGGAGCATGAAGGAAAAAAGAGGAACATGGAAAAGGGGAGAAGTGAATGAAGGAGAAAGAAGGAAGACAAGAGAAGGAGGACTAAGAAGAATAGGAGAATATGGAGAAAGAGGAGCATGAAGGAGATGGGGGAGTAGTGATATTTTTAGGGAGAAGGAATGAAGAAGGAACGTGGGGGAGTAGTGATATTATTAGGGAGAAGGAATGAAGAAGAGGGAATGCTAGAAAGGAGCGAGCGAGCGAGCGAGCGAGCGAGAGAGAGAGCGAGAGAGAGACAGAGAGAGAGAGAGAGAGAGAGAGGGAGGGGGAGAGGGAGGGAGAGGGGGAGGGGGAGAAAGAGAGGGGAGGGGTAAGGAGAAGGAATAGGAGGGGAAAGAAGAAAAAAGAGAGAGAGAGAGAGAGGATGAAGGAGAATGGGAGAGAAGGAAGAGGTAAGGGAAGGGATACATGAAGGAGCAGAAAGAGAGAAAGATGAGGAGAAGGGGAAAAGAGGAGGAATGAAGGAGGAGAAAGCGAAGAAGAAGGGGATGAAGCAGAAGGAAGGAAGGAAGGAAGGAAGGACAGACAGAAAGAGAAGGAAGAAGAGAAAAAGAGAAGACAAGGAAGGAAGAACTTGTAGTAGAAAGAAAATGAAGAGAAAGAGGAGCAAGAAGGAAATAAGAGGAGCATGGGGAGAATTGAGAAGGATAAATATTAGAGAGAAGGAATGTAGAAGAGAGAATGGTAATGAGGGTAAGAAAGAGGAATAGCTAGGAGGGGAGGGAAGAAGGAAGAAGAAAAAGAGAGAGAGGAAGACGAAGAGTGAGGAGGAGACGATAGAGGAAAACAAAGAAGTCGAGGAGAAGAAAGGAGGAGGAGAAGTGGATGAAAGAGAATGGAAAAGGTAAGACTAAAAGAAGAAATAACAAGAGACGAAAGAGGAAGTGGTGAATGAGGAGATAGGAAAGAAAATAGAAAAGGAAGATTGGAGAAGGAGGAGGAAAAGGAGGGAATGAATAAATGAGCAGGAAAAGAGAAAGATGAGGATAAGGAAGAAGAAGAATAGAAGGAGAAGATACAAAAAAGAAGAGAAAGGAAGAAGTTGAAAGAGAAAGAAGGTGAAATGAGAAAAAAGAGGAAGAGGAAGGGGTGAAGGAGGAGACAGAATGCGCGACTTGAAATACAACTTATCTTATCTTATCTAGAAAAAATAGAAAAGGAAGGTTCGAGAAGAAGGAGAAAAAAAATAGGGGATGAATAAATGACAGAAAGAGAGAAAGATGAGGAGAAGGATGAAGAAGAAAAGAAAGAGAGAGGAAAAGATTGAGAAAAGAAGAGGAAGAAAAAAGTTGGAAGAGAAAGAGGATGAGAAGAGGAAAGGGAGAATAAGGGGGTGGTGGGGGGGGGGGGAGGGTCGGGTAAGAGGGGAATTAGGAGGATGAGAAATTTGAGGAGGAGGAGTTTTGCTCCTGTTACTTTTCCTCCTTCTTAACCTACTCTACCTTCGGAGAAGAAGGAGAAAAATGGTAACGAGAAGAATGCCCCCGTTCTCCTCCTCCTCCTTCTTCTCCCCCTCCTATTCCTCCTTACCTCCCACTCTTCGTTTCCCGCCCATCCCCTTCTCCTTCTACTCAACCTCTTCCTCATCCTTCATCTCCCTCTCCCACTATTATTTATTTATACATCAAATACTCCTCCTCCATTTGTTCATCCTCCTCTTCCTTTTCTCCTTTCCCCCTCTACTCTCCGCTGCTTCTTTATGCATGGAGGGTATTTTAGGTTTTGGCAGCATAAAGTAACGATGAACGGATCAAAAACCTTCTCTGTCGCTGCACCCACACTGGAACTCTCTTCCTTCTGTAATTAGGACTGCTCAAACCATGACATCTTTCCGGAAACTAGCAGAAATTTATATAGGCCACTGACTGGTGATTGCCCTGTGAAATTTCTATCATGGGGGCGGGGCGGGGGATTATGGTGGCCGGCTGCATGGCCTCTTGTTGAAATAAGATGCCGTTGCAATTTTGTATTTCATTCTTTAAATATTCGTGTATTTAATTAGCACGTTGAATAATTATGTCTAGTTGCAACCCAACTAAACAATTAACCCCTTTTGAATATGATATAATCGATATCGTCATAGCACTTATTATATATTTAAATGAAAACTTTACTTATAAAACTATTGATATACCTGAACCTTCAACTTTTAATGGGAATCTCAAGTAATTGAGATATCAAGTCCTGCTCTATCCAAAAAGTTATCCTTGGTAATTTTTACCGGCGTCCCAAAGAAAATATAGCTGACCATAAACAATTTATTGACGAACTTTCTCCAATACTTCATTATTTGGAGACCCTAAATGTTGAAGTCATTTTAACCGGTTATTTCAACATAGATCTATTAAATATAAAGAACAAAGATACAGCATCTAATTTTTTCAATACAATAACTGCACATGTTTTTTTCCAGAAATCACTTTACCCACCAGATTCACTGACAGAACAGGTATCCTAATTGATAATTTTTTTTGTAAAGTTTCGGAAATATCTCTGAAATCCTCACCTGGAATTCGTATAGATAAATTTTCGGATCACCAACCATATTTTACATCATTTGTTTTAAAACTTTTACACGATTCGCCTCCTAAGTTTATAGCAAACATTCTCCGGAAGCTCATATTAATTTTAGAAATGAACTTGAATCCTGTGACCTGATAGATAAAATTGATATTAGCTTGGGCGAAAATCCTAATGATAACTATGCAAAGTTACAAGATATTTTAATTAAATTAAAAGAAAAACATCTTCCAAATAAAACAATAAAATTTAATAAGCAGAAGCACAAGAAAACGCCCTGGATCACCCGAAGCATAATTAAATCTTTTAATTTTAAAACAGGCTATACAAGTTATTGAGAGTAACCCATACAAACTCACTACATTATACTACCCTCAAAACAAATCTTCAAAATTAAAATAAAATATATAAATTGTCAATAAGGCTAGCTAAAAATCATTACTACTTTTCCAATTTACAAAAATGTAAAGGAGACATAAAACAGAGCTGTTGATCTATTAACCAATTATTATGTAAAAAGGGAAAAAACAAGCATTCTGATTTCTTCAAAATAGATGGTAATATTATTATAGGTAGGAAAAGTATAGCTAATAACATAAACAATTTTTTTTATCAAGATTGGATCAAAATTAGAAAGAGAAATAAATGTTTCCTGTGATAAAAAATTCAGTCACTTTTTGTGTGACAAACGTGATGAAAATTTTAACTCCACAGTTGCTGATGAAAATGATATTAGAAACATAGCAGAGAAATTGGACAATAAAAAAAGTTGTGAAATAGATGAAATATCTAACATTATTATAAAAGCTATAATTAATATTTTAATTAAACCAATAACCAATATTATTAATCAAATTTTGGAAACTGGTGTTTTCCCAGACAAACTTTAAGTTGCAAAAGTTATACCTTTATTTAAAAAAGGAGATCCCGCCCTATTGACTAATTATAAACCTGTTTCTCTTCTCCCATATCTTTCAAAGATATTTGAAAAGGTTATATACCAACAATTATATGCTTATTTTGAAAACTCAAACCTGTTCTTTAAAGGTCAATACGGCTTCCGTAAAGACCATTACACTGAAATGTCATCTTTAGAACTTGTACACAGAATTTTATCCTTTATGGATAATGGTGATACCCCTATTGGCATATTCTTAGACTTATCAAAAGCTTTTGACACTCTGAACCACAATATTTTACTACATAAATTAAAACACTACGGATTATCCAAAAACTCGACTGGATTGATAACAAATTACCTAGAAAATAGAACGCAATATGTAACTTTAATAATGTTAATTCAGACCATCAAAAAATTTCTACTGATGTACCATAGGGTTCAATACCCGGTCCATTATTGTCTCTGATATATGTGAACGATCTCCACAATTCAAGTAAATTGTTCCTGTTTATTCTCTTTGCCGATGATACAACTTTATTAACAAAGAAAGGTATAAATAACAATTTATTAAACAGAGAGTTATGGAAAATATCTATCTGGTTAAAGGTTAAAAATTAGCAAATTATCTCTAAATAAACCAAATCAAAATGCATATTATTTCATCAGCCACAGAAAAAAATTATACAACCAGAAATAATAACAAATGGAACAAATTGATTGTGTCAATAATTTAAATTTAAACATTTAAATTGGAACAACCATATAGATCACATAACATTAAAAATATCAAGAGTAATTGGGATATTGACAAGACTAAGACACACTGTACCAATAGATGTTCTACTTTTACTCTACAATTCTCTTTTATTGCCACATATAAATTATTCTTTGCTAGTTTGGGCATATAATCCATTTCGAATCACAAAACACAAAAAATAAAATTTGCACACTGTGATCCAATTTTTAAAAACTTGCCCCTCTTAAAAACTGAAGACATATTCAAAGTAAAACAGCTGAAATTCTATTACAAATAGCTAAAAAATAACTTACCTCTGTACTTTCAAAATCTTTCTATTAAAGCAAATAATCACACACATAATACCACCAATCAAGATCTATACAAATGTCGCATTAAACATGATTTTGCAAAACAATCATTATTTTTATGTATACCGGAAACCATACACATCTGTACAATAAATAGCAAAGAAAAATTGACCACCCACAGTATCGAAGGTATGTCAATGTACACCAAAAACTTTTTATTGACTTATTATAATTTAGAATGTAATATCCCTGATTTTTATGTATGTGTACATGACGAATAATTTTATATAGTTTTTTATCCTGCGGACATTGGCCCGATGTTGGTTCAGTGCTGGCCCGCCGTCTACGACGTCGGCCCAACATTTAGCCAGCGTTGTGTCGTATTCGCTGGTATGTGTATAAATATATATGGGTAACGTTACACTCTTGGCACATGATGAGAGTTCAAAAAACGTGTTTTTTTTCTTTAACTCAACCTACATGGACAAGAAGGGTATCCACTATTTTTTACTTGCATGTATTATTCTATATTGATTTTATTATTATTATTATTATTTTTATTATTGTTGTTGGTGTTGTCGCTGTTCGTTGTTGTTGTTGTTGTTGCTGCTGCTGCTGCTGCTACTGCTGTTGTTGTTTTTGTTGTTGTTGTTGTTTTTATTATTTTTATTATTCTTATTATTTTCTGTCTACGGTGGCTCCCACGATAGCGACCTACGGTTTTAGTGGAGGTCTCCTGATCATTGCTATACTATCAATCAAAATATGTAAATGTTATTATTTGATCAAATAAATGAATCTGAGCCACCATATGTGACGACTATTCGCATCCGGATGCAAAAGTCAGTCATTTGAGGATAAGCATTTCAAAAAATATTTATTTTTTATAAATTTTCTTTACAAACAACACTGTTATTTTATTCTTGACATATTTAAGTTTTTCTTGGTATAAACAGTTGACATGAAACGCCAAGAGTTATTTTTCAATAACATAAATTCCAAATGGGATTTTTTAAATTTTCCCGAAAGTCACGACTTCAGGTGACCTTACTGGGACGTAGGGTGACGTACAGTCGTGGGTTGCTTTAAGTGGCCATGGGTAAAATGATCACTCATTCCTAAACGATCATGTGACGATACTGACAATCTGGCGGTGTCATCTTCAACCTGTGAATATGCTCTTCAATTCTCTAAGATTAGTAAGTATTCAAAGTGATGTAGGGGTGTCAATTACAAATCTTTCTGCCACAACCCCAATGGCGCGTTGCTTGAATCTTCAAACCTGTTTGCATCACCTATTCTGTATTTAGAATATTAGGCTGCTTGAGCCGCGTATTGACGTTATTTGATTACAAAATGGCAACTAGGGATCCCAGAAACACGTTTCCATAAAAAAATTGGTGGGGAACATACAGTATATTATAAAACGAATCACTTTATATTGGTGGCGACATTTGGACTCCTAAAATCGACCATTTGGCGAAATTTTGCCATCCCATTTTTCCAAATGACGTATTGTCGCCAGAAAAAAGAAAGGTGTCCAATTGTCGAGATATGAGTGACGCCTTTTTGCCTCCCAAGCAATTTGGTGGACGAGGTAGGCCCCTATTAATAGTCAAGCAGATAAGCTAATAGATTGTTCAAAATTAGGTAGAAGCATCAAATTTCGCCCTTATCTAGAGTTTGATATGTAACGTTAGATTCACATAAAAGCTAGCTCCAGGACGTTTTCGAAAATTAAAAACCTGACTTTTGATAATTACTGCCGCCATTCGCGATAGCAAAGAAGAAATTGTGTCTGCACCTATGTATGGTCAAATATTACAATAAAACAGTCGGAATCATAATCGATTGAAAATATAAAAATATGGATGTAAATTTTAAAAATTAGTGCTGCCATTAAAAAAAAATGGTTAAGTCCAATTTCTCTGTCAAAATTACAGATATCAAAAAAGAATTGTGTCAGCACCTTTGTTTGTATGGTAAAATATTACAATACAACTGTCTATGATAATAGAAATGAAATGAATCGGGCTTTAGGCCACCTTTGTGCACATATAGGCTAAACTGGGCCAGGAGAACCTCCTGAGGATGGTGAGATGATTGAGATAATATGATAATAGAACGAACATCAAAAATAATTTATAATTTTGAAAAATACTACAACCCTTAATAAATTGATTAAATACATTTTATCCGTAAATTAAAGTTATTGACAAGAAACTATTATCTACACCTCATGTTTGCATTTTCAACTCTGTTTTTGAGTGTTCGAATGAGTCAAGGCAACATTCCGATAGATTTCAACTTTTGGAAACATCCGTTGGCAACGTAATCAGTTTTCAAAAAAGACGAATTATGATAAAATGTCGGTCATTACATTTTTAGCTTGTCGACTATAGTTAACAATATTTTAGTTTGACTTTCGGGAAAACTTCTGTTAAACAATTGTTAAAATGTTGATAACATGTCGTTAACATCTGGTTAACATCTGTTCTTTCTGTTCAAAGTCAAAAGGCATTATCTACTCCCTGGTAAACTAGGCATTTACTACTTTTTAACTGGCGTCCCGTCTCGCTGATGTCACTGCCTCTTTCTGGCTTGCACTGACCCAATGTTGTTTAAATGTTGTGAAATCATCTATGACACTGTTCCAACTTTGAACCAACATTGTGTCAGTGTATCGAGTTGCCGATGACTGCAAAAATGAGACGTTTAGCCAATGCTGTTTTACTGCTGAGCCATTGTCGTAGACAATGGGCCAGCATAAGGCTAGCATTGGATGAACGTTTATTGCGTTAAGGTCTATGTACTGGTGGACCAATGCAGGGATAATGCTGGCCCCGCTGTTGCAAACGGCGGGCCACCATTAGGCTAACATTGTGTCAACGTCTCGAGTTTGCTGATCAGCAGTGACCAAACCCAGCTAACTCGTGGCATTGACCCAATGTTGTTTTTTATGTCATGCCGACGTCGAAGACGGCGGGCCAGCATTAAAACAACATTGGGTCAATGCCTCATGTTTGCTGGGATACGTGTTCTTGCCGCGGGTAGTCTGTCGCCAGAGTGCTAGCCTCCTCCCTCCCACCCCTCTCTGCTGCAGTGTTATCGTACACAATATAGCAATTAGGCATTGGCTAAGATAGTTATCTCCAAAAATATCAAATTTCGTAATATTAAAAATAGATTTCGTTCGTATTTTAGATGCTCGTTCATGTAGTTAAGTTAACCCCTTCATTACGACCATCTGACATGAAAAAGGGACAACGTATGGTGAAATCTACATTTAATATAATTGTCATTAATTTAACCTTCCTGTGCTATATCATCATATTATGGTTTTATAACCAGGCATTTTGAGTGAATGCATGACGATTTTGTGTCCTAATGAGCGCCGGCCGACACAATCTTTTGAGCATTGACACACTGGGTGACATCAACTCACGTGCTTGAGTGATGACACAAAGTCGATTGGGCCTACTTCCAAACGCTGAATAATAATAATAATGATAATAATAATGAGTTTATTCAATACATATGCATATACATTTTTGTACATAGATATAAACCTTTATGTTAATCATATATTCGATTGAATGTGGATTAAAATATTAAACCATTCAAACGCTAAAATGTGTGTTTAAATAAATTAAATAAAGTGTCAGTAATTATCCGTTCTAGCACGAATTGTTACTACACGAATCAGATATAACACGATGCAACCATGTTTCCCCCAATTTTTTTTCCATTTTACCAGAAAAATTGTGTTATAAATATTTCAACATCCGATTAAGCATGACATTTTCAGCTAACTTCACACGTTATTCTAACGCTGATCGGCCTCATAGTCCAGGAGCCCTGAAGGTTTCATTTAGCATTGCAAGTACAAAAGGTTTGAAGTATATCATGTGTAGAACAGACCGTCAGAAATCCCAAAAAGGCAATTCTCAAGTGCCGCAGCATGTACCAATTAATGATATAGCCCCTTAATTAGGGCCCAAATTAGTGATTAATTAGCATACCGAGTACACACACACAAAACCAATGGCACAGAAAAGGTGGTTGGTGGTACAACCCGAATTCATCGTTCTTAAGTGTTAAATCATGTACCTTATGAGCTTAAGAACGTGTTTAATTAGTGCTAATTAGATATTTAATTAGCATAATCAGTGCATAAAAAATCTCAATGGCATCATATTCTCGGATATATAGTGCGTCAGAATAAACAATTCCTAAATGCCAAAGCCTGTACAAAACCTACTTAAGAACCCTTCAAAGATTGGGGTAAAATAATAGTTTGTTTAATTTCTGCAAAATTAATGGTATATTAAGTAACTGTAATATTTAAAAAATGGTGCAAACCGTTGATGAAAATAATTATGTGTCATGATGTGAGGTTGGGGTGAACGGATGGAAGGGTGAAACTATTTCTACTATTTCCACTCTCTCGGTATGTGCCCTATAGTGGAAGTACAACACATTGAAAAACAATGTAATATATATTCAGTCAGAAATAAACAAATTATTCTGTTTTATCTTATTCTGAAACATAACATTAAAAATGTGAAGATTGAATATTGTGGGCAGCCTTCGGGACCGAGAGTTAACGTGCTTGGCCGCAGACCAACAGGGCTCAATTTCGAATCCTGTGTCTGGAGGGCAGTGTCACCTCATTCATATCACCATCCTCAGGAGGTTCTCCTGGCCCAGTTAAGCCTATATGTGCACAAATGTGGCGTAAAACCCCATTCATTTCATTTCATTGTATTTGATACAGCCAACTAACACCTGACTCGACGTTTGCCTGATAACATTATAGTAACATTTCAGCAAAGACGGTGGAGTTGAGAAAGCCTCCATGGGTCTTTATCCTTGGATCGACCTACTGTGTGTATTGTGATTTCCGTAATCTGCATTACGTAAGAGGGTGTAGTAAAAGTGCATTACGTCTTCATGTGATAATAATGGATTAGGGCTGAGCTATAGATTTCACGGTTGAGTAAGAAACATTAAAAGTTGATTTTTTACAACCCTGTGATGATTTTGTTAGGTCTATTTAAGGCAGAAGAATTGAAATTCAAGAATAAAGACTTCATAAAAATTCCTGGTTAACTGGGGCCTATTAAAAGGCCCAGAATAAATAATAATTGCACCTCTACTTTTGTAATATTAACATTGTAGTCCTGTAAATGATTCTTTGTCAAGCATTTTTCATTATGTGCGGTAGGCCTACTTCAGAATGTGTGCAAAATCAGCGAAATGTATGATGGGGATCAAACATATAATATAAATTCCAATGATGGATAAAATATAAAAAAATACTACTGGTCTTTACATATTTTATTTTCATGATAATTTATTTTAGAGCATAGATATACATTCTCTGACACATCTGTAGGCCTAGCTGATATTTTGCAATGTTGTTGGCAAGCGTCAAGGCCCCTGGGCCTGTTGTTGTCTTTTAGATCCATCTATTTTTTTAATTCAGTGGCATGTTTGACAGAAAATTGACACCCAGTCACCGATTTGATTATTTCCTTCTAAAATATTTTTTTTTTATAATTTACAAGCCGTAATCTATGACAAAAAGTTCTCAACTCGTATTTGGATAAGTATGTAAAGTCTCAGATGTATCACATCGTCGAAGACGTTGCTAGTTTAATTACACTGTCATCAGAAAAAAACACTGCTTAATGGCGCTTTCCCAACGGGTCTCACATTTCCAAACATGAAGGCTCAACACATCTAAACTTAGCCAATTGACATGTTTTGCATCTTTGAGGGACATCGTGAACATCGCCAAAATACACAGGTGATGGGATATTAGTGGCTGGTGTAGTGACAAAAAGGAAGGGATTTTTCTCAGTGTTGACCATTTCACAGAAAAAAAGCAAATCAACATCGGACCCTTCATCTAGACCCTCAACAGGCAGGTTTTATGCTCAATCACAATCGAATTAGTGGGATGGTTGTCCCAAATTGTATGAACATACACACTTACCGGGTAGCCTACATATCTCTTTCAAATGGAGGATGGAGAAAGATAATATAGATTTACGATGATAGCCTAAATAACACAATTTAAAACTTTAAAACTTTTTAAGTTTAAGGCACTTGGGAATGAGCCTTCAACATAATTAGGTGAAGTGAACATCAAAATCAAACTAGTTAATCAATAGAGATTTCCTTAATTGCCCACAGATACGTATGCTACATTATGAGTCAATAATTACAAGTCACTCTTGATTACAATTTTCCCCACGAATAGCAAATTGATGTGCATGGAAGACCGGCTTTGTGACACTTACATGGACCCCTGCAAGATTTTCGACAATACAATCACAATAAATCAGTTCACGACATCACTTGGCTACTTCCGGTAGAGCTGTCCATTTTGGCTTCCACCTTGAATCTGACTGCTCCCATCCCCAATCGGTAGTACTGGACTATAAACATGTTGTAGAGGTATACAAGGGCTTGGCCCAAAATGTGGCCAGTTCAATATGCAGCCGTCTTGATGTGTTCATAAAGAGCAGCTTCAGCAAGTGGAATGTTTTAAATAGATCTTGTGTCTTGAGAAAATAGAGCCTGACGTGCTTCATTTACATGTTTAAATGAAGGTGTGCTTCTGCATATTAACACTATAAAGCATTCAATTAATTGCTTCTGTTGGGGTTACCTCTACTGGTGCTGCTGACAAGGCACTGAATGCAGCTGTCACATCAGAGTGTGCCTTCCAAATCTGAAAAGCTGCTTCCTCGACCTGCAAAAGCAGACACCGTATCACACCCAGATACAGCATGAAAAAAGGATAGCGCTGCATACATATGTTTGCTGCATATGCCACTGCCAGAACCACCACATCAGTGTCTACGGTTCTGATAAAAATTGTGTTACAACTCACCCTTGCTGCGTGTGCTGCATGAAACAAAACCATTGTATCGGCCTTTTCGTGGTTACACAGTGCTATTACTCTGTTAACAAAACTGTGTATCAAGCATCAAGTTTTGTGACTTGCTCTCTGTCAAACATATGCCGAAGTCAACGTGAGTCAGCATGACGTTAAACAACCAAAGTTGTTCTAATGTTGAGCTAGTGTCTCAGACGGTGGACCAACACTAAACAACCGATGTGTGCTGGGCTGTAATAGATCGAACACCATGACATTCAGCTATCAATGGAATACATATTTATAGACCTATATGTTTCAATTAGCGACATAATCAGGCCAAAATCATCTGGCTATATGTTCATAATATGTCAACATATCCACAGACTAGAATTGTGTATGTGTTTTAAATTTGGGGTTGCGCTTTTACCATTTTAAATGTAAATTTAAGGACAAGACTTAATTTCAGACATATGCATGTCCAAAATATAAAGTACAGAAATAACTGATAGATAGGCTTTTCGGTGAGCCTCTACACTAATTGTTACGCTGCCAAATTTAAGACTTATACAATTCTAGTCTACGGACATGTTGACATAATTTTTTCACATATAATGCTACTGGAATTGATGTTTTTTTGATTATTTTTGCCAATTGTGTTGCTTTAGTATTATAATATAATTTTTTTTATATACCGATGTGTAATGTAGCTAATAAGCCTAAAATTACAAATAAAAGCTGAGGACGTCCGTAAATGAATTGTTCTGATGTCGTTTTAATTAACTAATAATATTCCATGTGGTGGATAGGGGGGGGGGGGGGGGTGTATGTATCTAGAGCTTATAAAGGGTTATGTGTGGTCCATGATAATTTCGGCCACTAATCAGGCCAAAATCATCATTATTTTGGCTCCTTGATATGTCCATATAATGTAAACATGTCCATAAACTATGTTACTTGGTGTTTGTTTGAGATGGAATTACACTAAGGGGGTAGGGGGGGGGGGGTATTCACAGAAATATTATTATATCAAAAGTTAGGACGTAACATACCGATTTGAAAGGTTAATATGAGACAGACAACCTTGAACTGACGTAAATGAAAAGAATAAAACTATAGTCATACTGAATAACATTTTAATCTCATGATTCATACAAAAACAATAATAATATTCTAGCAAGTAGGCTACTTCTTTTACATGGTAGTTTTCATATTAGCCTATAAGGATTTGAGAAGAGAAACACACTTTAATACTTGTACATGAGATAGGTGTCGTTCGAATCTCTATAGGACATAATACAATATCTGTAGTTTGTTCCTGAGAAGTTGCAAGTCAATTCGCTGAATGTGGAGCTCTGAGCCTGGTGCTTTCAGGGTCACGTACGGGATGCTTACATAATTCTCGTTTGAAATGGGAGATATAATAGCTAAGCTAGTGAAATTAATGTGAAGAGATGATCTGATTCAAGAGTAATATGTTAAAACAAACAGGGTCGTCATAACGAAATACCAAAAGGAGAAACATACCTTCGACACCTCCACCCCAACTGTACTCAAATGTGGGACGTAAACGTTTTTTTTACATGAATACTATGATACCTTTGATATATTGTTGGTTTTCATAAAATAATGTTGCCAATAGTGAGCTGATCTGGGCGACCACACGTGAAGATGGAAGCAAATTACTGAATAGAACAGGGAGTGTATTGTACATATGTGATGTTTAACAAGTCACGGTACACGTGATTCTTCTCAGTACGTGACTGTTGACATGAATATGAGCGTCAGTATCAGAGCTATACATTTACTCTGGACAAGGCAAAATAAAAATTCACTGGTCATTTACATCTGTCATTGGCTTGTTTTTCCTTGAACTGATATATCTACTATGTACGCCCCACCTTCGACGTACCAAGGAGTACTTGAACAAAAAATAAACGTACGTTTTTTCGGTAACGTACGTGATTTGCTGACACCCACAACTTACCACCTACATATCTCACACATGGCAGCACGTTTTGATTTGTCAGCAAGGCTGCTTTAAAGAATCATTCACCTAGTTACTTTTTCACACTCTTGCATAGCAATTGACTCACGTAAGATATGGTGATGTGTGGTTAAAGATCGTGGTAACATACGTGATGCTCAAAATTTTGTGAATAGAGAGTGTATCAGTGGTTAGCTACAAACGAATGGGCTAGAAAAATTCGATGAAAAATTCTATCAAAAAGGATATTACGTCGTCATTTACCTGCTAAAAGTGTACAAATAGTGTGATTTGAATAACGCTGATCATAAAGGTATATATGTTATATAAGTGTTTTTTTGGGGGGACCAAATAGTGTCCACACCTTCTATCTCATTGATAAATACACACCTCCGCGCGGCATTGTGCCAGGTCACCGTGACTCACTCTAAATCGCAGAACGCATGTTACATGCATGGTTTGCCATAACAGGTAGGCTACATGCAGCAGCGCCTTCTGGTGGCGCTCGGCCGTCACACTGCCTCAGATTTACAGGGGAACAAGATCAAACTGCGTATTTATCACTGAAAAATATCTTCCTGTGGTCTATAAGTGAACCGTAAATTTTATATATAATTTTATTGCTTGTGATTGATATTAATATATTGTTTGCTTGTGGGAAGTTATTATTTTTTTTAGAAAAATTGTAAAAACCTTTATTATCGCCCACGTAAACAATTCACCAGTGTGGCGCTGCGGAACTAGCTCGCAGCGGGTCGATAAGGCTCTATTCTATTCTATTCTGGCAAACAAAAGTCAAAACAAACAAAATAAATAACATTTTCTTTGTAATTAATGTAATTAAACTTGACGTGGGATCATTTGACATGTCTCATGATAAGCCTAGTACAAATTATGTGAGCAGATGTAGACTATAACACTATACCTGGATTCACCTTTCACCGTGGTGGATGCTTTTTCGCTCTCATATCGATATTTACCGTTTTTGGTCGATTTTTTTTACATATTCACTTACTTTGTATGATGGGGCGATTTAATTTTCAGACGATTATTGAATTGAGTGAGGTTACTAGCTGTGAAGTGAGAAAATAAAAAAACATCTCTACAAAATTCCGCCAATCATGTTTGTTGATCTTTCCTCTCGTCCACATTGTCTGTCATCCTGGTACTTTGGCTCAGCCCACTCATTGGAAAAGGTGATGGGGGTTATCTCCCAGCTGGGTGGCGCGGGGGTCTATATTCGCAATTCCTATACCATTGGCTTATTAACAAACGGGCCATGTTCATGCTACGCTAGCAGCTAAATGCAAATAGTTTGGAGAACTATTTAATGTAAAGTAAATAGACTATGACAACCAATGCTTGTTTTGCACGCATGGTAGCACACACAGAATATATATATGGTATGACATGTAGAGATTTATCAGATAAAGGCATCTAGGCATATGTGTCGTGATGCACTCTCCAAAATGTGAATGTTCTTGTTGTAAACTTTCAGGCACATTTTGGGAATAAGGCCTGTCCAGCTATGTGCCTTTTTCATTAGACTAGGTTGAAGCTTTTTTTTTATGTAGCTCATTTTATGATTATGAGAAAAGTAGCAGACTTTAATTCATATTTCTGTAAATATATGGAAACTATCAGAAACTGTTATAATAGTCTACACGAATAACAACATTACCGCTATGAGGCCCTATGTATAAAACAATTTTCGGGTTGACATTTTTTATAAGGAAAAGATAGGCCCTAAGGAGAAAATATGAATTATAATAGGCCTACGCCTTAATTGTTAGGCCCCTACCTACATTTTATTTTTCATATTGATAAGAACACCCCCTGTGATTAGAGGCGGGGGGAGTATTAGAGTAGGCTATTTAATTATCATATATAGTGTACATGCTATATCGTGGGGTTTATTTCAAATCAGGGGTGTAGGCGTTTATTTGATTATGGCCATTATTCGATTGAATACGGTATAGCTAAACCTTCAAAAAATCACTAAGAAATTCATGACTGTACACTAATCTAATCTCATATTATACCTGTGACTCCCTTCAATATAAACTCAATTTTTATCATGTGCATAAGGTGGTCCGAGCGTGATAAACAGCAAGATATCAGAGTGACTACAAATACCACTGTGTTGGAAAGCGAGTGACACTTGCAGATGAGACACTGTAGGCCTGCAAGAGAGACTCCAGAAACCCAGATGACGAAAAATAAGAGACAAAATGACTGACAAGCGAGACGGAATTATCAAGAAGCAGATAAAAAAAATTAAAAAATAATAGCCAAAATGGTATCAATCACTAATTCAGGGGCGTAGCCAGGAATTATTTTGGTGTACGCACGTAATGCTTTTATTAGTATATATCCAAATGTCAATTTGCTTGTGATTATGTGGCGAGCGCAGCTAGCCGAATTCAGCAGCTCTGGGTTTGGGGGGAGTTTTGAGCCCCCCATAGGATTTTTTTGTTGTTGGTTGTTTTTGGGTGCACTTTAGATTAATTTCTGGAGACATAATTGAGCTGTTAATTGACCACCCCGGCCCCATCTCTTGATCCGCTAATGCCTCCCCCCGAACTCTTTCGTATATCCGACTACTTTTAGATGCAGTTTCCTTGTAATTGGCAACATGATTCACTATTATATTTTTGCCTCGTTTCCAGTAAACACAAAACATTTGTATAATATTTGTACAACGTCGGCCTAACGTCTTGGATTCTAGTCCAAAATTGTACAAATGTTATATAAATGTTTTGTGTTTACTGGGGTGTTTGTAAACGTTATTCATTTATTATACATTTTATCTGAGACTGTAGGTGAGCCTACTATCCATGATTTTTGCAAGCATACTTATGCTCATCAGTGGGAATTTCCCTACACTACAAAAATTATTTTGCGAAAACAATGCAAAGCTCTCAGTGAATATGTGAAAAAATATAGTATAACATACCCCAATAATTGATGTCCTAATTCACATGGATTTAATTTCGTTTAATACAGATGTATATGCGATTGGCATCCTAGAAACATTATTTTTTACTCTTGATACGACAAGTATTTGCATTTTATTTTCCTAATTATAAATTCTCCTTTTGCTAATAAGAAAAGGCTAGCGGTGGGCGCATCCACATTTAAGAACCTTCATTTAATTAACCCTTTATAGCCTCCTGATGAAAACTACATGTAGCTTAATTCTTTACACTTTTTTCCGTGAAGCTGTTTTAACAGTAGACTCTATATGACATTTTTTTACAATTTATCACTCATCTCAGATAATCTTCATACACTTACAAGTCGATCAGTGCGACAGTAAGTCGGTGCTTGTATTGGATGGAAGATGGGTAATTCAGGCCTGAAAAGGTTAAAAAATGAATTTTAAGTCTAATTTCAACACTCAAATAGTCTAATATTAGCTACTGAAGTCTTGACCTAGATGATAGCTATACACGAAATAATACACCTTTTTCAATAACAACACGCCACACGGTGAGCAACGCTGAACTGTTTTAATCAGACAACTGTTAAACACTTTTCTATGACAACACGCCACACAGTGAGCAACACTGAACTGTTTTAATCAGACAATTGTTCACTGCGCAAACTCGTGCAAGCAGTATATAGGCATAGCTAGCCTACTGCAAGGTACAAAGTCAGCCTGTTCTGTGTGCAATTTTTTTTTTAACTGGGTTAAATTATCTCCCTCACTCCCTCAGGTATTTGCGCTATGTCACTGTTACAAAGTCCTATTAGCTGATTATCATGGCTAGGTTACATTGCATTAGGCCTACTACGTACGGCAGGCAAACATTATAGTAACTATATATGTTTGCCTGTCGTCTGTAACTGTATTAAGATAGGCCTCCTATATTAGGTCCCGTAAAATGTGAAAATAACACTCAATTTCTTAGAATGTTTTTTTTAGGCTGGGCCAGGTTGTACGCACGTGCGTACGTGCGTACATGCTGGCTACGCCACTGTACTATATTTTATATAGGCCTAATGTATTGTAGTATATAGGTCTACTCATTATAGGTCACTTATAGTTGTTATTCCGATGTCTGATCCTTTACGTGGTGAAGGTGCAACAGCATATCACCAGAAGTGACTGTATTATCGAGTTGTTATCGTCAATTGCTCTTTAAAAAAGATACATGGGACAATCGACATGTCAGGTGCGACCCCCACAGTGACACCACTATGAGTTGTGACTTGTGACTGCCAATTAGGCCAACATCATGGTTATCTATATATGACCTATAATAATGTTATCTTCTTATTAAAATATTGTAATCAAATAAAAAGTAGACGTATTTCAAAGAAAAAATATTATTAGGTACCGGGATTTCCGCCAGTGGGGGTACGGACCCCCTCCCACTCAGCACCTAAGGGGGATATCACCCCCCCCCCCCCCTTGGTGGCAAAGAATATGAAAGTATTTTCTATATTTTGCTGTTATTTTAGTTTAAATAGGCCATTTTAAGCACTAAAATTTGAAACTCCAATTCTTTTTCTCCGCCAGACCCTCTAATTCTTTTTCTCTCCCCAGACCCACCAACCCTTGTGGACCCCCCCCCCCCAATCAAACAACATTTCTGGTGGAAACCCTGGTTACACAGCTCGATTTTATAACTTATTGATGTGGCCTACGCGATTTATACTACATTATTATGTCCATGATTCCCCCCTTACACATTTTTGTATAGTTCTGAACATGTAGCGATATCATTATTCACACATTTCTTAATTGAAATATACAATTGAAATATTTCATGTTTTTATAATTCTAGAGAAACTATTCAACATAGTTGACCATAGTTGTTTTGTGGATAATCATTCGCACTATATGTTATATTTCGTGAATACATTATTGTCTCAAACGAGTACAATATGTGATGAAGCTGGAGTTGTAGTAGCTACCATTTCATGTTGAGCATGAAATTGTGGCAATGATAATAGAGCAATAAAAAAATACTCTGTAGGGCTATTCGTTAAGGTGTGGTTGGATTGTTTGGGTATACAGTTCCACCCAGTCAGCTGTTAAAATTAGGATATATAATATCAGGCTTTATTTAGCAGGATCAGGGCTCGAATAACAACTAAATAGACTTCAAATTTTCTCTCAGTTACAGAACTTTCGCATTTTGTCATCTTAATCATGTGGTGGGTTGATTGTGTATACATGCTCTCCACAAGCTGCGATTATGTACAGCAAAAAATTGACAATCATAGCCCGGGTATTACAGCTCAGAAGGCCTACAGAAAAAAATGGCTGGAGGGGGGGGGGGGGGGGTGCCCAAAAAGCCCCTCTTTTTCAGGCGATGTTTCGAATCATTGATTCAAAATATTTACTTCTGGGGTTAATTTACCTCATGTGCACAGAGCATCGCAACCTAGTAGGCTACCTACTAACTGATCAATTAAAAAAACTAGCCCACCACCCAATTTTAGCCAAATTCAAACCTTGCAAGGAGTATCAAGATTCTTTCAGTTTATGCTATTTTTTATTGTTGAAATGATTCAATCTATTTTAGCAATTCAAACTTTTAATGTACCAGGCAAGTTTTTACTTTTGTAGGTGGACCATTCTCATATATCAAATCCACTATCCTTCTACTAGCGTCAGCTAGTGCTAGTGTGGCCCTGAGAAGGAGGCTGTAGGTGGACTATTACCTAGCCTTAGTGGCTGAAACAGGTTTCGGCCACAGATTGACCCCCATACTGACTGCTCAGTGTCTTTTTCTGTGACATGTGCACATGTCTTACAGGCCCTGGTCAGCGAGGGTGATTGACCCCGTACAAAATCGTGTAACATTTCTTTGGACGATCATCTTGCCCTTGATTAATCAGGTCGAAAATAGTTTTTTTTGCTTAGAATCAGTAACATTTCAGCTAGGCCTACATGCCCGCATGCTCAGCCCACAGCCTGCACAGTCATTAAAAACGGTTACCTTCATTACCCCTTCGACCCCACGACCCACAACCTTTGCCCTTTACCCTCAACCCACAACCCCTCGACCCACAACCCCCTCGACCCACAACCTTTCCGAATTACACCTCAACTAAAGTTAAAAATGGGTTAATTTTGGTTTAATTTATAGGCCTAATCGTGTAAGGCCTATTGATGGGCCCTTTTTATTTATATCGCAGGCCCAATTTTTTTATCAGGCCCAAAATCAATGAATAGGGCATAATAGATTCTGTGTCGGTAGACCTATATCCTCTTCCTATATGCGCGCGGCGTTTACAAGTCATAGCGTCCCTGTGCAGAAAATGTTGTGCCAGCTGTGGAGATGCTGGCCCAGTATTGAGACAACATTGGGTGAATTCCCCGAGTCACCGCTTGTGTTTGCTTTGATGCCCGCTACAGCGCCCATGTTCCTGAAACTGGGCTCATAATCTATAAATAGTACACGCTCACCGAGCTAGCTGATACAATGAAGTATGGGAGAGTGGTGTCTATGTGGCACTGTTTTCACTGAGTAACCATTAAAGGAATTCCTGTGTTTCACAGAATAGGCTTAGTTATATATAATAATTACATAATTGATTTAACAGCCTGCAGTGGGTCCCATATGCATGAACGGGTTAACTAATTTTGAATGTGGGAACTTCGGAAACTTGTAGCGTCCCGATATATACTAGGCCTACTTGAAGTAGAAATATTTGGTTACTAGACGGGATGCCTGCCTGACATTTCGTTTCCATTTTCGGGCTGTGATCGCTATTTGTTTACCATCAGGGGTAACAAATATTTTGTTGTTGTTGTGGGTCGAGGGGTTGTGGGTCGAGGGGCTTGTGCGTCGAAGGTTTGTTTGTGAGGGTTCGAGGGGTTCATGGGGTTATGAGGGTAACCATTTAAAAGTTATAATGGAGATTTTTCGGACCTTGGGGTCGAGATCGCTCTCAGTCACCGCCATGTTGAATTTTCGGGTAAAGCAAATACATCTATCAACGGCCTCAGAGAGGACGACACGGCTATGGTACCTTATGACTATGATTGCACAAGACCTACTTCATTGTTATTAATATTTAACATTTTATTTTTAATGATGTGAACCATGTGAGGTGCGATTATAATGCTCAGTTATTGGGCGTATATCCATTTATGCTTGGTCATCAATAATCAAAGACATTATATATATTTTTTATTATTATTGACCTTTTAGGCTACATGTCAACTTTGACATATTGGTCATTTTGTTTTCTTTATTTCTTTATATGTTTTTCGATGCGGCGCAAATCGGTTATGAATATGTTTCTGTCGTCATTATCCCACGAATTTGAACAGTTTGGGTCGCTGCATATGTGTGTACCAAGGAAAGATATCGGCCGTCGTGGGACTCGAGCCTGATACCCCCTGAGTTAGCCGATGAGCCAACCTGGCGCCACAATATATGAATAATTTTTATTGTCAACATCAATCAATCACCCATATTAGGCCTATATAGGCGATGTCGGTCACTTATTAAGTGAATTTCTAGCCCCTCGATCCCCTCGACCCCCTTGCCCCTCGACCCACAACCCTCGACTTCATTTTTTTTATTGTTTTTTTTATAGTCTGTTTATAAAATTTGGGAAACAATATCAGGTCAATGCTGGCTCACCGTCTGCGACGCTGGCCTAACATTGGCTGAAGGCCTCATGTATATTATTTTGGATAGAGGCACGATACGCAATATATTCGGGCACTTGATTAGGCGTATACATGTATAGAGTCCCACCACTGTCTTACATTAAAGCTGGCCCAACAATGTTCCAGTCCAATGATAGCTAAGCACATAAAACACTAAGCATTGAACCAATGTTGGATTATTGCTGGGGCAACTTCTGTAACGCTGGCCCACCGCTTGCGATGCCTGTGCCAAAGCGTGTGACTGAATGAAGCTAGGGAGTGATATGCCGGGTGATATGACTGGCAAGTGTTTTTAACGCACCAAAAAACAAGAGGCATCCAATCCCATGCTTGGGTTAATATACATAACAGTTAAAGTTAGACAAGCGTCCTACACAGTCATAGTGACTCAACATTAAAATGTGTTTGGCCAGCTGTAGGCCTACGTGTATTTATAAAACTATATTCGATTGCCACCCTTTAAACAAGATACATTAAAGCAACGTCGGGTGAATGCTGGACCAGCGTAGCAGACGGTCAGACAACATCACTTGATAGCCAGGTTAGCATCACAATAGGCCTATATAAATTTCCCGAATGTTATTATTATACAAAAGTTATAATTATATAAACAAACAAAAACTGTTTTTAAATTCATTCTATTCACTTATCTTGTTCAACATTTTCCTTATTGTTACTTACCAGTTATGTACTATATTAAATCTAATCAAATCAATATAATTTATTCAAACAAAATACAAATATATCAACGTATACAGTGATATTAAAAGTACATAAAATTTAGTAAGGCACCTTACATTATATTGGCATGAAATTATTGTTTGAAAGGAAGTGAAATGAAATCAATGACTATGTTCACTTCCCATTTACCGTGTTTAGGCTACATTGAGTAATAATACATCTGTGATTGACGCTAAATAGGTAAATGTTATTTTACAACAACATTCACTTGTCAAAACTGATAATTGAAAATATATTGCGCAATCAAATTGCACATGGTGGCAATGTTTCCCACCCATCAGGAGCCCCAGCCACCCCTCACCTGCAAGGCGGGCGTGCTGATCAGCTCATGCGGGTACCTGCATACACAATAAGCTAAGTGGATAACAGAGCCTGATTGATATACAACGCACCTGCACAACTAACAATTAAAACAACCTGCTCAACCCGTCAGACTTAATTGACTTGTCCACGTGTACACGTGCAGCGAACATAAGTTGTTTATTTGGTTGAGTGGCGGACCGTAACTATATCAAGTAATATTTTAACCCGTTCAATCTGTGGCATTATTTCAGCTAATCAAATTAAAAGAAGTTAGTGTTAAGGTAGAACATATGTTTTATACTGACTCACAGTTTTAGGTCGATATTGTGAGTACTTTCCACGTAAATAGTGAATCAGTAACACCATATGATCCCCCTAAAATGCGATTTTTAATGTGAATGCCACTATAACAGAGTAAATCAACTGAGATACAACTTTCAAGAGGATGCACTTGTAAAGTTAGGCTAGGTAGATTCAATATTACAATAAATTATAAAATTGTCCAATAGGCCTAAAAAAGTCTAGCCGACTGGAGTTCCGGAAAAGTCGCGTTTTCCAGTCTGAGCGGCACTATAAGCAGCTAAGCTGAAATAGCAAAAACCGGAACGGAATATATGAGGGTGACGGTCTATTATCATATTATCATATAGTCTATTAATATATTTTAGAATGTATAAAGACGGAATTTTATCACTGAATAAAATTGGACATCGATAGATAATATTTGCTCTTTGTTGGGTCGATTTAGCTAGCCGATCAAACAGGCTGCCTAGGCCTTCCAACGATAAAGCAATCGCTCGCCATGCGACACGTCATGCTTGTGAATGTCTTTCAGTAGTACGACTTTCCCTGTTGTTTCAGCTAAGTGATGTTGCACAATTTTCTTGTTCGCCTTCACAGACAGCATTTCACGTGCTTTCAATTTGTCATCATTTTTTTTCAAATTCATCAAAGCCTGAAAATGTATCCCCTACCTTTAGGTTATACTTGCTATCCATTGTCACAGTGTGTAGCATGGGTGATAAAGATGAGAATGATTACCATGATTACCACTGTCCAATCCATCTACTTTTATAAGGCTTTAAGATCATCCGCTGTGAATGTTCACATCTTTGGTGTAATGTACTTTCTGGGTAAACGCTAGCACTCGCCACTTCGCCAAATGCTAAAAGATTTCCCTTGTGGCTAAGCTTATTTGGACCCTTTTCGCCAAAAACAGGGATCAGAGGCGTGAAATTATGTCCCGTTAGCCACAGCCAGAGATTGTGGCTTATTTCATTTCCACTGTAGCCCCCACCCAGACTTTACACGTCGGGATTAAAGGTAAGTGTGACGTGTAAAGTGTGTGGAAACACATCACCGATAGGGATGAAAGGGAAGTGTGACTTTTGCAGGTGGTAAGCAACGGTGCCGTTATGGAGTGCATTTATAATGTTTACATGGTTGGTGTAATGTTAATTACACGTCTAGATTAAAGGCAAGTGTGAAAAAACACCACACCAGTTTGGATGAAAGGGAAGTGCGACTTTTACAGGTGTTAACCAGCGGCGCGTTGTGGATTAAAGGCAAGTGTAAAGTGTAAACTGTGAGGAAACACAACACCAGTGTGGATGAAAGGTAAGTGCGACTTTCACAGGCATCATGTACATTACACATCTGATCAAAGGTAAGTGACATGTGCCAGCTGAATGGATGAATGGGAAGTGCTACTGCTATTCGCTAACAAACGAGCATATATTATCTATCGATGTCCGATTTTATTCAGTGATAAAATTATATATATTAAAAAAATATTATATTAATAATATTATATATTCTAAAATATACTAATATATGATAATATGATAATAATATATTCCGTTCTGGTTTTTGATATTCCCGCTTTAAGCAGCTTATAAAGCCGCTCAGACTGGAAAACCGCATTTTTCCGGAACTCCGGTCGGCTAGCCTCTGAGGCTAGACAACCAGACTCCAGTTTAGTAGCCAGTTCGAATAAAATTATGCTGAGCCTTTTTTCGTAACTGCAGACATGCTGAAAGAAATATTTGACCACATTCCACAGTTTTCACTGAGCTAGAAAAATGCTGTGCTAGATCAAAATCTGAGCTAAATTATAAAAACGTCCAAAAGATGGCACCTCAATGTTGCAAACAGTTATAGGGGTGACAGAATCCAAAACATCACCCAGACACTTGGAATTTTTGAAGCAGCTGAAGAAAACTACTGAGATGATGTCGCTGTTTTAGTTTTTAGATACATCAGGGCACCCAACGAGTGCCCCGCAATACACTTCACAGTAGCAAATATACCAAATATGCACATAACAATCAGAAATCTGGGCATAGGCTCCGGCGTCCGTTTTTTTTTCCACGAGGGGGTCATGGAAGAAGAAAATTTTTGATGGATTCTCATCCTTATAGCTATGAACTTCCCTTTTTACCCTCGGTGCGCCCCGTGAGGAAGTGTAGGGAAGGCAAACAAAACTCCACCCAGGTTTTGCCGTGGGTAAACTAGCATCATTTTTCGTAATTGCGAGAAATCTAATGATGGAAACCCCCAGAACAGGTGTTAAAAGTACCATTTAAAACAAATAACTCTTTTATTTCTACAGTGATGGCTTCATTTCTACCAGTAATAGTGAGCAAAAAGAACAAACAAACAAAGAAAAATATGTCTTTTATTGCAGTGTATCACAAATTCACATAAATCCTGAAAAAAACACGAAAAAAATACCAAAATGACTTTTTCGGACGTACCTAACAAAGTCAAAGTCTCAATGTCAAAGAGGAAAGGTAGGACGAAAGGGGATGGTTGTGGAGGGAGGACAAAAGTGAATTGTGGGGGGGATGTTTCGCTGGGGAGTGGTGGGGGGGGGCGTGGTGGCTGTGCTCCCATCATATTCCGTGGATAGCTGCTTGCAGTAGTCTAACGGCACGTGGTGGGCTCAAGTTCTGTCCTATTGTGTCTTCTTGTTTTCTCCTGGTAATGTTATTACTCTCTCGAATCTAATTTTCTTCAGTGTAATTAAAATTTCAGTGTAATTTTAGTGTAATTGAAACGTGACCTGGGTTTATTTAACAGGTCTTATGATAGTACAAAATATGACAGCAAAAACAACATCATTCCCCTGTTCGGTTAGCATTACCGTAAACCGGGGCTATTCTCTGGTTTCCAATAAATATCATAAGTTAATAAAAATAACTATTATTACAGGTTATACTATATTGTAGGGAACATGTTTACATCTATGTACAATTTATGTATAATATTTCAACACCAGAAAAAAATATTTTGCCGAAGTGGTATTTTTTACGCGTTTTTTATAAATTTGACAAATTTGAACTCTGGAATGGTATTTATCCATTTTATTAACGTATGCAGTTTTCTTTTATGATATTTGAAGGGTCCTTATCACATAAAAAAATAATTGATGAAATTTAAATATTGAGCCTGTTCGAGCACTTCAAAGTATCCAGGGCTATGTTGCCACCCCGTACCGGGGCTATTTTGCCACCCCTTCGATATGAAAACGGACTTGACCACTAGACTCACTGACCCCTAAAAACTATATAAATATTTACATAACTGGTTTAAGGCACTTATTTTACTTATTAAAAAACTTTTCCGCAAAATAATGACTTTTTTACCGAATATTTTATGTTATGTCTGTATGGTGCATTTACCTGAATCTATGTAATATATTAAATGGAATGATAAAAAGGTCTACAGACTGTTCAATTAATTTGATTTTCATTCGATTGGCTTCTCAATTATAATATTTTGAATTAAAAAATATTTATATGTCAAAATATTTATATTAGGATTCTGACAAATGGTTTTAAATCACAAAATATGATCAAAATTAGCTCCGGTGGCAAAATAGCCCCGGTACCGGGGCTATTTTGCCACCATACATTTTTATTTAATAGTCCTGTTAATAAAGGCTGAATACAAACTATGCTAAGTGTGTGAATACCTTACACAACCACCCTCAATTATCACACTCTATATTCCCACTAAAAAAACTGGTTTTATACAGCGATAAAAAATATATAGGCCTAAATAGGGTGGCAAAATAGCCCCGGTTTACAGTACCTGTTGCGGTTAGCCCTAACCAGTCCCTGACACTTTCAGGTGGCTCCTTAGCCAAACAACGGCTCTGCTAGCAATAGCACTGCTGACCACTGAAATGAAAAAAAATGCCAACAGTCACAAATGCCAAAGACAACACAAGCTACTACAGTCTACACTACCGTCTCTTTTACCAGATCCTAGGATTAGCCTTTTTTCCATTTAGTCGGTCGCTGTTTAAAAAAAACGAAATTTTTCTCTGATCATTTTTGCATCTCCCTCCCCCCAACTATTATTCCCGAAAATTTGATGGTTGTGTATTATCAAAGTTAGTCCATTAGGCATGTAATACAAATTCAAAATGACAGCTCTCATTTCACCATTACCATAAAACAGGAAATATATTACATGCCTAATGGTCTAACTTACAAAATAAGCGACAAAATCAGAGATGTTGGAGGAAGATGAAAAAATGATCCAAAAAAATTTGAAAAGCAACTGAGAAAATTGAAAAAAAGCTACTCCCAGGATCTGGTTAAACAGACTGTAGCCTTGTGACACATTATTCAGCAGTCGTTACAATACAATGGCAATGCTGACGGTGATAAGTCTTGTCATTAGCTCTCCCACTCATCCCCTGGTTTTGTGTCACTGAGTGACTGTGACCTGGTGACATTTGTTTAAAAATATAGACTATGCTGTGTCCTTTTAATTGACAGTGACACCTGTCAGGACGAGCTGTCTGTCCTTATGTTCTAAAGCTGCACCTTCCGATAATTTGAATGACAAAATGCTCTCTGGCAAAATCATAGCATGTGGACTTTTAGTCTGTATATATTTTTTTAAATTCAATTACTGGTATATCCAAAGACAAAGTCACTTTAAAAAAGAGCAACCAGGAGCGCATGATTTTCGCTGATTTCTCCGTCAATTTGAATATATTATGCTAAGGCAGTAAATCAGGGCTAAAAAAATACTGCAACACAGTTCTTAAAGAATGGTCTGTATGTGCTCCTAAAAAGTAAAACAAACTTGTTGGTCTTTATTTTGAAGAAATGTGAGAGTCTTCCGCAAACACTTTGCTAAAAAAAAAATTTCAAGAAGGAAGGTTGTACTATAATTGTTTATGGCATGGAAACCTTCTTAATTTTCTTGTGTCCAATTGCCTTCTTTGATTACAAACTCAATAAAAGTATTTAATTATTTTTTAGAAAATTTTATTAAATAGACCTACCATCTGTAATTTTGACATATAGTATTAGTTCAATGTGTCCTGTCTGGTCATATTTTATGTTTGATATTAATGTATGTTGTATTAATCACTTTTATGTGAAATAGTCAGGCTTAATCATCCCTGTTTGGTGTTTAGTGTTTTTTGCTCACCCAAACTCCTAGCATGGTCCACCACCTCATCTCAATCAGTTCATTTTTCCACCTCTCCCCTTTATTACTTCTAGGTACCGGGTACATAATTATTTGAGCCTGCCAATGGAATTATTGTGAAAAATTGGGATTTCCTTATTACCTTATTAATAACAAAATGAGATTGACATTCAAAGAAGAGAATATACTACTGCTTCGCAATGTCACTACATGTACCTGTAGTAACTCTTAACTCGACATGTAATAAA
Source organism: Flabesymbios commensalis (assembly GCA_964017125.1). NCBI lineage: Eukaryota > Metazoa > Annelida > Polychaeta > Terebellida > Flabelligeridae > Flabesymbios > Flabesymbios commensalis. The sequence goes on from OZ024906.1 coordinate 46,909,355, forward strand.
AATACACTGCATTTGAATTAGCTTTGTTTGTTTTTTTGCTCAGATGTATAAATTTATATAAATATAAATTTAGTTGATTTAAAGTAAAAATATATACAGTGTTGTGTTCTGTTTTCAGTGTGAAGATGGCGGAGGAATACAGTGTGCCCTCTGTAAGTGATATGACACTAGATAGACTGCAAAATATAGATGACTGTGATGAAGCATTCGATATTGGTGAAACATGGGATGTTAATCTTTCTGGTTGTGAAGATATTGAAGAGCTGAAAGATCGTTTGATTTACTATTGGAAGACAGAAAATGGCACTGAAGAAGGTCTAACCAAGGTAGATATTTATTGAGCATTTATCACACTAATGATTTGTACATATAGTATAATCAGATAATAGTATTAGACACCAATCTTTGCGAAGAGTATTGACATGGTTGTAACTATTTTCAGCCTTGCCCATTTTGATTCCCTGCCGTCCGTCTGTCCACATTTCGTATCCGGAGGGGATCTCGGGAACCCAAAGGGGGGGGGGGGCACATACACACAGGGCTGGGAAATTTCTGTCTACAGACAGATTAACGTATTTTGAAAAAAATCAGAGTAGGCATTTCTAGTAGGCAATATTCTTTTCAGTCTTGGTTCAGTCTTGGAATAATTTTCCACTCTCGCCCCTGCACACATCCCTTAGGGGGTCTAGATGTGGCTTTTGGCCTAGGTACTTTATTACCTTTAATATGCCTGATGTATCTGGCTTCATTTCGTTTCCGGAGCAGATCTCGGAAACCCATGGGGTGACTTTAATATTTCATATGTCACACACACATCCCTTGCATGTTTACATATGGACTCCATGCATATGGGGGAAACATGTGCTCAGGCTGTGGTGCAATCCAGCCACAGAGGTTGATACATGGAGAGCTCTACACTTGATGACCTAGCAGATAGACTAACTGTGCGCTTTGATGACTGCCGTATCTACTGCATTTTACCCCTCAGCCATTAAGGCTGTGGGGTATAGTGATCACCAGAGACAGGCGGGCGGGCGGTGCAGATGCTTGTAAGCGCGATAACTTCATAACGCCTTGACTTAGGGCCTTAATTTTTTTACCTCATGTGCATGACACCAATCTGAAGGTCAAGTTCGATATTTAGTGACTTTGAGCTAATTTTGGGGTCACCGGGTCTCGGAAAACAAAATGGCTTGTAAGCGCGATAACTTCATAACGCCTTGACTTAGGGCCTTCATTTTTTTACCTCATGTGCATGACACCAATCTAAAAGTCAAGTTCGACATTCAGTCACCTTGACCTAATTTCGGGGTTACCAGGTCACAGAAAACAAAATGGCTTCTAAGCGCGATAACCTCATAACGCCTTGACATAAGGCCTTAATTTTTTTTACCTCGTATGCATGACACCAATCTGAAGGTCAAGTTCGCCATTCAGTGACCTTAACCTAATTTCGATGTCACTGGATCTCGGAAACCAAAAAATCTTGTAAGCGCGATGACTTAAGTTCATATCGCCTTGACTTAGGGCCTTCATTTTTTTTCCTCATGTGCATGACACCAATTTGAAGGTCAAGTTCGACATTCAGTGACCTTGACCTAATTTCGATGTCACCAGGTCACGGAATCCAAAATGGCTTGTAAGCGCGATAACTTCATAACGCCTTGACTTAGGGCCTTCATTTTTTTACCTCATGTGCATGACACCAATCTAAAAGTCAAGTTCGACATTCAGTCACCTTGACCTAATTTCAAGGTCACCAGGTCACGGAAACCAAAATGGCTTGTAAGCGCGATAACTTCATAACGCCTTGACTTAGGGCCTTCATTGTTTGACCCAGCGCCATAAGCAGCCATTTTCCAAGATGGCCGCCCAAAAAGCTTGTGGGCGCAATATCTTACGAACCATGGGTTCGATCGCATTCCAATTTGATGTGGTGGTTCTCTGGGTATTTCTGATGATCTGATTAATTTTTGGGAAGAATTCATAAAAAACAAGATGGCCGACGGAGGACATTTTGAGAAAAATAGCCGGCCAAAAACCTTGTGGGTGGGTTATCTTATGAGCCGTGGGTTGGATTGCATTCAAATTTGATGTGGTGGTTCTCTGGGTATTTCTGATGATCTGATTAACTTTGGGGGATTTTTTGATGTTGATGGACAGAGCCTACGGCTGAGGGGTCCTGCCATCAAATGATGGCTATTTTTAAAGCTAAGATGGAAATTTTTTGGACATGTTTTTTAACATAGAGATTAAATCAAATTGACTCGCCTATTTTACCGATTTTGTAAATTCACCTACTAGTTCTTCTGATCAAATGCAGCAATGCTCACCAAATTTTCCCACTTCCAGGCAATGATCATCATATATACTGCTAAGACTCTACATAGCGCCCTCAGCTGCATTTGTTATCCCCCGCCCGTAGGGGAAGGGGGATTTTAGTCGTGCCAGTATTCTGTCCGGCGTCACGTTTTCTTGTGGGCGCAAAAACTCAAAAACTACTGGTCAATTTTAAAAAAAATTTAACTCCACAAAAATTTGTGGGCGCAAAAACTGATGTGCAGATGACTTTTCAAGGTTTTACTGAAATTCAAAATGGCCGCCACAAATCAACTTCAATTTCTTGGTGGGCGGAAAAAATCAAAAAATTAGTTTGGTCAATTTTTTTAAATTTTAACATCACATTCCTAGGAACATGTGGATGTGCAAATGATTTTTTAAAGATGCTACCAAAACTAAAAATGGCCGCCAGAAGTCAACCCTAAATTTTTTTGTGGGCGCAAAAACTTTAAAACTTAACCTAAGAAATTATTCAAATTTTAGAATCACATTCCCCACAATATGAAGATGTGCAGGTGATTTTTTTAAGGTTTTGCTGAAATTCAAAATGGCCGCCACGGGACAATTTCAATTTTTTGAGGTCGCAAAAACTCAAAACCTTGAAGTCATAAATTATTCAAATTTTACAATCACATTCCCCACGATATGGAGATGTGCATGTGATTTTTTGTGGGCACAAAAAGTCAACAATTAAAGTCAGATATAATGTGAAGGTGATTTTACTGAAATTTAAAATGGCCACCACAAGTCGACTTTTTAAATATTTGTGACCTAATTAATGGCGGGGGATGATATAGGACTTCCGGCCTCTTGTTGTAACATTGTTTAAATGATTTTGTTCTCTTCACTATATGTCATTGTTTGTCCTCTTATTTAGCTGTCCTGCATATTCTTATCTACCGTATGTCTACTTGTGGTGAGCTTGTTGATTATATAAATCTACAACGTCATATTCATTGACCCATTTTCATAATACCTACTGCTCTCTGGCGGGCATTTTGGCTTTGTCTGTACTATTCGATTATTTGAGAGAAACCCCGAAGAATTTACCAGTATACCCCTGGCCGTTTCTGGGGTTCAAATTTATTACAAAAATATTAAAACAAATGCAAAGCTCTCCCAGAATCCTTCATTGCATTAATTACTGGGTATGTATCACCATGAACCGTTGGCGGTTCACTCTCTCTTGCATGTGTACATAACTTCTACCTCATATAGGGCAGTGATTATCATCAACAAATTGTACCCTGATGAAGTTTTTAAATAGACGAAACCAGTCGGCACCATCTACATCATAACATTTTTGTTATAATATTCGGCCGGTGAACATCGTTCAGGAGTTCAATGGGCCTATTATTTTTCATTGTATAGCAGCAAGGCAATGCTATGTTCGCCTTCACAGCCGAGTATTGCAGCAGCAATCATCCTGCAGTGTCTTGTGTTCCATCTGGTCATTTTTTATACATATATATACGTGATATGTGTATAAAACTACTAGGTACACTAGCTACTATAATATATTTTATTAGCTCCCGCCGTCACCGTAGGTGAGCGAAGGGAGCTATGGATTCTACCTCCGTTTTTTTTTGGCCTCTTCTTTTGCCTATAACTTTGTGAGAAAATAAGCTAGGATAACAATTTTTGGTATGTAAGTTACTTCCAGGTGGCTAATGGACGGGTTAAAATATTTTTAATCTGAATTCAATACGCAAGGTTGCAGAGGAGAAAATGATGATGTGACGGCGTTGGGCCGTTGGGCCGTTGGGCCGTTGGGCCGTCCGTAAACAATTCGTTTCCGGAGCATATCTCTGAAAGTACTTGTCCGATTGTCTTCAAATTTTGCACACAACACCCCTAGGGGGTCTAGTTGTGCCTTTTGGGGTATTTGAACTTTGACCTACTTCTGGTTCAGAACTATGACCTATTTAGACGTTTTGACGCGCACTTCGTTTCCGGAGCAGATCTCGAAAAGTACTGGGCCGATGACAGTCATATTGCACATACATGTTCTCTAAGGTCCCCAGTTGTGCCTTTTCAGGTTTTTGGACCTTGACCTTGAAGTTGACCCAGCACTTTGACCTAATTTATAACATCGGTAAATCCGACTGAAAGATTTTGCGGAATATCATGAAAACCGCTCAAGATAGCTACACCATTACTATAAAACAAATTGTGAGGTTTCAGGAGAGGATGCATCTTGAAAAATTTCAAGTCGATAAAATAAAAAATGGCCGCCTATCGGCCATTATTCACCTCGACAGGCCTGATATTGCGGAATATCATGAAAACCGCTCAAGATAGCTACACCATTAATATCAAATAAATTGTAAGGTTTCAGGAGAGGATGCATCTTGAAAAATTTGAAGTTGATAAAATTCAAAATGGCCGCCTATCAGCCATTATTCACCTCGACAGGCCTTATATTGTGGAATATCATGAAAACCGCTCAAGATATCTACACCATTACTATAAAACAAATTGTAAGGCTTCAGGAGAGGATGCATTTTGAAAAAATTCAACTCGTCCAAGTTCAAAATGGCCGCCAATCGGCCATTATTCACATTCACATGGCCGTTATTTGGTAAACCGTGCTAGATGGCTAGACCATTACTATAAAACAAAATGTGTGATTTCAGGAAAGGATGCATCTTGAAAAAATTTGACTCGATAAAATTCAAAACGGCCGCTTATCGGCCATTATTCACTTTCACATGGCCGTTATTTGGTCAACCGTGCTAGATGGCTAGACCATTACTGTAAAACAAAATGTGAGATTTCAGATGAGGATGCATCTTGAAAAAATTTGACTTGATCAAATTTAAAATGGCCGCCTTTTCGGCCATTATTCATTTTCACATGGCTGATATTTGGTAAACCGTGCTAGATGGCTAGACCATTACCTGATTACTATAAAACAAAGTGTGAGTTTTCTGGGGAGGATGCACCCTGAAAATATTTAACTTACGAATTCAAAATGGCCGACAATCAGCATTATTTACCTCGATAGGCCTGATATCAGGTAAACCGTGCTAGATAGCTAGACCATTACTATAAAACAAAATGTGACGTTTCGGGAGAGTATGCCTTTTAAAAACTTTCGACTCAATCAAATTCAAAATGGCCGCCCATCGGCCACTATTTACTTTCACATTGCTGATATTTGGTAAACCGTGTTAGATAGTTGGACCATTACTATAAAACAAAATGTGAGATTACAAGAGAGGATGCATCTTGAAAAAAATTGACTCAATCAAATTAAAAATGGCCGCCTATCGGCCATTATTCACTTTCACATAGCTGTTATTTGGTAACCGTACTAGATGGCTAGACCATTACTATAAAACAAATTGTGAGATTTCAGGAGAGGATGCATCTTGAAAAATTTTGACTTGATCAAATTCAAAATGGCCTCCTATCGGCCATTATTCACTTTCACAGTGGCGATATTTGGTAAACCGTGCTAGATGGCTAGACTATTACTATAGAATGAAATGTGAGATTTCAGCTGAGGATGCATCTTGGAAAATTTCGACTTGATCAAATTCAAAATGGCCGCCTTTAGGCCATTATTCACTTTCACATGGCCGATATTTGGTAAACCGTGCTAGATGTTAGTCCATTACTATAAAACAAAATTTGAGGTTTCGGGGGAGGATGCACCCTAAGTTTTTAACTAGTTTATATCGAATTCAAAATGACCGTAAATCAGCTATTAGTTACCTTGATTGGCCTGATATCGGGTAAACCGTGCCAGATAGGTAGACCATTACTGGGATACTGATTAGGATCATTAATTTAAATGGAGGTTTGCAATCTCTGACAGACTGTCTAGTTCTTATCTTACTCTTAGACTGAGCTTCTTAGACCTAGTTGTCTTGCGTCTTGATTTTAGACCTAGCCTAGGACTACATTACAAACCCTACACAAAATTGCTTAAATCAAATTCTAATTCGTCGCGGGAGCTCCTGGACTTATGTAGTCTTGTTGATTTATAATTTTGCAATGGATTTGAAATATATCTGGTGAAAATGAACAAATACAATTGTAGCCATGACAGTCTATTGCGAATGGGCTTAACATACAGGGAGAACTAGTTCAAGGACAAATTTACAGTAAGTTCAAAGGCTATTCATGGTTTCCGCCAGGAATGTTGGTGAGGGAGGTCCGAAATGGTTGGGGGGTCTCCAGGTCTCCCCCAGGAGAAAAAAATCAGATTTTTAAATTTTTAGTGCCCATAATGGCCTATTTCAACTGAAATGACAGCGAAATATGGAATATATTTTTATTTTCTTCGCCAACAAGGGGGGGGGGGTTTCTCAATATTTGATTGGTTACAAACCAGAACCGACATCCCTACCCCCACCCTGCCCTGCCCAGTAGCAAAGAACAAAGATACACGCCTTGAAACCTCTACCACTGGTGCGTAGAAAAGAATCCACACAAATAAACACCTCGGCGAAGACGCAGATTGTCAACCTAACAATGACTATCCAATTAACCCTATCGGTGTTAGAATCGTCTCACTAAAATGTCTATGGGACCACATTTTATTTTCTAGAATTATTGTACACAAAAAATAGCCCTATGCATTATTCACCTAAGACAATATAAATAATCTTTTCTATGTAATAAAATAATACAACTAAATACCACAACTGTATAAATGCTGAGCTGTATATATTTATTTATATGGAGCCCGAGATGTCATCGTATTTCATGAGAAGTAAACGGGCTCTAATTTAAAGTTGTACCTATAGTATACGTTCTAGACATTACATGTGATGCAATGTTGCACCAGTATATTGCCAATGCATAAACACACACTATTTCTACAAATTATATATTTTATCTTTGTTATTTATTCCCAAACTTGTACTTTAATCTATGCGGTTTTATGTACTAATTACTGAAACAAGTTGGTATACAGCGAAATACAAGCATTTGAAACGTTTCATATAATAAAACGTAATACTTAATAATTCCAAATGATTACGGGTGTGGTAATTTAACATGCTTTATAACAATTAAAGACTTACATTAATCATATTATTTCAGTGATGATATACACATACTGAATATACATACATATATTTTTATCACAAGTGACTTTTTTAAGTTTTAAATTTTTTAAATGTATTCGTATTCATATTCGAATACATTTGAAAAGTAATGTATTCATATTCGAATACATTTTTAAAATGGAGTATTTGTATTTGTATTCGTATTCATGACTTTACAATGTATTCGTATTCGAATTCGATTACATTTGTATGTATTCAACCCCATGTCTGCTTATCACCACTCGATACAAATTTATAGTTACCGCACTGGACGATCTATGCAAATAGACTATTATTATTCATAGGCCCATGTATATATATATAAATGTAATCCGATTTTAGTATTTCGGAATATTTGAAAACAAATAAACAAATGAAATTGTGTACAATTTTATTGAATTTGAATATATAGGCTATTGTTGGTGTACATAAATAATATGAAACAATGTTTAATATATACATGCAGGCAATGATATAATATAATACATAAATAATATAATACAATGTTTTAATCAGTGTACATACATCATGTACATAATGTAAAACAATGTTTTTAACGTTTAATATAAAACAACGTTATTGAAGTTTAATATCATTTTGTATTCAGTGCAGCGTACAAAAATAATTTTAACACTTTTAGTCAGTGTAAGTACATAATAATATGAAAAAGTTATTAAAGTTTAATAATAGTCAGAAGACATAAAATTACATAAAATATTTAATAAATGGTACACATTATTGCAATATTAGAAGTCTTTCTTACAATCTATGAGAACTTAAATGTGCTAATTTTCTTAATAGCACCTTGGCGTTTATGTCGTGGCTGTTGTATCTGTCCCACAGTGAGAGATACAAGCCTTGCAGCCTGGTGTCTGATATGCGCTGGTGGCGGCAAAGTTTCTCCTCAGACACAAGTCTGCAGATCAGTGGTACTGCGTCAGCTTCGTCGTGGAGGAGGGAGAAGAGTTGGTATACCGGCATTTATTTTCTGCTGCGAGAGTTGAGTGTATTCTGATATCATTCGACATCATTGTTCGTTCTCACACTTTGTGCGAACACGGACCAAGCTGGTGGCGACCAAACGTTGCTGGTGATCCATGTGGTTGAGCTGGCACATCTTTCCACTCGCCATCGGCATCTTTGGTCATGTTGTCGAAGAGTGGCTGTATCTGATTAGCTGGGAGGAATGACAGTGACAGTAATTTCTTAATGTACAGATGGACGCCTTCGTCGTTTACATATGCAGGCTTCAATCCCAGTTCTTGAGTCTTCCGCCATACGGCCTGTGTCCAGTGGAATGAGCAGCCTAGGATCTTGACGTCTTGTAAGGTGGCAGACACTCCATTCCACATGGCTCCACTCCATGCACAAGTTTGATGTTGGGCGAGCGTCGCAGACGGTGAACCAACAGAGGTTGATCAATATCTTCATATGGTCTGAAAATGTGTTTTCTTTTGTCACCATTGCTAATCAACTATTTTGTAAACTTAAATTGTAGCTACTGGATTATAATGAGGCATTCTTTAATCGCCAAATATTTACTTGAAAATATCAAAAATATAGTGTTGATTTACACTGTAAGCCTATGTAGGCCGGCCAATTGACAAACAATAAAATGGCAATTACATAGGCCTAACTATTATCATATGCTTTGAAATATGATATAAATAGTTTATATGATCATCAATCAAAACTACATACACAACAAACAAATGTCCAGCTTCATACATTGTATATGATGACCAAGAATAGCTCTGGACACTGGACAGTCTGTAAATCTTTCTGACACCATGTGATGGAAATTTCCATCAGCGAAAATTCACGATTTTGTTGTGCTGTCGCCTTTAGGCCTCATTCACATGGTTTAGGCTTTATATATGCATATGGCATGACATTTTGTGATGACGGAACACAGGCACCTTCGAAAATTTCGCCCCAAAAATTCTTTGAAGTATAAGGTGACATTTGAGATAAAAGTAGTACTTTGCTACGCCTGATCCAACACCTCCCTCATGAATGGGGTGGATATTTGGAGGTTATTTGGAGGTATGAATTTATAGTGGGGTTGATAAGACCGAAATGTGTTCCCCTTTCGGATACAAGCACCAAATTTGGTAGAAAGTAAGATATTGACCTCCTTATGACTTGTCTGATAGTCCCCCAAAAAATTTCCGCCCGGAAGACACAATTTTGACCTATTCCAATATGGCCGCCATCGAAATTATATTTTTCAGTTAATAATCACATTTTTACAAATAAAACTTGTTCTACAAGTCATTTTAATATGGAATTATGTTGTAAAAATATCATGTAGGTGGAAGAATATTTATAAAACGGATAAAACAGTATCAAATAGGATGTCAGAGCGATTACAGTAGAAAAATAATGTAAAATTAGTGCAAGGACATGAAACTTGTTATGATGTGATTATTCATAATATTGCTACTTGAATATAATACGACAATAGCATTTTCTTTCACGCCTATGGACATGTTTACATCAAGCCAAAATGAAATCACCGATTTTTTGATGATTTTAGTTAGTCCCTTTAAAGAAGCTGGAAACCGTATCACATCCACTAAATGCATGTAAAAAGAGAAGTGCCAATGCATGTTTAGAGCCAAGCCTCTCAGCAATATTGTGCAGTGACAATATTATGTGATTTGTTGTTGTTCCAAATTCACCAAATCGTTGATCAAGTCCTATTTTTGTGGAATAACGCCACATCAATCACCAACACAGAATCATAATCTACAATTCGAATTGATACATTTTTTTGACTATCTGAGCTACCATGCTTGACGTGTAGAAATATAAATGTGTCAGTTTCTTCTTGATGACAAAGGCTGATATATTTTACTTCGTTCAACATAATCTTTATAAACACCTCTGGTATCTGGTGGTGACTCGCAGAACCTTTCCTGAAGGTACATCCCCTTTTGAAGGTACATCTATATCAACAAGTACTCAGCTAAAACTACGAACAGCTCCTCTTTGTTTTAAGTGGAACACATATATTAGATGTATTGGTTTTGCGACATTTTGTCCTATTGTAATTTGTCGCTTTCCTAATATGCTGTGACTGTCGTGTTTTCATATAGTGGCTATCACATTTATCTGATGAATATCCACCATGTATTGAGTTCGACTTTGTTTGATGAACACGTGTGTGGCACATGTCATATAACACGTGTGTGGCACATGTCATATAATACTAAGTGGTAAGTTCCAGCACAGGAGTCAGAGTTGACTTCAATATGAGACACCAATTCAACTAGGGCTATAGATTAAGCATACTTATAATAATAATCACATTGAGCTTCTTTTACACTTTTGTCAGATATCGTTATACATTCAATCGCTCGTTCTTCCGTCTAAAGTGAAGTGAGACAAGGACGATGGCAAACTGTACCGAAGGCACGAATATCAGAAGTTGCCAGTTTGGTGAGGAGTGAAGAGTGTCGCAGAGTGTGAGCACATGTTTTTAGAAAGTCTGATAAGTTTTAGTGCTGTCTCTTCGAAAATTTGTATCTGCCACATGAGGACATGTTCAAAAAGATGAGATGGCATCGTAGAAAAAAGTAAATAGATTTATGAGTGTCTGCCAAAAAGGTGTATCTAGGTGTAATACAGTCTTCTTTAGTTGAATCACCAAATGAGAAGATTTGGCTGCTTAATTTTAGCTGACATTTTTCTTTATTGTTTCAACTATTGCATCTGCATCATCGACCAGATCAAACTGTTTGAAACCTTTAGACATATCCTGTTTCTCTGAATTATTTCAACAAATTTGCCAATGAATATAATTATTGTCTTTTCATCAGTTTCCATTCCTGCTGAGATTATTTTTCACATCATTATAAATCATCATTATAAATGGCCAAGGCAAAGTGATCCAAGTCCAAAATTAGATTTTTTTGTGTTTATGTCAATTTGGGAAAGATAAATATATAGGAAATACCGGTAATATACTAAAATATCTAAGCCATTCGGTAAAAATTTCGAAACTTATTATTCAACATATATTTTTTCAATTTCAAAACTGATACTTTTTTATATGGTAAAGTGATCCAAGTCTATCAGTTTATATAGGGAGATTTAGACTAGGATCAGTTTACCTCTGAGGCATACGGAAAAACAGCTGAAATGTTATAAAACACCCCTTATATGCATCTATTTTATGCTAATCATTACCATTTTTTTTACTGGAGCAATATGAGACACTAGACAGTTTGTATACTAGCTGGTAACTTTTATAAAGTAATTGATATTTCTAAGTTTCAGTTTATTATAAAATAAAATGAAATAAAAATTGCCAGAATGGGTTTTACGACACCAATAACTATATAAATGCCAGTAGGAATGAATAGTGAACACCAATGCATAAATTCCCATATGATTCTAATTATTGACGTACCAAAGTTGAATATAAAAAAACAAAAGATATAATTTTGTGATTCTATTTTAACTTTAAACTCTTCTATAGGAAAAGGCGAAAATACAGACTTGGATCACTTTACTTCTAAGCTATTCACTGATTATTCTCCTTGACAATTAAATGTGTCTGTAAGTCTTCTATAAACATGATAAACGGTATAACCTCCTGTCAAGGCTCTTGTAATCTGCGCTAAAATCATCCCTCGAGTCTCCAGCGGTCTTTATACAGCCCAACCATGCACACAATAGGACTATTGATCATAGCCCTATGTTTTAGCCACAGATTGACCGCGTACAAAATCGTGGGACATTTCTTTGGACTGTCATATCGGGAAAAATCGGGGAATAATCATGTCGAAAAAAGTTTTTTTAGAATCAGTAACATTTCAGTTCCATGCCTGCATGCTCGCATTAGTGCTGGCGCTGGTGTAGGCTGTGGTAGCCTTAAATAACCGGCAATAGCGTGTTTGACATTAGGTATCTCACGTGGGATGAATGGAGTTACCCAGAGGGAGTTATCCTTTCTATTGTTACATTGGGGACTATCCGACCCGAGGATAGCGGAGCTGCGCGAAAAGCCACAGAGTTTCAGCATTAAACTACACAGTGAAATCCAAGTTTCAGGCCGTCTGGGCATGTCTTATCGGGCGAGCGAAGGAAAACGCTTTCAATAACCCACTATGCCCTATCACCCCCACCTTCACATCATCATCTGTACATCATTTCATCTCATCAACTGACGTTTTTATCGTAATACAATGTCACTTAAAAGACCTTTTGTGCCAAAAAGTGACGTAAAGCAATGATTTACTACTACTACTACTACTACTACTACTACTACTGACTAACAGGCCTTCTGACTAACGGGCCTTCTGACTAACGAGCCTTCTGACTAAAACGGTGTCACTGTCTCAATCTCATTCTCATCTTCGACTCGGAAAGTCATCACCGCATGATTCCGTGTAGATGTTATCCGATTTTACTTGTATTTTCTGCTTACTGTGTCCATGACAAATCAGTATCACTCCCAGTAGGGTCTGTAACAGCGAGAATGAAGTCTTTATGATCCTAGCAACAAAGTCCTGATGACTGTAACGCAAACTTGGTGATAGGCTACGTTATCTTGATGATCCTGTTCTATAGCATGAAGATTGAGGTAAGTTCACAGTCACTAACCATCATAAAGCTAACACAATATCATGCATCAATGTATGTTGGCATGTCAACGAATATTTCACGAGCCTGTCATTGTTATACACGCCCACATAGACTTCTGTGTACGCACCTCAGTAAATTGTGATTGTCGATCGGCAAACAACATATATCCCCGATTTCCATCTATATACAGGTAGGTTATAAGTATAAGACTGAATATATGTAATACATTTTGTTGTGTGATTAGTTCAAGCTGAAAAAATACCGATTACAGTTATTGTCTCTATAAATGTGTGTAACACAAAACGTGATGATAGTAATGGAATGAGTAACAAAGTCTTCACGATAATGTAACAAAGTCTTGTCAAAATTGTAACCAAGTCTTGATGATAAAGTAACAAAATATTGATGATAGTGTAACTAAGTCTTGATGATAATGTAACAAAGTCTGTTTGATTATTGCAGATATGGAATTATCCTGTGGAAGTTCATCCAGCATTTGGATTGATGAAACAGACATCGCTGAGAATCTGTCCATGTCGTTACCCAATGCAGATGTACCACCTATCACATGCAGCACCCCGATGTACGTACCAATGCCAGAAACAGCTACCACATCTGACGAAATAAATAAGCCCGTGAGTGTAGCAGCAGCAGTCGATATGCCTAAACCAATAAAGCCATTGACATTCAAGAAATGTCCGAAATGCAGCTACAGTTCGTCATGTTCTAGTAATTTCAGTAGACATGCGTATTACAGTCACTGCTTGAAAGGTTTCAAATGTGATCTTTGTGAAAAAACATTCAGACTACAATATACATTATTATCACATACGGTGTTGTAGTGCTCTCATAACACTAATTTGGCCATGTGTGAATACAATAACACAGGTATCAAATGAAAATTAGAGCTTTTAAATTACATTTGCTACCTCTTAATGAAATGGGTATCAAATATATGTCGCGAAATGCCATGTTGTCAGGTGTGTAGCTTGATTACAGGTGTACGGCTTACATCAGACCACCTGCCGCGATCATGACAGCAGCCGCGACGGCGCTGCTAGACTACACGCGTGTATACACACTGTGACCTTGCGCTAGACTTTATAGTAGCGGGTAAACATGGTAAACTGTTGTTTAGTCTAGATCGCCATCTTAGTTTAGTTGCTGTAGTCTACTAGCATGTAACTGTTAGTTATGGCTACGGGATCACTTAACATGATGTCCACGGTAAGAAGCACCAAATTGGGATTCGGCTGTTTTTTTAAATGGCAGGACAAACGAGGAATCAGAATAGATATATGGAATCTGTCGCAGAAAATAAACTTCCTGATCATGTGCGGAAGTTTTATGCAGAAGTCAAGACTTCAAACGGCAAGGCGTTGACGCCCAGCTCAATGACCAGCATTTGTGCGGCTATTATAGGCTTACACCGCAAATACATAATTTCCTCCAAACACACGTACACAACAATATGCAACTGATATGTGACGAATGCGGCCCCAAAGTCAACTCGAATCAGCCTCTATCGCGTCACAAAAAGATGAAGCATCACACCGAAACAGCACCCTATAAATGTCAACAATGTGGCCAATCATTTGTAGAGAAGGCATGCTACCATGGCCGTATGAATACACATATGGATAGTAAGCCATATAAGTGTAGCAATTGCTCCAAAGTATTCACTTACATTAATAGCCTCAGAACGCATGAATCAGCATGCAAAGGACTTAGGCAAATTGAATGTTGTCTGTGTCTTGCCAGTTTCTCTAATTCTGCTTTACTTAAAGCTCACATTGGTGGAAAGCATGGTGACAAAATTCACCGATGTGTATGTGGCAAAGCATACTATTATTATTATTATTATTATTATTATTATTATTATTATTATTATTATTATTATTATTATTATTATTATTATTATTATTATTATTATTATTATTATTAATATTATTATTATTATTATTATTATTATTATTATTATTATTATTATTATTATTATTATTATTATTATTATTATTATTATTATTATTATTAGCTCCCGCCGTCACCGTAGGTGAGCGAAGGGAGCTATGGATTCTACCTCCGTTTTTTTTTGGCCTCTTCTTTTGCCTATAACTTTGTGAGAAAATAAGCTAGGATAACAATTTTTGGTATGTGGGTTACTTCCAGGTGGCTAATGGACGGGTTAAAATATTTTTAATCTGAATTCAATACGCAAGGTTGCAGAGGAGAAAATGATGATGTGACGGCGTTGGGCCGTTGGGCCGTTGGGCCGTTGGGCTGTTGGGCCGTCCGTAAACAATTCGTTTCCGGAGCATATCTCTGAAAGTACTTGTCCGATTGTCTTCAAATTTTACACACAACACCCCTAGGGGGTCTAGTTGTGCCTTTTGGGGTATTTGAACTTTGACCTACTTCTGGTTCAGAACTATGACCTATTTAGACGTTTTGACGCGCACTTCGTTTCCGGAGCAGATCTCGAAAAGTACTGGGCCGATGACAGTCATATTGCACATACATGTTCTCTAAGGTCCCTAGTTGTGCCTTTTCAGGTTTTTGGACCTTGACCTTGAAGTTGACCCAGCACTTTGACCTAATTTATAACATCGGTAAATCCGACTGAAAGATTTTGCGGAATATCATGAAAACCGCTCAAGATAGCTAGACCATTACTATAAAACAAATTGTGAGGTTTCAGGAGGGGATGCATCTTGAAAAATTTCAAGTCGATAAAATTAAAAATGGCCGCCTATCGGCCATTATTCACCTCGACAGGCCTGATATTGCGGAATATCATGAAAACCGCTCAAGATAGCTACACCATTAATATCAAATAAATTGTAAGGTTTCAGGAGAGGATGCATCCTGAAAAAATTGAAGTTGATAAAATTCAAAATGGCCGCCTATCAGCCATTATTCACCTCGACAGGCCTGATATTGTGGAATATCATGAAAACCGCTCAAGATATCTACACCATTACTATAAAACAAATTGTAAGGCTTCAGGAGAGGATGTATTTTGAAAAAAATCATTTTGTCAAAGTTCAAAATGGCCGCCAATCAGCCATTATTCACTTTCACATGGCCGTTATTTGGTAAACCGTGCTAGATGGCTAGACCATTACTATAAAACAAAATGTGTGATTTCAGGAGAGGATGCATCTTGGAAAAATTTGACTCGATAAAATTCAAAATGGCCGCTTATCGGCCATTATTCACTTTCACATGGCCGTTATTTGGTCAACCGTGCTAGATGGCTAGACCATTACTGTAAAACGAAATGTGAGATTTCAGATGAGGATGCATCTTGGAAAAAAATGACTTGATCAAATTTAAAATGGCCGCCTTTTCAGCCATTATTCATTTTCACATGGCTGATATTTGGTAAACCGTGCTAGATGGCTAGACCATTACCTGATTACTATAAAACAAAGTGTGAGTTTTCGGGGGAGGATGCACCCTGAAAATTTTTAACTTACGAATTCAAAATGGCCGACAATCAGCATTATTTACCTCGATAGGCCTGATATCAGGTAAACCGTGCTAGATAGCTAGACCATTACTATAAAACAAAATGTGACGTTTCGAGAGAGGATGCCTTTTAAAAACTTTCGACTCAATCGAATTCAAAATGGCCGCCTATCGGCCACTATTTACTTGCACATTGCTGATATTTGGTAAACCGTGTTAGATAGCTGGACCACTACTATAAAACAAAATGTGAGATTACAAGAGAGGATGCATCTTGAAAAAAATTGACTCGATCAAATTCAAAATGGCCGCCTATCGGCTATTATTCACTTTCACATAGCCGTTTTTAGTAACCGTACTAGATGGCTAGACCATTACTATAAAACAAAATGTGAGATTTCAGGAGAAGATGCATCTTGAAAAATTTTGACTTGATCAAATTCAAAATGGCCTCCTATCGGCCATTATTCACTTTTACATGGGCGATATTTGGTAAAGCGTGCTAGATGGCTAGACCATTACTATAGAATGAAATATGAGATTTCAGCTGAGGATGCATCTTGGAAAATTTTGACTTGATCAAATTCAAAATGGCCGCCTTTAGGCCATTATTCACTTTCACATGGCCAATATTTGGTAAGCCGTGCTAGATAGCTAGACGATTACTATAGAATGAAATGTGAGATTTCAGCTGAGGATGCATCTTGAAAAATTCTGACTCGTTCAAATTCAAAATGGCCCCCTATCGGCCATTATTTACTTTCACATGCCCAATATTTTGTGTTAGATGTTAGATGTTAGTCCATTACTATAAAACAAAATTTGAGGTTTTGGGGGAGGATGCACCCTAAGTTTTTAACTAATTTATATCGAATTCAAAATGACCGTAAATCAACTATTAGTTAACTCGATTGGCCTGATATCGGGTAAACCATGCCAGATAGGTAGACCATTACTGGGATACTGATTAGGATCATTAATTTCAATGGAGGTTTGCAATCTCTGACAGACTGTCTAGTTCTTATCTTACTCCTAGACTGGGCTTCTTAGACCTAGTTGTCTTGCGTCTTGATTTTTTACCTAGACTAGGACTACATTAAAAACCCTATACAAAATTGCTTAAATCAAATTCTAATTCGTCGCGGGAGCTCCTGGACTTATGTAGTCTTGTTATTATTATTATTATTATTATTATTATTATTATTATTATTATTATGTTTTCTTGAGCTGTGCGTTTTACAAACAGGATTAACAGGGCACATTGTATGTTTTTCTTTTCCAATAATTATTTCTGTTTACAACAGTCATTATCGGGATATTACTATTTGTCTATAATGTTACACTTCGTATTTTCACAAATTACGTTAATTGTTACTAATTGCCACAATTAATGAACAATAATAATGCTAGGTTTGTTTTTCAAGATTGTCTCGTATCATAGTGGTAACTTTGTAACAATCACAGGCTAAGTTTCATTTACCTGTTGATAATCACCTGTGTTATCATGCCCTCATAATGCGGAAGATACTACGAAAAACTGAATTTGGCATATTGGATTTATTTTTTATAAATGGTGTTTGTATAATACAGTGTGATAAGAAATCATTACTGGTGATCTATTTTATGTTACTATATAATTATAATGTTATTTACACAGTTTAGATCTAGGACCAGCAATATAATATTCACGTATTCACCTTAATATGCTGTTAAGTTTTGTTTACCGCTATACCATGTTATGTGCTTGGTTTATTGTATTTTTTTCAGAAAAAAGTCATTGTTTATCTGGAATTGTTCCTAATATACTTTATCACAGTTTGATATCTACATGTATTTGTTATCTGTTACCAATAAATAATTATGATCGAATAGATTCTTATTCTTCTTTTTATAATAATAAAGACGAATATAATGACATACAGTTGTAGGAAAACACCAAGCACTATTGTATTTCTGTATATGTTATAACATATGTTGAAATGTCTATTCGCAATATGGTTTCATTATACATTCAATCCGCAGCGAATATGTGGGAGAATTTTAGAGTAGTCTGTTCTGTGATACTGACGAACAGCTTGTGCTCCTTTTGGTGATTGATCAACGTGAGGTACATCAACTCTTTTCCTCTTACAGTGTGTTTTTTTAACATTCGAGATCAAATATATGATTACTGTGGACAAAAGAAAAGAATATTTATTACGTAATTTAATAACATGGCCAATTATTATTATGATGATATTATTTTTAAAAGTGCGAAACTTATACAAATGCGGTTATAGTGAGCCATAACTTTAAATGGGCAAACAAATAATATAACGTTATTCGAATTGAACTCACATTTTTCTTTTTGAAGGAAAAATTAAAAGGCTAAACATGGCTGTAGACGCGATATGTGCTATTATTAGGCTTAAGTTTCAAATGGCAATCAACATTGATACTGTAATTATTTGTGACCAAGATACATACCTCATTGGTATATTTAGTAGTCCTTGTGGATTGCCTTTGGTAATAAATGGCTGTGATCTTCAATGGATGGGCTATTGAGTCGATTTGTTGGGTACACCTTCTCAGAAGCAGCCGTACACATTAAGAATGTTCTACAACACATCACCAGTTAAATAAACACTTAAATTGAACAATTAAATATTTACGGGCCTAAATAAACAATTAATAAATACAACATTCATGTCATTGCTTAAGCGGAATACGATGAATCAATTTGAAATGTAATCGTATAATTATGGAACTGTAGCAATGTTTTAAAATATCAACTTCATTCTTGAGCCAAAACTAGACTGTTTTATCAAACAGACAGCATTCTGGTATGAATATTTATACGGTGATTCTATTTTACAAATAGCATCGAAATGGATTGCAAACACAAACTTATCAGGGTTAACTCGCATTTGCAGAATATAGCTAGCTGTTTCCCGTGCCACAGGGATGTCGTCAGGCATTAATACCCCAGAACCCTTTGGGTCCAAACTCTGGAATTCACTGAAAAGATTTTCAGCATCCAGCGATGTTGGAGCTCGAACGTTGTATGTGTTATCAGGCGTAAGCAGGTAGGAACATATAACTGGATCCTGCGATCAATATTTGTTAAAAGTCCTTCAAACATGACCAAAGACATTCCAGCGACATGTGAGCCTGGAGGTGGAAATGTAGATAAATTAACTGATGACAATAACATACTTCTCATCTGTAATCTGTATTGATATCTAGTTTCTGCTGGTATGCCAGCTTCATCTTCCCCTCTGTACCACTGTCTGATGCATTCGCTAAAGTTTCATTTGACCACCCCAGCCTTCTCATTTCAAATTCGACTGATTCGAAAAATACTATCTGGGCAATTGCATTTGATTGTCTATCGATCAAATCTGCTACCATTGCAACGTTCAATGAGGTTTTATGTGAATAGCTACCTCCAGCCATGCTTTTTTATTTATGTTTAATACAGATATACTCTTCCTACACACGAATGATCTTGCATTCACAAAAGGGTGGTGACAATCCAGTAAAAAGGTACATGTTTGTTTAGAGAAGGATAAAACTCAGGCTGACTGAACCAAATGTACGGTAATGAGGACGTCCCAACAGTCATACCATCTTTAAATGCAGCGTTGTGTCGCCAACTTGGAAGATCTTCTTTAAGAAAATGAAATGAATCGGGCTTTAGACCACCTTTGTCCATATATAGGCTAAACTAGGCCAGGAGAACCTCCTGAGGATGGTGAGATGATTGAGATGACACTGTCCTCCAGACACATGATTCGAAATTCGGGCCCTGGTTTCTTTCAAGCCGCCGAGACCGGGAACCGAACCCCGAACTCCGGCGTGAAAGGCAGCGGTGCTAACCACTACCACAGGGGCCCCGCCCTCTTCTTCCAGAAAGGCATGTGTGGCCGTAATAGCTGAAATAGCTGTCTTGTTGAATGTTTTACAAACCATATCTTTTAAAATGAGACGAAGTTTCCTGGGTGATTGTTTTGGTCCTATTGTAGACTTATTACCAAACAGATTGGCCCCAGAGTTAACCATGTCATATTTGGTCATGTTATTTACTGATTTACCTATTAGTTTTTCAGCATCAGATGCGAAATACGCGACACATTGTTCAGCTCAGTTTTGGAGAATGATTTATTTATTTTCTCAGCATCGGATGCGAATAGTTTCAACAGTCCGGTTTCGTTTAATTTTTGCCATTTTGTCAATTTTCTTTTCTTATCTTCGAACTTAAGATTATTTACCATTTCATCGACATAATTTACGATGTTTGGAGGCGACAGAGCATCATGCACGGTAGATCCAGTATTTTACTCTGATTGAGAATTTGTTATTGGCAAATCTTCTCCCTCTGCATCACCATTACCAGCTTCTAAATTAATGACGTCATTCATGATTGCACCATGATCTGCCATAGTGGCATCCCCCGTTTCTTCAGAAACTATATTCATTGCATCTGGTGACAGTTCTTCAAAAACACCTCCAGTTGAACTTTCGTTTTGTTGTTTAATCTTACCATTCGATGTTAGTAGTTTTCTAATTTCTGGTGGGGTGTGCATGAATATTATAGATTCATCTTTCCACCCATGAACAATAATTGGCCCTGTAAAATACGAAGTACCATCCTTAGTCCAGGATTTTAGGTTTTGAAATGGAAAAAAATAATATAAAGCTGAAAATTTCAGGAAGTGTTCTTTATGTCCTCCTTTATTACCTGTAAAAAGTCCCAAAGTTTCCCCTGAGCGGAACATCCTTTTTTTGACAAAATTCAAAATGGCCGCCAAGCGCCATGTTGAAGTTGTAATTCATGAACTATTTGACATACATTTTAGTGTAATACCTCATTTCAACATGATTTTTAATGCTGAATTCATTTCTAAAGCTAGTAGTAACTTTTAGGGTTTCGTTAAAGAATAAATCCAAGATGGCTGCCATTTGATGTTGAATTGGGAGTAAGTTTATTGTCATTATTATTTGAGATACATATAAACTTTTAAATCTATAGACTCCCAGTATGTCCTCCTTTAATACCTGTAAAAAGTCCCAAGGTTTTTCCCGGAGTGAAACATATTTTTTTGACAAAATTCAAAATGGCCGCCAAGCGCTATGTTGAAGTTGTAATTCCTGAACTACTAAACATATATTTTAATGTAATACCTCATTTCCACATGATTTTTAAAGCTGAATTCATTTCTGTTATTAGTAACTTTTAAGGTTTTGCTGAAGAATAAATCCAAGATGGCCGCCATTTAAGGTTTCATTGGGAGCAAATGTCATTCGTATTCGAGATACATATAAACTTTTAAATCTATAAATTACCAGTAAAGAATGACCAGTAACAAATAACTCTATATCCAAAAGAAATATGCAGTACACATTTTAATGTATTTAATTCATAATACATGATAGCCAAAACATCATAATCAATCAATAAAACAACGTTAGTCTGAGAGAGTAATGTGCCATTTTGTTTCCTAATCATCAATCAGAATTTCATTAATTCGATATGGCTTACTGTAGGCCCCCTACCCAGTTCCCATTCAGCTTGTGTACCTCGCAGACCTGCTGCATCCTAACATGCAACCAACTTTGGCAACCACACCTAATCATTTTCATTAATTAATTTGGAGGTGCTGCATCAAGCTCCGTGAAAACTGGTTACAGGTTTTTATTTTAAAATTGACAGCCCCAGGCTGTTGCTGGTAATCTGCTGCCATGGAATTCTTGTACATTTAGACATGTCAGTGATAAATGTTATTTACTACTGCGTCAGCTGGGGTCCTAAGCAAATATCCTAAGCAAGGTCTCACACTCGAGTCCACAGGGTCATAGGCAAGGTCTCACACACAAGGCTGCATTGTTCAAGGCAAAGACTCACACCCGAGCCTACATGTCATAGACAAGGTCTCACAACCGAGCCCCTAGTGACTAGGTAAGGACTCACACACGCACATGTATAGTCCATGGGCAAGGAATCACACCCGAGGCCGTAGTGTTCTAAGCAAGAACTCACACTCGAGTCCACAAGGTGCTGAGCTAGGTATAACACTCGACCCTACAGGTCCTAGGCAAGGATTCACATCCGAGCCTAGAGGTCATAGGCAAGGATTAACCCCATGCGCGCATGGTATTGGGCAATCACTCACACCCGAGCCCGCAGCGTCCTAGACATGGTCTCAAACCTGAGCCTTCAAAGCCCGCATGGTCTTAGGCAAGGACTTACACTCGAGCCGCCAAGGTCCTAGGCAAGGACTCACTCCCGAGCCCGCAGCGTCATATGCAAGGTCTCAAACCCGAGCCTACAAGTCATAGGATAAGGTTTTACCATGAGCCCGCATGGTTTTAGGCTAGGATTTACACCCGAGCCGGTGGGTCCTAGGCAAGGTCATACACTAGAGCCTACAGGGTCCTAGGCAAGCACTCACACCTAGGCCCTTATGGTCCTAGGCATGATCTCACACCTCACATGCGAGCATAATGGTCCAATGCAAGGTATCACACCAGAGCCTGCAGGATCCTGGGAAGGTCCCATACCCTATTTGTCATGTTTATATATATTTGATGCAACATTAATAGGAACCCGAATAAGTTTTTTTGTGTTTGAAATAACGAGGCCGTCCCGATGGCCCATTCGTGCCTGCTGTGGCTCGAAGCTCGGAGCTACTGGGTTCAAATCCTGGTCGGGTCGGATGTTCCTATACAGTGCTCCAAAATGTTCAAAGGCATGGAGTGTGCAGTGATGTATATGGCACTGTGCACTATAATATAAAGAACCCTTGAAGTTATTCGATAAGACTATTGCATAGTCCCTTCCTTCCTTCACGATATTGCCATGATTGTGCAGAAAGCAACGTAAAGCAATATTCACTTGAAATAACGACACGTGTATAGATGACAGATATTTTGTAGTGTGGTTCAGCTGGGAAGGTCTATATCCTAAAACCTCAATGGAGCATATAAAAGTGTAATATCAATTTATGAATGGTGATAACGGCACCAAAATTGGTCTGTGTATGCACCTGAGAGTAAAATGTCCGTGATTTTTCAATATGACCACCATAATATGTAATAATAGGCCTACCTGAATTATTTGCTTGACGTTACTCATACGATTGTTTACTTTTTATTTGATATTGTTTTGTGTCAACATGTTTACAATTTCTAAATTGCTACATTTTTGTTTCTATATTTTGACAAAAAAATCAACAAACCTGTCAAACTAAAAAATAACCACCACACAAAATAATATTGATTATTATATTATGAAAGTTCTTTTAGTGCATCTAAATGCATAATTATGGCAGTTCTTCATTAGATAAGCCTGACTGTGTTTATGCATTATAACATAGTATTTTTCTCCATACAAAAAAATTACAATGCCCGATATTTTCAAGATGCCTGCTATTAAACTGACCCGCTCAACAGATACTTGTCAGTCACCACACTGCCCGCAAAAATGCATTTCAATTTCTTGCTTCCATTCTCAATCTGTTTTTTTAATCCTTTTTATATCTGCTTGATGTCTGCTTTGGTTGTAATTGATTTGTCTCGTTAGATATATTGATTTTTTTGTGAATTATGCTTATTGTGTCCCTGCTTCCCGTGTTTCTGTTATGAATGACGAAATCATATTATATTGAGTAATAACAGATACAAATGTACATACATTATTCAATTTATTAAATCATCTTTCCTTTGAAAATATACTGAATTGTTAGAGGAAGTTTAGTGCTGAAAAATAAAATTAGTAGTACCAGGGACACGTTGAGCCGTCTCGGTGTGGTAAGTTGTTGTGACATGGCACAACGCACGCTGTTGTCACCGTAATAATTTCATGCATCTTAATTTATAATTATTATTATCACATGAAAGGCTGGAGCAACACCGAGGACAATTTACTGGACTAAATCACATAGCATAACCACCCTTGATTCCAGAGATACTTTTTACTGTCACTATGTTTCCAAATAAAACATTATGTAGACATAAAATAACAGAATTTCTGAAATTGTTTTTCTACCTCAATGGCGGCCATTTTGAACTGTGTAATGACATAAGCTTTACAATGTTAAAATAGGACCAAAATTAGGTTTCTCGTGAAAAATTATGCAGAAAAAATATATTACAAAGGAATATATTAGAATTACTTTATCAGTTACAATTTCAGTATTGTATCAGGCGGCCATTTTGGATTTTTGCAAATAAACCACGATTGAGGCTTTAAAACTTAAAAAGAAGACATGAAATGAGTTCCCCGTGAAAAATTAAGTGAAAAAGAGGTATTACAAAGGAATATATGTTAACTTCTTCGTATGTTACAATTTTGGAATGGCCTCTGGCGGCCATTTTGGATTTTCGCGAAAAAAAACATGTTCCGCTCCTGGGAAACTTTGGGACTTTTTACAGGTCATTAAAGATGACCATCTGAACAGCTCCTGAAATTTTCCATCTTTACCCCTGAAAATGCCTAAAATTCCTGGACTACCTCGCCAACTGATGATTGGATGTCGACATGAATGTTATCCCAAGTTGTGACATAATCAGAATAACCTCTATAATTTTTCTCCTTTAAACTTTTTCTTTGTTTATTTTTCTCTCCCATTTATCTGCCATGTTTGTTTCACCATTTGTAAAACAGTCAAAGGTGCATTATTTTCTGCAGATCACATAATTGATAAAATTGCCCATCTGTAGACAAAGCACGCGCATCTATATCCTTATCGGTACAAACACTAACAAGTTCGTGGCTCATGCTTCGTAAGGAGTTAACTTTCGAACTATATCCAGACATACCGTATGCTATTGGAATTGCGTGAATTTTTTTTTCAGCTTTTCTTATTCTGTCTATATCCGAGATAAGGGCTACAAGAACTTCTTTAGCCGGAATACGAAGCACATTGTAAATTGTGTGGATGCAATCATCAATTTGCATAATTATTTTATTCATTTCACAGATGTCAAATTCTTGCAGTGTCTTAGAAATTCCCATTGTCACTTCATTGTATGCATTATGTAGTTTATGAATTTGCTATGTTGTCTGTTTTTTCATCATGTTGACAAGGTTTAGCTATCACTGATGGGAATTCAGCCAAGAGCACAACATTTTTCTTTCTATATATGTCTAATAGTGTCTTCAAATGTTTTACATGGTCACTTGTCTTCTTCGGTCTAACAGTCTTTGTTTCACCGTGCCCATATATTGCAACACATTCTGAAAACAGTTGATCCCTGTCACATTGAGCTTTGAGAAGTGTACAGCTCTCTGGTGTCCAACTTAAATAAAAAAATTAAGCGCACCGAAGTATGTGCATCTCGGACATAATTTGACAAATGTAGTAGTCTGGTATGGTGTAGTGTACATCTGCTGAGAATTTCTTCTCCGGGACAGGACATTTTATTTCAACAGCGAGTACAGGTTTGTTGTTTACCCTACAACCTCCATCTGGGCTAACAATAAAATGTGGGTCATTGGTTGCGTCGATTGAATAACCCCTTTTTCATAGTATGTTGCGCCTGGCTTAAACAAAGGAAGGATTTTCCTCACTAGAACTTCTATGGCATTGATTTCATTCTGTACTCCATGCTCCATTGCTTTTTTGGCTTTTTCGAAATATTCACTAATCGCTTCACCATCAATAACTACATCAAAATGTTCTTCTTGTTCTTTTAAAGTCCTCAACCCAAGCGCCTTATACATGGTACTTCCGGTTACTTTAGCTTTTTTCTAACATTGAACCAAGCCATTGATTTCTGTTCGATGAACGGTAGTGATTGATAATATCTCTCTTCACTAATATCACATTCTTGAAGACATACATAGTTAGCTTGAAGAGAGAGATTTACAACATCAGATTTGACGTAGTTAACTGATGCATCTACACATGATGCGCCCCCAAATCCTAATTTATCTATGCACAATAGTGTTTGATCTATGCTTGAACTTATGCGGTATAATTGTGTTTTTGTATTGCTTACTGCATAACTATATGTTGAATTTCTCCAGTCATCTCCTGCAAGCTTGAACAGTCTCTCTAGAGCAAAAGATTTTTTCACTTTACTTTCTCTTAATTTTCGTAATCGTTTTGATAAAACAGATATAGTATCAACCACACGTTCATGAAGTAACTGCTTTCCTTCTATGTTGAAATCGGCCAGAGTATGTTTACCCATATCCTCATGATTGTCGATAACAGATTTCATGCCCTTGGCAGTTCCTCGACAGCAATTTGGTTCTGTTTATATTCTAAAGTGGCATTAGGTTCATGACCATACAAATCAACTTCGCCCAATTTTTGACCAAATCCAGCAGAATTTTTTTTAACATCTATACAAATTTTGTATGCTCTATTTCTCAACTTTTCTGCAACAACAGATAAATTAGAATATATGATTACAGGGCGTTCACAGTCAATTTTGAATGTTTTTTTTCTGACGCCTTGGTTCATTCAAATTGCAATGTGATCAACATTTAAGGTACCAGAAAAAAAACATGTTAAAAAAGGCAACCCATTCTTCCAAACGATTGTGTTCTTTCATTTTTTTGTGATGAGAGGTAAAAAAATAATTAAATGTTTCATAATTTCGTCCAGGTCGTTGGAATATGTGGTGCTTGCATAGGCTCATCTATTTTGGGAGAATCTGTTTGAAGTAGTGGTACACTGAACTCATTCATATTTGCAGCTTTTGGTATTTTTTTCAGGGGACTACCAACCGAGTCAATAGGGTCGAAACTTAGCCACCAATTTTCCTGGTTGAGATGGACTTGACCGACACCACACGTCACATCACATCCACATATTTCAAAACGTTTTCTTTTTTATTTAACTTTTTGGCTGTTGACAGAGTAGGCCAAAACAGTCCAACTGTTTCTTCAGGGTGATTTGTAATGGTGTGTCTGATGACATTTATTGCAGCACCAAACTTTCCATGACAATAGATACATCTCGTCTTCTCATCCTACAATCAATGTAAACGTTATCATACAGACAGTGTGACATAAACAAAGACTATCAGGAAGACTTTGTTACACTATCACTACGACTTTGTTACATTCATTTATTGTATTTTATGATTTTGACCATGATAACTACTAAACATCACCGTAACAGGCAACCATTTAACAGGTGTCCGCCTTTTAGTCAGAAGGCCCTTTAGTCAGAAAACTTATTAGTCAGAAGGCCCGTTAGTCAGAAGGTCCGTTAGTCAGAAAACCAATAAGGATGATTAGTCAGAAGGCCCGATTGTCAGAAAGCCCGTTAGTCAGAAAATAAGTAAGTATGATTAGTCAGAAGGCCCGTTTGTCAGAAGGCCCGTTAATCAGAAAGTCAGATAATTACCGAAATCATCTAATTTGTGAACAACCCTATGACCAATTATTTGTCTTTATTTATTTACTTGTGCCAGTAACAACGTCTAGCACTTGCATAAGGTTTACTGACGTAATTTCCAGCTTCAATGAATGAAAAATGCCCATAATAATTAAATCAAGTGGTTATTGCCAAGTTGCCTGTAAATAATAGTCAATTTTCTACATATAGGAACAAGATAGTATAATAATAATAATAATAATTGCATATCGTAGGCAGCAATCTACACTCCATGTCTGTGTACAGTTTGGAACAAAGTAAATATGAACAAGCAATATGATCAATATACTGCTTCAAACGCGAGAACCTGAAATTTGAAACTTGCTGAGAAACAATGGTCGAGATAACAAGATACTACTAACAGATTATAATGAGATTATAATTCTGCGCCCGTCTTAATTAGCACGGTAATAATATATACTGCAATCACATTATACAATAGTTCTCCCGTGCTTAGGTAAACTTCAGTTTCTCGAATATGCCTTTCCACACGAAAGAGTCGACAAATAATGCTGGTTATCAGAATAGTTGGACAAATAATTTATTATTTATTCTGAGCAAAATGATACATTTATCAACGCTTGACATAAATGGCTACAAACTCAACACCAGTTGAGAAATATTGTGGAGTTTCTCATCACACACTTTTCACATCTATTTCAGTAAAGTTTATATATACAAAAAAAAGAGTATAGTGCTGAAAAAAAAATTGAGGCGCACTCATTGCTGAAAATAACCCAAGCAACCAACCAGTCATCAATAACGCTAGTTTTCAATATAAATGTACAAACTACGAACCGCCAGTGATTTTTTTTCAAGATCATATCAAGATCATATTGACTGATTGTATAACAACTAATAGGCGAAAGTATATACTAATGTCCTAGAGACGCAACATTTGATCTCTATGGGGTTCTGCAGGTTTTACTCTCAGTTTTCACTCGTGTCACCAGTGTCTCTCTCTCTACTTCAGACACTGGTCATCTTTCCCAGATCAGCTAATATTCACCACCAGGGGACAGAGATTTCACAGCCACTCTCTGTACTGCCGCATCTAGGTGTGTGGGAAAAACGCCGCTTCTTTCAGAACGATGGCCTCACGGAGTGCAAAATAACCCGATTCATGATAATACTATTGACGCTTCTGCAAATGAGATAAAAATATCTAGGCTGAATATACACTGATATATACCGTATATAGTAGAAATTGTGCTTAGCACCATTAAATTAATTATCAATAAATATAAAATTGAAAGTGGAACACTCATGGATACCCCCAGGTTTGTATGACGAGCACTGCGTGCACAGATTACCATGTGTTGCCAGCGGGTGGGCAGGTCTGCATCTAAACGCAGCTGACCAATCAAGATCTACTTCACCGCTCGTGCCTCATTGATGAATTGCTGGCTGCCGGTTGGCAGACAGTGACGTAACATACGACAGAGACACCTGGTGTTGAATATGTGTAAATACCACGCAAAAGCTCAGTGGGTGACTGTGACACTCACTGATAGCTCAGTGTACTCTCAGTTGTGCAATTTGTTTGTGTATACTTTTTTACATTATAATTTTCATGGCTATTTTCTCTCTCAAACCATTTATTATAAACTACCGATTTTTTTTTAAAAACACATGGACTCTATCAGCATTTTTAAGTATCCTTGAATAATTATTTTATGAACAACTCTCAACATGTTTTTATCAATAGCTGGACAGCAAACATGTCAATCAAATGCGTCCCCTAGCATTGTTCACTGCCCAATGAACAAATTCTGACTAGCGGGCCTTCTGACTAACGGGCCTTCTGATTAACGGGCCTTCTGACTAAAAGGGTGTCACCATTTAACATAATAATAACAATATGGAGTAATACTTGCAATCTTTATTTTCAATTATCCTAATTAATTAACAACATAAAATTATATATATATATATTCTATCTACAAACCATCACTAACATCTGATTATTACCATGTGTCATGTTATTATGTACACGGAGACTCGGACAACTATATCTTATACATGTTTGTATAATTAAAATACTAAATCATATGTTTTCTTACCATTTTAAACTCCCATCAGGGTTTCTGTTGTCACACTTTAAACAAAACTATCACCACGTTTGCGTAGCCTATCATCAAGTTTGCGTTGTAGTCATCAGGACTTTGTTACTAGGATCACCAAGACTTCATTCTCGCTGTTACAGACCCTACTGGGAGTGAGTATGATTTTGGTTTGACATCGTGGTGAGAACTGGTCGACATGGTTTCGTTTTCATTTTTTTCCAGTAAAATTACAATTATTACCTCATCCCTCAAAACCATTGAATCTTGGCTTCATTCATGTCCACAAAATTACTTGTATGTTGTATTGAAGTTTTGATTCACGTCTATCGTGCTCAATCACGTTGGGTTATGATATAAAGGCATTATAGACGAGACCAACATATTTCTGGATATATCTGTATATTGTCTAGTTCCATACAGATAACCCAGCAAACACTTGACCTCCACTTAAAGTTGGGTTACGCTAGTTCAACGTCGACGGCGATGGCCCGTCATTAAAATAGCATTCGATCTACGTCTCATGAAGATACGGCGTACGGTATATCCCAGTGAACAAAAGAGATTGACCCGAATTTGGATCAATGTTGTACCGGTGTCATAGGCGATAGCTCAACATTACAATAACATTGGTTTTATCTATCGTGTTTTTAAACTTTTTTATTGCAGAATATGCAGGCGTATTTACAATGCAGACACGAAATGTCGGTTTAATGTTTATTTATTGTCTGTGATGCTGGTCCAGCATTAAAACAACCCTGGTACCACGTTGTGTTTGGTATGGATGTATCTCTTAAAAGAATACCTACTAATGGCCCAGCGTTAAAACAACCCAGGTACGACGTTGTGTTTGCTATGGATGTATTTCTTGAAAGAATACCTACTAACTCATAAATTAATATACAAGACATAATTTCAGAGAAAAAAGGCTCATATGGCGTATATACAAACAGTGACAAATTGATAATATACAGATATATTATACTGCTACGTTGGCTTGCGTGTTTTCATTTCTAATAGCCTATAAAATGTTGGTAACAAGCCAAAGGACCGCAGAATGCCATGAATTTTTTAAAAATAATAATGCCTTCTTGCTAAACTTTCGGGGTTCGGTTCCCGGTCTCGGCGGTTAAAAAAACAAAAATATGTTTCTTCCCCATCCACGTGTGAAAGTCAATATTGTGGGGAGCCTCCGTGACCGAGAGGTAGCGTGCTCGGCCTCAGACCGCCAGGGCTCGAATTTCGTATCCTGTGTCTGGAGGACAGTGTCATCTCATTCATCTCACCATCCTCAGGAGGTTCTCCTGGCCCAGTTAAGCCTATTTGTGCACAAAGGTGGCCTGAAGCCCGATTCATTTCATTTCTTGCTAAACTCTCTGTAGGCTACATATTTTCATTGTTGAAGTCATCAGCCACGCAACTTATTTATTTATATGGGTATTTGATTGGTAATTTTATGGTATGGTAATTACAGATACTAACAAATGGCCACAAAATTAATTACTTGTAGATCTTCAAATTAAGATTGCTGGACATGATTATGCCTTAACGCTAATTTGTACATATTTTGATTATCGAAGCCATCAGCTATCATCTTTATTTTTATCCGCTTTTTATTTGTAATGTTATGGTATGGTAATTACACATACTAGCAAATGACCACTGAATGACGTCTCAATTCCTGACTGCGCAAGATAACTCCAATTTAAAACCCTAACCATCAGCTCTTTAAAACATTTTTTTGACTCTGCACATCACGAACCCCGTACATATTTAAAATTTAAAATTATCAGTTTTCCATTGATTATTTTAGGGTATGGTCATCGGTCGTGACGTGAAAAAGACGTTGTAATAACGCCATCTGCATGACCATTACCACCATTTCTGGCGGGAGGGGCGGGAGGGCAGCTACCGACTTTCTGGAGCAATTTTTGTTGAATTGTCATGTCGAGCCCGACCCTTTGTATTTCAAAGAACCATACAGACGATTTTGTGAACGATTTGTATGCCTGCCACCCATAGCTTCTCAGACTGTCATTGCTGGCCATATTAATCAGTCACCACAACGTTACGGTTATTATGTGTTCAAAATTATAGCTCCCTTTTGAGAATTTCAGTCTGATTATCTGGCACATAATAAAACTCAATAATGTTCAGAACCACAAGTTTCTTATTATACTCCTAATATTAATGAAATCATGATGTATTATTTATACATCTTAATTCTTTTTTAAGTAAAAGTTCAACTCGTTACTTAATATTTACAGGTTGAGCGCATCATGACTCAGCTGTTTCAGGACAACCAAGATAGGAATTGCCGTCTTCTAGAGTTGTCATCACCGATTGAGAATATTTTAAAGGACGCATTGCTAGATGAGAAATTAAACGACCACTTGGAAACAGAAAAAGTACCGGAAAAACTTCGGAAAACGAAACAGCTTTTATCACATTTAATGGAACCTAAATGTCCAATACTCGTTGCAGGTAAGTAACGAAAATTTGTTGATTAAAGAGTTTAGCGCACCATCTAGTTACCCCTCGGTCCGTTGGCCCCGAAGGGGTGTTGTTTGACTTTTATAACTAGAATAATTTTGTCAATAATGAATTTATCGTCTTTTGATGCACTAATGACTAGTTTAGACTCTTTGACAATCATGAACAAAACTAAGGCCACTATGACTTATTTTATATTTGTCAAAAATCGAGGGCGGGGCCCTGTTGCAGTGGTTAAAGCTGCCTGCTCACTCGTGAAGATTAAATATTGTGGGGAGCCTCCGTCACCGAAAAGTAGCGATCTCGACCTCAGACCTCCATCTCATTCATCTCACCATCCTCAGGAGGTTCTCCTGGCCCAGTTTAGCCTACCAGGTATATGTGCACAAATGTGGCCTAAAACCCTATTCATTTATTCATTCATTCTCAAAAAATCGAATGAGGGACGGTGGAAAAAATCTTTAAGAAAACAAACTTGGGACCTTTATCTGGCAAGGGTAATGACCAAAAAACAAACTTTGTACCAATTTCTAGAAGTTAATGAAGGCTACGAAATAAATAAAAAAATTGACTGATTTTTTAAAAAGTTCAAGAGGGCAGTGAAAAAAATCCATGGCTGAATATATTTTTTTTAACTTCTGAAATGAACTTTTTTCCTCGGTAATTGGCAACCATCCAATGCGGGAGCCTTGAAGAATTTTTTTTTTGTTTTTTGTGTTTTTTTTGCAAAGCGCAGCCTTAATCTTCAAATCTTCGTTTGGTTTTCCTGACTTTTCGATCAATGGTTTGCTTTGGCAATTTCGGAAATTTAGTTTCCCATAATTTCACAATTCCCATTGGTCGCTGAGGATTATTTTTAATGTTTTAATGTGCATCTTTGTACCTTGTAAAATCACTCTGTTCAAGGCGTTCAATCTGCCTTCTTTATACATCTTCAGACATTGGATATAAGCTCTGCGTAGGTCTACTAGTCCTCTGTTGATTTTTCATATGGTTTGACAAGCTTGACTTGGCTTAAAAGGTTTATTGAATGACCATTTCGAATAAGTCCAATTAGCTGAGAATATATTTTTTATAGCGTTTTAATGAGAAATAAAGTAATATCAGCTTTGCTTAGAAAATCACGTATGGATCAATGCTGCTTGCTGAATTATCCACATGGAAGATATTCTGGCTACCGTGTGCGGCGAAATGTGAGAATAAAGCTATTACATGTATTCAGGAGACTTCTTAAAGGGTTTGTGAATTACCTTAAAAAGGCTTTATTAGCGCCCTTATCAAGTAAACAAACTCGTAGGCCTATTAGCTGTTCTCATCATTTAATGGCTAGATGCTAGTTTGTTACTACATGTAACTGTAGGTGGATCACTCACGAGACATTCACTACTATATATTTACCACGCATCAGACACTCCCCAGAAGGCCCTTTATTGCACTATACCTAAAGTCACATTAAACCAGGATCGCATTCATGTGATCCTGGTTGATCTGTTTCAAGCGACTTTTAGTATAGTTTACTATAAACATTTTGTCGAGTCCAGTCTGGACTCACGCAGATCACTCGACAGTGTGAAGATGAATTTACGTTGCACTGCAAGACGACCATCACTGCACATGGAGACTATCAAAATCTGAACTACTTGAGGAAGTTCTAATATATGTTGACAACTACATGTAACTAGCAGCAGTGATGAATATAGAATGACTGAAACAGAATGCAGCTAAACAAGCCATGCTTCGCACCAGACTGTATTAAACATGTTAAGGGGAATGAGGTCACACTGATGGAGGCTGATCATAGGATCGTGTGGCATTCTCCACACATACATGTCGCCCCTCAGGTAAACCCCCGCTCTCTATTATCTCTGAGGTCAGAATGATCGTGTGGGTGACCATCTCATATACCGCAGCTCCTTACATTGAGCAGTTTTTAATCGCTTGGCATATTTCGCTTGATTAGGTTTTGTCATCATTTGCTGTATTTAGTGAGATTTGAGACCTGCTTCAGTTGATTGAGCAGGTTCTGATAATAAGATCAGTCACAGTCATTGAGCAGGTTTTAGATCTAATAATGTGATCTATTTGACTTCAGCAATAATTTATGTACATACATGTAATGTACATACATGTAGGCCTAAAATAACCTGCTAAAACAAGGACGTTATCACTTGGGCTGTTATATAACAGGACCGGTTTAAAATGACTAATACAAAAAGTCACTTTTGCATTGGGCCGAAATAGACTTTTGCAGAGTTACACAATTATTGCAACATCCATTGTTGGTTTCTTGTTCTAACGGCTTGTTAGCAAGACGTGAATAATGAGTCCTAGTGGTGGGTTGTATTTTTATAATATTCGTAAATATGTGACAATAGACCGTCATCCCTTATGATGTTACCCTTCACATTGTGATCCCCTGTCAGTGAATATCCCGGCTGCCAGACCACACACGTTATACTGCTTCTGAACATCGAGCCTTCTTCTAACCAACTGCCGCCATCAGACGCCTGTAGTTGAGGCTATGCTGGTTCAATGATGGGTCATCATTTGCAACGCTGATAACAGTGGTCCACCATTGAACAAAATGTAAGCTCAACGACCTAGGTTTGCCATTTGTGTATAGTATAGTCCGCCATGGTTGTCCGTCACAACAGCAAACACGTAAGTGCCTGTCCAAATCCGATGCTGAATCACTGCTTTTCCGATATCTAGAGAGCATGCTGTCAGCCTAGCAAGAAGCATTTAACCAATAATATCGTTTTGATGATGGTCCACCGTCTACGACACTGAACCAACTTTAAAACAATATTGGGTCAATAGGCCTACCTCGTGTTTGCTGGTATTAAAGGGAGTGTATACATGTATAAGGCTGACATTGGGTGTGTAACACTACGACCCCACCAAACGCTGCACCGTGCCGGTGTCAAGCGAAATTAGGCATGGGGTAGATATTAGGCATCACCTACATTGCGCATGACTGTGTGGAACACTTACGGATGATTATGCAGCGTATTTTTTTACATTAATGTTATTATATACTTCCTTTAAATCTGTTAAGGAAGATGCAGTAAGCTCAAACGCCTATCTGATTATTTGAGATATGCGGATCAAGGGATTGTGTTTAGATAACTGAGCAGCAGTCTTATATTAATAATACTGAAAAAAAATAATAGCTAGAAAATGTGTACACTTCAATCCATGAAGAGCAACATTTTATACTTAATGATAATTACAATATATCACAAAATATACATCAAGGTGTGTCAAGTGTTTATTTTTGTTTCTGTAATCAATCTCACTCAAGTATGATATTATTATAAACCTGTAATAATCTTAAATCATGCATGCTTTGATAAAGTACAGAATCCATATAAATATCTATAATCTCTCTATATAATTGTATAAATATATACTTTTTAATCAATGCAAATAATTGTGTATCTGTAAACTGACGTTTTTTCGGGACTAATAACGATTTTAAGTAAGCTGTAAAGGTCTAGCATTACATGTAGCCTACACCAGTAGTCATCTCTGTGGCTTGACAGCACCTGGTCACAGGCTGGCGAAATTAGGCATCACCCTGCTGACACCGAACTGTGCACACACTGGCCGTGGTGTGTCAACAAGGTGGTGCTTAATTTTGTCTATGTCGGCGGTATTGACACGCAATGGTGAACAATATTATATAATTTATTACATAACATCTATCGATTGATCGATAAAAACAGAAAATTAGGAAAGTAAGACAACACAGTCATATTCAAATAACACATTTTTTTATTTTAATCAGATCTATATGATATAATCATCAACTGTTTACAATTCTAGCACTGTACTCATAATTTATTATACATTACAATTATACATTACAATCCTGGCATGTGTATGGCTCTGTTGGTGGGGCACTGAGGTTGACACAAGTGTAGTGGTAATATAAGTGGCACTGCTCACACAAAATCATGTCCTTTTTAATAATGCGACCAGTTCTGCAAAGGCAATGAAGCAGTACTGTTTGTACTGCCTTTGATTTTCGGTTACGTCTTTTCAAAGACCTAAATAATTGGATAGTACCTTGTTGGCTGCAAAGTTGGCTGCAAAGGTGCAAAAGGTGGGGAGTGAGAAGTAAATAAAAGTCACACCTCTTTACGTGTTATCAACACTTTGCGCAACTCTGGGGTCTTGAAATTTTCATGTGGCGCCAGGGATCGGTTGGAATACCACAGTACATCTTCTGAAATAAGAAAAGACAAATAAGAAAACTTATCTACATGCAAATAAAAACAAATTAAATATTTTATAATTAAATCTTTTATAGAATAACATATAATAGCATCATTACATACGGGGAGTTGAGCTTTTGAATGAACGCCTCCCGGAACCAGATGGTCAGTCAGGGGCGACAGTAGACAAAGCGATCACACCTTATTGTGTGTGACTTAATAGTTGCACCACCCCCCTTTCAGATTGCACGGCCACTTGTCACTTCTCTAAAACAACATCATGTAGTGCCACGCAGCCTTCCCGTGAAAAGATAAAAGGGAAATGATGATTAAACTCTTCTTGCCAGAGGTGTTTTATTTAGTTTGCTTATTCACACAGTTATCTAAATCCTTCATTGACAGTGAATTATTAGTGTAATAGTGCTATAAAAACAAGTCACTTGAAAAATTTATGTCCAATACAATTCTTTATATCACATGTTAACCATTTTATTATAGTAAAAAAAGAAATAAGGGTATAATATTTCTATTCTGATAGTATACATTACTGAACATGAAATAATATTGATAATGTGAATACAATTTAAAAATAAATATATTACGGGAATAGTAAGTACTACATTCCTGAACGTATACTAATTTTTCTTGCAATTAATTGGGGAATCAGGTTTGTTTCGTGACTAAATAGTTTAATTTACATGAATTTAACCAAATAATTTATTTATATCATGTCTCTTAGATCGTAAACAATATATATTTTATTCACCTTTGAATAATATATAAGTCAGC
Source organism: Flabesymbios commensalis (assembly GCA_964017125.1). Lineage (NCBI taxonomy): Eukaryota > Metazoa > Annelida > Polychaeta > Terebellida > Flabelligeridae > Flabesymbios > Flabesymbios commensalis. The sequence goes on from OZ024906.1 coordinate 46,946,758, forward strand.
ATTTTAACCTCGAGTCTTCGTGATTAACTCCATTAAGGTGTTAACTGTAAAAAGACAACTTAGGTTTTAGCTGTTGATTCACCGCAGCTGGTATACCTCTGAACTGCAACATTACAGTAAAATTGTGTGAACTATGTAGCTAGGATCGCAGAAAAAGGAAAGTTCTTAAACTGCTCGATTATTAATAAATCATATTTTCACTAACCAATTTACATAACTTGCGGCCCTACATAACTACCTGTCCAACATGCAAAAATTTAAATATCATTGATTAGAATGGTTATAATCATGTCTTAACGCTATATCCAGCTTATACAGATTTTAGACCTAAATATTAAAAAAATATTTAAAATAAAACACATAACATAAGTGTTATAGAAATATTAACTGAGAGCGAATTAGAGGATGTTATGACAGTGAAAATAATAGGAATGCGCCTGGTTTTTAAATTAAGCATGGCCTGACAGTGGACAAATTAGGAATGCGCCTGTTGGTAAACTAAGCATGACCTGACAGAAGTAAAATTAGGAATGCGGCTGGTTGATAAATTAAGTATGACATGACATGACATTGTTAAATTTAGAAAACCACTGGATTTTTAAATTAAGCATGACCTAACAGTGGAAATCACCTGATTTCTAAATTAAGTTTGACCTAACAGTGGAAATCACCTGGTTGATAAATTAGCATTTGTTCATAAATTAAGCATGACCTGACAGTGACAAAATTTGAAATGGGGTGTTGGTAGTGGTGAAATTAGGAATGGGTTGTTGTCAGTGTTAGTATTGGCAAAATGCGCTGCAAAATTAAACAAAAGTGGCCCCACTAGGAGCAGCGCGGCTTCTGAAAATCTCACTGAGTGCGGCGCCGTGAAACTTTTCCCAGCTTTCATTTCGTGGCGCGGCGTGGCGCAGCTTGTAGTGTAGCCACTGCTATGATAAACAGTACAGTTTATCTTTTTTTGAGGAACAGCGCGGCGTTCGGTGGGGCCGTAGCTTAACACTGATCCCAGCCGACAGGTTATGGTACAATGTTTCAGCTATACAAAAAATACTTTTTGCATTGCGCCGCACCATGCCCTAACTTGTTGGCGCCATTCCCTCAAAACATCGCGCCATGCCCTCAAGACGTGACGTCATGCCCTCAAAATGTACTATGGTCAACCTAACCCTATCTAAGGTTGAAGGCGGACCCCAGTCCATTACACTGCACGCCAGCGTGGGCACTGCTGGCCTGAGTCAAGCACTTCGTGGGAGTGTACAGTCCATCAGCATTCTCAGGACTCGAGCCACATCACAAATTGGTTTTGTTTTCTTTTAGGAAGCCTCTTATGATAAACTGCCCGCATGAAGCAATTTACTTTGAGATGTTGACTGACTGAAGAAGATGTCAAAGGTTCCAAGATTGTAGCAACCTCTATGAATTCTTGTAGACGACCAAGCGAAATTTCTTTCATGATATAAATGCCACAAAAAGCTGGCACATTCTCATACTGAGGGGGCAGTTGATCGAACGTTGCGTTCAAAGCTCTGCTGATATGAGCGTCACTGTTAGTCGGAGCCTCGACAGGGATGGTAAGTCCCTCCATGTCGTCAAATCCTTCACTGTGGATTGGACTGCTGGAAGTCGATAAGGCTTCTCTACTGACAGCTGTATCAACTCTGGCAACCAACTCGCCCTTTTCCAAAAAGGTGCTAACAAGATAAGCGTTGCTGTTGTCATCCTGATCTCATAGGTATCATTTGCTTTGACGGGAAGGCATACACTAATTATAACTTCAAAGTATGTTCCAAAGCGTCTACTCCCAAGTCCTCCTTGTCCTTCCTGTATGTTGAGAAATACTGTGATTTGAAGAGGTCGCCCCGAGGTCTTCTGAAAATCCTGAAAATTGCCCTTGCTACCTTCGAATTCAGAGACCACTCTTGTGACGGTTTTTCTCTTGACAAGGTATCTGCTTCTAGGTGGGGTACTCGGATGATTGCTAGTAGTAGTACTTTTTGCCCTCATCCGGGGAGGGTCATTAGGGCTCTGTTCCGTCAGTTGCATGCTGTATGGCATGGTACGGAAGCACTAGTCTACAGCAATCATCCGAGGGAAGCTGCAGCCTCCTCGTATCTGGCCATAATCTTCGGGCGGATTGCCAGTGGCATACCGTGGTTCCTCCGCTCAATAGCGGAGCCAATGCAGCACCCGCATCAGTGCTGGCGCTGATGTAGGCCGTGGTAGCCTTAAATAACCGGCAATACATGTTTGACATTAGTTCTCTCACGTGGGATGAATAGAGTTACCCAGAGGGAGTGATCTTTTCTATTGTTACTCTGGGGACTATCCGACCCAAGGATAGCGGAGCTGCGCGAAATGCCACAGAGTTTCCGGCCGTCTGGGCATGTCTGGTGGTATATCTCCTAGACATGCCCAGAACCCTTTATCGGGCCAGCGAAGGAAAACGCTCTCAATAACCCACCATGCCATATCACCCCCACCCTCACATCATCATCTGTATATCATTCATCTTGTCAAATGACTACAACGTTCTTATCGTATTATAATGTCACTTAAAAGACCTTTTGTGCCGAAAAGTGACGTAAAACAATGATTTACTACTACTACTCCACGTGTCTGGCCATAATATTTAGGTAGATTGCCAGCGTCCTACCCTGGTTCCTCCGTTTAACAGCGGTGCTAATGCACTGATGTTGGCCGTGGTAGCTTTGAAACAACTGGCAGTAGAATGTTTGACATTAACCCTTCCACCGCTGAATTTTAACGTCATAAAATGCCTGAGCTTTGAATTAATTAATTTTTTTAATTATAAACAGTAATTACGCGACATCCGCGGTCGGCCAAGTGGTCGCTTTTTGGCGCCACCCGCAGTGAAAGGGTTAAGTCTCTCACGTGGGATGAATGGAGTTACCCGAGGATAGCAAAGTTTCCGGACGTCTGAGCATGCCTGGGGGTAAATCCCATAGACATTCCCAGAATCCCTTAATGGGCGAGTGAAGGAAAACACTCGCAACAACCCACCATGCCCTATCGACCCACCCTCAGATCATCATCTGTACATCATTCATCTCATTAATGGACTGAACTGTTTTTATCGTATTACAATGTCACTTAAATGACCATTAGTGCCGAAAAGGGACGTATATACCACTTCTGGATAAAAAAACGATTGTTGGTTTAGTTTAGTCTCAAGGTGTATGTGCAGCTTTAAGCAACGAGTTTTGTACAGATCTATATTATCATACTAACATCCCTGACGTCTCAAGGGTTGCCATTTGGCCTGTCTCAAAAACATCGCCCACACACGAACGTAACACTACTGACAACTAGATTCATGATTTACCACAAACCACAACATATATCAGGCAATTAATAGACACATCACCAATAATAAACATTGTAGTAAAATCTCATTTTTACTGGCAAGCTGTACATAATAAACAACAATAATTGAAAAAAATTCTGTCAGTATGTTTAAGTTTCGGTGTGACTGAGTTTGTCAGGAGTGTTACGGTGATTAATGTTGTTTATTTTTTATAACCAGCCAGTAAAATTGTTTTTAAAATATATAATATTAATTATTAGTGTGCCTATCAATGTGTCTATCAATTGCACGACAAGGTTTTGTGGTTTGTGGTATATTTTCACCAGTAAACCATGAAAACTTTGTCAGGATGCATAATTTGTGATGCATTATTTTTTAGACAGGCCATTTATGACACAAATACATACACACAAATAATTTGTAATTGGAATAAAAATAATATAAATTGACCAGAAGGAACCATACTGCAGTTCTCACTTATTTTTCTGACTAAAAATTATGACACCAATTTAGATTTATGTATAATTTCCCTTCATATAATATACAAGGCATAAAGGCATGACTTGACTGAATATATTTTGGTAATATCTCTGACGGGTACCAAAGTAAGTCACATTTTTCTGCATTTTGTGTTTTTTTAACAGGAGAAACAAGTTCAGGAAAGAGTAGCATGTTAAACTTGTTTCTTGGAGATCAAGTACTTCCTAGTCATACACTTAGCTGTACGGCAACACTTTGTGAAATCTGCTATGGGGAAGAATGGTCTGGAAGAGCAACAAAAAAGAATGGAGATGAAATCGTGTTCAGACGTGAAGATATTGATCAGTATGTTTTCAAAAGGGTTCAACGTGAGGAACCATTTGAACACGATCGTGTAGAACTCAAATGGTCATCTCCTATTTTAAAGGTGTGTCTTATTTTATAATTGCCCTCTATCTTGTCATTGACATTGCCTGCTGTTTTCTATGTAGAAATCACGTAGGAGGCTGTTATGGAATTGGCCGTTTGTTCACAGGTGATTCATCCGCATTAACCTATCTGGAGTCTTCAATTACTGTCAAAATATAAAAACACTGTATATCAGTGCTCCAGATGACCTACTAGTGTGATTAAGTATTCACTCCTCATTTTGGAATTGATGCTTAAATCAATTATATGTTGCGTGCACTAATATATCTAAGAATATTTCAGTCTTTAAAATAATCTTGTACGCTGAAAATGTAAGCTATTTTATCAACAAAAGCCACGTCTTATCAATAGAAATATGATTATAAATCTAACTGTTATGTAAACTCTGTTATGAAAAGAAAGACAAGCTCAATGAAATAGACTGGGCCAGTAGATTTTAGGTAGCATAATCATTTACTTAATTTGTATGTACTGATTCCAGTGCATTTGTCTGCCACGCCGCCGTCATGGTCTTTGAGCCTGAATTCAGAAAAAAATGGCTGCCAAAAATCATCGCGAAATTCACAAAAACAACACCAGTAGTCATATTTTATTGTTTAAATCACGTCCAATATAATCAGATACGGGCAATAGCGTGTTTGACCACGTAGGATGAATGGAGCTACCCAGAGGGATTTATCCTTCCTATTGTTACTCTAGGGACTATCCGACCCGAGGATAGCGGAGCTGCGCAAAATGCCACGGAGTTTCAGCATTAAATTGCACAGCGAAACCCAAGTATCCGGCCGTCTGAGCATGTCTGGGGGTAGATCCCCTAGACATCCCAGAACCCCTTATCGGGCGAGCGAAGGAAAACGCTCTCAATAACCCACCATGCCCTATCACCCCCACCCTCACATCATCATCTGTACATCATTTCTTCTCCTCAATTGACCACAACGTTTTTATCGTATTACAATGTCACTTAAAAGACCTTTTGTGCCGAAAAGTGACGTAAAGCAATGATTTACTACTACTACATAAAATTCAGGACGCTCTTTCCTGATGCTCTGACGCTCATGCTGATATGTTTGGAGGGAGTTCATCTCCCATGTGTGTAGAAGTATCGTACAGAGCCGCTTCCTCTCTTGTGTGCCAGAGATTGGTTCATCAGAATCATCGGAGGAATTCTGCATGTGGGAATCCATTACTATGTTGATGTTTCGCTTATCATCATCAGAGTCAGATTTCTCTTTTTAACTGTTTTCGAAGGAAGCCACTAGCCTGCTCGTTTCTATTTCTTTTACCATCTCTTCTCTCATTTTCTCCAAACACTGCAGATCACTTGTCCCATGCTCCATTGTTTTCGTCCACTTCCGATTAACAAAATCTTCACAATACATTTTCCGGTCATTTCTCTGATCTTCGAGAAATGCCCACTCCATGTGATTCATTTTCAGTCCATGTGTCTGCTCCAGGTATTTGCGTGTCGTGTCATCCATGCGAAATATGGCGAATAGCATTTCTGTTTTTTCTATTAAATATTGCTGCTCTTTTGTGGAAAATTTCATTGTGCCTTGGTTTCCGAGTTTGAATTGAAGTTACAAACTCACAACTTTTGTGATATGCTTTTTGATATGTCTTGTATGGATGGTGAAAATGTGAGCTATTTCAGTTCCATGCTCGCATGCTCGCATTAGTGCTGGCGCTGGTGTAGGCTGTGGTAGCCTTAAATAACCGCCAATAGCGTGTTTGACATTAGGTCTCTCACGTGGGATGAATGGAGTTACCCAGAGGGAGTTATCCTTTCTATTGTTACATTGGGGACTATCCGACCCGAGGATAGCGGAGCTGCGCGAAATGCCACAGAGTTTCAGCATTAAATTACACAGTGAAATCCAAGTCTCCGGCCGTCTGGGCATGTCTTATCGGGCAAGCGAAGGAAAACGCTCTCAATAACCCACCATGCCCTATCACCCCCACCTTCACATCATCATCTGTACATCAACTGACGTTTTTATCGTAATACAATGTCACTTAAAAGACCTTTTGTGCCAAAAAGTGACATAAAGCAATGATTTACTACTACTACTACTTGAAAACAAATTACACAGTGGGGGTAATTTTGTACTTGGATTTTTTGATGGTGGCAATTTCTCCAAGTTTGAATAATTTTTTTTTAGCGGAGGTGGTGGGTGTTTTTGATGAACAGACCTGGAAATATGTAACGGGGATGCGTTTAATATTTTCTTGTCACTTATTAGCATTTGCTGCCTCGCAATGAATATTTTGAGGGATCACAACACATACAGGGCGGGGGCCCTAGGGTAGTGGTTAGCACCGCTGCCTTTCACGCCAGAGTCCGGGGTTCGGTTCCCGATCACGGCGGTTTAAAAGAAACAAAATTGTTTCTTCCCCATCCACGTGTGAAAGTTAGTATTGTGGGGAGCCTCCGTGACCGAGAGGTAGCGTGCTCGGCCTCAGACCGCCAGGGCTCGAATTTCGAATCCTGTGTCTGGAGGACAGTGTCATCTCAATCATCTCACCATCCTCAGGAGGTTCTCCTGGCCCAGTTTAGCCTATATGTGCACAAAGGTGGCCTAAAGCCCGATTCATTTCATTTCATTTACAACACATACATTAATACTATGGTTAACTATGATGTGACATTTTTTACAAAAATGATTTTATATGACCTCAAATAATCCTTCAATGACCTGTGATCATAATACCGTTATTTATGTTACGTGTTAGCATTTGGTGATTCACACTGAAGATTTTGAGAAGTCACGCCACATACATGTACATTCACGGTAGTGAGACATTACTCACTTCCGTGTTAACACTAGTTTTATATAACACCTTTCCTAGATTGCCAGATATATGTAGCACAGTTCTTCTTTTTTAGTTATTTACTTAGTTATTTACTCACTTAGTTTCAATTTGCAGTACTCCTGAATGTTTAATATTGCTGCCCCATGTATACAAATGTTACATTTTATGTTTCCGTGTAATAGAGTGGAATTACTTTGGTGGATACCCCCGGGATTGGAGAAAGCAATGCTATGAAATCTGTGCTTCTGGACTATGTCAATGAAAATAATATATATGGCTTTATATATGTGATCAAAAGTGACAATGCTGGAGGAGTTGCAGCTGATAGGGTACAGTACTTTATGTCAAACTTTCAAATTCTAACTTGTTCAATTTTTGTGATATTGCGGAAGCTTGAGTTACAAAAACAAAAGTCTGACCCATAAAACAGTCGCATCGCGAATTTTTCAGAAAAATGAGATATTGCAATAATGCAGAAGATAACAAATGGAATATTCATGAGGTTCAAACCATCAGTGATTTTATTTATTCAAACCATTTCAAACACGATTGTCAAGAAAAGAAGAGAAATCCCTTAAAATGACATTTAACCTCTCTTGTAATATATTCACAAGGCATATTAAAAAACACGCCTATTGGCGAAGTGCATTGCTTCTCGGCGCTGAATTTATCGGCGCAAACAATTAGGATTCTAAATCCATCAGACGTAGGCCTAAAGGCCTATCCACGAACAGCTAATGCCCCAGACCCGTGATTTACCACACTGCAGAGGTGTGGGCCATGGATTGCTGTATTCCTTTTTATCATGAAAAAATGAACGTTTTTCAACATGGCGACCACCTCGCCCATTCACTTGTTTTTTACATGTTTGTTTTAAATTAAAGATACATGTACGTTGAGCAAATGTTGAATTAATGTTGGGCCTTCGCTAAATACGGTGGACCAACATTAATGCGTCATTCGTTTCACGTATCGTGTTGATGGGATGCCAAATAACTGTTAATACTGTGGCGACAGTCTGCAATGTATGCTATAGTATTTGTCCATCATCGTCAGTGGCTCAATAATACAGCTGGCCGGAAACACCTTTTGACTGCAAATGCTGTAGACTTGTTTTAAATAATTCTATTTTTCGCGATCTCCACAACATCACAATAGCCGATTAAAAATATTTGTATCAAAAAGTTTTATTCATGTACAAATATATCTCAAGGCGTCTATACCATCCAAATTAATATAGGCCTAGATACAATCGCAAATTGATTAATTAAGAAGAATGGAAATAATTTAGGGGTAAAATCAGGCCTAAATGATTTAATGAAACCCGCCTTCTCAGAAAACACGAAACCTGCATCCAGAGTTGGGTAAATATTGTCCCACTGCCTTCGACATTGACTTACTGTATAACATTTATTCGGTTGTGAGGTTTGAAAACTAACGTATAGGCCTAACCAACTAAAAGTGTTGGTATAGGCGTACCTGTAGGCTATGCCTATCGTCAAATCAATAGAAGGTGACACAGGCCTACTACATTTATCGATGATCCATGGTAAAAAAAACCAGTGTGCGCATTGATACAACTGTATTACATTGAAAATGCCTCAAAAGATTCGCCACTGAAAAATGTGCTAAACATTTCCTATATTTCTAAAAAGAACATGCTGTCTTTTTCAGAAAATCGTATTTGCACCGATACGCACATTGCACCAATAGGCGTTCAACCTGACAAGGATTTCAGTTTTCTCAAATAATTACAATAGAAAGCTACCAGTTTGCTTTCCAGCTGGTCAATTGTACAGTCCAGACTTTAATATCCACTATTCGATCTTATTACCAGGTTTATAGTGCTATTTACCAGCAAAAATGTGTTTGAAAACGGCTAAACCTCTGGAATGTTAGGATGGGTAGCCAACTGTTTTCATTCGTCTGAATTAACTACATTCGCTATAAGAGTAAACTTTTCAGCAGTGTCCTTATATAATCTAGTGTTCTGTGGATGTAGTCATATTGCTAAATAATTCAAATGTAAGCCTTTTTTACACTTTTTGTGAACCGTCAGTGCTCTAAATTGACATTTTGCGCCGAGAAGCGTTCATCCTTCGCCGAGAAGCGTTAACTTTGTTCTAATAGGCATGTTTTTGAATATGCCGTGTGATATTTTTTACTTAAAATAATTAAAAAAAAAAAAGCAAATAAACCACCGTACATGGAAATTATTTGTATTTTCTGGCAACTGACGTTATAATACACTTTAAACATTTACATGTGACTATGCTTTAAAAATGTGTACCGGTATATCACGAGCAGCACATTGAGGTAGGCCCTATGCACTATAGTTTTTGTCCACGCCCTTACCGAAAAAGGTGAGGGACTTGTCCATTTGTCTGTGTGTCTGAACATTATTTTTAGTAAGCACGATACGCTTGTTATGTCAATATTTAATTGATTTTAGTGGAGTTTCACAGGGCTCTGCGCTGGGACCACTGCTTTTTTACCTTATACACTACACCACTCAGCACTATAATCTCCAGTTACGACATGAACCACCATCTTTATGCCATCTTTTTACTCAACAAATATCTAAGAACAATATAAATTTCATCTAGCTAACTGAATTACACCTGCATGTTTAGCATTATTATGTTTTGACATTTTTGATTATTTTCTTGCCTTTTACTTTGCAGCTCGGACATCTTCTTCAGCAGTTGAACAATGCAAAGGACGAAAGTGGCAAACAAAAATTTGACCCGTCCACCGCAATATTTGTTTGCAATCGTTGGGACCTTGTAAATAGAAGTGAGCGGGAAGAGGTGAAAAATGATATTGTTCACAAATTGTCCAGCTACTGGCCTGAATTTAGTCCAGAAAAACAACTATTTCATCTAGATGCAACACATGCGTTTAAGTCATTCAAATTAGGATATTTAACGCAACCTTATTTAGATATTCTTGACGGATGTGGAAGTTTATGCACAATGGGACTTAAAAGGAAGACGTCTGTTGTCTACAAGTAAGCCTATTATCATTATGCAATCCTCACTCGAGCTGTGCAGCTTAGAGTATTCCGTGCAGTCCGCCGCTCCCTTAACCACTAAACCTATTGTCCCCGCCCTTACGAAAAAGGCGAGGGACTTGTCCTTGTCTGTGCGTTTGTTCGTGTGTCTGAACATTATTTTTAGTAAGCATAATTAATACACTTGTTATGTCAATATTTAATTGATTGTCAATATTTATTTGATTTTAATGGAGTTCCTCAGGGCTCTGTGCTAGGACCACTGCTTTTTACCTTATACACTACACCACTCAGCGCTATAATCTCCAGCTACGACACAAACCACTATCATCTTTATATATTCCCTTATCTGTTTCAAGCACTAAGGAATTTCTTGCAAAGTTTTGAACATTGTTTAATGGGTGTGTCAGCTCGGAAGCGGAAGCTTAATCCTGACAAGACTGAATTTCGTCTCATTGGGTCCACACTTCAGCGAAAAAAATGTTTTAAATAATTTTCCATGCTTAACTGTAGCTCAAGACACAAATCCATCTGCACCAGCCAAAAACCTTGCTGTAGTATTTAACAATAGCTTGAATTTCCGAAAACTCATCTACCAAACATGTAGGTCGTGCTTCTATCATATTCGTGACCTGTGTCGAATTCGAATAAATCTGCTCATAGCTCTTGCCAAACAAATTACACTGGCACTGGTCAGTAGCAAGCAAGATTATTGTAACTCACTTTTTCACAACATGCCAGAAAAAGATATCGATAGATTACAATGCATTTAGAACTGCCTTGCTAGAGTGGTAACCAAGCCCCAGCGTTTTAGTCATCCCGATCCTATTCTAAATCGATTACATTGGCTTCCTGTCAAGTTTCGCACTTTTTTTTAAGTGTGCACTATAACGTTCCGAACCCTTAAGGACAACCAACTTGCATATCTGGCTGACTTACAATACTTGTTCGGCCGAAATGCTCAAAGCATCTACGCTCCACAAATTCAGATATATTATGTTCCCCGTATAAAAACCAAAACTGGGTCAAGATCTTTCTTTATGGCTGGCTCATTTTTATTGAACGCTCTGCCTGTGCCCATACATGTATTGCCAAACAATTTTAACATTCCGGAAATTATTTAAATCTCAGTCCGCTGATGATTTAGGTGCTATATAAGTTTGATTGATTGATTGATTGATTGATTGATTGATTGATTGATTGATTGATTGATTGATTGATTGATTGATTGATTGATTGATTGATTGATTGATTGATTGATTGATTGATTGATTGATTGATTGATCCAATTCACCGATAGCTCAGACCAGTTAGAAGACCAGGTTCAATTGACATATAGCTCGGGCAAGTTTGAAGACAAGGGTAGTTTCGCAACTTTTAAGGTCACCAGATCCCTAATAATGAAACTCGTTAATATTTCACCGATTGTTCTGATTTTTATCACCCGGACGTCCGTCCAGCTGGCAGTTCCTGTATCTGTGACAATCCGCAGTTTCGTTTCCAGAACATATCTCGTTAACCCATGGGGGGATTACTTCCTTATTGCTCATGCACATTACTTAGGATTTGCCTTTTGAGGGTTATGACCTTTGACCTACATCTCTGGGGCAAAATATATTAAACACTAACTATCTTGTTTCCAGAGCATATCTCGGAAACCCATCTGGGAAATACTTTCATATTGCACAAACACACATTCCTTAGGTCGGGGTGTAGACGATGTGCTTTTTGGGGTTTATGACATTTTGGCCTACTTTTTGACCCACGTCTCTGAGCCAAAATAGCTTAGGGTCGTATCCTTATGTTTAACTCTTTAGAATCATCTGGTTAAGAAACCTTATGGTTAAAAGGGTATGCAGAAAAGCGGTTTAGCATACGCGAAACTAAACTGTTGTATCAGCTGTAGGGGAGACTGGAGCACCATGATACATAAATTATTCGAAATCTCCAAAAAAACATATTTATTCGAAACACGCCTCATTGTGCCTCGAGTATATATTAAAAGGACGGTCCCAGGCTAAAATCATTAAAAAATCGGTGATTTTATTTTAGCTTCTTAATATGACCATATGATGTAAACATGTCCATAGCCTAGAACTGCAAAAGTTTTTAATTTTTGTGCTGCGCATTAACCAGTTAGGTTAGATATATAGACAAAATTCCTGATTTCTTGTTTTGGACAACCATGTCAAAAATAAGAAATACGGGAATTTCGTCTCTATATGTAGTCTAAATGGTAAATGCGCAGCATAAAAATTTAAAAACTTTTGCAGTTCTAGTCTATGGACATGTTTACATCATATGGTCATATTAGGAAGCCAAAATAAAATCACCGATTTTTTATAATATAACTTAAATCGAATTTGACACTTGAGGCGTATCTCAAGCAAAGCAAAATCATGATGATACATTGGGTATGAAGTGATAGCACGGATTTTATTTATATATAATTCCCGTATTACTTCCTCTATATAACTATAATTATGTATCATGCAGTTTAGGATGATACATTGACCCTAGTTTAAATATCTGCCACGGATGTCCAATGTTTTAACAGCATCATCATAGCACTGGAGCCAACATTCCCAGTCCGCATCTATGTTAGTAGTACAATCTTCTATCTGGAGCATATTACCACTCAACAAAGCTCCTAACCTTTTATAATTTACTTTTTACATGCACTACACATACTACACTTTATCTATTCCACATGCATCTAATAGAGTCAAAATAAATAAATAAAATGTTGTTATCTAATTATAAAAAGCAGACCTGTTCACATTTAACATCGTTATATCGATAACATAATATTTGCATGCTGCGCTTCCCAAATCAAAAAAGTAAAACTTGAACATTTCATGATAACTACATGTATCGTGCTTTGCTGTTTTGGGCGGCCATGTTGGCTTTCCTCCTGTTGATATTTTTTTCTTTTATAAATACTACTACATTTAACGTAACTGTCTATCCAACGCTGATAAAATGTAGTGTAAATTATCATGCCATGACAAAATATGTCTGGTTTCTATTTTTTTACTATAGATTTCGGCCATCTTACATTTGCTCTGTAAAAACCTCAAATATGACAATTTAGCTAAAACCCTACACTATACAATGGTAAAATATTTTTTTGGTGAGGAATTTGTTTTAGGTTTTATTGATAAAATCGTTTAACTTTCACTGACTAATATTGGAAGATAAACGGCCAGAACCGAATGCTAAAAAGTGCAAACGCGAAGCCTTAATAATTTTCAAGCCATTTATGGATCGAGGCGAACTCAAGTTAAGGATTCATGAAAAGATACGACGTGTTATATTGTAGATTTAGTAGAACAGTCCCACCTAAAGTAATACTGCTCTCCCAGTACACTGGCAAGTATTGATAGCTCTGGAATTTTGAGCTACTGGAACTTTCCAAATTACAGTTGGTGATATTATACATGTTAGGTAAAGTACAGTGTCTCACGGGTAGTAAGACATATTCAGAAGCTATTGCGGAGAAAACAACACATTTTGTAAAAATTCCTATCTCTAAGGCAGATATTATAAATACAATGGCCGACTTGCATACTATGGCTGAATTTCCAAACGTTGTGGGAGCAATTGATTTCACCCACATTAAAATGTATAATCCACGAGGTGAATATTCCTCAATCGAAAAGGCTTCTTCTCTATTCATTGTCAAGCGACGTGCTCGGCTAATATGATTATAATGTCTTCATTTTGGTCTTAGACTAAAAATGATCACCAACCTCGCTGTCATTGTAGCATGTTGTGTTTTACATAACATCGCTGTAAAGTAGCCTATAGGGAAGATAATGTCGAGAACAGCCATATCGACGACTAATGAAGATACTTATGAAAACCACATACCCCAGAAAGTGGGGTACTGGGATGATTGCTAGTAGTAGTACTTTTACCCCCCATCCGGGGAGGGTCACAGGGATCTGTTTCGTCTGTCGCATGCTTTATCTTCGGGCAGATTGCCAGTGGCGTACCCTGGCTCCTCTGTTCGACAACGGTGCTAATGCAGCTCCCGTATCAGTGCCGGTGCTGTCAGCAGTGCAGGCACTGATGTTGGCCGTGGTAGCCTTGAAACAACCGGCAATAGAGTGTTAGACATTGTGTGTCTCACTTGGGATGAATGGAGTTAAAATCCCTAAGCTATTGTTACTCTGGGGACTATCCGACCCGGGGATAGCAGAGCTGCGCGAAATGCCACGGAGTTCCAGCATTAAATTGCACAGCGAAACCCAAGTCTCCGGCAGTCTGGGCATGTCTGGGGGTGGATCCCTACTAGACATGCCCAGAACCCCTTATCGGGCGAGCGAAGGAAATCACTCGGTAAAACTGAACAAACCCGAATTAATTTTGTTAGTCATATAAATGAATAATAAAAAATGTGGACATAAATAACTTAATTCAGGAAAAAGTACCGTAATTTGTCAATTTTGAGCGACGCCGCGGTCTTAAACCGATGCTTAAACCTGTGTTAAGGACGGTGTTAAGCATAAACTTGCTTTCAGGATACTGTTTTGTGTTAAACCAGTGGTTTGATAAGAAGTTTAGTTGAACCGGCCTTAAACTAGCTAAGGGCCGTATCCCGAAAGCTGGTTTAACGCTGGTTTAACAAAATTTCTTGTCAAACCACTGGTTTAAGACAAAACGGTATCCCGAAAAGCAATTTTATGCTTTCAGTTGCAATTTATTTTCTTGTCCCTTAAAAATCATCTTCGTACTACGATTTGGCGATTTGTAAATGTACCCCATATGATGTCCCGGGGAACCCCATGTGCACTAAAATGTCTCATTGTACCCCCATACTCGTTCAGTAATTGATCAGTCATAAACATATACAGATATACTTGTGGTACAATGCGGCGTGTATTTGCAATCTGTTTTGTTCAATATAATAGGTTCAGCTTTTCTAAGCAAACATATCTTTGTCTAATATATACCTCGAAGGACGATATATCAATATGAGTCAGCAAAAGTGTTTTCTTCGATCAACTATATCTTGGGGAAATTGTGCAATTTTTGTTTCATGGTGCTCCAGTCTCCCCTACAGTTGATGCAACAGGTTAACTATATATGCTAAACTGTTTTTCTGGATATCATTTTAACCATAAGGTTGCTTAACCAAATGATTAAACCAAAAACATTAGATTAGAAAACCGTGCTTTCAGGATACGGCCCTTAGAGCATATCTCAGAAACCCTCGTGGATTATTTTAATATCCATGAAACCACTTTTACACAATTATCCCTTAGATGGTGTGGATGTGCCTTTCACCTACTTTTTGACCAAAATAGCTTACAGACTAGCAATCTCGTGTGCCATTTTTACTTGAAATTGATTGCATTAATCACACCGCTAGTCGTTTGACTTGGCCAACAAACGCGGTACGTTGAACCAATGTTGTTTTGATGTTGGCCCACCATCTGTGACGCCAGCACAACATCAAACCAACATCGAGTCAACATCACGGGTCTGCTTGGTAGTCAATGGGTTTGTCATCAGTGTCAGCTACTGGTTTATTTTTTTAATCCATGAATTTCTGCTTCTTAAGATTTCACATAGTATAGGGTCTAGACATTTTATAAGAGATTATACATATATATATACGTATATAACCTCTAATTTCATAACATTGGAGAATGAGTTTGATGCAGTTTGATCTCAATAATTATAACCATAAATCTTTTAGTTATCATAGCCGCTTAGCAACTATTTAAAAGGTGCAGGTGCAGTGCAAAACACGCGAGCGCGACAGACGCAACATGTCAGGCGCGACAACCGGCGCAACGACAGGCACGAGGCGCGGTGAAAATGTAACAGTTTTCCATCTTGAAAACAATGCAAATTAGCTAATTAAACCATGTAACAAAATCACACAAAGTAGATAACAAAGGATAACCCTTGATCCAGAATTGCAGACTGGCGGTATTTTTATGCCTCCGCGAGCCTGTGGCCGGAGGCATTATGTAGTCGGGTTGTCCGTCCGTCCGTCCGTCCGTCCGTCCGTCCGTCCGTCCGGATTACATGTTTTTCGAATGGGAGGGTAGGACAGGAAGGGGGATGATCAAGGCCAATTAAAAAAAATCCGGCAGGGTGGGCACATGGGGGGTTTTAACAAATATTTAGGTTGGCCAAGGCCAATTTGATTATTTTTTTGCCAGGGAGGGGGTTCAAAACAAATTTGAACAAAAAAGTAGGGGAGGGGGGGGGGCAAGACAGTTTTTTTTTGTCCATAACCTCCGTTCGAAATACATTTTTTTTGAATGGGAGGGTAAGGCTGGATGGGATCCCTTATATAAGAGATAGCTGACAGCCTCACTACCTAAAAATCAATGGGCTCTAATTTCCATGTCAATAGGTTAAAAACTCGAGGAGAAATATAATTCCGAAAAATGGCCGTAGAGTAATACAAATAAAGTATCCGCTTGGAAAACAATAGTTTGGACGTAATGGAACGTCCAAACTAATAAAGTGTTTGTTGAACTTGTTGTTAACAAGGTTAACGTATGACTGGCAATCACCTTTTAAAATTTCGCTTATTATCTCTGGAACCTTGTATAATAGCTAGAACATAATTATAAAAAAGTTGAGTTTTACACAAAGATAACCACCGACTGGTGATAACAGATGACTTCTTTCGTATTGCTGCCGAACTACTTTTTCTAGTCGTTTAAATAACTAGAAAACATAAAATTTTATGTCTATTTTTCATAATTTGTGAGGTTTTTAACATTAATTTGGTTAGCAGTTCTAACATTGTATTTTGTCTTGTTTTACGGTTATATTAGCGCAGTGTTGGAGGTAGCAAGAAGAATACTGCATCCCATAAGAACTTGTATACGTTTGCAAAGTGAAGGTAGCATTGGAGTGGAAGAAATTACCAAAGTTAATGTGATTATGGATGAAATGGCTCTGAAACTAAAATCGCTATCTACTGAATTTAACACACTTGTCAAAAAAAGCAAAGAGACTGCTGTGAATAAAATGAAAGCGTTCATGAGCTCCGATATGGCAAAAACAGCTATAACTAGTTGGAATAGAGATGATATTCCTCAGCCAAAACTTGATGAAAACATCAGTGATCTGAAGGAAAGATTACGGGAGACTGTTGAAGTACGTATTTCCAGCACAATGAATAAATGGGAGAATGAAACAAGATGTGTGACCCTAGAAATAGAAAATATTTTCAATTTTGTGTATAAGTGCCAATATTTCCTTCAGGAAAAGGGCGGGGAACTTGAGCGGTGTATGCAGACTGGTCTAGTCAACATGGATATGTCAAAAGATTTACCACCAAGTAAAATGTCCCCCGAAATGAAAGCTGAACTTTCTAATTTTCTAAGATCTAAGCGTATGTCTAGTCTGATAGGCTCACTTGCTCTTGGAGCAGTCTTTGCCGGTCTTTTTGGCTTGTTAGGTGTATGTGTGTATTCGACTGTAAAATCCATTAAGTTTATCATAGGAAAATATAAATGTGATCCAGAACTTTATGTAAAAGACATGGCTAAAGATGCAATGAAGCATTTTCAAGCGAAATCCACTATTGAAGAGATTGTCAACGACAGATTTGAACCCTTGTTGACCTACTTTGCAAAAGATGTAGTAGATGTTGGAGAAAAGAGGTTAGAGGCAAACCGTAAGCTTATAGCATCGCTCACACGTATGTTAAGAGCTGAAAATCCTGGTGGTTTTGACAGCATTGTTAAGTATCAGGATCTGGAAAAAAGGGTATTATCAACACTGCAACTGTTAAATAAATTCTCCATAGAAACACTGCGGAATTACACTACTACATTGAGTGACGTTTGCACCCCAGATGAATACACCTGGCACAGTGGACTACTGGGCCGATTCACCAACGCATGCCTGAAGGACAGTTGTGATGTTACTGTGAAGTCTTATACTGCCAGGCAAGATATCCACTCCAAGCTGAACGAGGAACACTTTCTGACGTAAGATTTGAGTTATTTTTTTCAGCATGATCCACTTTGTGCACCGTGCATTGCATGTAAGCTGTTGATTGCTATGACCCTGATAAATTTCCAAACTGGTGTATGTAAGTAACAGAAGTAAAGCTTTGCACAAAATAACAAATCTTTCTTAAATGTTTGGCGTACAGAAATAGTTCATTTGCCTTCTTTACAACATTTAATTCGTTATCGGATTTTTCGAAAAGTGTGTGATGCGATTGATTGCGTATTACTTTGTCAATTTTGAAATTAGCTCAGTTAAATTGCATCCACACCATAATTTATAAGATTCGAAAACATCTTATGTAGTAGAACAAATTGTCCAGAATTTTGTTGTTTTTAGTTTGTCGACTCGACATACTTTTAAGCTGGTTTTCCACACAAACGTCTGTCGTTAACTTCCGTTACTATCTGTTCTGTCTGTGCAATGTTAGAAGGCAATATCTGCTGCCTGGTATACTAGGCATTTACTGCTTTTTAACTGGCGTCCCGTTTCTTCCTGCCATAGCGCTGCCAAAAGGCTGTATTTGTTCACTTGTAAATGAAGTATATACTTCCTTTCCGCTGATGTCACTGCCTCCTTTTGGCTTGCACTGACCCAATGCTGGGTAAATGTTGTGCCATCATCTATGACACTCTTCCAACATTGAACCAACATTGTGTCAGGGTATTGAGTTGCCAGTGTTCCCTGCAAAAATGAGACCTTTAGCCAATGCTGTTTTACAGCTGAGCCATGGTCGTAGACGATGGGCCAGCAGCCAGTGAGCTAGCATTGGGTGAACGTTTATCTTGTTTAGGCCTATATACTGGTATGCCAATGCTGGGCTAATGCCGGCCCAGTGTTATAAACGGTGGGCCACTCACATTGTGTCAATGACTGAGTTTGCTGATCAGCTAGGACGCAACCCAGCAGACACGAGGCATTGACCCAATGTTGTTCTAATGCTGGCCCACCGTCTTCGACGTCGGCACAACATTAAAACAACATTGAGTCAATGCCTCGTGATAGCCGGGTAGGTGTTCGTGAATGCCAGCAGTCTGTCCGGGAGGGCTAGCCACCTTCCCCCACCCCTATCTGCCTCACTTGACACAACAGTGTTATGTTACGCAATATAACAATTAGGTCTTGGCTAAGATATTTATCTCCAAAAATTGCAAATTTTGTATTATTAAAATTAGGTTTTTGGACTCGGCGCTAAAAGGCATTGCACATTGATATAATTTATACACTTCTGGTGTGAAAAATGACCGAATAATGTAATTTATTGCAATGCCCGATCATGTGGTAAGTTAACCCTTTCATTACGACCATCTGACATGAAAAGGGGACAAAGTATGGTGAACTATACATTTTTAGCTCCCGCCGTCACCGTAGGTGAGCGAAGGGAGCTATGGATTCTACCTCCGTTTTTTTTGGCCTCTTCTTTTGCCTATAACTTTGTGAGAAAATAAGCTAGGATAACAATTTTTGGTATGTGGGTTACTTCCAGGTGGCTAATGGACGGGTTAAAATATTTTCAATCTGAATTCAATACGCAAGGTTGCAGAGGAGAAAATGATGATGTGACGGCGTTGGGCCGTTGGGCCGTTGGGCCATTGGGCCGTCCGTAAACAATTCGTTTCCGGAGCATATCTCTGAAAGTACTTGTCCGATTGTCTTCAAATTTTACACACAACACCCCTAGGGGGTCTAGTTGTGCCTTTTGGGGTATTTGAACTTTGACCTACTTCTGGTTCAGAACTATGACCTATTTAGACGTTTTGACGCGCACTTGAAAAGTACTGGGCCGATGACAGTCATATTGCACATACATGTTCTCTAAGGTCCCTAGTTGTGCCTTTTCAGGTTTTTGGACCTTGACCTTGAAGTTGACCCAGCACTTTGACCTAATTTATAACATCGGTAAATCCGACTGAAAGATTTTGCGGAATATCATGAAAACCGCTCAAGATAGCTACACCATTACTATAAAACAAATTGTGAGGTTTCAGGAGAGGATGCATCTTGAAAAATTTCAAGTCGATAAAATTAAAAATGGCCGCCTATCGGCCATTATTCACCTCGACAGGCCTGATATTGCGGAATATCATGAAAACCGCTCAAGATAGCTACACCATTAATATCAAATAAATTGTAAGGTTTCAGGAGAGGATGCATCTTGAAAAATTTGAAGTTGATAAAATTCAAAATGGCCGCCTATCAGCCATTATTCACCTCGACAGGCCTGATATTGTGGAATATCATGAAAACCGCTCAAGATATCTACACCATTACTATAAAACAAATTGTAAGGCTTCAGGAGAGGATGCATTTTGAAAAATTCAACTCGTCCAAGTTCAAAATGGCCGCCAATCGGCCATTATTCACATTCACATGGCCGTTATTTGATAAACCGTGCTAGATGGCTAGACCATTACTATAAAACAAAATGTGTGATTTCAGGAGAGGATGCATCTTGAAAAAATTTGACTCGATAAAATTCAAAATGGCCGCTTATCGGCCATTATTCACTTTCACATGGCCGTTATTTGGTCAACCGTGCTAGATGGCTAGACCATTACTGTAAAACAAAATGTGAGATTTCAGATGAGGATGCATCTTGAAAAAATTTGACTTGATCAAATTTAAAATGGCCGCCTTTTCGGCCATTATTCATTTTCACATGGCTGATATTTGGTAAACCGTGCTAGATGGCTAGACCATTACCTGATTACTATAAAACAAAGTGTGAGTTTTCTGGGGAGGATGCACCTTGAAAATTTTTAACTTACGAATTCAAAATGGCCGACAATCAGCATTATTTACCTCGATAGGCCTGATATCAGGTAAACCGTGCTAGATAGCTAGACCATTACTATAAAACAAAATGTGACGTTTCGGAGAGTATGCCTTTTAAAAACTTTCGACTCAACCGAATTCAAAATGACCGCCTATCGGCCACTATTTACTTTCACATTGCTGATATTTGGTAAACCGTGTTAGATAGCTGGACCATTACTATAAAACAAAATGTGAGATTACAAGAGAGGATGCATCTTGAAAAAAATTGACTCAATCAAATTAAAAATGGCCGCCTATCGGCCATTATTCACTTTCACATAGCTGTTATTTGGTAACCGTACTAGATGGCTAGACCATTACTATAAAACAAATTGTGAGATTTCAGGAGAGGATGCATCTTGAAAAATTTTGACTTGATCAAATTCAAAATGGCCTCCTATCGGCCATTATTCATTTTCACAGGGGCGATATTTGGTAAACCGTGCTAGATGGCTAGACCATTACTATAGAATGAAATGTGAGATTTCAGCTGAGGATGCATCTTGGAAAATTTCGACTTGATCAAATTCAAAATGGCCGCCTTTAGGCCATTATTCACTTTCACATGGCCGATATTTGGTAAACCGTGCTAGATGTTAGTCCATTACTATAAAACAAAATTTGAGGTTTCGGGGGAGGATGCACCCTAAGTTTTTAACTAGTTTATATCGAATTCA
This sequence comes from Flabesymbios commensalis, assembly GCA_964017125.1. Taxonomy (NCBI): domain Eukaryota; kingdom Metazoa; phylum Annelida; class Polychaeta; order Terebellida; family Flabelligeridae; genus Flabesymbios; species Flabesymbios commensalis. Next base: position 46,968,308 of record OZ024906.1, read on the forward strand.
AAATGACCGTAAATCAGCTATTAGTTACCTTGATTGGCCTGATATCGGGTAAACCGTGCCAGATAGGTAGACCATTACTAGGATACTGATTAGGATCATTAATTTAAATGGAGGTTTGCAATCTCTGACAGACTGTCTAGTTCTTATCTTACTCTTAGACTGAGCTTAGACCTAGACCTTAGACCTAGTTGTCTTGCGTCTTGATTTTAGACCTAGCCTAGGACTACATTACAAACCCTACGCAAAATTGCTTAAATCAAATTCTAATTCGTCGCGGGAGCTCCTGGACTTATGTAGTCTTGTTATTTATTAAGTTTATTTTGCCTGATTTTGTGTCCTATTTAGGGGAAATAGGGGTGCTGTGTGTGAGAAACGGTTGACATTTCTGTACACCAGTCCTTGTGAATATGTCCAATATAACGTTTGGGGTCCCTAGGTTAGGTTTCACTCTCATAACAGTGACGCCTGTGCCGCTCGGAGCGTTGAGTCACTGTACAAGAGTGAAAGGTTAGGTAGGCTTACTTTCGTCTTTAAGAAGTGTTCAGATAAAATATATGTTCATGATTAAATATAGTGATTAGACCGTAAAGGGTTTTGATTGGAATAATATTGTCCAAGCGTCGCAGACAGTGGCCCAGCATTACATCAGCATTGGGCCAATGTATCGTGTTATCTGGTGTTTCTGGCGCCTGATGTAAAGAATACCCAGTGCCTGTCTTATAAAGAGTAGGCCTAATTGTCGGATTCCCACAAAAAATAAAACTGGCCCAACATCATTCTATCTCTGCGCCACACTTTGAGCAATATCTTTGTTTTTGACGCAACAAGTTAATTTTAGTGGGCCATAGGATTTTTGAAGATCTATAAGGCCCTGCCTGCTGAATTAAAGGGACTGGCTCAGGCTAAAATCATAAAAAAATCAGTGATTCTATTTTGGCTTATTAATATGACCATATAATGTAAACATGTCCATAGAATAGAACTGCAAAAGTTTTTTTTAATTTTTGTGCTGTGCATTTACCAGTTAGGCTAGATATAGAGACGAAATTCCCGTATTTTTTTATTTTTGACATGGTAGTGCCGCCCATAAATGCCCATTACGGCGCACACTGTCAAATTGTGAGCTGTGTATCGCTGTATTAGTTTCAGTATTAGTATTCAGCGTTGTTAGAACAGAGTCAAGGTTCGGCATCCCATGATTCAAAACATAGGCCTATATGCTTACCAATACAATTTAAATGAAATATTGCAGAAAACGAGCTACTGAAACCAAAATGTAGTTGAAATGTTGCTGATTCCAACGAAATATTGGACTGTCACCTGTAACCTGACTGTAACCTCGCCACAAGGTAACCTCGCCACAGGTAATCTCGCCACGGATTTAGTAACCTCGCCACAGAAGGCTGAGTAACCTCGCCACAGCTTTGGTAACCTCGCCACATGGGGCTAAGTAACCTCGCCACAACTTCGCCACACCTGTTGTATCCGCATTTATCAATGTATTTTCAAAGGGAAATCTCTACCTTGAACGTGGTGTAGATGTCTATATAGACTTAGACTATATATGCCATTAAAATCAAAAGCAAATTTAAAAAAAAAAAAATGGACCAATATATAACGAATAATAATAGGCCTACAAATTTATTTTGTACAGCAAATATTGTAGAAAATGTGTTCATTGTGACTAATAATAATAATATATTAACCCTTAAACCGCTGTATTAAATAAATTAAATTTTCACACACTTGGAGTTGTGTCTCACTACCTTGACCCACAACTTTAAGTGAGAGAAAACAACTCGTATTTGATTAATTTGTAATTTAAGACTAAGCAATTTACAAATCTTGATGTTTAAATGGCTAATAAAACGGATTAAAGCTTTAAGATTATGTGATCGACTCCAATAACACTCGATATTGTTGACGCAATTGATTGACACAAGTGATATTAACTCATGTGAGTGCGTGGTGACGTGAAGTCAATTGGGCCTATTTGCAAACGCTGAATGTTAAACCATTTTTCTTTCTTCCGGTTTTAATAATGGCATAACCGCCAATATGAATCTTTGATATTTCTATCAGCATGAACACCTGATGAACGTTTAATATGGAATATGAGGTGATATGAATGACCCTTAAGTGTTTTATTTGTTGTTGGGAAAATGCCCCCCTTTTGAAATAATAATGGGTCACATGCCCAATCGTCTAAGGCCAATGCCCCCCCCCCCTCCGAAAAATATCATGGGCCCCTTGCCCCCCTTTTTCCAATTTATAAATAGGGCACTGAATATGTAATAGTACCAATCTCATACATATAATTTTACCTATTTATATTGCCGTATATTAATTGTCTGCGTCCCTATGTTTGGGCTATATTCAAGTTAAACTGAACGTAGATTTTAACCTAAGTCTATGCTAAAAACACAAATAGTAGGCCTAATTTATGTTCTTGTATTATGGACCCTATCGATGGAAGCTGATATTCAACATCACATTGTAATAAAGGCCTAAATATCACGCTAATAGGGATCTAATTGGAAGTTACTAAAATGTGTGGTACCAAAGCCAAAACTTTATTTTGAATTGAATTTACAAATAGTAATATTATTAATAAATGATGTTCCTTTAATGCTGGGTAAACGATGTAGAGGGCGGCACAGAATATAAACTAAATATCCAGTTATCTCTGGTTTAATGCTAGTCCACCGTCTGCACTGCTGGCCCAACATTAAACTAACATTAGGTCGATGTAGCTACTGTGGAAAGTATAGCGTATATAGCCAGTGTAATATATTATGAGATTATGCTTTGTACGCATCGCGTTGACTACTACAATGAGGCAATACCGCTGGAGTACAATCACACGTGTCTTGCCATAGAGTTAACTCTATTTGGACTGGCTAAACTTCTGAAATTCGAAACCTTTGAGTGTTGATCCACTGTTCGCCGTATCGTATTTGCTGGGATGCACCTAAAAGTATGCATACTTTAGAAGTGGATATATGTATATTAAAAACATGCCTCGAAGTAATAATATGTAGGGCCATAAAGTGTCTATAAAGCAGCTGGGCCAATAGTGTTTTTTTTTTATGACACAGCATCATAGTTGAATTCACGCTTTCCCATTAGTTGATTGTTTTCTACCAATTACTGGCCAACCGTCAATGATGAAGACGAGGACCAGACGTGCATGTGGATTATAAAACTTTAAAATATATATCTTTCATTTTTGCAATAAATGAAAATCAAAGTGGAACAGGGAACACTATTATGGCAGAACCAGAGTGAAAACATACCTGTCAATTATAACAAGTAAGGGATAGCAATGACATGACCAATATATCCTGGTACCTGCTGGGAAATTCAGAGGTCGCGGATTCGTCTCCTGCTCTGGCATTCAAGTTTCAAAGAAACAAAATGTTTCCTCCCTGTTCAATTGTAGATATTGTGGGCAGCTTCCGTGACCGAGAGTTAGTGTGCTCGGCCGTAGACCAACAGGGCTCAATTTCGAATCCTGTGTCTGGAGGGCAGTGACACCTCATTCATCTCACTATCCTCAGGTTCTCCTTACCCAGTTTAGCCTATATGTGTACAAATGTGGTGTAGAACCCCATTTATTTCATTTCATAGCATTTGATACAGCCAACTAACACCTGACTCAACGTTGGCCTGACAACATTACAGCAACATTTCAGCAAAGATCGTGTGAGTTGAGAAAGCCTTCATGGGTCTTTATCCTTAGGTCTACTGTGTGTATTGTGATTTCCATAATTGGCATTACGTAAGAGGGTGCAGTGAAAGTGTATTACGTCCACATGTGATAATGATGGGTTAGGGCTACTGTATATTTCATGGCTGAGTAAGAAACATTAAAAGCTGATAATTTACAACTTTGTTAGGCCTATTTTAGACAGAAGAATTAAAATTGAAAATTATAGATTTCGTGATAATTTCTGGCTAACTGCGGAGAATAAAAATGAACTTTTTTGAAAAAAAAGAAACCTAATGAAAAATGCCTAAAAATCTAAACTTATCCGTCTAATATTCTTATTTTTAGATCTTGACATATTTTGCCTAATTACTCAATATGAATATAATATATTTTGTATTTTTCAGTTTGTTGTCGGGATGTACGGATTATATCCCTGCGATTTTGCACACACTCAAAGGAGATGATAGAGAACCAGAATTCATATTCCAGCGTCGCCTTGTGCCTGCTCGCTCATTTTATATTGCCGACTCTGCACATGGGCTCACCAAGGAACACGATTTTGCATGCCATCTGGCGCGGGGAATTGAATATCTGCACTCAAAACACTTGGTTCATGCTGAGGTTTCTCTAGATTCCATTTTGATAGATGTAAGTTATATTAAATAACATTAGATAGAAGAGAGTAATCGTAATAATTTGCCAAGCCATGCAATTAGGCTGATGTTTAAACAATGTTGGCCAATGCCACCTATCGTACTTGGAAAGATTTTTGTAAAAGTAAAATGGCAATCACTAATGTTGGTCGAATGGGGTCGAATACACACAAATGTAATCGAATATGAATACTTTGCAAAGTCATGAATACGAATATGAAAACGAATACTCCATTTTAAAAATGTATTTGAATACGAATACAATACTTTCCAAATGTATTCGAATATGAATACTGATACATTAAAAAATGAGTTCATTTGAAATGACGTAGATCCCTTTTATAGTGACTGTGAAATGGCACTAGTGATATAAATATATATTAATGTACATTATATTATCATAAGTATCTGCATAACATCACTACAATTAAATTATTTCAATTAAATCTTTAATTATAATAAATTATGTTACCACTCCCGTAATCATTTAAAATGTGATTAAATATAAAACGTTTTAAATGTTTGTATTTTGTTGCATACTGATTTGTTATAGTAATTACATCAAATAATTACTAATTTGTTATAGTAATTACATCAAATAAGTAAGCTCGTAGATTATTTGAGAATAACTGGCAACGGTTATATATGTGGCCCAAGTGAAGTACTCGACACCAAAACTGAATGACAGGTGCTGAATGACAATTTACCACCAGGTGATTCTAGCACTGATAGGGTTCATTGCATAGTCCATCGGTGGTAGAGGTGTTTCTTTGTTCTTTGGCAGTCTGGGCAAGGTAAGGGTGGGGATGACGGCCGTGGTTTGTAACCAATCAAATATTGAGATGTTGTCACCAAATAAAGAGGTTGAACGGATTTATCTAATGTCGGTGACAGGGGAGGGGCAATGTCGGTAAGTTTCAGTAGCCTGAACCGTCTGTGACCAATCAAAAGTAAATGGTAATCTGTCTGTATAGAGTTTTCGACAACCAATACATGATTTCGATGTTGTCACCAACAACGAAGTTGATCGTTTTTTCTGATATCGATGACAGGGGGGGGGGGGGGTTCACTGTTAACACGCTGAGGTTGAGGGAGCAGTTTATTGTCGAGTCAGGTGTGTAAAATCAACCGTGACCAGTGATTTGTTTTGCTCAGCTCATTTTAGCATCAATTAGCTCAGGCAGCGCATAGACAAAACGGCTACCGTAATAGTGTTATGTCAAAACCAACACAGTTATAACACAACTTACCCGTGTAATGTTATGCGTGTGTAAGATAATAGCAAGTAGGAAAATATGAATTAGTTATGTCTATGTAACACGTTTTATAGTTACACTAATCACTTTTTAATTAACATTGGCACTTAAACTGTCTAGTGACGTGAAATTCGCGAGATTTCTCTTGAGCTTATCAGTTATCCCTTTGTGCATGGTGCGACAAGAAGTTACGCAACGTAGACCTGTAACTGCCGTACCCCACTCCGTAGGAATGTGATTAATGCTATACTAACATCAGACTAACATCTCTTTTAACATACAGCTTTTAAAGCCTGGATATACTTTTTCTTGGAATATATATTTATACTAAAGTTATGAGCATGAAATACTGCACATTGATTTCTGCTGGGAAACATAATAATTATTTTCCAATATTTTGATATAATAGATTGGAAATGGATTTGATTATAGAACCTCGTGTCCACTCCCACTGCCCTGAAAAAAATCACACCACTCTTGTATACCAGTTAAAGAGAAAAATAACCGAGAAAAAAATATATAAAAAAAATTGGGAAATGTTGACTCAGATTGTTGAAAATATGTGGAAATTTATTCGGAATGTATTCAAAAAGTATTCATGAATACAGGTCTTTTAAAAAAATATTCGAATACAATACGAATACTTTTATTCATAATTTTTCATGAATACTGAATACACATGAATACTAGAAAAATGTAGTCGAATACAGACGAATACTGAATGCGAATACCCGATGTCTGATTAATATTAACATTTCTGCGTGTAACCCGTTTGTATTAAGTTCAGTGATTACTGGATTGTTATAATTACGTAAATATAATAAGTTTCAGTACTGCAAATGGAGGTGTTGTAGAGCTAATGCTTTCTCTATTCCTATACAATTCCCATCTCTCGTGGTTAATCACGGTAACAGAGCCGAAAGCCAGGGCGATGGTGCATCAATTTTCAGAATAATCATATTAGGCCTAAGTAACACCAATCACCTGACCTCAAACGTTTCGTTCATCTGTACTGGTTTGATGGTATTTCAAAGACGTGTATAATATATAATGTAAAGCGGGTAAAAACAATTTTACCTGTTTCAACAAAATAATTTTATTTGATTGTTCTTGTCTTTTATAAGCGCCGATATTAAACTGTAATTTCCTCCAAAAAAGTTTACTAAACGAACATTTGCACCAGGCATGACCCATCGATAATTTCGTTATAATTTGTGAAATGCTTGAAAGTTTGCAGACAGATATTGTATTGTCACGCTGTTACCAAGACCCACAGAGAATCAAATAAGGATGTTTTGATTCAGTTACAGGTTATACTAATCGTTCACACTGTTATAGGGATCCGATTTAAGGGATAATGATATGTATCTTTCATTTCTAGGTGGAAACTGGATTGCCTAAGCTGACTAATCTTGGGGAAGTGCGGCAGATTGAAGTCAGTGACTCAACAATTTCCATGAGCCATTTTGTGTATCTTCCAGTTGAAGTGCTAAATGGCCAGCTCTACTCATTTCCTGCGGATATTTACTCATTTGGATTACTGTTATGTGAGCTCTACCACCACAGTATTGTCTTTCCTCATCTAAGGGGGTGTGACAGAAAAGTTTTCTTAGAATGCCACGAAGAAGAGAAAGAAGCATTTACTCGTGCTCTAAGGTCGTCTAATTTACCCCGAGACTTGTGTCCATTGATTAAATCAATGGTAAGGTTAGTTCCAGGTGAACGCCCATCTATAAAAGACATATCGCAACATTTTTCCAGCACTACGTCATGACTTGGAAAAGCTTTTTGTGATAATATTCCATCCCCTTGAGATTTGATAATCATGAGCGTCATTTCCTAATGTCGCTTATGACCTTTAAACAGGCTCTGCTCAAAAGGAGCATTCTAGATAATGGTAGATGATATTCTACAGATACTTATCGATTATAAGATTATAATCTACCACGTGATTATATTCAACTAAGTTTTCCTTGATTTTTATCGACTTGATCAAATAAAAAATGTTTCTAATACCATAATCCACACAATAATATACAATATGTCTTTAAAAATCGTATTATGATTGAAACAGCCTTCATAAAAGTCAAATTACCAGCACAGTTAGTAGACGGGTCTATCTACCTCATGACCCCAAAAAAATAAAAACAAAAGATGACAAGGCTATCAAAATCTGACTCATAAAGTCCAGAAATCCAAGATGGACGCCATTGGCAGTAAAAATCGGTAAAACCATCCTAAGTTGCCTAAAATTTTACATTTAAACCATAATTACTCTTTATAATCCATGTTTTTAAGAGCTGGGGAACTTATTAGTTACAATAACATTCTGGCACTGTCAAAAATTTATGATGGCGGTGGGACTACTCTAGAGGGCAGAATCCAAGGTCAAAGGTCAATTTAAAGGTAAAATAGGATTTTTCAACAAATAAAGGTAGGAACTAGTGTAATACCTTTTCTTTGTATAATATTGAGTAGAAAATCCATTCGTTATGTTATTTTCATGATTCAAGGGCAACTTCAAGGTCAAGTAATAGAAAATTCGATTTTTACTAAATAAAGCTAAGAACATGTGTGATACCCCTTTTTTTGAGGGGGGGGGGATTTTGACTGGTAAATCATTCTATGGTATTATTTTTGTTATTCAAGGTGACCTTCAAAAAAGTCAATTTTAAGTTCTAATTCCTGAAAATGTTATTTTTAACAAGTTCAAATATCAACAAACATCATGTGTAATACCTCTTTTTCATCATATTTTGACTGGAGAATCCATTTATGGTATTATTTTGGTGATTCAATGGCACCTTCAAGATTCTAAGGTCAAAATGGAATAAATATAAATTTTTAAAGATCAAAGGACTTCAATGTCAAAACGTTCATTTTAAGGTCAAGAGACCAACATGTGATTTTTAATAAGTAATACGTGTAATACCTATTTTTCGTGTATAAAGAGATAACCGACCCAACCTAGCCTGCTGGAAATCCATTTCTGGTATAGGCAAACATCCAGTGTTACCTACACCTACATCCAGTGTCACCAATGGGATGTACTAATAACAGGAAAAAAATGTCTTATCAAAATCTGACTACCGGAAAGGTGTTAAGTCCAAGATGGCCGCCAACGACTAGAAGGAAATTGCTATGAATGATGTAGTGTATATAACTGCTGTTATATATGTTTACCCAAAGTATTAAGTGTCGTAATATTCACTGGCACAATGCATATGTGCGAATTATAACCATACTACAAGCTGCAAGTATTTGTATAGTGATGTGGATATAACTTGTACAACGCTCTTGGATATAGGCCTACAACAGTTATTCCGACCTTTTTAAATGTAATTTGCTCGAATATTTGTGACTCATCACAAAAAAGCAGCAGTTGGTCCATATTGGTGAGATTGACTTGATGGTATTTTCTAAACGCAATATTTTTGTCCCTTCTTAAATATATATATTTTAGACCATACATGCCACAATAACTTTGTCATGGAAACAATGTCGAATATCCATTAACTGGGAGATATATCATGAATAAGCAGTGAAATTCAAGGAATACATGTATATTGTGTTTACATTATTTATTTTATTTAGATATTTTATCAAGCTAGAGCATGTATGTTCAGCCCCCCTCTCCCGGCATAAAAAATAATCTTAAATGCTAAGTTCTTGGTGTACACTCCACCCCTCTATTTCCGGGAAGGTACAAAACATATATGCCACAAATTAGACAACGCATAATACCTCATTCAGGTGTGATTTTCACCGGATGATCTAATTAGGTAATAATTAAGCATGTTAAAGGTGAATAAAATCAATTTATTTCATTTTGTGAAAACGTCATTTTTAGAAAATAACAAGGCATTACAAGTGAAAGGCCAGATGCGCTAAATGGCAATGGGGTGGCATTGAAGGGCGATAAAGAGGATTTAATGTACGGTGGAAAGGCGTTTGAGAGCGATGCGAATGCTTTAAATGACGACGGAGATCCGGTCAAAAGGGCAAAGGAAAAGCGTTGAAGGCCAATGAATAGGCGTTAAAAGGCAAAGGAGAGGCGTTAACGTGCGACTTGGTGTGGTAAACGGTGGTGGGAGGCATTACAGGGCGACGAGGGAGCGTCAAATGATGATATAAAGGCGTGCAAGGATGGCAAGGATGCGTTCAAGGATGACGCAGATGCCTTAAATGGCGATGGGAAAGCGCTAAAGAGCGATGAAGAGGCGTTAAAAGGCAATGGGAAGGCGTAAAAGGAAGACTAAGATTCGTTTAAGTGTGACGGGGTGTGCTTAAGGGCAATGGGGTGACGTTAAAGGGCGAAGAAGAGGCAGTAAAGGGTAACGGAGAGGCGTTAAAGGACGACGGAAAGGCCTTAATTTGCAACAGAGCCGTCAAAGGCCAACGCAGATGCATAAAGGGTGACTGATCGATATTAAAGTGCGATGTGGGTGCCTTAAAAGGTGATGGGTAGAAATTAAGGCCCGATGTGGAGGTGCTAGAAGGCACAAGGAAGCAGCAAAGGGCATCAGGCAATTAAGGGCAACAGGGAGACGTTAAAATGCAACAGAGAGGCGTTAAAGAACAACGAAGCGGTGCTAAAGCGTGACAACAAAGCGTTAAAAGGTGATGGAAAGGTGTTAAATGGTAATAGTAAGCCATAAAATGCACTGGGGAGGCGTCAAAATGCAATGAGTAAGTGGTGAAGGGTGACTGAGAGGGGTTAAATGGCGATGGGAAAGTGTGGAAGGGCGATTGGGAGACGTTCCATAGAGACAGTAAAGCGTCTGAAGACGATGGGAAGGCGTTAAAGAACAGTTTATCCAGTCAAAAATAGCTAATTAACCTTATAGCCACAACTATGATATTTGTATTTTTGTGGAAAATAATATTTTCAGAAATTTTACCTTGAAGGTCACCTTGAATCACAAACAATACCATGAAATGATTTACCAGTCAAAATCTCATGAAAATGAGGTATTACACATGTTCTTAGCTTTATTTGGTAAAAATAAAATTTTCGATTACTTGACCTTGAAGTTGACATTTGACATCGAAGATGACCTTGAATCCTTACTTTATTTGTTGAAAAATCCTATTTTACCTTTAAATTGACCTTTGATTCTGCCCCCTAGCCCCACTGCCATCTTAGTTTTTTTTACTCCGCCAGAATTTTATTGTAACTAGTTCCCCAACTCTTATAGACATAGATTATAAATAAGAATCGTGGTTTAATTTTAAAATTTTTGGCAACTTAGGATGGTTTTACCAATTTTCACGGCCAATGGCGGCCATCTTGGATTTCCGGTCATTCACGATATCCAGTAGGATAGAAAAAAAAAATTGTTTTAATTTTTTGGGGTTTCGAGTGGTAATTTTCATCTATCTACCCGTCTATAGCAGAATAAGCGGGTGGACTATTTTTTAGCTTGACCACAGACAAGCTTTCAGGCTGTCATTTTGGGGAAAGAGTCTAGGTTAAGTTTTGGCTTATCTGCTCTGTCTGTGCAAACCCAAGCGGCAGTATCTACTAAATGGGTAAGTGAGCATATACTGCTTTTTCACTTTCGTCCCTGCCCCTGCCTGCAGAAAGGTTGTATATGCTGTCTTGTAAATCAAGTATATATTTCCGTTTCTCAGGCGTCACTGCGCTGCTTCTTGTGTGTAACAAAAAATAAAATGAAACGAATCGGGCTTTCGGTCACCTTTGTGCACATATAGGCTAAACTGGGCCAGCAGAACCTCCTGAGGATGGTGAGATAATTGAGATGACACTGTCCTCCACACACAGGATTCGAAATTCGAGCCCTTGCGTTCTGAGGCCGAGCACGCTACCTCTCGTTCACGGAGGCTCCCCACAATACTGACTTTCACACATGGATGGGGAAGAAACATTTTTTGTTTCTTTCAAACCGCCGAGGGGCGGGGGCCCTAGGATAGTGGTTAGCACCGCTGCCTTTCACGCCAGAGTTCGGGGTTCGATTCCCGGTCTTGGCGGTTTGAAAGAAACAAAATTGTTACTTCCCCATCCACGTGTGAAAGTCAATATTGTGGGGAGCCTCCGTGACCGAGAGGTAGCGTGCTCGGCCTCAGACCGCCAGGGCTCGAATTTCGAATCCTGTGTCTGGAGGACAGTGTCATCTTAATCATCTCACCATCCTCAGGAGGTTCTCCTGGCCCAGTTTAGCCTATATGTGCACAAAGGTGGCCTAAAGCCCGATTCATTTCATTTCAAACCGCCGAGACCGGGAACCGAGCCCCGAACTCTGGCGTGAAAGGCAGCGGTGCTGACCACTACCCTAGGGCCCCCGCCCTCTTGTGTGTAACAGCGCTTCTAAAAGATACATCCTTTTTGTTGTGTGCTGCAGCGCTCTAGATTATGCTGATTCTACGGTCAGTCAACACACTGACCCAATGCTGGTTGAATGCTGTGCCATCGTCTACAACGCTGGCCCAACATTGATCCAGCGCTGGGCAGTGTATTGAGTTACTGGTGACTGCCGGCAAAAAACAAGACGTTCAGCTGATGCTGGTTCAATGCTGGGCCAGAGTTGTAGATGATGGGTCAACATTAAGCCAGCATTGGGTGAACGTTTGCTGTGCTACTCTCCCAGCAAACAACAAACGTTGACCCAATGCTGCTGTAGCCTACTGGTAGGCCAGCGGCGCAGAAAATGGGCCAACATTAAAGCAAAATTGTGTGTATGTCTCGTGTTTGTTGGGAGCTGTAACATGCAACGGGAAAATGTGCAACTGTTTAAGTGTGACCTACCCCAACCTCAAGACGACGATCCAATGTGCGATCATCAGCTCATCCTCTAAAACATTGACGCTGGATAAATAGGGTGATAGGCTGTGAGTACATATATTGCCATTATGTCAATAAAGATTTTTTTCGTGTAATTATTAGTCAGAATAACGTTTTTACAGGAGTATGGAAATGTATGATGCATGCAAATCATTATTGAGCAATGGATATTGACTCGCAATATATGTACATGTATACGTAACAGCGTCATCCCAATCATGCAATGTTTTCCTACATTAGTCAATATTTTTTTTCAGGAGAACATGTTTATAATACTGGGCTTCATATTGACTTAGCTGTGATCGTTTTTGCAGTTTTGTGAATCTGTTACAAGTATACTTTAAATACTAAAGACGTCATGTATATGATTTAGGCATGTTGTGGTACTTAAAGGACATTCTACTAGTTGTTAATAAGGGACTTTCACATATTCACGAGGTAGATTATAATCTGTCCCCACCAAATGTGACTTATCTATCGTTAGAGTATCATCTACCAATTCCCCGCTGGAGCAAACCATGTTAAATCTCAATGGAATTAGTGGTGCAATATATGTTAATGTAAACAGCTTCTATAAATATCTATTGTTATATTGCCAGTCTAAGCAACACACATCCTAGTCTTCTTTGTTCACAACATGAGCTTTTATTGCATGCAAACCTGCTAGTCATCAACAAATGCATAGATCTACCTCATTGTATATTTTGGGAATATCACATCAGATTTTTGAATATTATACTATTAAAGGATTTAGGTCGTTATGTTTACTAATATACGAATGTAGGCTACTTGTTTGTCACAACAGTTCTGAAGTGTTAATCTTTTGGTGGCTGACAAGAAGTGGTATCATTTATGAGAAACGGATCCACAATCTGCATTATGCAGTATTTATGATTCAAATATACTAAAACATATTATTATCAATATCTTAGTATGTATACATTTACACAATTATTAATAATAGAAAGTAAAATTGTATGAAGAAAACTGGCAGCTTATGTATATATACTCTGCTTTCAAAAAATTCGTAAAATAGATCAGTCAGCTCTGTATTCTTGAAATGACTGGTTAAACAAAATGCTAAATTCTTTAAAAAAAGATCCCTACATTGGCCTAAATATACCACAATAATGCCCTAAACTTCAGGTGCTCCTTTTATGGCCTCAGCCAAAATTTTGCCGGATGCCTATTGTCGTCACCAGGCGCGTCCCTCCGTCTGTCTGTCTGCCGAGTTTACCACCAGAACTTGTTTCGCATAACTGGAATGAACACTGAACTTCTCATACAGGTTAATCATGACTAAAGCTTGACTTTACCTTTCTGTGACCCATATGACCTTGACTTTTTTCCGATCGACAAATTTTTTTGTTAACGTGATTCACTCAACATTATCTATGTATCGCTTCAAAATTTGTACCATATATTCATTTTACTAATAGCTCGGATGAGTTCGAAAGTGGGCAAAATTCGGACGGAAACTAGTTCATGGCGACCAAAATTGCAGATTATCGGGCATTTTTTTAAATATGCGTAATATCTGAAAAAAACCGGACCAGATAGCTAGACCATTACTATAGAACAAAATGTGCAGTTTCAGGTAGGGATATACCATGAAAAATTTCAACTTGATTAAATTCAAAATGGGCTGCGGCCACTTCCGATCAACAAATTTTCTCGTTAGCACGATTCACTCAACATTTTTTTATGTAGCGCGTTAAAATTTATACCATATATCCATTTCACTAATAGCTCGGATGAGTTCAACATTGAGCAAGATTCGGACAGAAACTAGGTCATTTCCACTAAAATGGCTAATTATCGTCATTATTTTTTTTAATATGCGTAATATCTGGAAAACCGGACCAGATAGCTAGAGCATTACTATTAAACAAAATGTGCAGTTTCAGGTAGGGATATACTATAAAAAATTCAACTTGATCAATTGTTTGACTTGGATATACGTAGCAACTGAAAAACCTTGCCAGATAGCTGGACCATTAGTATTGAACAAAATGTGCGGTTTCAGGTAGGGATATACTGTGAAAACTGTCAACTTGATCAAATTCAAGATGGCCGCCCTGCGACCACTTTTGACTTTAATATGTTTAATAACTGGAAAATCGTTCCAGATCGCTAGACCATTACTATTGAACAAAAGGTGCGATTTCGGAGAGGGATATATGTCCTAAAAAATTTCAATTCGAATTATTGATTTCGAAATGCGTGATCTGAAAAACCGTACCAGGTAGCTAGCCCACTACCATAGAGTAATATGTCGGTTTTAGGGGGGGAAATGCCCTGAAAAATTTCACCTCAATAAAATTTAAAATGGCGGACTTGTGATCATTGTTGACTTTAATATATGTGTAATATCTGGAAATCCGTATCAGATAGCTAGACCACTAATATTTACCAAAATGTGAGGTTTCTGAGAGGGTTATACCTTTAAAAGTTTCAACAAAATTATACGGTCATTTTAGCCCACCTTTTAATTTGTTTAATTAAAAAATATATGCAACATTTGAGGTCACGATGTCGGCGGTAACATTTCCTTGTGGGCACGATAACTTGAAAAAAATGAATGTATCCTTATCAAATGTATTTTGCATCTTGCTAGTAACCAGGTCCTGGACAAGTTCAATAATGGCAAATTGTTTTGTGGGTGCGATAACTTCATGTATTTTGCCATGTATTCTGCTCAAATTTGTAATATGCATGTTAACAGATATGCATAACTGTTATTAATTTCTGATGTTACTCATAACCAGTTCTCAGATAAGTTAAAAATGGCTGAGAACAATTCAAAGTGGCCGATTTATTGTGATTTTTAACATTTTATGTCGATACTTTTACCTTGTGGGTGTGATTTAATTTCAAACGTTTGTCTTGCATCCTGCTCAAATTTGTACTGCATGCTGTTAGTAACAAGTTCTCGGACAATTTCAATAATGGGGGCGGGCTATTGTCGAGTGTGCTCTTGTTTCAAATGATTTTCACTTTTAAACGATGATTAGAGGCTGAGGCCTATTTCCGTCGCAGACGAGCCTTGTTTCATATTATATGCGGCTACCTCAGCAATTTCAAGTCTCTTTGTAAGCTGAGGGAAACAGCTGTAGGCCCTAGTATTTATTACGTCTGGGCAATTCCTGCAATTGCAATAGTATTGAAACTGGTAGCATATTTTAGCTGATTTTCTGAATAGGTAATCACAATTAAAAATCAATCAAAACCTGAGAGGGGGCATTGCGGAAATTTTGATTGAAATGATAGACCATTTCTGTATTTTTTCTTTGCAAACTGCTCATGTATGGCTTTAGTAACGCCCTTATGTCAGCGCCTTTTTGCAGAAATTCGTAATAGTAGGGAGGCTTAATCAAATAATCGTTCACTTCGTTGCAAAAGTCTGAAATTTTTGTCACAAGCTGACATGACCTGGCTATTTCAGAATCTGCCGACAGACAAGCGATCTTTTTCCTCTAGCGGCCATATTGGGCAATTTCAAAATGGCCGCCACTGCAATGCATTACACATGCTAACTTTTTAACTAATCATCACAGAACCACATGTAATACCTCTTTTCCAGGGTATTTGAGGTTGGGGATGACGATAATGACATCAGTTTCCATCAAAAATTGAAATTTCAAGGTCAAATAACAACATCAAGGTCAAAATCGTTTAGAATTTGCCTATTACTGTTTTTATCATTGGTCAATGTTTAAAAAGCTGAATAAATTCGTATATTTCAGAATCCTGAATATTTCAATATTTCAGAATATGCCGACAGACAAGCTATTTTTTTCCTCTAGCGGCCATATTGGGCAATTTCAAAATGGCCGCCACTGTAATGGATTACTCATGCTAACTTTTTAACTAATCATCAGAGAACCACATGTAATACCTATAGGTCGAGGATGACGAATATTTCCTGCAATTTCCTTCAATCCTTGGTGACGTAAAGTACGTAATTTTGATAGGAAGATAAAGCTCATTTTATATGTGGCTCTGGATGGGGAGTGGGTGATGTCTGAGGCTGGTGTGTTCACCTCTGGCAGAGCTATATCAACGCTGGCTGACCACCATATTAAGCGCACTCGGTATGATCATCAAGTTTCATTGGTGACCCATCTCCTTCAGCAAGGAGCATACCTATAGTAATACAGACTTATTTGAAGAATGATTTGACAAGCAGTCGAGGGAGGGACGTATGTGTAAGTACTGTTCACTAATTATCGAGGTGGAAATTCTCATTTGTCGTTTGCGCACTCTCTGAGAAATGGTGATTTTGAGCTCAATGCGTTGGATGAATTGTGTTGCTAGTTTTTAGCGTTTGACAACACCATTTTTTCCAGATGGTTACAGAACCATGTAAATAATTTAGTGATGTGGTTTTCTGTACATTCTGATATTTTCATTGTTCAACGGTCTATTTATAAATTTTATTTGATGGATCAGTCTGATGAACACAGCTATTGGTAGTACAAGCTGGTGGTGGTTGCTTATCAGATATGTATGACGATACTGATTCTATTGCATTGTAGGCTACATGCTAGCTGCACCTGACATTCAATAATTAATTTGAAAGTGTACAAAACCATCGCAACTCATCAGATGTACATCATAAAGAATCTCTATAAGCTCTAGAACGACACTTTGTCATTGACGTCGCAAGTCTCATGAGATTACTCATAGATCATGCAAGTCCATTCTTGGATGCTGTCCATGTAGTAATTGACACTGGTGATGTAATGGGAGCATGAAGTTACAGTCAAAGAGATATGATGTGATCTGCATGAATAGTGTGTGTATGAAATAATCTACCAAGCACAATTCCAAGAATATAGGAATAATGATGCAAAATGCTACACTTCTTATGTTTATGTCTCACCAGTCCCGAAATAATGGAAATATGTCAGATGTTTTCACCATTCCTTGCTGAGCGTGGTATGCTCATGCTCAGTCCATGTTCTCGGTGTCGCTGCTTTAATTCACATCGTACGTTCAGGTCGTGCAGCAACATTTAATGATTGCATACACATGTATCTAGTGCATATCTAAAGAGCCAAATAACCCCCTCTGTGAATGATGATATGATTAGATCACACTGCCCTCCAGATATAGGATTCGCAATTCGAGCCCTGGCGGTCTGAGGCCGAGCACGTTTAACCACTCAGTCATGGAGGCTCCAGTGCTACACACAATACTTACGAATGAACTTTACGAGTAAGCAGGAAAGAAAGCTTTGTTTCTCTGAAACCTGAATGCCAGAGCGGGGGACAAACCCGCGATCTCCCGACTTTTCAAGCAGACCGCTTTATAACCACTGCATCAGCTAACTCCATATGACACTGTGCTGTCCAACAGATTTGTTTCTGTGTGCTTATACATGTTATATGTATAGTAAGAGTTGTATTGTTTCATCTGTTAAAGAAGCAAGACAGCAGCACATAGACCTCACGCTCCCTTGAGAACATACCTTAAACATGCAGCTCTGTTTGAGCACGTCAAAAGATCATTCCTACATGCTTCCGATATATGGAAGCAGGCAATCATGCCATCAGGTGGTACCAGACTTTTCTAATTGGGGATAGGAGTGTGATGGAAACAGGTGGTTGTCATTCAGGACGAAACTATAGCTGATGCTAGTAAGTCGGATTTACGGTGCAACTCCATAATTATGCAAGTGTGAGGGAGGTTGTGTGAATAACGAAACTGTTGACCAGTAACTAAACACATGATTGCACTGAAAACATCTCCACTTTTATTTGGTCATGAAATATAATTAGTTTTTTATTTGTTTTTATTATTTCATGTTAATGCCATGACATACGATTTATACAGACAGTTCAATTTTCAGATGGTACTACATATTATCTATTATTTTTGTTATTGCATTGCCTTTGTCAATTGTCCATGGAAAAAAACTTGAATTTAGTGTTTTTTTATAATGTCAAGCTTTGTACTTTGTGATACTTATCTGGTTATTTGGAAAGGCCTAATAATAGTGACAGTAATATTAGTCATTGAAGACATGTGTATATTCGTGTTGCACTGGTTTGCAATTCGTGTGCAGAGTTGATAGAATTAATTTTAAATGTGCAAAAGTATTCTGATAAATGGTTGTGGAGTCAATTAAAAATCATCCATTCTTACTGTTCTAGTATTACGTATTAATGTAATGATGCGACATCATTCTTAAAGTTTTGGAATTTCTTTTACTGCGTTAACGTGTTTATAACCCTTGACGACCATTTGTGAAATTATTCTTATGGCGAAATAGACTAATAATTGATATTCAGAACTAAAACAATGAAAGACCTATGTCAGAAAAAAAATTAAAACCGTGAAATTTTGGAGCGCTTTAAAATTTGCGGAGAAAATAATTATTTTTTTTACACTTATATCGTCATATGACCTCGATTTGGTCAGAAAATGACATTATAATTGTGATCCTTGGTCTCTAATACCTCAAAATAGAGGTATTATAAGTTATTCTGTGATTTTTAGTTAAAAAGTTATCTTGGCCAAGGTTTTTAGTGGCGGCCATTTTGAATCGTCCAATATGGCCGCTTGGGGGCACATTTCACTTGTCTGTCGGCAGATTCTGAAATGTCTACGTCATATCAGCATGTGACCAAAATTTCAGACTTTTGCAATGAAGTGAACGATTCGATCATTTTTTGAGGTTAAGCTCCCCTACTACAAAACGTGTCTTGCATCATGTTGTAATATTTTTTTAGATAGACACCAGTATCCTGAAATATAGCTTGACCCTTCAAGCGCCGAATTATTTTGTATAACCCATGGAGGCCAAAGGATTTTGTCAATTTGATATCATCATAAATGTCATGGTTAGCCCTAAGCGGTTCATTTGAATGCCTATGTTATGGGTGTACAACTATTTATAAATATTTTAATTTTTTCAACGCGGGGACCGTCCTTAAACATCAGGATCTGACGTCTACAGACGGTCCCCGCACTGAAAAGGTTAGTTGAGACTCGTATAATAAAATCTATATTACTTATTGTCTCGTAGATTCAGAATGTATATTTTTAGCTATAGTCTGTTGAAAAAACAGCCTATGTTTTAAGTCAACCTTGTTTTGAAACATATATAATGTTTTATTAGTTATTCTAATAGAATAGGATCTTGTGATTACAAAAGATCCGCATTCTAAGCTGGCATGCTTGGACATCCTTTTTCATTATATTACTCCAAGATGGCCGCTAAAATAAAAAAAATCACCAGACAGACAGACATATTTTATTGACAGAAAAAAAAGTCATTACAGACTTATTTGTCATAGAAATAAAAGAGATATATGTACATGTATGGCGTGATGGGCCTACGCCGGGAGCTCCATTATGGGGTCACAATGGCCGACGAGGGACTCCGCCCAATCTCGCCATTAAAACTCAAACTTCCTCCGTCGAGTCGACGGTTCCAAACAAGTCAGAAAACTCTCTCCTCTCTTGTCATGTTTTTTTGATTAACATGTGATAACAGCAAAGCACAACCTACCGCGCACGGCACGTCTCTATTGACTTGGCGAGAGCGAGCTACGCCTGAAGTGCGGGAAAAATACCAAGGCCGCACACATTGCTTTATGTGCACCCGTCACCAAGGTACGGAAACGAGGCGGTCATCCCCATCCCCCCGCGTCCAGGAGGCTGGGGATAAACGCCACATTAACTGAACGACGTCAGGATCCTACATTACCCCCGGGTGAGTGATAACGTAGGACCAAACTGAGGTGTAGGAGACTGCTTCGTGCAAGTAGCGGGGTTGTAAAATATGTAACCTCTTATAACTAAGCATAGTTTGTTTTTGTTTTTAAAAAAAAATATAGCGAGTGTGGTTACAGCGTGTGTGGTTGAAAGCGCAGCATTATACGTGAATTGTCCTATCCTCTTAACACCAACTGTCCTTTATGTATGATTCATTTGCTGCAAGCTGCGATCAACCCATCCATTTAATTAACATAATTTCTATTAGTAATTTAGCAATGAGCTTGCTAAAAAAAATGTCTTTACATTTATATATCTGTACACAATGCTGCCAGGCCTGGCATATTCATTTACAATTTAACAACATTGTTATTACGAGGTATGCGGTTGGGCCCGCCATAGATGTCATTAGGCGCAACTATGGCGTGAACCATCTGCACGAATCGGGCAGGAGTCTGGATTATTGGTCCGACTCTAGTTTTTCGCACTGTTTGGTCGGTCGAAATTTTTTCGCGATTAGCGATATTCGCATGTTTGCTTTTTGTCGAGTCGATTGCAGCGTCAGCAGCACCCGGGGTTTCACCCCGTAGATGTAAAGGTATGCGGGAATACGTTCGTAAACCACCGCCGTCCCCGTTAGCGCGTACACGGCGGGGGCTCGCGAATGCGGCGCTACATAAGTATTGTCTCTGTTAGACAAGTTGACTTTAACATCTATTTGCTTTGGGACTGTGGCCGCTTTTTGACTGCTTCTGACTGCCGTCGACTTTTTTGTGTTGACTCTAGTCCCGTTGGACGTCGGAGTGTCCGCACTACCAGGTCTAGGTGGACCCTGTGGATTCTTACTAGATGTCCTGGTAGCCGTCGGCTTCCGTGGTTTGCTTGGCGTTTTACGCTGTATTGTCGTACCTGTCGTAGGCTCGCACTCCATATGTGCGGGTTTAACGCGATCTAAAGAGACCGTCTCAACCTCGCCTTTAACTAGGATTTTCATTACTCTGCCACTCCTCGCGACGACCTTATATGGTCCGTCGTAAGGGGCGGTCAGAGGCGGTGCAATTGCGATTCGGCGCAAGAATACATGAGTACATGTAGCTATTTCCTTGAATTGGAAAATGTTGTGTTGTTGTGTGTCACGTGGCGGACATAGACGGAGACGCGACATGGCCACGCGTAGCTTGTCTGAATAATTCTCCAAATCAGTGTTGGCGTCGACGTTGTACTGTTTAGTAAACTCTCCTGGGAGTCTAAGGGTTGTCCCGTAAATCATCTCGGCAGCTGACCTGCCTAGTCTCTCTTTCACGGCTGAACGAACTCCTAAAAGTACAGCAGGTAACGTGATAGTCCACGGGTTCGGTGACTCGTGCGCCATAATGGCGGCTTTCAATTGACGGTGGAAACGTTCGACCAAGCCATTCGACTGAGGGTGATAACTCGTGGTACGATTCCGAATAATCCCGAATTGATTACATAAACTATCCCACAATTTGGACTCGAATTGAGCGCCCCTATCAGTGGTGATAGTGGCTGGGGTACCATAACGTGCTATCCACCCGCTGAAGAAGGCATCGGCGACCGTTTCGGCTCTAATATCCACCATAGGTATAGCTTCGGGCCAACGTGTAAAACGGTCGACGCAAGTCAGTAGATATCTAAAACCATCGGCGTAAGGTAAAGGTCCGACTATGTCTACGAGGACATGATCGAATCGCTCGGTAGGTTCAGTGAATCGAAATTTGATTTCGGTGACAGTCTGGTATGTCCTTCATTGGCAGAAGTCAGTAGATTATTGAGTGGCGTCAACTTCGCGGCGCAATGCGGTATGAAACGGTGGTAATAATTCACCATTCCCAGATATCTACGCAATGCCCGTTGCTTTTCGGGTTTAACGAAATTAACGATCGCGTCAACGGCGCTGGGTAACGGCGAAATGCCTGCGGCGCAAACGTGGTGACCTAGGAAACTTAATTCAGTTGTTCCGAACTGACACTTTTCAGGACCAATGATAATTCCGTACTCCGATAGTCGAGCAAAAATAATTCGTAGATGTTTCCTATGCGTTTTATGATCTGGGCTGGTTACCAGTAGGTCATCCAAATAAACAAAAACGAAATCAAGTCCGCGTGTCACGTGGTCTATAAATCCCTGAAACGTTTGACCGGAATTTCTTAGACCAAATGGTGTTCTAGTGAAATTAAACAAGCCAAAAGGTGTGGTATCAGCAGTCTTGTGTACGTCGGACGGTTCCACCGGAATTTGATAATAAGCCCTGACTAAGTCGATCTTCGAAAAAAATTTCGAGCCGGCTAACCGCTGCGTGAAATCTTGTATATGGGGAATCGGATAACGGTCCGGTACGGTCTGTGCATTCAAACTACGGTTGTCCCCACATGGTCTCCAATCGCCATTTTTCTTTGGCACCATGTGAAGTGCTGAGGACCACTCACTGTCGCTGGGTTCAATGACCCCTAATTTTATCATCTCGTCAAACTCACGTTTGGCGGTAACCAGCTTATCGGGTGCTAAACGTCGTGGTCGTGCAAAAACTGGGTGACCTTTAGTCACAATCTTGTGAGTTATGCCGTGTTTGACGGTCTCACCCTTTGTCGTAGGGCGTGTCAGTTCCGGGAACTGGCCGAGGAGTTTTGTGTACTCATTCTGAACGGTATCAACTCTGTTCAATGACAGAGGTTTAATCGAAGATAGTGAAGCGGCAATGGCTAGGCCTGTACGCATGTCTTGGAGACATCTGCTTCTCAAGTCTACGAGCAAATTATAGTGGATTAAAAAATCGGCCCCGATTATGGGTTGCTGCACATCTGCCACTATGAACGTCCACGGATATTCGCGCTTTAAGCCGACATCGACGACGCGTTTACAGTTGCCGTAAGTATGTATAGTACTGTTATTAGCTGCCACCAGGGGGAGACTGCCAGCGTCCGAAATCCCGTTAGCGCAAGATTTCGGCAGAACACTGACAACTGCGCCCGTGTCGATTAAATATCTGCATTTATGTCCTTTATCTGCGACATATAATAACTTTGAGATAACTTTAGAGAACTAGCGTCCGCGGAGTCATGTCGCGTCTCAGTTATACCGCCAGATGCAAGAGTCGCTACCTTGCTCTGGCTTAGCAGTTTAAAGAAAAAGCGCAGGGGCTCCTGCACGTGCGTGCCTTATCACCGAAAGTCTGGTGAAAATAGCAGACAGGTGAATCATGTGAATCTAAAGTCTTAGCGGCGTCATTTCTCTGTGGGTTCGGCGGCGGAACGAAAGGTCGAGCAAGTGGTTGCAAATTCGTCGGCGGAGCGAAAGGTCAAGCATTATCTTTTGCGTTTCTATACTGACTAGGTTGGTTGCCAACAAAACCTGAGGCCTGAACATTAGGGGCAAATGCAGGCGCGTGAGCATAGTTATTTGCTTGTCCACGTCCTTTATTTCTTTTCCTCTCTGCTGTAGTTACTGTTTCTAATCTCTTGATGCGTTTGGACAGATCCTCTAACAAACCAACTAGTTTGGTGGTTTCTTCGACTTTAATCTCTGCGACCCCCGGCTTACTCTCTTCGACGTCCTCTTCTGCTGCCAGTGCCCGGTCGGCCAAAACGGCCAAACTTTCGAGGGTGGCACTGTCGGGTTGAGTCGCCAAATGGGCTTTGATGGAAGCGGGCATCTGTCGTATGAACGCTTGCCGAATTACAGCCTTCCCCACAACAGCTTTGGTGCCGAAACCTGCAGTCTTCTGCAGACGCCGCAGGAAACGCGAGGGAATGTCATTTCCTATCTTCTCGCCAGAGATAACTTTGTTGACCCTTTCGGGTGTGGTCAATCCTCGCCTCTCAATCAAAATCGCTTTCAGGCTGTCATATTTGTTGGACCTGAAAGGCTGAAGTAGCACGTCCCTCACGTCCGATGCAATCTCGCCCGAAAGTGCAGCGCAGGTTAAGCTGTACCTCTCGTCATCATCATTGATCTGGTGAAGAGCGAACTGAGTCTCAATTTGGTTGAACCAGAGCTCAACATCCGAGGCGTAGAAAGTTGCGATTCTGAACTTTGGTAAGTTCGTAGCACATCTCTGCGACTGTCTACCGAGCGGTGAAGAACTCCTTGAGGAGTCGCTCCTAGAGTGAGAACCGTAGGTCGAAGTGGTACATAAAAATAATATGCCAGATACAACTATGATAAGCTATGCTAAGCTAGGATAATAGTATTTTGTAAATCGACCTGGGTGAAAAAAAAATTTTCACACAAGTCGAAAAACACATTCAAATATTTGCAATGTTTCGCAATAGCGCAACTGTCAAATCGAATATTTCTGTATTTATAAAAAAATTTAAACTTCAGAAATAAACTATCGTGAGAAAATTTCGTTCTCAAACTGATAGACTAAATGTGACTGCGAAGAAAAACAGTGACATTTATGATTTAAGAATAATATCTAAAACGTGACTGACAGTAGTCTATGCTGATTAATGATAAAGTATATCATTTCGCTGAAAAATGATGTTTGTGATGAACATTCCACGTTTTTTTTTTTATAATGGTACGTTCATCACCGAGTCATTCCCATAAACGTCCGAATCAATCGCTCGCATCGATTCATTGATTGACGTATAAACCGACTGTCTTCGGTGCGGTTGTTTTTATGTCGTCTGTGGTGGGTGTGTGTGTGGTGTATTGTCGGTGCTCACAGCCTGTGCGGCAGGCAGCATGTGGCTTATAGTCTGTGACGGTAAGCTTTGGGCGGTACGTACATAGTATACAGTCAGCACCCCCGTCTCGCCTCACATTAGCATATTCATTACCTACTGCGTGCCCAAATAAGGCGCTAAATAGCCTAGCACGATTACAAACACTGAAAGGCGTTTCAAAGTGAACAAAAATCTCGCAAAATTAGTGGCAGAATTTGTTTACGAAACAACTTATTTACATTTCTTCTCCCTCAATCGTTTTGAAAAAGAAGATTTATAAACAATTTAAAAAAAATTATTACAATCAGTCCGTGTAAAATTTGGAACACGTGAAAAATGATCTCCACCAAATCAAAATGGCGGCTTATTTTATGCTAATGTGATGTGGCGACACAGGTTCACTGTCCAGATGCATGCCGGTTAGGGGGGAACACGTGGGTGCCCACGGCGGGCGAAGAGCTAAGTTAGGGAAACCAGCGTCCAAGATGGCGCACACCTACCAAATACAAGTACAATATTCAGCATTCTCTGAAATAACATGATAATAGTACAAAATATTGACCTACGGTCCTGGGAATATTTTTAAACAGACCAAATAAGACCGTTTATTGACATTCATTTGGAGAAACAATTTATTTTGGCCCTAAACCTATCAAAGATTACCCGAGTCGAAGCGATATTTAAAATTTCTGTCGATTTGTAGAAAAAAATCAGAAAAAAATGACGAGATGTCGTCTATGGACTTTAAAATCGAGTTACCCAATTATGGTAATCAACGATAAAAATTGAGTTACAGAAAATACCCACTTCCTACTCGCCTACAGTGGCATTAATAGGATGAAGGCATTAAACAAACTCTTACAATTAAAAAATGATAGACTAGGTCTATGAGAATAATTTTCTGGATTCTTCTAGAGAAATCGATAAGGTCGCCATCTTGAAAAGGCGCCAAACACGTGGGATTTCGACCAAAAGTTGAGAAATTTACGCCGTTTTCGACGTAAAGAAACGTGCTTCTCTTCTGATAACTCTTTCTGACTAATTTAGACTGGCATATATATATTGACCTACAGCTTTCACGTACCTTATGAAAAAAATGCTATTGATTTTTTTCAAAAAATCCCTTAAAATTAATGAAAACTATCCTTGAAAACAGCGGTTTTCAACTGGCGTCTAGGTGAAAACACTGTTGCGTAGACGATCAGCTGTCAGGGGTCACCAGTATGGCGTGATGAACGTCGTGGTCACCAGTATGGCGTGATGGGCCTACGCCGGGAGCTCCATTATGGGGTCACAATGGCCGACGAGGGACTCCGCCCAATCTCACCATTAAAACTCAAACTTCCTCCTTCTCTGTCGAGTCGACGGTTCCAAACAAGTCAGAAAACTCTCTCCTCTCTTGTCATGTTTATTTGATTAACATGCGATAACAGCAAAGCACAACCTCCCGCGCACGGCACGTCTCTATTGACTTAGCGAGAGCGAGCTACGGCACGTCCGTAGTCGCCGAGTGTAACGCCTGAAGTGCGGGAAAAATACCAAGGCCGCACACATTGCTTTATGTGCACCCGTCACCAAGGTACGGAAACGAGGCGGTCAACCCCATCCCCCCGCGTCCAGGAGGCTGGGGATAAACGCCACATTAACTGAACGACGTCAGGATCCTACACATGTATATACAAGATTGTTAATTTGTTAAAATCATATGACAATATACTTGGTATGATATACATAACTAAAATCATGTTAAGTGGCATTGCCAAAATAAAAACTTGGTATAACATAAATGACTACTACTTAAAATAAATTAAAAGGCATTGCCAAGATAACATAGAGGTCTATCATTTTGTTTCCCGCACCAAAAACAGAGATAAAATAGCTACTATGTATGACATACTAATTATATATAGTAGCAAAAAAGACACTCTGAAAAGGGTAGAAACCTAAGCTATCTACAAGTAGTAGTAGTAGTAAATCATTGCTTTACGTCACTTTTCGGCACAAAAGGTCTTTTAAGTGACATTGTAATACGATAAAAACGTTGTAGTCAATTGATGAGATGGATGATGTACAGATGATGATGTGAGGGTGGGGGTGATAGGGCATGGTGGGTTATTGAGGCCGTTTTCCTTCGCTCGCCCGATAAGGGGTTCTGGGCATGTCTAGGGGATATACCCCCAGACATGCCCAGACGGCCGGAGACTTGAGTTTCACTGTACAATTTAATGATGAAACTCTGTGGCATTTTGCGCAGCTCCGCTATCCTCGGGTCGGATAGTCCCCAGAGTAACAATAGGAAGGATCACTCCCTCTGGGTAACTCCATTCATCCCACGTGGGAGACCTAATGTCAAACACGCTATTTAAGGCTACCACGGCCTACATCAGCGCCAGCACTGATGCTGGTGCTGCATTGGCTCCGCTGTTGAGCGGAGGAACCAGGGTATGCAATAAGACAATGGTAAAAAAATTGGTATTTTTTTTAAATTAAATTTAATATCATGCAAGTACCATAAATGTGGCATAAACAGGTAGCTCCGAGTCACGTGGCCATGCAAGCATAGTCCCTATGAGCTCGGAGATATTGATATTGATATTGACTAGTGGTGCAAACTTAACGACGTAATAACTGTAGTAATGGCAGCTAAAAATTATTTGTGCAATTCACACAGGACATGGCCCTCGCACAAAAACATTACAGGTTATTTTATTTCACTATATTGTTTCATACCCGGCTAAGCCAAGCTACTCACATTGCGTGGAGCTCGGCCGCACTGACGGCCATTTCTCCACAGCTACCCGTGTAAAAAAGACAAGACTCCGCCTACCGATAAGACGGTAACGGTGTTGGCCCTAGTCAGCTAGTGCACTCTGGTGATCGCAGTAGAGCCAAGCCCGCTAAAACATGGCTGTCAGTGTGTCAGAGCCTTGCGATGTCATCAGGGTTATTGTTTCATTCATGAAATCCTCCATAAGGCTCCACCTCGTCTGATAACAAAGGCGACGGAAACGTCCCTAACCGGCCCTAAAAAGCCAAATAATAAGATCCGAGATCAACAATCTTCCTGATATGTGGTAATACCCAAGTCAGATCATGAGGGCATGATAATATGAATAATATAGCGACAGGTGACAGATTTATTATACTCAGTATTTTTAACTCTTACTTTGTTTAAAACAACCATAAATAAAATGTGCTAGTGACTTCACTACTGTTATGTCTCTAGATGTCATAATTCGTAGAAACATTTCATTTGTCGGTTGTATATTGATAATTGCGGCTACAGAATCAAACAAGATTTCGCGTACATCATAGCGCTACAGTGGAGAAGAAGATGTAGGGCCTATGTCGTCGTCAATTTCGTTTAATTCACACCTTGTACATATTCGCTGATTTTTTGGAGTGATTGGATTATTGAATCGTCCTCTTTCTATATTTAGATCATGTGAGCTCATTCGATATCTCGCCATTGCTGTTATGAGGTGGTTCCCTCTTATGTGTAAGCTATATGGTTCAACACAGAAATATTTTTTTACTAGTGCATATGTGCGCAGCTTACTTGAGCTCTCAATATCTTTTCTCCACCGCTGTGTAAATATTCTAACTATTGATTCTTTAAATGAAAGCATGAATTTATTTGTATCCCCAATATTCTGCGATTCCCAAGTTTGATCAAGCCCGGTTCGTTCGAGGACAGAGCGAATACGGGAACACCAATTCGTGAAGCCAATGGCATCTAGCTCCAGTAGCTTATTGTAGACATTTCTGACTGGATGGCTTTGAGATAGTTTTAGAATTCTACAGCAATATTTTACAGCTTTTATGTGTTGCCGGATGATCAGTGGAAATCGACCCGTGTCCCCATATATTGCAGGTGTAGGTGTTTGCTTTCTATCGCCAAGTGTAGATTTAATAAATTTTAGATGGATTTTTTCCAGATCGTTAACATCATCGCCTGTATACCATATATCACTTCCATATTCTAGTATCTGAGTATGGGCAGTATTTGGCAATCAAATACCTTGAAAGCAATAGTGGGTGACAATTTACCGACCACAGGACGGGACTGTTTACGTAGAGCAAAAATTGCTTTCCCAGCTTGGGAAGCAAGATGAGAAAAAGTTTATTTTAACACGTTATTAGCGGACTTGGTGCTATACACCACACCAAGGTATTTATATTGTTCCGCCTTTTCTATAATGTTATCACCATAGTGGAAACTTCTACATACTGTTGTGTAACGCTCATTAAAGATAAGAACTTTTGTTTTAGGAATGCTTACTATGATATGCCATAGGGAAGCATATGAATACAGGGCAGTTAGCTGTTTTTGTATTCCCTGGGCAGATTCTGAAAAAAGGATAAGATCATCTGCAAATAACAGATATACCATTAGTAAGGTGTCCACAGCGATACCTTGATCTTGGTCAAATGATGCGGATATGTCTTCCGTAAAATTCCGTAAATAGTTTGGGACTGAGCATACCGCCTTGTAGAACCCCAAATTCGCTTTTTAATATGTCACTGATACGCGAGTCCCATTTTACACGGCACTCTGCTTTAGAAAACATGTTTTTTATTATGTTTAGCAAATTGCCGTCTATTCTCCTGTTCAATAATTTGTAGTATAATTCTGTTCTATCAATATAGTCCAATGCTTTTGTGAAATCGACAAAGCATGTATACAGGGGTTTAGAAAGACACCTTTGTTTATCTATGATGGCACATAGTATGAATATATTGTCCGTAGTTCGGAATTGCTTTTAAAACCAGCTTGGTAGGGATCATTATCATTACATACTTCGTTTTTAAATGAGAGTCTGTTATTAAGTACAGATTCAAATAGTTTCCCAATACACGGCATGACTGTGATTTCTCTGTAATTAGCTGGAGTACCATGGTCCCCCTTTTTGTGGACAGGGTGGATTATACCGGTAGCCCATCTAGATAGATATTCTCCATTGGTGAGGATGGTATTGAACAGCAATTCTAATGCTGGCAGGAGTTCAGTACATCCATATTTGTAAAATTCGGCAGAAATACCATCTACACCCGTTGCTTTTTCGCATTTCAATTTTTGAATTGCTTTTTTAATTTCTTCTGCAGTTATGGGACTGTTTAGGAACTGTGTCATATTGGATTTATCGGCTCTACATTATGTTGGAATGACGTAACTTGTTTTATAATATTATTCATGTGTTCATAATCAAAATATCCACATGGGGTGGGTAAACTTGTTGTTCGAAAAGTCTGCCAGGGTAGGCCCTGTAGTAACATTTCTGTGATTTAAGGATTTCCAGAATTTCCAGTAAGAATTTAGATCTTCTGTTCTCTTATTTTCCAGCTCACTAAGTTTGGCTTGCTGGTATTGTCTTTTTTTTCTTTGGATTAATTGTTTATATTGTCGTAACAGTATATTATATTCGCCTTGCTGTGCGTTAAAGTCTCTATGCTTAGCGATATTATTAACAACATACTTCAAGGATTTACATTCTTTATCATACCAAGGGTTAGAGGGGAAATTATTTTGCGTGTACTTCCTATCCTTCGAAATATTTTTCCTTGCTGGGAATAATGGCGAAATTACATTTTCTAGCATACCATTGAACATGTCACATAGAGTGTCAGTATTACACCATTCGGTGGCGGCACACAGCATTTCCTCAAATGCATGACATGCTTGCTCATTCCGTAGAGCTATTTGATATTCTTCCCTTTTCTCGTCTCGCCATATGAAAACATTTGACCTAGAAGATGTGTCATTTACAAAGGTATCTATTTTTAAGGGGTTGCAATCGAGTTTAGTCTTGGAAATATTGAATTTTGTGGGACATTGATCTGATTCTATTTCGGATCCGATTTCGGTAGAACTTCAAATTTGCTGATTATGTTATTTTCATTAAAGATCAGATAGTCTATTGTGCTTGAACCATTTGGGGAGTAGTAGGAATAACGGCATATGCCATTATCAATAAACATGCGCCCATTGGCTATTTTGAAACCTGTGTTTATACAAAAATTTAGTAAAAGTTTACCATATTTGTTACTGACTATATCTTCATTAGAACGTTTACTTGGAACATTTGCATTATGCATTTCAATATTTCTAGCCACTTCCTCTTCTAGCATGGTGAAATAATCATTTCTTACACCGACATATGAAGAGTTTTCTGGTGGTATATAGGCACAGCCAATTTTATTGTTTTTCTGACAACAGTCTGTGGCTAATGTCAACCATACCAAATAGTCGTGGGTGTGGTCTATCCTAGCTAAATTTGCATATTTATTTGAAATAAGTATGCCAATACCACCAGAAGCTCTACAGGCATTTTTATGTTTTTTACTCACATGATGGAATTTATAACCAGGTATTGCCAATGTAAAATCGTTCCCTTTCATTGTTTCTATAAGAAATATTATATCGTAGTTTCGGATAAATGCCACAAGATCAGGGTCTGTCATTTTGTTTCATAAACCATTAATGTTCCATGACAGTACACGTATATTTCTGTCCTGATCATTATTAATTACTCTATTTACATCGGCTATGTCCGTGTGATGATTGTTCTGATGGGAAAACACTGACCATTAACAGAGTGATTGTTGAGCATGCACTTCAGCCATGGCAGAAGTCAGTTTTTGCTGTCCTTCTTCACTTAAGTGGACCCCACCACGATAAAGATGGGTTTTGTTTATAGGAGTGGGCAAATAGTCGGCGTTGAACAATTTTGCACATATTTCACGTATGTGGCAGTTTATGTCGTGTATGTGGACATTATGTTTCTTCTGGGGGGGGGGGGGGGGGATTTCAGCCACGTAGAAATGTGTATTTTTGAATCCCTCTATTTTTTCAGCTAATTTGTTAATGTCCTCCTTTACCTTGTTTATTGGTCCACTAATATAGTTTGTACCGATGTGGAGGACAACTGCATCGGTGTCCTCACATATATATCCTTTTAATAGAGGAATCAAGTGTCCTATTCTCATTCCAGATGTTTTATATACACAGACGGCATCTGGGTTATCAAGTTTCGGTTTTAATTGTTTGGCTAGTCCGCGCATATTAGAGTGACCAATGACACACTTTTTTTATTAGACTTGACGACGGGGATCTGTCTGGTCAAGTTTGCATTATTGTTATTGGCGGATAGTCCATTGATCGTGTTGATGGATTGTGTTTTATCTCCGTTGCTGCTGCTGCTGCTGCTGCTGCTGCTGCTGCTGCTGCTGCTGCTGCTAGTACTAGTGATGCTTCTGCATTCTGTAGGGCTACTACTACTCAAACTACTATTATGCCCATCTTTGTTGACATTTTGGTTATTTCCATCACTTTTATTTGGTTGTCTTTTATTCAGTTGTGTGACTTTTTTAGTTGGGTATTTCTGGCTAGTTTGTTTTTTCAGTTTTTAGTTTGTCGACTCGACAAACTTTTAAGCTGGTTTTCCACACAAACGTCTGTCGTTAACTTCCGTTACTATCTGTTCTGTCTGTGCAATGTCAGAAGGCAATATCTGCTCCCTGGTATAGGCATTTACTGCTTTTTAACTGGCGTCCCGTCTCTTCCTGCCATAGCGCTGCCAAAAGGCCTTATTTGTTCACTTGTAAATCAAGTATATACTTCCTTTCCGCTGATGTCATTGCCTCCTTTTGGCTTGCACTGACCCAATGTTGGTTTAATGTTGAGCCATCATCTATGACACTCTTCCAACATTGAACCAACATTGTGTCAGGGTATTGAGTTGCCGGTGTTTCCTGCAAAATGAGACCTTTAGCCAATGCTGTTTTACAGCTGAGCCATGGTCGTAGACGATGGGCCAGCAGTAAGCTAGCATTGGGTGAACGTTATCTTGTTAAGGCCTATATACTGGTATGCCAATGCTGGGCTAATGCCGGCCCAGTGTTGTAAACGGTGGGCCACTATCAGGCTAACTTTGTGTCAATGACTCGAGTTTGCTGATCAGCTGTGACCGCAACCCAGCAGACACGAGGCATTGACCCAATGTTGTTCTAATGCTGGCCCGCCGTCTTCGACGTCGGCACAACATTAAAACAACATTGGGTCAATGCCTCGAGATAGCTGGGTAGGTGTTCATGAATGCCAGCAGTCTGTCGCGGGAGGGCTAGCCACTTTCCCCCACCCCTCTCTGCCTCACTTGACACAACCGTGTTATGTTACGCAATATAACAATTAGGTCTTGGCTAAGATATTTATCTCCAAAAATTGCAAATTTTGTATTATTAAAATAAGGTTTTTGGACTCGGCGCTAAAAGGCACTGCACATTGATATAATTTATACACTTCTGGTGTGAAAAATGACGGAATAATGTAATTTATTGCAATGCCCGATCATGTGGTAAGTTAACCCTTTCATTACGACCATCTGACATGAAAAGGGGACAAAGTATGGTGAACTATACATTTTTATTTATTAAGTTTATTTTGCCTGAGTTTGTGTCCTATTTAGGGGAAATAGGGGTGCTGTGTGTGAGAAACGGTTGACATTTCTGTGAATATGTCCAATATAACGTTTGGGGTCCCTAGGTTAGGTAGGCCTACTTTCGTCTTTAAGAAGTGTTCAGATAAAATATATGTTCATGATTAAATATAGTGATTAGACCGTAAAGGGTTTTGATTGGAATAATATTGGCCAAGCGTCGCAGACAGTGGCCCAGCATTACATCAGCATTGGGCCAATGTGTGTGTTATCTGGTGTTTCTGGCGCCTGATGTAAAGAATACCCAGTGCCTGACTTATAAAGAGTAGGCCTAATTGTGGGATTCCCACAAAAAATAAAACATGCCCAACATTATTCTATCGCTGCGCCACACTTTGAGCAATATCTTTGTTTTTGACGCAACAAGTTAATTTTAGTGGGCCATAGGATTTTTGAAGATAAGGCCCTGCCTGCTGAATTGAAGGGACTGGCTCAGGCTAAAATCATAAAAAAATCAGTGATTCTATTTTGGCTTATTAATATGACCATATAATGTAAACATGTCCATAGAATAGAACTGCAAAGGTTTTTTTAATTTTTGTGCTGTGCATTTACCAGTTAGGCTAGATATAGAGACGAAATTCCCGTATTTCTTATTTTTGACATGGTAGTGCCGCCAATAAATGCCCATTACGGCGCATACTGTCAAATTGTGAGCTATGTATCGCTGTATTAGTTTTAGTATTAGTATTCAGCGCTGTTAGAACAGAGTCAAGGTTCGGCATCCCATGATCCAAAACATAGGCCTATATGCTTACCAATACAATTTAAATGAAATATGGCAGAAAACGAGCTACTGAAACCAAAATGTAGTTGAAATGTTGCTGATTCCAACGAAATATTGGACTGTCACATGTAACCTGACTGTAACCTCGCCACAAGGTAACCTCGCCACAGGTAATCTCGCCACAGATTTGGCAACCTCGCCACTGAAGGCTGAGTAACCTCGCCACAGCTTTGGCAACCTCGCCACATGGGGCTAAGTAACCTCGCCACAACTTCGCCACACCTGTTGTATCCGCATTTATCAATGTATTTTCAATGGGAAATCTCTACCTTGAACTTGGTGTAGATGTCTATATAGACTTAGACTATATGTGCCATTTAAATCAAAAGCAAAAAAAATTCTAAAAAAATGGACCAATATATAACGAATAATAATAGGCCTACAATTTTTTTTTGTACAGCAAATATTGTAGAAAATTTGTTCATTGTGACTAATAATAATAATATATTAACCCTTAAACCGCTGAATTAAATAATTTAAATTTTCACACACTTGGAGTTGTGTCTCACTACCTTGACCCACAATTTTAAGTGAGAGAAAACAACTCGTATTTGATTAATTTGTAATTCAAGACTAAGCAATTTACAAATCTTGATGTTTAAATTGCTGATAAAACGGATTAAAGCGACTACAGTCGCGCTTAGAGGTTTGAGGTGAGTAGGTGTAGGCCTAGCGGCAACAACAGAGGAAGTTGATGACAGTGCCCCAAGAATAGATCCGACAGCACCCGAGGAAGACAATGAGTAGCACTCCAATGAGTAGCACTCCAATAACACTTGATATTGTTGACGGAATTGATTGACACAAGTGATATTAACTCATGTGAGTGCGTGGTGACGTGAAGTCGATTGGGTCTACTTGCAAACGCTGAATGTTAAACCATTTTTTCTTCTTCTGGTTTTAATAATAGCATAACCGCCAATATGAATCTTTGATATTTCTATCAGCATGAACACCTGATGAACGTTTAATATGGAATATGAGGTGATATGAATAATAATAATAATATTCTTTATTTATAGAGGGTTGCTCATTGAGCTTTCGCTCATCTGCCATGAGGCCCTCTTGAAAATGGTACATAATGTTCAAATAACATATCATACAAGCATAGATTATCAATAAAATAGATTATTACAAATATGAGCAATATAAAGAAGGTCAATAATATACATAGTATAAATACATATAAGCATGCACATAGTAGGAATATAATATAACTATTTTATACATCGATCTATTCAGTAAGTTTATCACAGTTAAAGCCAGATAAAAAATTAATTACTTTTGACTGAAAAACAGAAAGAGAAATTGCTTGTGTTGTTTCGGGGTCCAGGCTATTCCACAATTTAGGGCCATTGAAAGATAAACTCCTGTTGTGTTTTTTTCGGAACATCTAAGCGACCTGTGTTTGAAGACCTTAAATTATAACGCTTTGAATCTAGTTTGATGCTAAACATGTCATGTAAATATTCAGGAGAAATTTTGTGAATGCACTTGTAAACTAAGCTAACTTGGTGGTATTTAACAATATCAGAGAACGGGATCCATTTCAATTCTTTAAATAAATTAGCGCTTGGTGTGAAAAAGTCAGCATCTAAAATTAATCTTTCAGCCCTTTTTTGAAGTTTTACAATTATATTTATATTTTCTTTTGAACAATTACCCCATATACTGCAACAATACTCCAAGTATGGCTTTATGTAAAAGTTATAAAATAAAATCCGAGTATCTTTTGGTAGAAAATGCCGAATACGCTTCAGGAGGAATAATTTATATATCACTATTTTTTTTACATGCGATACCTGAACATCCCATGTCAAGGAGCTATCTATGTGAATGCCAAGTAATTTGGTATTGCTTATCTGCCCAATTGGGGTATTATCAATAAGTAATTTAATGTATTTTTCTGATTCACTTATTCGGTTAATTAATTAATTAATTTTTGCCTGGATCCAATAAGCATTATTTTTGTCTTTTCTATGCTCATTTTCATTCTGTTAATTTCACACCACTGGTTAACCGAGGTCGCCTTTATTTGTAATTTAGAAGAAATATTCTGAATATTTTTGCTCGTATGATGATCTGTAGCGTCATCAGCAAATAGGGACATGTTTTCCAATGCTGGATATAAAAATATGTCATTTATAAATAAAATGAAAAACAAAGGCCCCAGGACAGAGCCTTGGGGAACACCGGATTTGTTTTCTAAAGGATCAGACAAAATTCCGTCTATGTCGACTTTTTGACTACGGTTAAATAGATAGGAAGTAAACCAATTTAGGGCATTTGTAGTGCAGCGATATATTTCTAGTTTTTGCAATAATAATGAGTGATCTACCAAGTCAAATGCCTTGCAAAGATCCACCATCAGAACACCAGTTAATTCACCGTTATTCATTGCTTCTAGCCATTCTTCTGTCATTAGGGTTAAGGCGGTTTTGACAAGAGTGATTATAACGAAAGCCTGACTGTCTTCGGTGTAGCAAATTATTATTATTTAAAAACGCATAAAAAGATAATGCAATATGTTTTTCAATAATCTTCGATACCACAGGTAGGATGGAGATTGGTCTGTAGTTATTTACATCAGCATCAGATCCCTTTTTAAACAGGGGAATTACTCTAGCAATTTTCCAACTATCAGGAAATTGTCCTTCTGCTATGCTAACATTACATAACTTCACTATGCTGTCAGTAATGTACGGGGCGAACATTTTTAAGTATTTTGCGCTAATTCCATCCAGGCCGGTAGCTTTGGAAGACTTAAGCGAGGAAAGAAATTTGAATACAAATGCATGTGAAATAGGAGGAATGTTGTAAACAGTACCTGGCAATAGTTTAGCATTTACAAAATTTTCTAAAATCGTAAAATTTGGTCGCTCATTTTCATTTTTACCAATAAGTTTATCTATCAAAGTTGTGAAATGTTGATTTAATTCATTACCTATTGATTCCTGACTGTCTATATCATGTCCATCAACTGTTAACTTGTTGATTGTTTTCCTATGTTTAATTTTAGATCCAAGGTCTTGAAAAATTTTGGAGATAATATTTTGGTTATTTTTATTTGTTTCCATTAAGTTTATGTAATACTTTGATTTAGCTTTTTTGATTTCCGTTTTGCATTTATTTCGTAATTCCTTGTATTTTACAAAAGACTTGCTAGATTTAAATGTATCTCGTTCTTTCATTAAATTTCTCATGTCGGCCGTTAACCACCCAGGTTGGTGTTCTTTTTTAATTCGCTTGGTTCTTACTGGCCAGTGCGTGTCCAATATAGATAAAACTCAACTCGTCCAAGAGGAGGTCAAATCATTTACATTTGTATCTTTACTATTATCTATAAAGTTTAGTTTATCTAGGATAGACGGACCCAAAGTGTTAATGTCTACGTCAGCCAGTTTACGATAACTAATTGTTTATGTTTATTCTTTATCTTATCGTGGTTCGTTACATAATTTGACTTATTAATAGTAATATATATAGGGTTGTGGTCACTAATAGCCCAAGATAATAAACCTGATTTGGAAACATTCACATCTTCGGCACATAAATATGGTCTAATAGAGTTTTACTATGCGACGTAATTCTGGTGGGTTCATCAATTAACTGATTTAGATAATAGCTTTGAAATGTATTTATCCATGACGTTTTCTGTACAGCAGTTGGTAAAAGATCAATATTAAAATATCCCAATAAAATTACTTTATTGTATGTATTGTTTATTTTGTCTAGTAGGTTATCCATAATTATAAGCCATTCAGAATAGTTGACCAAATTATTATTTGGTGGCCTATATATAAAACCAACTAAAATATTTCCATTGCTAAATTGAAGTTCAATAAAAATGGCTTCAATATTTGGTAATTCTAACTCAGGAATCCTTCTATAATTAAGATGTTGTTTTACATATATTAAAATACCGCCACCGCCACTACATATTCGATCTTTTCGTACCACATTATAATTATTGATAGCAATTTCGGAGTCGTTTACATTTTCATCTAGGAACGTTTCTACAACACCATAAATATCCACTGGGAAATACACTTTGTAATAGTACCGAATTTCGTCCATTTTTGAGTAAAGTCTATTTATGTTATGACATGACACACTAAGATCTTTAGTCTCTAAAATGTCTGACACTCTATGATGATTATTTCGATCTATACTAGAACATATTGTCAGTGCGGGTGAAATATTCTCAATGTTACTAGGGTCAATGCTAACAATTTCAGCAGAGTCACAAAAGTTCGTCACTTCTCGGCTGATGGGTAATTGATTTACACACTTTAATTGTCTTTCACTACTTGTGCATAACTTCTGATATGGGGCTCGTCTCGATGAATTTTCTGGTGGCCATTGGGAAAATGGGTATTTGATAACACAAGTTTGTTGATGTTGCTGGCTAATTGTGATGTTCCGGAATCGTTCAGATGTTGTCCGTCTCTTTTCAGATGTGCGTAGGTTATGTTGCTATTGTCCATAAATGTATAGTCCTTGTTTGACGCATTGCGTTTTAGCACAGCATTGATTGTGGTAATTGAATTGTTCAAATCAGGTCTGTCTAGTCTTGAAATCAGACCTGATACCACTATTTATCGTACAAAAAACAGACACATGAAATGGGGAAAATTTGTTTATTAAAAATAAACATCAAATTAAACGACTACAAATAAAAAGGGCTTCACTTCAAATGTTGTTAATGTAAACGTGGTTGTAACAGAGTGAAGCCCTAAGACCAAAATAGGTATAAATTTACTTGACAGTCAGTTAACAGGATTAACCAGTGAATATTTATACATGTCTCTAATTGATCTAATCTACTATGAATATTTATACATGTCTCAAATTGATCAAATCTACTAGGACTATTTATACATGTCTCTGATTGATCTAATCTACTATGAATATTTATACATGTCTCTGATTGATCTAATCTACTATTTAAATGTGAACTTTGACTCTTGTATCATTACAAACAAATTAGATAATATCAACCAAACTATCAATAACAATCTAGTAATTGTTCACACAAAACCAAACCTATCAATAACAATCTACTAATTGTTCACATTAATATATTAATGAACATTGACTCTTGTATCATTACATACAAATTACATAATATTGACAAAATCTAGCAATAACATTATTAAACAAGATTATCTGTTGTTGAGGAGGGCATGAAAACGGTCAGAAGAAAAATGAACAAAAAACTTGCAGCGGATGGAAGCGGGAGGAGGTGGGATTTTCTTGATAGACATAGAATCTGCTATATAAATTTATATTTCTTTCGGATTAATTTTTGGTTTGGATCAACCTCAAGATTTCATTGCTAAAAGAGACCGTTACAAACAAATCGAGATCCGAACAAACCACGAATTACATAGCTTGGGATTCGCCTAAGAATAATAATCTATTTTGTGTCCGATAAAAAGAGCTTTCATTTTACGAAAACTCTGTATTTATCGTACAAAAAACAGACACATGAAATGGGGAAAATTTGTTTATTAAAAATAAACATCAAATTAAACGACTACAAATAAAAAGGGCTTCACTTCAAATGTTGTTAATGTAAACGTGGTTGTAACAGAGTGAAGCCCTAAGACCAAAATAGGTATAAATTTACTTGACAGTCAGTTAACAGGATTAACCAGTGAATATTTATACATGTCTCTAATTGATCTAATCTACTATGAATATTTATACATGTCTCAAATTGATCAAATCTACTAGGACTATTTATACATGTCTCTGATTGATCTAATCTACTATGAATATTTATACATGTCTCTGATTGATCTAATCTACTATTTAAATGTGAACTTTGACTCTTGTATCATTACAAACAAATTAGATAATATCAACCAAACTATCAATAACAATCTAGTAATTGTTCACACAAAACCAAACCTATCAATAACAATCTACTAATTGTTCACATTAATATATTAATGAACATTGACTCTTGTATCATTACATACAAATTACATAATATTGACAAAATCTATCAATAACATTATTAAACAAGATTATCTGTTGTTGAGGAGGGTATGAAAACGGCACACAGACACAAAGTGTCTGACCCCCACAACACAAACTTACGAATGCATCGGATGAGCACATATGAATTCCAACCTCTCATCTGTCTAATCCACCATTACTTGCGGCATCAGAAACAACACTAATTCTAAATAGTGAAGTGCTATATAGTCTGAAATTTAGTTTTTAAATTGAAATTAGGATGTCTACAGAAGTGAAACTTGAAATTTACATGTAATGAATGGATAACCAAATAATTAAAATTTCCAAATGTAGATAATAAGGAACACATTATCATAACATCTATTGTATTTATAATTCCTGAAGCAAGTCTGAGTAGTGTTTTGACTGGCTGGATTTATATGTCAGTGGAATTTAATTTTCTGTAAGTGTAAAATCTGACCACAGAAGTATACAGACCTCATTTTGAGCTGACCTAGGTATTGCAGACACACTTTGAAAACATAAGAAGACCACAAAACATAGATTTAGAAGGATTTGAAGCAAATTAGGAACATGAGGAAATGGTCCACATCTTGAGTATTGCTGTATTCACTAAAAATGGTGTTTACATATACATTCAAAAGCAAGATGTAAAGAATTCTAAAAAAAAAAAAAAAAAAAAAAAAAAAAAAAAAAAAAAATAATAATAATTTCTTACTCACGCAGTTATTGACGAAAAAGCAAAATTTTAGCTTTTTCTTCTCTTCTACGGGAGAAGAAAAAGGACATAAATCATTCACATTTAAAGTAATTCCACCTGTAAGAATGAGCTTGTGGATATTGTATCAAAAACCGACTGGCCGAAATCGGGTTGGCAAATCACTCCCCATCATGTTTTCCATTGTTAGAACAGCTGGCGCAAGTCCTGCCGAACCAACAAATGGAAAATCATGTTTGGTTCTTCACAAAGTTTATTGCATCTGGCGCAAGTCCGGATGCATCCTGCCCATACTTGCTAGCACTGATTTCAGCAGCTGGCGCAAATCCTGATGCTAGAATAAACTAATTCCACCTGTAAGAATGAGCTTGTGGATATTGTATCAAAAACCGACTGGCCGAAATCGGGTTGGCAAATCACTCCCCATCATGTTTTCCATTGTTAGAACAGCTGGCGCAAGTCCTGCCGAACTAACAAATGGAAAATCATATGTTTGGTTCTTCACAAAGTTTATTGCATCTGGCGCAAGTCCGGATGCATCCTGCCCATCCTTGCTAGCACTGATTTCAGCAGCTGTCGCAAATCCTGATGCTAGATTAAACTAATTCCACCTGTAAGAAAGAGCTTGTGGATATTGTATCAAAAACCAACTGGCCCAAATCCAGTTGGCAAATCACTCCCCATCATGTTTGCTATAGTTAGAACAGCTGGCGCAAGTCCTGCCGAACTAACAAATGAATAATCATATGTTTGGTTCTTCATGAAGTTCATTGCATCTGGCGCAAGTCCGGATGCATCCTGTCTATCATTACTAGCACTGATTTCAGCAGCTGGCGCAAGTCCTGATGCTAGATTAATCAAGCTAGACAGAGAGCATCATGTAGTTGGCGTATAAGGCATGCAATAATTACAGTTTTGTTGTAACTGACCTTGTATTTATTGACTAATAATATGTTCTTGCAGTAGTTTAATTGAATAATTATATTGCTTTTACCTTACACTCCTACACTTGGATACTCTTCCGAATTATTTTAACTTACAAATTATTTATTATATATATCTATATCTAAGTAAGAATTATGAAAGATTTAATTCTTGTGGGTTTTTTTTTTTTTTTTTTTTTTTTTTTTTTTTCTGTTATTATTATTTAATTTCAAAGCAGCTGGATCACTAAGCTTTACAAAACGAACAACGAAGAAGAAAACTTAGAAAGAAAAAGGTGACCCAAAACATAATTTCGTAGGATCCACTTGAAACCTAAGGTCACTTTGGCAAAGCCAGAGAATGGCCTACAGGAAAACCAGCCCCTGGGATTATTCCAGAGTCATCACAAATTGGCATAATTGCATTAATTATATAAATTGAAATCAAGAGATTATCAACTATATCTCTTCTCATTAATTTAAATTATTACTAATGAGAACGTTAAATCTTAACTTCCTAACATGAATTATTTTTAAATATCTTTATGAACACTAATATTGTATATTTTAATTTGAGATTAAGAGTGACTGGTATGTAGCTTCATTGACCAAAAGTAACAAAAAAAGAAAACTCCATTCAAAGAGGAAATGTGCCAAAAACATAGTTTTGACAAAGACCTATCTGAAACCGAAAGCTGTACTGGCGAGGCCAGAAAATAGCCCACAGGAAACAAATCCTGACAGGAATCAGTCGGTCCACCACAAATTGGCAGCAGCCAACGTGATCATCGCCTCCAGAGTTTATCAAATCTTGCTAAATCAAATCCTAGAAACAACAATTGCTCCTCTTATTTATTTATATTATTTGTAAATTTATGCCCTACAAATCACACGATAAAATGTACCCAAAAAATTTAAGTAACAAAGATGAAACTCCAAAAAATGAGGAAAAAGGCCAAAAACATATGTTCCTGACAACAAGACCTATCTGAAACCCCATAAGGCCGCAGTGGCAATGCCAAAGAATGGCCCACAGGAAAAACAGTTCCTGAAAGGAATCAGTGAGTCAACCACAAATTGGCATAAATGCATAAAAGCAGCCAAAGTGGTTATCGCCTCCAGAGTTAATCAATCTTTGTTAAACGAATTCTCTGAGACAATTATCATTGATTTATAAAATTAATATTGTCTATTGCATTAAAATGAGCACCATCTCAAATGTTTACTCAGCGAATCACAACAAGAATCAATCTTCTTATTAAGATAATTTATAAAGTTGACCCTGCAAATCACACAATAAAATGTACCCAAAAAAATTTAAGTAACAAAGATGAAACTCCCAACGAGGAAAAAGGCCAAAAACATATGTTCCTGACAACAAGACCTATCTGAAACCCCATAAGGCCGCAGTGGCAATGCCAAAGAATGGCCCACAGGAAAAACAGTTCCTGAAAGGAATCAGTGAGTCAACCACAAACTAGCATAAAAGCAGCTAAAGTGGTTATCGCCTCAAGAGTTAATCAATCTTTGTTAAACAAATTCTCTGACACAATTATCGTTGATTTATAAAATTAATATTGTCTAAAGTGAACGCCATCTCAAATTTTTACTCAGCGAATCACAACAAGTTAACATAGTACTTTTTCACCTGAATGAAACCAACATTTTTATATAACAAAGATGAAACTATTTTCCATCCCCCTTGACATATTAAAAGTTATGGAAGCATCATCCAAACCCAAATTTGGATGCAAAAATGCAAATGATTTTTTCATTATGTCATTCCGCAAATGTTTGATAAATGAGAAACTGATCAGTGTTACTCTGCATTATGAGAATTCTTGTTTTATGCTCAATTTGTTAAATTTGATAATTTAATAACAACGGAAATTCATGATTGAAACAAAGAATGAGTGAACGATAATGTAAGGTTTTGAGACTGACTAGACCACATGGAAACCCAACAATGTCAATGAGACAAAGATAAGGGTCATAATCCAAATAATTGGTCAGACAGATTCAATAACAACCACGCAAAGCTGTTATCAAAAATATACACAAACTATTAAAAATATTTGTAACATAAATTTTATTTATAGATCTTTATAGTCATAAAAAAATAAAGTATAGACAGCTACAAATTTTTAATGTGCAATTGGTTATCGCCTTAAAAAGTTAATCAAATCTTGCTATTTTAAATCAAATTTAAAACTGGTGAACTATCACCACTCTCATTGATTTAAATTAAATCAAAATTATATGGTCATTGTGCTTTTAACTTAATTTAAAGTTAACACTAGCGCCTAAATTTCTAAGATTGTATATTTTT
Source organism: Flabesymbios commensalis (assembly GCA_964017125.1). NCBI lineage: Eukaryota > Metazoa > Annelida > Polychaeta > Terebellida > Flabelligeridae > Flabesymbios > Flabesymbios commensalis. The sequence goes on from OZ024906.1 coordinate 47,012,384, forward strand.
TAGTCTACATTTTATTAAAATCATGAAAGAACAGTCCAAACCAAATTTAATCCAGATGAATTTTGTATTATGAATTTGTCACTCCAAAAATATGTCACTAGTGACTGGAAGTGCTGCCGACTATTACACTAATAATGACGATTCAACCAGTCTAACAGTTTGTCTAATGGTAGACTAGTCTACATCATATATTTTAATTTTTATTCCATAGTCTATACTAAACTATAGTATAGTCTGAGTCTACTAACAGTTAGAGTAACAATTAGAGCCGAGTCTAGACTATATCTAGACTCCAGTAACTTTGACATTTGATTAACAGCGCGTACGGATAATACTATTAATAATAGTTAATAAAAACACGAATTCAGCGTGAGCGATAATATAAGAATTTCAAGTGGACTTAACCACGTGACTGCGACCGGATTGATGTCGGCGATGTCAATCGAAGTCATAATCTAAAAAACCACTGACACATGGTTGAACATATCTAAAAACAATGCAAAACTATATCTATCATATAAAAGAACTATTGAAACGAATTTAAAATACAAGATTTTCTTGATAGACATAGAATCTGCTATATAAATTTATATTTCTTTCGGATTAATTTTTGGTTTGGATCAACCTCAAGATTTCATTGCTAAAAGAGACCGTTACAAACAAATCGAGATCCGAACAAACCACGAATTACATAGCTTGGGATTCGCCTAAGAATAATAATCTATTTTGTGTCCGATAAAAAGAGCTTTCATTTTACGAAAACTCTGTATTTTTGTAGAAGGATTTGCCTCTCTGCATTTTCTCACAAGATGTTCTATCTTACTAATCACAGCCCTTGGTCTCTCACCACATGGTAGGTTATTGGTGCCGCCCATCAATGTCACAGTATCTGGCTTATATGTTGATATCATGTTTTTAGCGCTTTCCTCAAGGTTTTCAGCTTTAGCAGAAGGATGTACCATGCCAATGCAATTTGTGTCGTGGACGGTGCGCATCTTATGCGCCACACCTCTCCCCATGGAACTGCTGATAATCATAGAACTTTTGGGGTTTTTCTTGTTTCCTGTGATGTTTTTTTTGGATCTTGGTTTTTGATAATATTTTTGTAAACATGTCTCTGTGCGGGTAAGTTCAACTTTTTCAGGTTCCTTTTTGTTGTTTCCCATTTCTGGCAATCTATCTTGTATTTGCAATTCAAGAACTTTGTTTCGTTCTATCAACGCTTTCACAGATGCTTCTGTCTGTAGTAATGTCTCTTTGAGGCGAGTTGATGCTTCATTTGCTTGGATTTTGTTCTCTAATTTTGCTAATTCTTCATTTAATTTAGTAATGATCAAGTCAGATGCTTTGCATCCATCACAACCTGAGTATCCAATGCGTCATCTCGGCTGCTGGTGTCACAGATGAAATCAATGTCGCTCATTTCCTGTACTTCTTCACAAAATATATTTAGATCTCTCAAGTTATCTTGGCGAGCTTTTACTGCTGGATCACTGATGAGACTGTTGTCACGTGATGTTGAGACAGTATCCTCTGATGAAAGGTTTAGTTGAGGAAGAGATATAGTCGAGTCAACGTAGGCAGGAGTGCTGATCAATTGTTCTGTAGGCATATTTTCCGGTTTAGGTACAGGTGTGATAGGCGCTACACTTGAAGGTGTTATTTTCACTGTCTTGACTCATTCAGGGATTGATTTATTGCAGTTTGGTCGTCTTCTACCAGGGCGCGTATGACTTTCAAATCACGCTCTACCCAGTCCATGAAGTCACGTCCTTGAATCAAAACTACTCCTGACTTATACACAAATACGGTGACAAGATATTCAGTACTGCCGTGTGGATGGTTTCCTCGTACTAGCAATTGATCACCATTCTCAGAAGGTCGAAATGTTGGCATTTGACTGTGGATGTTCTGTTGATAAAGGCCCATGTGGTATTGTAAGAGTGCGTTTTTCCACAGTACTGGCCGCTCTGTGTAGAACTTGGCATTTGTGGGCTCACCTTCTACAGCCAAAATTCCAAAACCCTCAAGATCCACATACTTGTAGTCAATGACGACGTGTTCAGGGTGTTTTTTCAAGGCTGATGTATCCTTTCGTCGTTTATTTCTGATTTTCTTTCCTGGTGTTCATTTTGTAGTCTTGAATCTTTCAAGTTGGATCTTAGTTGTATCTTAATACCCGGCCTCGGGCAGTGACAAATTGGCTTTATACCGTCTTTTATATAAAAGGGCTACCAAAAGTCACCCGGCCACGACAGTATATTAAATCACAACAGGACGTACCTCAGTAATGTTTATTTTGTATTTTTTGCTTGTTCAAGTTGTACTTAAATACCCGGCCTCGGGCAGTGACAAATTGGCTTTATACCGTCTTGTATAGGTTAAAAGGGCTACCAAAAGACACCCGGCCACGACAGTATATTAAATAATAACAGAACGTACCTCAGTAATGTTTATTTTCACACGTTGCTCTGACGCGCGTTGGTGAGTGTTTTTACACCTCTCCCGGGTTGACACTGACCGGAAAGGGTAAGTATACCTGTGTATGGCTGTACAGGTAAGCTTGTACAGGTAAAATGACAGGTGAGCTGACCCACGCTGACCTCTTGTACAACACAACTTGTAATATGCAAAAATATTAATGTTCCCTTTACTCTTTTTGTCCTTGTTTGTTCCAAATGAAAATACCTTCTCTATGTTCTTTGTACGTTCATACTGAATGTGATATAAAGTGTGATAAAATACTTGACTTCTTTCCGCATCAAAAATGACAATAATTATGAGCTAAAATCTCACACGTCCACTCACTCTGAGCGACGTCCGTAATGAATGACCCTTAAGTGTTTTATTTGTTGTTGGGAAAATGCCCCCCTTTTGAAATAATAATGGGTCACATGCCCCATCGTCTAAGGCCAATGCCCCCCCCCCCCCCCTCCGAAAAATATCATGGGCCCCTTGGTCCCCTCTTTCCAATTTAAAAATCGAGCACTGAATATGTGATAGTGTAGGATCCCTACTTCGTTAAGTTAATGTGGCAGTTATTCCCGGACGCGAGAATCTGTGGACTCGTTACTCGTTACTTTGGTGCCGGGCGCACAGGGCCGGAGCCCATACAGTCTTGGTACTTTTCCCGCACTTCAGATGTTACGCTCAGCGACTGCGGACGTGCCGTAGGTCGCTCTCTCTGAGTCAAGTAGGACGTGTCGTGCGTGGGGTTGTACGTTGTAGTTGCCAGATGTCTAAACGAATAAACATGACAAGTGGAGGAAGAGTTTTGTGATTTACTTGGAACCGTCAATTCGACGGGGAGAGGAAGTTTGTGTTATAATGGAGAATGTTGGGCAGTTTCCTTCGTCCGCCATTGCGAGCCCATACTAGAGACCCTAACGGTCACTCACAGGTATCTCCGGCGCGAGAGACTCCCCATCTTCCCATACTGGTGACCCCTGACGACTGATAGTCAACGCAACAGTGTTTTCACCAAGACGCCAATTGCTGTTTTCAAGGATAGTTTTATTTCAATTTTAGGGGATTTTTTGAAAAAAATCAATAGCATTTTTTTCATCAGGTACGTGAAAACTGTAGGTCATTCCTAATATACCAGTTTAAATTAGTCAGAAAGAGTTATCAGAGGAGAAGCACGTTTTTTTACGTCGAAAACGGCGTAATTTTCTTATTTTTGGACGAAATTCCACGTGTTTGGCGCTTTTTCAAGATGGCGACCATGTCAGTTTCTCCAGAAGAATCCTGAAAAATTTTCTCATAGACTTAGTCTATCATTTTTTCAATGTAAGAATTTGTTAAATGCTTTCATCCTATTAATGCCACTGTAGGCGAATAGGAAGTGGGTGTTTTCGGAAACTCATTTTTATCGTTGATTGCCATAATTGGGTGACTCGATTTTAAAGTCCATAGACGAAGCCTCGTCATTTTTTCGATTTTTCAGTAAAATCGACAAGAAATTATAAATATCGCTTCGACTCGGGTAACCTTTATTAGGATTAGGGCCAAATAAAATTGTTTCCCTAAATGAATGTCAATAAACGGTCCTATTTGGTCTGTTAAAAATATTCCTAGGACCGTAGGTCAATATTTTATTACCATTAAAATATGTTATTTCAGAGAATGCTGAATATTGTAAATGTATTTGGTAGGTGAGCGGCATTTTGGACGCTGGTTCCCCTTGATTAGCTGATCGCCCGCCGTGGGCAAACACGTGTCCCGCCATAACCGGCATACATTTGGATAGTGGACCTGTGTCGCCACATCACATTAGCATAAATTAGGCCGCCATTTTGATTTGGTGAAGCTGATTACTCACGTGTTCAAAACTATACATGGACTAGTTTTAAGTAATTTTTTTTTAATATTTATAAATTTTCTTTTTCAAAACGGTTGAAAGAGAGGAAATATAAATAAGTTGTTTCGGAAACGAAATTATAGCACTAATTGTGTGAGATTTTTTAACGTTGAAACGCCCTCCGGTGTTTGTAGCTGCTCTACCCTACTTTTAGCGCCTTATTTGGGCACGGAGTAGGTAATGAATATGCTAATGTGAGGCGAGACGTGGCTGCTGCTCATTTTTCTATGTACACACCGTTACACGCATGCTGACACAGACACGCAGCAACATGCTGTCTGCCGCACATGTTAGCAGTACCGATAATACACCATACACACACCCACCACAGACGAAATAGGCACAACCGCTACGATGACAGCCGATTTATAGGTCAATCAATGAATCGAAGCGAGCGATTGATTCGGACGTTAATAAGAATGTCTCGGTGATGAACGTGCCATTATAAAAAAAAACGTGGAATGTTCATCACAGCAATCATTTTTCAGCGAAATGATATACTATATCATCAATCCGCATAGACTACTGTCAGTCACGTTTTAAATATTTTTCTAAAATAAATGTACCTGTTTTTATTCGCAGTCACATTTAGTCTATCAGTTTGAGAACGAAATTTTCTCACGATAGTTTATTTCTGAAGTTTAAATTTTTATAAATACAGAAATATTCGATTTGACAGTTGCGCTATCGCGAAACATTGCCAATATTTGCATGTGTTTTTCGACTTGTGTGAATTTTTTTTTTTTTTTTTTCACCCAGGTTGATTTACAATATACTATCATCTTAGCTTAGCATAGCATGTCATAATTGTATCTGGCATTGTACAATTTCGACCCACAGTTTTCACTATACCATTATGTATGTGTGTGAATAAGTGAAAACATTTTATGTCAAATATAGACCTACAGTTTTCACTAAAATAAATATATACGTGTGTGAACTAGTGCACAGCAATTAGGCGCAACCTCAGCGACGCATTTTCAACTATATCTGCAACCCCTGTTTCTCAAAACATGCGACATAGCATGAACATTTTCTACAGTCTACATTTCTAAGATTCAACATATTACATTTTCATCTGGTCTAGATGGCAACGTACAACCAATCAGCGCACGGCACGTCAAAAATAGTTGGTATGTGTTAATATGACATACCATTTTAAACACGTTTGAGATAGACACAGAGCCAATAGGCCAGCTATCTCAAATGCTCCAATAGTTAAATAATTTTAAAACAACAGTTCATAATGTCGACGCAACACGAGAGTGAAGGCTTCATGTCTACGCCCCTAGAAGGTGCGGGTGTTCGACGCAAAGATAAGTATTATCAGGACAGTGAGGACAATGAGGTTCGATTCCGAGAGGCAGACGAAGAGTCCCAACACCTTAAAGCAGATTTCGCTCGAATTGCCCGAGCTAGACGAACGAGTCCCCATTCTAGGAGCGATTCCTCAAAGAGCCCTTCACCCCTAGGAAGGCAGCCTCAGAGACGTTCAACGAACTTACCCAAGTTCAGAATCGCTACGTTCTATGCTACGGATGTTGAACTCTGGTTCAACCAGATAGAGACTCAGTTTGCTCTTCACCAGATCAACGATGATGACGAGAGGTATAGCTTAACCTGCGCAGCACTTTCAGGCGAGGTCGCATCAGATGTGAGGGACGTGCTACTTCAGCCTTTCAGATCTCATAAATACGAAAGCCTGAAAGCGATTTTTATAGAGCGACGCGGTTTGACCACACCCGAAAAGGTTAATAAAGTCATCTCAGGTGAAAGAATGGGTACAGACATTCCCTCACGTTTCCTACGGCGTCTACAAAAGACAGCAGGTTTTGGCACGAAAGCCGTGGTGGGGAAGGCAGTCATACGCCAAGCGTTCATCCGGCAGATGCCCGCTTCAATCAGAACTCATTTGGCAACTCAACCAGACAGTGCCACCCTAGAAAGTTTGGCCGTGTTGGCCGACCGGGCACTAGCCGCTGAAGAGGACGTCGAAGAGAGTAAGCCGGGGGTTGCGGAAATAAAGGTAGAGGAATCCACCAAGCTAGTTGGTTTGCTTGAGGATTTGTCCAGGCGAATTAAAAAATTAAAAACCGTGACTACATCAGAGAGGAAAAGAAATAAAGGACGTGGATGTGTAAACAACAATTATACTCCTGCGCCTACATTTGCTCCCAATTTACAGGCCTCAGGTTTTGTTCATAATCAACCTAGTAATTATAGAAATGAACAGAATAATGCTCGACCTTTCGTTCGCCGAATCCACAGCGAAACAACGCCGCTAAAACAATAGATACGGATAATGCACCTGTCTGCTATTTTCACCAGACTTTCGGTGATAAGGCACGCACGTGCAGGAGCCCCTGCGCATTTTCTTTAAACTGCTAAGCCAGAGCAAGGTAGCGACTCTTGCATCTGGCGGTATAACTGAGACGCGGCATGACTTCGCGGACGCTAGTTCTCCCAAGTTATTTCACTCTAAGTTATTATATTTCGCAGATAAAGGACATAAATGCAAATACTTGATTGACACAGGCGCAGCTGTCAGTATTTTGCCGAAGTCTTGCGCTAACGGGATTTCGGACGCTGACAGTCTCCCCCTGGTGGCAGCTAATAACAGTACTATAAATACCTGTAAACGGCAACTGTAAACGCGTCGTCGATGTCGGCTTAAAGCGCGAATATATGTGGACGTTTATAGTAGCAGATGTGCAGCAACCCATAATCGGGGCTGATTTTTTAATCCACTATAATTTGCTCGTAGACTTGAGAAGCCGATGTCTCCGGGACATGAGAACAGGTCTAGCTATTGCCGCTTCACTGTCATCGATTAAACCACTGTCGTTGAACAGAGTAGACACTGTTCAGAACGAGTATACCAAACTCCTCGGCCAGTTCCCGGAACTGACTCGCCCTACGACAAAGGGTGAGACCGTTAAACACGGTATAACACATAAAATAGTAACTAAAGGACACCCAGTGTTTGCGCGCCCACAACGATTAGCACCCGATAAGCTTCGATGAGATGATAAAATTAGGGGTCATTGAACCTAGCGACAGTGAGTGGTCCTCAGCGCTTCACATGGTGCCAAAGAAAAATGGCGATTGGAGACCATGTGGGGACTACCGTAGTTTAAACGCACAAACTGTACCTGACCGTTATCCGATTCCACATATACAAGATTTCACGCAGCATTTAGCCGGCTCGAAGATTTTTTCAAAGATCGATTTGGTCAGAGCTTATTACCAAATTCCGGTGGAACCGTCTGATGTACATAAGACTGCCGTTACTACACCTTTTGGCTTATTTAATTTCACTAGAGCACCGTTTGGTCTACAAAATTCCGGTCAAACGTTTCAGCGTTTTATAGACCACGTTACACGCGGACTTGATTTTGTTTTTGTATATTTGGATGACCTACTGGTAACCAGCCCAGATCATAAAACGCATAAGAAACATCTACGAATTCTTTTTGCCCGACTAGCCGAATACGGAATTATAATTGGTCCTGAAAAGTGTCAGTTTGGTACAACTGAATTAAGTTTTCTAGGCCATCACGTTTGTGCCGAAGGAATTTCGCCGTTACCCAGCGCCGTTGACGCGATTGTAAATTTCGTTAAGCCCGAAAAGCAACGAGCACTGCGTAGATATCTGGGAATGATAAATTATTACCATCGTTTCATAACGCATTGCGCTGCGAAGTTGACACCACTCAATAATTTACTGACAGCCGCCAACGAAGGACATACGCCGAAGTCAAATTTCGCTTTGAAGCTTTCTGAGTCAAAACAAATATTGGCAAACGCTACTCTTCTGTTACACCCAGATTCTACGGCTCAGATAAACATCACGTGCGACGCTAGTGATGTCGCCGTCGGTGGCGTGTTGCAGCAGTTTTTAAATGGTATGTGGCAGCCACTTTCGTTTTTCAGCGAGAAGCTGAACCCAGCAGAGACACGTTACAGCGCGTTCGATCGTTAGCTTTTGGCGGTATACGCCACAATTAAACACTTTAGACACAATTTAGAAGGACAAAATTTCTTCGGTAATACTGATCATAAACCGTTGACATTCGTAATGTCATCCATGACTGAACGCGCGTCCCTACGACAAACACGACATTTAGCTTTCATCGCTGAATTCACCACCGATATTAGGTATGTAAAAGGCCAGACAAATTTGTCGCTGATGCGCTGTCACCACCATCAGTGTCTGCGATAAATGATGGATCAGTGATAGACTATAAGGAGTTAAGTCTCGACCAAGATAAAGACGCGGAATTCACGCGATTGAGACACTCGACTACATCCACTATGAATTTCAAACTACTCAAATCGTTCGATAATCAATTGATCTGGTGTGATGTGTCCACGGGACACAACCGGCCGTACCGAAATTTCGCCGAAAAGTTTTTTCAAACTTACACGGTTTAGGCCACCCATCGCATAGAGCTACAAAACCTTTGATTAATACCCGATTTGTCTGGCATGGCATGAATATTGACATTGCTAGATGGTGTCGTACCTGTAAGGGTTGCCAGACTGCCAAAGTTTCACGTCACAACACCCCAGTTTACGGAAAGTTCACTGAACCTACCGAGCGATTTGATCATGTCCACATAGATATAGTCGGACCTTTACCCTATGCTAATGACTTTAGATATCTACTGACTTGCGTCGATCGTTTTACACGTTGGCCGGAAGCCATTGTAGATATTCAAGCCGGTCGCCGATGCTTTCTTCAGCGGGTGGATAGCACGTTATGGTACTCCAGCCGCTATCACCACTGATAGGGGCGCTCAATTCCAGTCCAAATTGTGGGATAATTTATGTAATCAATTCGGGATTATACGGAATCATACCACGAGTTATCACCCTCAGTCGAACGGCATGGTCGAACGTTTCCACGGTCAATTGAAAGCCGCCATTATGGCGCACGAGTCACCGAACCCGTGGACTATTAAGTTACCCGCTGTACTTTTAGGAGTTCATTCGGCCGTTAAAGAGAGATTAGGCAGGTCGGCTGCCGAGATGATATACGGGACAACCCTTAGACTCTCAGGAGAGTTTACGAAACAGTACACCGTCGACGCTAACACTGATTTGGAGAACTATTCAGACAAGCTACGCGTGGCCATGTCGCGTCTCCGTCTATGTCTGCCACGTGACACACAACAACATAACATTTTCCAATTCAAGGAAATAGCTACATGCACACATGTATTCTTGCGCCGAATCACAATTTCGCCGCCTCTGACCACCCCTTACGACGGACCATACAAGGTCGTCGCGAGGAGTGGCAGAGTCATGAAAATCCTAGTGAAAGGCAAGGTTGAGACGGTCTCTTTATATCGCGTTAAACCCGCACATCTCGAGTGCGAGCCTACGACAGGTACGAACATACAGCGTAATACGCCAAACAAACCACAGAGCTCGAAGACTACCAGGATTTCTAGTAGGAATCCACAGGGTCCACCTAGACCTGGTAGTGCGGACACTCCGACGTCCAACGGGACGAGTGTTAAAACGAAAAAGTCGACGGCAGTCAGAAGCAGTAGCAAATTGGCCACGGTCCCACAGAAACTAGATGATAAAGTCAAATTGTCCAACAGAGACAACACTTATATAGCGCCGCATTCGCAAACCCCCGCCGTATCCCGCGCTAACGGGAACGGCGGCGGTTTACGAACGTATTCCCGCATACCTTTACATCTACGGGGTAAAACCCCGGGTGCTGCTGACGCCGTAATCGACTCGAATAAAAGCAATCGTTCAAATATCGCTAATCGCGACAAAATTTCAACCGACACAACAGTGCGAAAAACTAGAGTCGGACGAATAATCCAGACTCCTGCCCGGTTCTTGCAGATGGTTCACGCCATAGTGGCGCCTAACGACATCTATGGCGGGCCCAACCGCATGCACCGTATTAATAATGTTTTTAAATTGTAAATGAATATGCCAGGCCTGGCAACATTGTGTAAAATATGTAAAATGTAAACACATTTTTCAGCAAGTTAATTGCTAAAATATGAATAGAAATTTATGTTAAGTAAATGAATCGGTTGGTCGCAGATTGCAGCATATAAATACGTACATAAAGGACAGTTGATGTTAAGAGGATAGGACAATTTTCATTTATAATGCTGCAACGTCAACCACCCACGCTGTAACCACACACGCTATAATTTTTAAACTATGCTTAGTTATAAGAGGTTACATATTATTACAACCCCCGCTACTTGCACGAAGCAGTCTCCTACACGTCAGTTGGGTCCTACGTTATCACCAACCCGGGGGTAATGTAGGATCCCTACTTCGTTAAGTTAATGTGGCAGTTATCCCCGGTTTCCCGGACGCGAGAATCTGTGGACGACTGCCTCGTTTCGGTACTTTGGTGCCGGGCGCACAGGGTTGGAGCCCATGCGGTCTTGGTACTTTTCCCGCACTTCAGATGTTACGCTCAGCGACTGCAGACGTGCCGTAGGTCGCTCTCTCTGAGTCAAGTAGGACGTGTCGTGCGCGGGGTTGTACGTTGTAGTTGCCAGATGTCTAAATGAATAAACATGACAAGTGGAGGAAGAGTTTTGTGATTTACTTGGAACTGTCGATTCGATGGGGAGAGGAAGTTTGTGTTATAATGGAGAATGTTGGGCAGTTTCCCTCGTCCGCCATTGCGAGCCCATACTAGAGACCCTAACGGTCACTCACAGGTATCTCCGGCGCGAGAGACTCCCCATCTTCCCATAATAGTACCAATCTCATACATATAATTTTAACTATTTATATTGCCGTGTATTAGCCGTCTGCGTCCCTATGCTTCGGCTATATTCAAGTTAAACTGAACGTAGATTTTAACCTAAGTCTATGCTGAAAACACAAATAGTAGGCCCAATTTATGTTCTTGTATTATGGACCCTATCGATGGAAGCTGATATTCAACATCACATTGTAATAAAGGCCTAAATATCACGCTAATAGGGATCTAATTAGAAGTTACTAAAATGTGTGGTACCAAAGCCATAACTTTATTTTGAATTGAATTTACAAATAGTAATATTATTAATAAATGATGTTCCATTAATGTTGGGTGAACGATGTAGAGGGCGGCACAACAATAAACTAAATATCCAGTTATCCCTGGTTTAATGCTAGTCCACTGTCTGCACTGCTGGCCCAACCTTAAACTAGCATTAAGTCGATGTAGCTTCTGTGGAGAGTATAGCGTATATATCCAGTGTAATATATTATGAGATTATGCTTTGTACGCATCGCGTTGACTACTACAATGAGGCAAAACCGCTGGAGTACAATCACACGTGTCTTGCCATAGAGTTAACTCTATATTTGGTCTGGCTAAACTTCTGAAATTCGAAACCTTTGAGTGTTGATCCACTGTTCGCCGTATCGTATTTGCTGGGATGCACCTAAAAGTATGCATACTTTAGAAGTGGATATATTTATTTTAAAAACATGCCTCGAAGTAATAATATGTAGGGCTATAAAGTGTCTATAAAGCAGCTGGGCCAATAGTGTTTTTTTTAATGACACAGCATCATAGTTGAATTCACGCTTTCCCATTCGTTGATTGTTTCCTACCAATTACTGGCCAACCGTCAATAATGAAGACGAGGACCAGCCGTGCATGTGGATTATAAAACTTTAAAATATATATTTTTCATTTTTGCAATGAAAGAAAATCAAAGTGGAACATGGAACACTATTATGGCAGAACCAGAGTAAAAACATACCTGTCAATTATAACAGGTAAGGGATAGCAATGACATGACCTACATATATTATGCACATTTAATATGTTGTGCAGAATAAAATATGAAAAATGTTGGGCAGCGCCCCTGACGGTGAACCAATATTAAATCCACAGGTAAAGTGTTTGCATTCAAGTTTCAAAGAAACAAAATGTTTCCTCCCTGTTCAATTGTAAATATTGAATATTGTGGGCAGCCTCCGTGACCGAGAGTTAGTGTGCTCGGCCGTAGACCAACAGGGCTCAATTTCGAATCCTGTGTCTGGAGGGCAGTGACACCTCATTCATCTCACCATGCTCAGCTTCTCCTTACCCAGTTTAGCCTATATGTGTACAAATGTGGTGTAGAACCCCATTTATTTCATTTCATAGCATTTGATACAGCCAACAAACACCTGACTCAACGTTGGCCTGACAACATTACAGCAACATTTCAGCAAAGATCGTGTGAGTTGAGAAAGCCTTCATGGGTCGTTATCCTCAGGTTTACTGTGTGTATTGTGATTTCCATAATTGGGATTACGTAAGAGGGTGCAGTGAAAGTGCATTACGTCCACATGTGATAATGATGGATTAGGGCTACTGTATATTTCATGGCTGAGTAAGAAACATTAGAAACTGATAATTTACAACTTTGTTAGGCCCATTTTAGACAGAAGAATTAAAATTGAAAATTAAAGATTTCGTGAAAAATTCTGGGTAATTGGGGCATTATAAAAGTCCCAGAAGAAGTAATAATTGCACTTTTGTAATATTAACATTGTAGTCCTGTGAAATGATTCTTTGTCAAGCATATTTCATTAGGTGCAGTGCTTCAGAACGTGTGTAAAATCAGCAAAATGTATTATGGGAACCGAACATAATAATATAAATGCCAATGATCGATATAAAGGATATACATCTTTTCATGATAATGCATCTTAGAGTATAGATATACATTCCCTGACACATTTATAGCAGATTTTTTGTGTTTTTATCCTATTCTTTATTTTTTGGCACCCACAGTTTCCCATTCATTGTCGTTGTCATCGGTATCATTATCAATGGGGATCACTTTTTTTTCTTTTTGACTAGGCCTATTATGTTTGGTTTTCTCAAACTTTTGCTCGAGACGATCGATTTCTGTGCGCATCTTTATTTTTTCTGTCAGCAGGCTATCACGTCTTTTGAGGAGTTTAACATTTTCTTTCCTCTGCTTCATACTTTGTTGACGTAGGCCACGAATTTGTTTTACAAGTTTAATGTTTTTGTCCGTAGTTTCCTACAACTTTTGTTCCAGCCCTCTCAGTCGCCTACAAATTTTACAGTTACAATTTAAGTCCTCGTCTTCCTTGTTGCTACTTCCATGCGACCTGTTATTTTTACTGGTGGGGGTATGGTCTTTATTTGCGATGTGGTCACTGGAGTGGACATCCAGCCCGGGCTGTTGCTTACCTTTTTTTGATTTTGTGGGGCTGTGTTTTAGCTTTTTTTCACGTTGTACTGTATGTTTTGGAAAGACCGGTGATTCTGGTTCTGTATCAGGTCATGATGTACCAGCATTTGGTGTTACAGGGATTGAATTTATCAGCCTGTTGATATCACAAGATTCATTGGTCTGTTTTTCAATTGGTAAGGGGCCTACATTAATTCTATCTTGATTGGCATTTTCTGTGACGCTACTGGGGGGATTTAAGTTCGAGAAATCATCAATTTGCTTAGAGGCATACAGACAGAGCTTGACTATATCATTTGCCATCATCTTTGTGGCATGAGGGCCCTCGTGTTTGGGCAACACAAAGTTTGGGTGACTTGTATGTTCACCCCTGGCAATTATTTCTTGACAGCAACGTTCGCCCGCCTCATTTAACATTGCATCCCTACTTTCTGCTAACAGATCTTCGTCAACTTCAAAAATCATATTTTCGATGACATCATTCGTACAGTCTGCATCGAGTCTGCATAGGTGGTGGACTACAATGTCATCAACATCCGCAATGGTGCTGTTTGCTGTTGGTACGTTTATAGTAGACATGTTACCCGTATTGAGTTGATAAACTGTCAGGACAGTCAGCAGTATACTGGATACAGGTATAGTTGTGTAATATAGTAGATATACCTTACTCAATTACTCACTTATAATTACTTAGTGCTTGGATAAGGATATTTTGAAATATTTTCATTTATTTTTTTCTAATATTCGGATCTGGGGGTTTGAATGTCTGGAGTGAACATGCACTGCAAGCGTACAAAACAGAAATGCTCACTGTTATTAAATATACAAAAAATAACTCCTTTTTGACTTTTGCTTCATTAATTTAGTTTTGACATTGTGGTCTATGATACACGTCAATGCTATTCAGATACTTAGCTTTTAAATTGCTGTGCCGATAACTTCTCAAAATGTGATCTTAGACAAAGCTCTGAAATCGCCTCTTCACCAAGAAGCCATCAACAACACCAAAGAACCTCATTAAATTGGTCGATTTCAGCGATTTTGGTATTGAGTAATATATTTTCGACAATGGGAATGTCAGATATGTTATTTTTAAAACTGTATGTATGGTAATTATGAACAAAACATCTTATAATCCCTGAGCAATTTGCACCAGGGGGGGGGGGGTAAAATTCAGGTTTGAAGGTCATTTTCAAGGTGAACTATGATTTTTCAACAAGTAAACTATAAAGGTAAGAACAAGTGTAATACCTCATCAAATGATTTTTTGGAAAAAACTCAATGATAACACATAACACATGTAGTAGGCCTATCCCTTTTTTTTGCAATTTTGACTGAATAATCCATTTTTGGTAGGCCTACTATTTTGATGATTAAAGAAAGGTCATCTTCAAGGTCCAAGTGTCTTCAAAAGTCAAGTACAGTAAGCAAAAAAATTTGATTTCCAACATTGAATAAACTAAGAACTTCTAAGAAGTGTAAGTGTAATGCCTCTTTTTTTGTGTGATTCATTTCTGTGATTTGAGGGTCAGACGCGTCAAATGGCGTTGGGAAAGCATTGAAGAATAGTGGGGAGGCGGATAAGGGTGCCAGAAAAGGACGAAAGGGACGATGGGAGGGGCGGGAAATGTGTCAGAGAGGCGCTTAAGGGCCATGTATGATGGCGCTAAATGGCGACAAAGAGACGTTAAATGGCAATGGGAAGCGTGAAAGGTTTGCAAAGATTACCACAATGTTTGTGTTATTTCATGAAATAATATTTTTTTGCTGGAATATGTTGCATAAAATGTCTCCGTTGTTATTTTCATCCAAACAGTAGACTAAAAGCAAACAGTAAAACCTTTTATCTGGATTCAACTTGAGTTTGCTATATCTAATCCAGTCACCTACGTTCAACACTAGAACCCATTCTTTAGTGGTCTTACATCGTTGATTTTCATTAACCTCTTGAAATGTTGATATGTAGGGTGAGTAATAGCGAATCCCAACAGTTTCGGGTCTGTATATAGTAGATACAATATGATTCGAAGCAGCCATCTTTATTTTCATTCTCCAACAGTTTTTAAATATATAGCTCTAGCTGTCAGTAAAATAATGCTTAGCGTCACTTTTCAACAATAATTGCCATACAATGTACATTTGATGTTGGTTATTGAGAGTTTTCAATCACTCGCCCGCAAAGTCAAAGAGGGCGGCCATAAAAACACTTTTGCATCAATTCCTGGAAAAGTTAACGAGAGGGGGAGAAATTGAAAAATGTACACATTTTTTTATAAATGTAATTTTGAAACAAATGTTAAACTAGAGGGGAATTGTGACTTTTCTACTTTTCTACTTTTCTAATATTTGGACTGAGTTTTGTGAATTTTTTGGCGACCATTTTAAAATTTGTTGGGTTATTTTTATTATGACAGATCGATTGGAAATTTGGTTCCGTTTTTTTGGCAGCCAATATGAGTTGGAACTTTAGACTTCAAATTTCAGAGATCAAAAGTCCACACTGATCTTTTATACTTTTAAATAGATATATATTTGTTTTAAATAGATATATATTTGTTTGTCAAATGGAATCGTATGCACAGTGTTTAGTACACACATTGACTTGATTCTCTGTTGACTTAGTGTTGTAACACTGTCTGCGACACTAGACCAGCATTAAAACAAAATTTAGTCGACGCTTTGTATTTAAATGGTATTGCAACTGATATTTTAATTGTCAAATGTAGCATTTAAAATATTTCTACTGTCCATACCAAATACACAATATTGGTTCAACAATGGGCTACTCCGTGCGACACTGGCCCGGCATCAAAACATTACTGAACTAGAAAGCATTTGTGACTTTTCAAGTAACCATAATGTTTGGACTAAGTTTTGTGAGTTTTTGGCGGCCATTTTAAATTTTGTTTGGTTGTTTTTATTATGAGTTTTTTGGTAGTCATTTGAATTGGAATTTTAGTCTTCAGACTTCCCCACTGAGCTTTTGTACTTTTAAATAGATATAATTTTTTTTTTAAATGGAATCATATTCACTGTCTGTGACGCTAGCCCAACATTAAAACAACATTAAGTCGACGTTTTATGTTGGAATTGAATTGCAACTGTTATTCTATTTGCACAATGTAGTATTTGTACTGTCCATACCAAAAACATAATATTGGTTCAATTCTGGGCCAGTGTCTGCATTGAAACATTACTGAATAAATGTATTTCAAATATTTTATGTAGGGGTGCTCAAAGGGTGTTGGTGTGGAGGCCCCTATTGACTGGTCAAAAATAATGAATAGGGCTTACCCGACATGTACATCATTGAATCGATCCACATAGTGATCAAGAAAATCCTGAATAAATCTGGCAGAACAACTGTGAACTAGAGGGCAATTTCACATAAAGGGTGCATTTAGGAAAAATTGAAACTTTACACAATTTTTTAGCAAATACTGCTAGATATTTATATGAAACATTTTTTATTTTAACAAAGGTTGTATGGGGAAACAACAGACCAAATTTTATAGAGTTTTGTCAATTATTTCTTCATGAATCAGTGGTATTTATGTTATTTTCAACACATTTTGCAGTCTCATCCCGGAATTGTCTTCATAGGAGGGTTTTTCTATTCCAGATATGCATCTAACACACAAATAAACTTTTATTTGTGGTATGGTTATTGGTCTTACGATTTAAACGACACATGTTTGACAAAAATCGAGTCACAAAATCTGATTTTCTGTGTATTTATTGAGTTTAAAGTATTTTCCGTTAAAAGTTTTTTCATTTTTTCCCGCCAGTACATCACTGCCCAGCTTGAACTATCTACATATATATAGACATTTAATTACTCTTTTGAATAGGTCTGGTGGTTATATATGGCATACACATACTTTAAACTGATTGCTGATTAACATTAGCAAATTAATTAGAATTACCTGTATGTATGTGAAAATTCCGTTAAAATAATGTCCCCTCCAGTACATCACTATTCAAGATCCACGCAGTGTGTTTTTCTAAGATATATTATTATTGCAATGTAACCTGCCTCTTTGAGCCCCCACGTGGATATTAATTGGAAATTCATGTTACAACAACCACATATTTATACATTTTTAGATGAAAATAGTGTTAAATTAGAATTGTCCCCTCCAGTACATAATATCAATATTTAGTATTCTTTGTGTGATAAGACCTAATTTTTGTAATTTACTGATCTATATTGGTAATTATGTATTATTATAATAAAGCCTTCGTTAATGGCAGCCACTAGACACCAACAAATTGCTATTTATTAAAAATACATATATGTATTTAATTAAGCGATAAGTTGTAACCAAAAAATATTTTGTGGGTGTTTCCTTTGTTCATTTTTAAATCAATATTAGCATGTTAATGTAATTTCTTCACTGTTCTGACTTACAAGACCTACTAGTACAATATATATACATTTATGGCGTATATATCATCAAACAAATGTGCTCTATATTGTCTATAATAGGCTGCCAGTACACTGCGTACTGGAGGGGACAGAACGTATGAGTGTAATTACTCAGGTATAGAACTTGTGGTATTTTTCATGCTTGTCAAGCGATTTAAGCGGTCTGTACCGATAGACAATCTACTAGACTACTTGAATTTAAAAAAATGTGTTTGTAGCAGCTGGGTCCTTTTGTTTCACCAAACCATAATAGTTTCGCTTCGGCGGCCCCACTCCTGTGGACCTTGACGATGCTGCACATGCGGATGGGTGGATAATGTTTGCTCAGCGAACCATGATGACCCTCCCACTTTAAAATGGATTTAATAGTTTAACTGTATGATTGTCATATACATTTTCTATTGCAAAAAATGAGTTTAAATGTCTTGTTGACTTTCAAAATATGACCAGAAATGAGAACTACATACTATCTAATGCCCCTGTTCATTATCCACCCAGGAGGTGGTTTCACTACAGGTTATATGCTAGGATATAAAATTATGTCATGTCTTATAACATGGCCCCAGCCCCCAGATATATAATAGTTGATAGCGCACATGTCACTGGTACATGATGTAGGATCTTACAATGCTCAAGCTGGCGCAGCGTTGTATGGCCTTGATTTACTATGCCTGATAGTGATATCTGGCAAACCATGCCAAATAGCCAGACAATTAATTTATATAATATAAAAGGTGAGGTTTTAAGGAGGGCAAGGCTAAGCAGATCGTTTGATATAGCTAGATTACACCTATAAAAAATTGTGAGGTTTGCGAAAGTGTTACCAGCATACCAGTTATATTCATAAAATATACATGTATGCCTCGAAAAACTTCCAAATCTATCAGGTTCAAAATGGCCAACTGGTGTCCATTATTCAACTTAACATGCTTCATATCCAGTGCGAGATAACTAGACAATTAATATAAAAGAAAATGTGAGGTTTCCGGGAGGGATAGACCTTATTTCAACTCAGATCACATTCAAATTGCCAACTATCTGCCATTTATTATCCACTTTAAAAAATATATATTATGTCTGATATATCTAGCAAATATTGCCGTCTACAGCAATCATCCAAGGGCAGCTGCAGCCTCCTCGTATCTGGCCATAATCTTCGGGCAGATTGCCAGTGGCGTACCCTGGCTCCTCCGCTCAACAGCGGAGCCGATGCAGCACCCGCATCAGTGCTGGCGCTGATGTAGGCTGTGGTAGCCTTAAATAACCGGCAATAGCGTGTCTCTCACGTGGGATGAATGGAGTTACCCAGAGGGAGTCATCCTTCCTATTGTTACTCCGGGGACTATCCGACCCGAGGATAGCGGAGCTGCGCAAAATGCCACAGAGTTTCAGCTTTAAATTGCACAGGGAAAACTCAAGTCTCCGGTCGTCTGGCCATATCTGGGGGTATATCCCCTAGACATGCCCAGAACCCCTTATCGGGCGAGCGAAGGAAAACGCTCTCAATAACCCACTATGCCCTATCACCCCCACCCTCACATCATCATCTGTACATCATTCATCTCATCAATTGACTACAACGTTTTTATCGTATTACAATGTCACTTAAAAGACCTTTGGTGCCGAATAGTGACGTAAAGCAAAGATTTACTACTAAAGCAAATATTGCCAGACAGCTAGACCATAGAATAAGAAAACAAAATGTGAGGTTTTAAGGATCAAGGGAAATGCCCTGAAAAATTTCAACTCCCATCAATTTCAAAATTACCCTGATAACATCACAGTATTGGCCCAATAAAATGGTTTAATTGAGCCTGATTATCATTATGTCTTGCACATTGGTGCTGTTTTCAGCCAATACAGTTTATAATCTATATTCCGCATTGGACCAGTAATGGGCCAATTATGGCAAAAAATGTAGTCACATAAAAACAATGGCTGAATACTGGATTTTAACCGCTGTTACTGCCGATAGCATCCGGTATAAAATAGGAATTGGCCTAATGACGTCATGTTTAGGCCTACTTTAATATATGTGATATCTGCTAAAATGTGCCAGATAGTTCAAAGGTTATTATGCTAAAACAAAATGTGAGGTTTCAGGGAGATATTTTGGCAAATTAAAAATAGCCGATTATCGGGATATATGAAAAAAATCAAATTTAATAGGTCTTGTTATGAATACAAATATATCCCAGATTTGTAGATATAGGCCTAGGCTGGAGTGAGAGAACGGTATTGTTATATAAACATGATAAATTATCATTTGTACCATACTAAAAGAGTTAACCAGTAATTGCTTTACCGTAGTAAAAACGTAGCTTGGTGTAAAATAATGGTAGGGCTATTGATGCATGCATGTAAATTTGTATTGAGGTATGTATTATTATTTTTTTAATTATATGTACCATCACATACAAAACTTTGTATCCAATTATATAAGCTCAAGATCGGCTGGAGTTAATATTATTTTTAAACCACTGTACATAAATATATTGTGTACGGTCATTAGCATAATAAAACAGTTACACTACAACTGAGTAACAAAGTAAAAAGAAAATGCTAGATTTCAGGGAGTGACAGCTGTGACCTAACAAATTTAAACTTGATCACATTCAAAATAGCAGACTTGCGGCAATTATTTAATTATTGAATATGCCTGATATCTGGCAAACTACGGTATGTTAGCTAGCTAGACCTTACAAAGAGCTTATGCTCCTAACAGCCATGATGAAGTGAAGATAAGGGAGGAATATGCATTTGAAAATGGTTGTTTTCATTTATATACCTTGACAAATTTCAACTCTATCAAATGCAAGATGGCTGACTATTGCCCATTATTTACTATATGCTTGATATCAGGCAGAGCATCCCAGATACCTAGCCCAGTACTATAATTTATTCAACTCCCCTCATGAAAGCCCGGAAAGTATTTTGTTGGCATATATATCCCTCCCTCAAACCTCACATTTTGTTTTATATCATACACCTCTCATTTTGTTTTATAGTATAAAACAAAATGTCAGGTTTAAGGGAAGGATGTGCCAACAAAATGCTTTCTAGACTTTCGTGAGGGGGTTGGAATGGATACACTAACTGTCTCTGCGGTTATATTGGAATAATAGTAATGTAGATGTTTGTAAACTATGACTGATGATGCTATTTTATCTCTTTTTAGTAGTGTACTTGTTATTCAGTTGAATTATTGAGTGATCATTCATGCTTACAGGTTTGTTATTGTTGTTAAAAAAATATGTCCTCTCCAGTACATTTTATGATATTAGCTTGAACACCGTAACATTGTCCAAGTTATGTCACAAAAAGCAAAATTATTTTCCATTGTTTTTCCTTGATAGTGTTTAATACGATGCAGACAAATAGTTGCGGCCTTTACCCGTGATAAACCACTCAAACATCATTTTATTTTAGCAAAGTTTATACAATTATGCTACTTCAGCTCAATTTGAAAACAAAATGTTGATTAATAACAATATATATTGGAGCAAAATTAGAATATGACATGTTGAGCAACATATCATGTTTTACTGATCTAAAGTATGCATTTATAGCACTTGTGATGTTGTTATTTCAACCGTTAAAAAAATGTCCCATGTAAAAAATGTACAGCTGATACCCAAAACAGTTTGTCACACATATAATTGTGCAGAGGATTCGCATGAAAAAGCACTGTAAAAATGCACAAAATATGTCATATATTCAAGCTATATGTGTATATTTAGTTGATGTCAGAGCACTAATTTGTTGAGCTGTCGAAGTAAATGCTGTACAATTCATACTTGAGTGTATTGCAAAATTTCATTTGTCACATTTCAAATAGATATCAAATCTATATACATGTGAAATACGCGTACAACACATAGTGATCTTCCCTTTAGAAACACGACAATAAAAAAAAAAAAAAATTAGGGGTTAGGATTTTCAAATCACCTACATTATTAGCATTTGAGCAGAGACTGATGATTGTTAAAACAAATGTCCCCTCCAGTACACGCAAATAAAGCATACATTTCACAAGTCAATATCTTCATTCATGGGCATAATTAAGCTCCGGAAATTTAACTGATGTTGGGGAATGACATCTCGCTGTCAAAAGTTGTGAAATTATCATACATGGAAGGTTTTAATTTTCGACATGCTATGAGACTTTTTGTGTGCCCTTTACGTGAAATTGCCCTAGACATGAATTGTGACTTTTCAAGTAACAATAATATTTTGGCTAGGTTTTATGAGTTTTTGTGGTGGCCATTTTGAATTTGGTTGAGTTATTTTTATTATGACAGATTTATTGGAATTTCGCGTTTGAGTTTTTGGCAGCCATTCTGAACTGTAATTTTAGACTTTGGACTTCAGGCTGCAAATTTCAGAAGTCCCCACTGAGCTTTTGCAGTTTTAAATAGATATATATTTGTTTGTCAAATGGAATCACATTCAGGGTGCACAGTACACACATTGACTTGTCTCTCTGTTGATTTAATGTTGCATCACTATCCGCGACGCTAGCCCAACAATAAAACAACATGATTCAATGTTTTGCGTTTAAAAAGAATTGCAACTTATTTTATTTGTAGCATTTGAAAGGTTTCAACTGTCTATACCAAATACACAATATTGTTTCAATACTGGGCCACCGTCTGCGACGCTGGCCCAGAATTGAAACATTGGATAAATGTATTTTTATTATCAAATCTGGAGACTAAAGGGTGGAGTAGATCTGGAGATAGGGGCACCCTGTTCACCCTCCTGGCAATGAATGCAGAATCACCCGACATGTCCACTATTGAACCAATATTGCACCCAATTATAGACCTACTGATGTGCAAGAGGCAGTATCTGCTCACTTTACAAGTAAGCAGATACTGCCTTTTGCATTTGAAGAGCAGCATAGTGCGGTATCTGCTCACTTTACAAGCAAGCAGAAACTGCCTTTTGCCATTCAAGAGTATAGTGATCCAGAAAATCCTGGATTAATCCGGAAGAAAACGATGGATGTCTTAGGAAAGTCATAGCAGAATACCTGACTACTCTGGGAATATGGTGTCCAAATTTGCTAATGATTGGATAAAAATTCAGGAAGAAATAGCATCTTACAAAAACGTGCCAAGAATAATAAGTTTAAAGTTCCGTTGTAAAATCAATACATTTGGGCATAGCCCAAATATAATTATTAACAAAAATCATAGCATAAAATCTCAATGCCTAAGGATCATCGTGCCAAGGTTTGAAGTAGATTTTTATAAAAACATAAGGAGAAAGAGAATTTGTCATTAATCCACATAGCATATAGCAATCCTTCTTTAGCAATGTTGTTAGCTAAGAGAAATCTCAGACGATTTGTCTTCGTGTTGTCAGGCTTATTCCAATAAGAATTGAAATCGCCGATTATCATGCAATTATTATTACCATCAGCATATTTTTCGAGAAATCCACTGAATTGATCTTGTGATTTTGTGTTTTTTAGATGGTGGCCTCCTGTAAATAATTGCGATACGTAATTAGTTAGATAAAGTAGTGAGCGTAATTTCACAATTTTCAGAAGAAGAAGAATTGAACTTGTGGGGATAGCGTCTCACCTGTTCGGGACTGCTGGTGTTTCTGACGAGTGGCCGGGCCCGCATAGCCTCATTCTGAACAGCCTCTGCCGGCAATCGAGCGCGCTTCCAGCCAAGCAGGTTTTCACTCATCTCGCTGCCACTGAAGCGGACGGACGCTCTGTCTCGAGCTCAGGGCCAAGCCGCATGGCGTTAGATCTTCGTACTCCATTTGGGGATTGTGTGCACTATATGAATGTCTAGACTGCAATAAAGTGAGAAATAACAGAAGGATGAAATAATAGGAGTTATTTATTCCCGTAGTCCCGACGGAAGAGTTGATGGAAATATGGAGGAGCAAAGCACTTCAATATACCCATATTGGTGACCTCCGACGTTGAAACGTACTCGCAACTTTCCTCCAGCATATTGTTTTCACGACAGTGCAAAACCACTGGTTTTGACCCAGCCCAGGATAGTTTTAAAAATTTGGGGATTTTTTCAAAAAATGATACATCATTTTTTGCAAGGTACTTGATCGTTGTAGGTCATTATTAAATAATGCCAGTGAGGTTAGTAAGAAAGGTTATCTGAAGAGAGGTACACATGCTTTCGCTAAAAAATGCAAAAATTTTAATAAATTTGGACGACAACCACGTGCGATCAGTATTTTCCAAGATGGCCGACACGCTGGAACGCGCAGTAAAATTGGACTGATTGGGTCATCCCTAAATAGTAAGAATTTTAAGATTTTTTCTTTCTAATTACGCTGTTTTTGGCGACTGGCGTTTAACACCATAATTTTCTCGGCCAAGTCAAGAAAATATCAGTAATAATTTTTCTTGTCTAAAAGTAAAAAAAAAATTAATTCCAAACTAAAAAATATCGCCTCGACTCAGAAAGCTTTTAAATAGGATTAGAGCCATGTAGAATTGTTCGCCTGAAATACATGTGTCTTATTTGGTCTATAAATACATTATTGTTAGGACCGTAGGTCGATATTTTGTGGTTGTAACCATACTTTTATTTCAGAGGAAGCAGATATATTTT
Organism: Flabesymbios commensalis; assembly: GCA_964017125.1. Lineage (NCBI taxonomy): Eukaryota > Metazoa > Annelida > Polychaeta > Terebellida > Flabelligeridae > Flabesymbios > Flabesymbios commensalis. The sequence continues at coordinate 47,036,975 of OZ024906.1, forward strand.
ACTATGAATTGGTAAGGGCAGCCATCTTGGCCTATCATTCAGATCATCTGGCTGCCGTATAGCCCTACATGTTCCCGCCTACCCTGAATGCACTGCGAGATCGCCTCATCAGCTCAGACCGGCATAATTAGCATAAATTAAGCCGCCATTTTGAATCAGTGGCGTGAACGGCAAGTGCCGCTCACAGGTCAAGGCCAAATAGGCCTGCAACAGCGTCTGGAAATACAGTCAGGACAATAACTTTTTTTTTCAAAATATCTTTTTCAGTCAGGAAAGCAAGACTGATTTCATTTTAGTATGTGTTTCTAGATATTGCAAATTATGTCACACGTCGTGTGATATTTTGTGCCTGAAAATTTAATAGTTTATTTTTCCATACTGTCGTGACTGACACGTTTTCTGAGAGGTTAGAGCTCATATAGGCTAAGCCATGTGCCAACCGTTGGCGACATACTTAGCTGCTAAATATGTTAATGAGTCATGAGCTGATGTGGCGCATCGTACGGTCATACGCACACCACATACACAGTGCACGATAACCGAAGCCCTCACCGCACCAATAGAGGCGCAGCAGCGTGCTGCCATACATACACCTCGCACACCACACAACTGTACAGTCTACATCGATGGGCACTAGCCTACACGCACTAATGCAAATCGAAGCGAGGACCGATTTTAAAGTCACTAAAATTAAATCTCATGGTGAAAATTTAAAAAAAAGGATGTTCATTATTGGAAATATTCATCAATAAGTTAATACTATGCAGTCTTTATAGACTTCTGTCAGTCAAGAATTTCAACAAATGATTCTAAAACATTAAGTGGAACTGTATATGTATATTACAGTCGCACTCAGCCTATTGTTAAGAGAACGAAATTTTCTCATGATGGGCAGAATTTAATTGTTACTTATTTACACTGAATTTAAGACTTGACAATTGCGCTACTGTGGCTATTTTGATATATTGTGTGTTTTTCGACTTGTGTGGAAAGATTTCCTACACAGGTCGAATTACCCCATAGCTTAGAATAGAATTTTAGCGTTTATTCTGGCATTTTTGCATACAGTTCACGACATACAACCATCACAACTCATATGTTAAATGAAATAGAAAGATTCCTACCAAGCACACAATTCTGCATAGAGAGTTTTCAGATATTTCAACAACCCCTGCACTCTACTACCTGCAAATTAACATAGACAATTTTCATACATAGATTTATCACACATCTAGATTTTTTCTCAAACTAGACAACTGTGCAAAGAGTTCTCCATGCGGAGTACGACGATTAAAATAGTTGGTATTTTTCAAATGCATACCATTTCAATAACCATCTGAGTATTGCATAGTAGCCAATAGGCCAGCATACTCAGACGTTTCAATTTTTGAAATAATTTCAATAAATAAACATTTCAAAATGGTCGCGAAAGGAGACAGTGAAGGTTTCGTGTCATCACCCCTCGACGAACAAGGGGCTCGTCATAAGGACACGTATTTTCCTATTTATTTGAGCGATGAGAACACAGTAGAATTAAGAGACACTGATGCAGAGTTTAAAAGGGTAAAATCAGATTTCCTGCGGATTGCACGCAACAGACGTCGGAGTGATTTGACACAGAGTGAATCCTCAACAAGCCCTTCGCCGGCCATCAACCAATCTACCGAAATTTAAAATCGCCACCTTTTACTCAACAGACGTGGAGTTGTGGTTTAATCAAATAGAAACACAATTTGATATACACCAGATTACAGACTATGACGAGCGCTACAGATCGACGTCTGCTGCACTCTCTGGCGAGGTAGCGTTTGATGTTAGAGAACTGTTACTTCAGCCTTTCCTCACTCACAAGTATGAGAATTTGAAAGCCATCTTGATCGAACGACGGGGTTTACCTACACCAGAGAGTGTAAATAAAGTGATTTCAAGAGAAAAACTGGGATCTGACATACCGTCTACATTTCTCAGACGGTTACAGAAGCTGGTTTTGGAACCAAAGCAGTGGTAGGAAAAACAATCATTCGTCAGGCCTTTACTCGTAAGATGCCACTATCAGTCCGTGCTCATTTAGCTACACAGCCAGATAGTGCGTCTTTAGAAAGATTGGCCATGTTAGCCGACCGTGCTGTCGCTGCAGAAAAGGACGTCGACGAAGCTAAGCCGGGGGTTGCTGAAATACAAGTCAGCGAGAGCGGAAAGCTAGTTGGACTGTTGGAAGACCTGGCTCACAGGCTTAAAAAATTAGAGACAGCCACAACCAAAGCAACACAGAAGAAGATCTATGGACGCTCACAAGCAACCGAGAATCGTGCCACTAAGACACAGTTTGTACCGAATGTGCAAGCCAAACCATTTGTACCTAATAACAAAAATGTTACAAGATATTTCCACGATTAACAAAAAAGATAGTCGTCCTAACGCACCGCCGCCGCACATACAGCAAAATAACGCTGTTCAACCGATCGACACAGCCGATGCACCTGTCCGTTTTTATCACCAAACATTCGGTGACAGAGCACGCATGTGCAGAGAACCTTGTCGGCCAGAGCAAGGTAGCGACTCTTGCATCTGGCGAAATAACTGAGGCGCGACATGGCTGTGCGGGAGCTCCCCTTCCCAGCTTATCTCCCTCTAAGTTATTATACGTCGCAGACAAACACATAAGTGCAAATATCTAATTGACATAGGCACAGCAGTCAGCGTTTTACCCAAGTCTTGCGCTAACAGGACTTCAGACGTTACATGTCTGCCCCTAGTTGCAGCTAATAATACTACTATCAACACCTACGGTACTGGTAGACACGTCGTCAGAGTTGGCATCAAACGAGATTACGCCTGGACATTCATAGTAGCGGACATCAAACAGCCAATTATAGGAGCTGATTTTCTCATACATTACAGCTTACTGGTAGACTTAAAAAGTCGTTGTCTGAGAGACATGCGAACCGGTTTAGCTATTCCAGCTACTTTATCGTCTATTAAACCGTTATCGCTGAATAGAGTCGACACCGTTCAGAACGACTACACAAAGTTACTAGGTCAATTTCTGGAACTGACTCGTCCTACAATGAAGGGCGAGCCAGTAAAACACGGTAATCCACATAAAATATTGACCAAAGGACACCCCGTATTCGCGCACCCACGACAATTAGCACCTGATATACTAGTCAGTGCAAAACGTGTGTTCGATGACATGATAAAGTTAGGCCTTATCGAACCCAGCGACCGTGCGGGGATTATAGAAGTTTGAACGCTCAGACAGTACCGGATCGATATCCGATTCCCCATATACAAGATTTTACTCAACTTTTACTTGGTTTAAGAAATTCTGGTCAAACCTTCCAACGTTTTATAGATCACGTTACGCGCGGGTTAGATTTCGTGTTCGTTTATTTTGACGATTTGTTAGTCACAAGCCCCGACCATCGTACGCATAAGAAACATTTGAGAATTCTTTTTACCTGTTTAGCAGAACATGGCATAATCATAGGCCCAGAGAAATGTCAGTTCGGCACTACTGAATTAAGCTTTTTAGGACATCATGTTTGCGCAGAAGGCATTTCACCGTTACCCGGTGCCGTAGACGCGATAGTTAATTCGTTAGGTCCGAAAAGCAACGAGCGTTGCGTCGATATCTAGGAATGATAAACTACTATCATAGATTTATACCACATTGCGCATATAAGCTGACACCGTTAAATCAATTACTGACTGCTGCTAATGAAAGACATACAAGATTGTCACCTAAGTCAAATTTCGACTTGAAGTGGAATGAAAGTGCAGATTTGGCGTTTATCTAAGCAAAAACTTGCTAACGCAACCCTCTTGGTACACCCAGACCACTCTGCCCCATTGAATATCACGTGCGACGCTAGTGATTTCGCCGTAGGTGGCGTTTTGCAACAGTACATCGATAATATCTGGCAGCCACTTTCATTTTTCAGTAAAAAACTAACTCCCGCAGAGACACGTTACAGCGCGTTCGATCGCGAGCTTTTAGCAGTGTACGCCACTCTTAGACATTTCAGGCATAACTTAGAAGGCCGTTATTTTTGTATGCCCGTCACTGCGACAAACAAGACAGTTGGCTTTTTTGCCGAGTTCACAACAGACATAAGATATGTGAAAGGAGAGACAAATTTCGTCGCCGACGCATTGTCACGACCGTCCGTGTCCTTCATAGACAATACATCATCTATAAATTATAATGAATTAAGTGCAGATCAAGCCTTGGACACATAATTTATGCGGTTGCGACATGCAAAGTCGTTTACAATGAATTTTCAATTACTCAAATCATTTGATAACAAATTGATTTGGTGCGATGTATCAACAGGACACATTCGGACGTATATTACAGCAAAAATTTCGAAAAAAATAGGTTTTCTCGACTTTACACGGATTAGGTCATCCATCGCATAGGGCTTCAAAGCCGCTGATCAATACACGATTTGTCTGGCACAGAATGAATATAGATATCACTAAATGGTGCTGTTCTTGCAAAGGTTGCCAGACCACCAAAGTATCTCGCCATAATAAGCCAGTTTTCAGCAAATTCGACGAACCTACCGAGAGATTTGACCACGTACATATCGATATAGTAGGACTCCTACGGTACGCCAACGGTTTCAAATATCTACTGACTTGTGTAGATCATTTCGCACTTTGGCCAGAAGCCATACCTCTAGTGGCTATTAGAGCTGAAACGGTCGCCGATGCCTTCTTCAGCGGGTGGATAGCACAGTTTGGGACTCCCCCCACTATCACCACAGATAGAGGCTCCCAGTTTGAATCAAAATTATGGGATGGTTTATGCAACCAGTTCGGGATAGTACAAAATCGCACAATGAGCTACCACCCCCAATCGAATGGCATGGTCGAGTGTTTCCACCGTCAGCTAAAAGCAGCCATTATGGCACACCAATCACCGAATCCATGAACCACAACACTACCTGCTGTATTACTAGGCGCTCGTTCCGCTGTTGAAGAGTTATTGGGTAGGTCAGCCGTCATAATGATTTATGGTACGACACTCAGACTACCAGGTGAATTTTCACAGAAGTACATCGTCGACGCACACGCAGACAGTTTAGATAACTATTCTAATAAGCTCCGCGTAGCCATGTCGCCTCTCCGTCTGTGCCCACCGCGCGACTCACCTCAGAACAACATTTTCCAATATAAGGAAATCGACACATGCTCACATGTATTTTTGCGAAGAATCGCATTGCACCGCCTCTAACCGCCCCTTACGACGGTCCATATAAGGTCATCGTAAGGAGCGGCAGAGTCATGAAAATCCTGATAAAAGGCAAGGTGGAAACGGTCTCCCTTGACCGAGTTAAACCTCCACACTTAGAAAGCGAGCCTGAAACAGGTACAGAGACAAAGCGTGAAACGCAAATAAAAACGAAGAATTCGAAAACTACTGAGATAGTTAAAAGGGTACCGAAGGACCAAATTAAACCCAGTAGTGCTCTCACTCAGAATTCCGACAGGAAGAGGCCTGAACCGACAGTGAATACACAGACACGGTCTGACGCTTTTGAAATTGGTAAGAATTTGGCCACTACTTCACAGCATAAAGCTCATAGAGAAAATTTGCCTAAACAATTCACACCTTATGTAGCGACTAGAGTTGGAAGAAAAATCCACACTCCCGCACGCTTCGTGCAGATGGTCCATGCCTTTGTGGCGCCTAACGACATCTACGGCGGGACTAACTACACGAACCGTAATAATCATAATTTGTAAATATAAATTTGCCAGGCCTGGCATAATTAAAATAATAATGTGAAATGTTACTTAGTTAAGTTACTTACAGAAGTAATTTTCTTACTAACTACTGAATGTATTAATTAGATTTATTTAGGTTGGCCTTTACCCGTAGCGCAGCAGCATAATTCGCAAGTCAAGGAACAATGGTGTTAAGAGAATTGGAACAATGGTGTTAAGGGGATTGGAACAATGGTGTTAAGAGGATGGGAACTTGGATATAATCATTAAATATTCATTTGTTATGCTGCGCCTGCAATGTTTATCAATCACCCACGCTGTATTTTCACAACTGACTGTTTTACTGTTCGATTACTGTATTTTGGTTTTGTGCATTTCCCAAACGGAGCGGCGAACCGGCGCTATACCACAGGTTGGCTTGGTTCATACGTTTACACATAACCCAGGGGTAATGTGGGGATAGCGTCTCACCCGTTCGGGACTGCTCGGTTTTTCCGACCACTCACGAGTGGCCGGGCCCGGGTAGCCTCGTTCTGAACAGCCTCTGCCGTCAATCGAGCGCGCTTCCAGCCGAGCGCGCTTTCACTCATCCGCTGCCACTGAAGCGGACGGACGCTCCGTCTCGAGCTCAGGGCCAAGCCGCATGGTGTTAGATCGTCATACTCCGCTTGGAGACTGTGTGCACTGAATGTCTAGACTACAATAAAGTGAGAAATAACAGAAGAATGAATTAATAGGAGTTATTTATTCCCGTCGTCCCGACGGAAGAGTTGATGGAAATATGGAGGAGCAAAGCACTTCCATATACCCATAAACTCAGTCTTAATAGTAAGTTTATACCATGCTCTGTAGAGGACACCATGCCACCTCCATGTTTATCTTTGCACCCTTTGCTCCTTGGCACATTGATAATTTTGTAACCTACAGGTGTGAGATCTTTGATCACCTTTCCATCGCCAGATTCACAATATATTCACATACAATATTTCATACAATCAACTTGCAGTTTTAACATAATGTTTCTCAGATAGGCGGGCTTTATGCTAGATTTTTTTAGGAATTCCCAGTTGTTCTCCCGGATTTATTCAGGATTTTCTGGATCACCAAGTGTCAACCGATGCTGGGGCAATCATGTACATGTCGTGGGCTTTTAATGTGCTATTTCTACAAATATTTTTATATTTTTATTCAATCGACCTTAAACCGCAGCACTATGATCCTTAGGTATTGAGGTTTATTGCTTTGACTTAGTTTAAGAATTCCCAGTTGTTCTTCCAGATTTATTTGGATTTTCTGGATCACTATATTTGGATTTATGTCGGGTCAATGGTGTACATGTCGGGTGAAGCTACATTCATTGCATGAGTGGACTCAGGCTGAAATTCGGGCAGTGTGTCCAGGTTGGGACGCCCTATTTACCCTTTAAAAGCTAGATTTGATTCAATGCAGGGACAGTCTTGCCATGAACATTAGTAACCTTTTAAGTGCTACACTTGACAATTAAATTACCAGTTGTAATTTCATCAAACACGGAACCCCGACCAAATGTTGTTTTATTATTGGGCCTGCCGGGACCCTGGTGCAGTGGTTAAGGTTGCCTGCTTGGAAAGTCGGAAATCGTGGGTTCGAGCCCAGCTCTGGCATTCAATTTTCAAAGAAAGAAAACAAGTGTTTCCTTCCTGCTCAGTCGTAAAGATTTAATATTGTGGGAAGCCTCCGTTACCAAGAGGTAGCGTGCTCGGCCTCAGACCGCCAGGGCCCTATTTTTTCGAATTCTGTGTCTGGAGGGCAGTGTCATCTCATTCATCTCACCATCCTCAGGAGGTTCTCCTGGCCAGTTTAGCTTACATGTGCACAAAGGTGGCCTAAAACCCCATTCTTTTCATTTATTTACTGGTCACACAGAATGTGCTTCCATTTGAAAAACAAATATCTGTCTATTCAAAAATACAAAAGCCCAGTGCGCAAGTGCTTTAAGTCCGCCAATACTTGCGCAAATGTGTAAGTGGGAAATTACTTGCGCAAGTTTGCAAGTACTTTCTCAAGTGTGTATGTGTGCAAGTGCTTGCGCAAGTACTGGCGCAAGTGTGTATGTGCGTAATAGTCCAGTGGATTTTGACTAAAGTGTGTTTCGCGGTATGGACGATGTTTTATGATTGATTCTGATACTATGGGGTATCCCCATCAGAAATCAGCCGGGTGCCACTTTGGCACCCTTGGGCGGAATTTTTTAAGGGCAGGAACAAAATGGCCGCCAGATATCTCAAGGTCAAATGTGATTTTTCAACAAATGAAGCCAGGAACAAGTGTAATACCTCATTTTCATGTGATTTGACTGGGCAATCCATTTTTTGTATTATTTTTATGACGTAAGGTCATCTTCAAGGTCAAAAATCAATTTCAAGGGTAAATAAGCAAAAATACAATTTTTAACAAATAAAGCTAGGAACATGTGTTATTCCACTTTTTCATGGGATTTTGCCTGAAAAATCCATTAATGGTATGATTTTGGTGATCCAAGGTCATCTTTAAAGCCGAAAAGTCATTGCCAAGGTCAAAAACAAAATGGCCACCAGATATTTCAAGGTCAACTATGATGGTTCAACAAATGAAGCCAAGAACAAGTGTATTACCTCATTTTCGTGTGATTTTGACCTGGCAATCCATTTCTTGTATTATTTTCATGACTCAGGGTCATCTTCAAGGTCGAAAAATCTATTTCAAGGTCAAATAAGCAAAATTACCATTTTTGACAAATAAAGCTAGGAACATGTGTAATACATCTTTTTCATGGGATTTTGTCCATTTATCCATTTATGGTATTATTTTGCTGATCCAAGGTCATTGTCAAGGTCGAAAGGTCATTTCCAAGGTCAAAATGTAAAAATATGATCTTTTAGAAACAAAATATAAAGAAGTGTAATACGTCTTTTTGGCGTGATTTTTGACTGAATGTATTTGCCTGAACTATTTTGATGATAAAAGGTCATCTTTAAGGTCAAAATGTCAATTTCAAGGTCAAGTAAAGGAGAATATGATGTTCAACAAATACAGCTACATGTAGAACATGTGTAAAAACCTTTTTCGAGGGATTTTGCGCGAAAAATGTCTTTTTCCTTTTACTTTGATGATTTAAAGTCATCCTCAAGGTCAAATATCATTGTTAGCATATATGCTAGAAATTGGTGCAAGTATAATACCTTTTGTTGGGTTTCATTTTGACTGGATAATCTAATTCTGTTGGGTTAAAATGATTAAACATGCTCAAGGTCAAGAGATTGGCTTGAAGGCATTGAAGGACAATTAACACAGATGTGTTAAAGAGTGCTGGGAAAGCTCCAACGGTCCATGAGGAGGTATTAAAGGGCAAGGAGAAGGCGTTAAAGTACAATGAAAAGGCATTAAAGGGCAATCAGGAGGAATATTGAAGAGAAATGAGGAGGCATTAATGGGCCACAAGAGGCGTTCCAGAACAACTGGGGGGGGGGGCGTTATAAAGGTGAGAGAGAGGCATTAAGGGGCTATGGAGAGGCGCTAAAGGGAGACAATAATGCGTCTTCGTAGCTTTTAGTTTAACGCCTCTTTGCTGCAATTGAAAGCCTTTCCATCTTCCTTTAACGCCTCTTCCTCGCCCTGAACGTCCTTTTAGTTTAACGCCTCTTTGGTTTAATTGAAGGCTTTAATGTCGCCCTATAATTCCTCTCCTTCCCACTGAACACTTCTCCATTGCTCTTTAACTCTCAGTCACATTTTAACGCTTCACCATCAATCTTTACCGCCTCCCCATGGTCCTTTGACGCCTCCACATAGTCATTTAACATCTCTCTGGCACGTTTGCGCCTCTTATTGCCCTTCAATGCTTTTGGGTCGACCTTTATATTTTTTCTTCATCCATTAACGCCTTTCCGTCGCCCTTTAACGTTTCTTCGGTGCAATTTAGCGCCTCCTCATCGCCCTTTACCGGCTTCCCATCGCCATTTAACGCCTTCCCATCACCATTTACCGCCTCTTCATCGTCCTTCAACCCTTGACATCACCATTTAACGCATCTGCAGCGTCTTTTTAACGCCTCTCCATCAACATTTTAATGCATCTCCATCAACCTTTAACACTTTTTCTTAGCCCTTTACCGCCTTTCCGTCACTCTTTGACGTCTCTCCGTCATAATTTAATTTTTCTCAGTTACCCTTTATTGATTCCCTGTCATCTTCAACGCCTTCTTATCGCCCTTAAACACCTATCCATCTCCCTTTTGCACCACCGCATCACCTGTCATTTAATGCTTCCTAGTCACCCTCTAACACTCTTCAATAACCCTTTCATGCCACCCACCAACTTTTAACTCATCCCGTCACTCTTTACCGCCTCTTCTTCGCCCATTAGCGCTTCTTTGTTGTCCTCCAACGCCTCCTCATTGACCTTCAACGCCGCCTCGCTGCCCATTAACGCCTTCCCATTGCCATTTAACGTGTCTGTAGTGCATGTTAGCATCTGTCCATCACCCTTTAAATGCATCTCCATCAATCTTTATTACTTTTTCATTGCCCTTTGACGTCTCAGTCACCATTCAACGCTTCTCCGTCACCCTTTAGCAATTCTCAGTTGTTTTTAACGCTTTGTCCTCACCCTCACACGCCTATTCAGCACACTTCAACTCCAACTCATCACCCTTCACTGTATTACCATCGCCATTTAAAACTTCCCCATCACCATTTAACGCCTCACCATCGCCCTTTAACACATTCTCTTCGCCATTTAACGGATATGCAGCCTCTCCATCAAACTTTAATGCATCTACATCACTTTTAACACTTTTTCTGCCTTTACTGCCTTTCCGTCTCCCTGTCACCATTTAGCGTTCCTCCGTTGCCCTTTTCTGATTCTCCGTCGTCTTTAATGCCTTCTCATTGCACTTAAACACCTATCCATCACCCCTTAGCATCTCCCCAACACCCGTTAACCTACTTCCTTGTCACCCTTCCATAGCCCTTTTAAGCCACCCCGCCACTTTTTAATGCATCTTGTCACTCTGTAACGCCCCATTTTTTCCCCTTAACGCCTCCTCGTTGCATCTCACTGCCTCCTCATTGCCCTTCAACGCCTCCTCATTGCCCTTTAGTGAATACTCATTTCCTTTTAACACTTTTTAGTCACTCACTAACGCCTCCCCTTTATTGCCTCGCCATTGTCTTTTACCGCCTTTTTGTCACCTTTTAGCGCCTCTCTATTGATCTGCTTTGCTTTTTCGATGCCTCTCAGTGACCCTTTGATGTCTTCTAGTTGTCTGATCATTTCACTCTGATTACGTTTAATCAATAAAACCCTACTAGAATTAGATTATTCAGTGAAAGTTACACCAAGACAATGTATTATATGTGCTCCAATTTGTAGCATAGCCTACTACGTTACAATAATATTTGACCTTGTTATTTACATTTGATCTAGAGCATCACCTCAAATCACCAAAATCATACCAGAAATATATTTTCCTAGTTTTATTTGTTAAAAATCACATTTTCACTTACCTGACCTTAAAATTGACATACTGATTACCTTTAATTACCTTTAATCGTAAAAAAAGTAGCAGAAATGGATTATTAGTCAAAAGTACACTAAAAAGACGTACAACACTTTTTGCTATTTATGTTTGTTAATTGACTTTTGATGACCTTGAAGTGAAATTGACTGTGAAGATAACCTTCAATCACTAAATTAATACTATAATTGGATTTGTCAGTCAAAATCCCATAAAAAGAAGTATTACACAGATTCCTAGCTGTATTTGTTAAAAATGATATTTTCTCTTACTTTACCTTGAAATTGACCCCTTGACCTTGAAGATGACCTTGAATAATCATAATAATATCAGATATGGAATTTCCAGTCAAAATTGCATGACAAAAGAGGTATTACACATGTTCCTAGCTTTATTTGTTAAAAATGGTAATTTTGCTTAATTGACCTTGATATTTGACCTTCTGACATTTAACCTTTTGGCTGCTGCATTTTCCAAACGGAGCGGCGAACCGACGCTATACCACAAGTTGGCTTGGTTTATACGTTTACACTTAACCCAGGGGTAATGTGGGGATAGCATCTCACCCGTTCGGGACTGCTCGGTTTTTCCGACCACTGACAAGTGTCCGGGCCCGGGTAGCCTCGTTCTGAACAGCCTCTGCCGTCAATCAAGCACGCTTCCAGCCGAGCACGCTTTCACTCATCCGCTGCCACTGAAGCAGACGAACGCTCCATCTCGAGCTCGGGGTCAAGCCGCATGGCGTTAGATCGTCGTACTCCGCTTGGGGACTGTGTGCACTATATGAATGTCTAGACTACAATAAAGTGAAAAATAACAGAAGAATGAATTAATAGGAGTTATTTATTCCCGTCGTCCCGACGGAAGAGTTGAAGGAAATATGGAGGAGCAAAGCACTTCAATATACCCATAAACTCAGTTTATACCATGCTCTGTAGAGGACACCATGCCACCTCCATGTTTATCTTTGCACCCTTTGATCCTTGGGACATTGATAATTTTGTAACCCACAGGTGTCAGATCTTTGATCACCTTTTCATCGCCAGATTCACATAACCAACTTCTTGTTATACGCAAAACGTCAACATCAATTATATCAATAATAGCGTTTGTGCTATTCCCAAGCATATTGAGTTTGCTTTGGTTCTTTTTTGTTTTTATTTTTCTATGTTGGAGTGCTTATATTGGAATTGTCATTCGTTTGATTGCACCCTGTGGTTGTGTACAAGTTCCACAACCCGCAGCCTTTTGCACGTACACAGCCAAGCCATACACTTTTGCCACTAAATTTGTCACTTACCCGTTTGCTTTCACTATCAGCACTCCTCTTACCAATTTTCAGAATTTTACCTATAACCCCTTACCTTTACCTATTAAACCCCTAACTTTCACCTTTGATAACAAGTTCTATTAACTTCGCCGAAGGAAATTTTGGCAACCGCAGATTTTAAAGATATTAAAATGTGAGTACTTTTTTATTATTTTATTATCTTCCTTTCCTCCAACTTACTTATCCACTCGGGTTTTATCAAAATCCCAATATCTTGCCAAAATTCGGTTATTTTAAAATTTATTCGGCTAGTGTTTCTATATTGCCTGAAAACTATTAATTTATATCGTAGTTCTGTTCTACTGCTCGTTCTTTAGAAATGTATTACTCACTCTAGTCGCTAAAATGTCTGCAGCTGTCAATCTTGTCGTCGCGTCGATCATACTGGTATCTTGTCTCTCTTCACTGTAAATCGCATAGTTTACCTTCTATTGTTTTTTCCGAAATCTGTTACAGTACAGTGGACGCGTTCCATTGTCGCACACACTAACGTTACTACTTGATAATATCGAGTCAACTGTTTTTGTCACTTGCTTTGTTTCTACAAGCGTTCATTAATTACCACGCGAATTTGGAAAGTATACTCAATGCTTGAATTCCGCGTTTTTCCATGATTTACCTTGCACTTGCTGTACAATCGGATTTAACAGTGCACAATACCTTACCAGGATATTAACCCTTTCAGTTTTCACCCTAACCACAGTTCACATCCTGCCATCACGCAACGTTGTTCATAGTTCACGGTTTTACTGTTTATAACGTTTGCAAATTTACTTGGTCATTTTTTCCACTCATTCAGCACTATTTGAAATTATGCCGTTTATAATGACATCGTAATTTTGCGATCGATTACCTAAAGAAATTCTATACAGATTTATATAAGCCTATATCCTATTCAGATATAAGTATATATTGTTGAATATTCACATATCCCATATCTAGTCTGGGGGTATATCCCCTAGACATGCCCAGAACCCCTTATCGGGCGAGCGAAGGAAAACGCTCTCAATAACCTACCATGCCCTATCACCCCCACCCTCACATCATCATCTGTACATCATTCATCTCATCAATTGACTACAACGTTTTTATCGTATTATAATGTCACTTAAAAGACCTTTTGTGCCGAAAAGTGACGTAAAGCAATGATTTACTACTACTACTATCCCATATCTAGCAATCAAAATGTCTTTCAAGGACATTACAGGTGCTCTTAGAAGGAGCAGAGCCGCCTATAAGGGCAAAATTACAATGATTGTGAATGATTTGAATAAAAAATCAGAACAGAAAACTTTACAAAGTATTTTTTTGTTGAAGCAGGAAACCACCGTAAATACCTACCTGCATAAAATTGACAAAATTAATGATGATATTCATGTGTTATGTGAAAAAAAGGAAATCAAAGTGGATGACACAGATCGTGTTACTGATTTCAAAGATGAAATAAAATATGAAATCGGTGTTCAGGAGAAAATTTCTGATGTCCAAACTAAGATTACTCCTGTAAAAACTGACACGTCATCGCACACTTCCACAGTTACCCAAATACGGCCACCTAAATTAAAATGTCCAAGTTTCAGTGGTCTAGAAAAAGACAGGTTGCTGTTTCAAAACTTTCTCATGCAGTTTAATAATGTAATGACTGCTGGTGGTAAGCTGGATGATTCGGCCAAACTAACGTACCTTCGCGGCTGCTTAACAGATTATGCCTTTTCAGTTATAAGCCACTTGTCAATCAGTAATGAAAATTACAAAGCCGCATTAGACTTGCTAAATGCCGAATTCTTAGATAAATAATTTATCATTGAAGAATATTTCACTAAAATTATCAGCAACTCGCCCAAATATGATCCCCAATTTGAGGATGTCAAAAAATATTTGAATGAAACTAGAGCATGCATACATTATTTGAAAAACTATGGTGTTGATCTTTTACTACCCAATTCCTCTGAGTTAAACTTATTAGCCACATCGTTTTCAATAAACTACCCGCTATCCTCAAGCGAGAATTGGTTCATAAAATCGGATCAAATTATCCTTCCCTCAAAGCATTGTTTGATAATTATCATGATTTGATAAAAACGATCATTCGAACAAGTTTGAAAAAGAAAATTTTTGATCAAAAAAGCAAAACTGTATCACAAGGTCACGATGATCATAAAAAGTTTCTCTCAAAACCTAGTGGTCATTTTGGTGAACCTACCATGTATCAACAGGATTCAAATCCCGAAGGGGCTTCTGCATTACAAAATTTTACCACGCAATCGTCAGCTTCTCACCCCAGAAAACCTTGTAAATTTTGTAATGCAAGTAGTCATGTGATGTACCGATGTGAGAAATACAATTCCCATGAGGCCAGAAGGCAGCGTTGTCTTAAAATGGGTCTATGTGTTCTTTGTACTAGTCCATTTCACACAAAAAGCAGCAATGTCCTGGCAAAAATAATGAGCTGAAATATCAATGTTTACATTGCAAGGTCAACTCTCATATAAGTACATTATGCAAAGATATTGACAAGCATAAAAATGCCCCTAGCCATACTAATTCTAATGTGTGTTTAAATGCAAGTGAAATAGTATCGGCAGGACATTCTATAATAATGCCCATCATGGACATTAAAGTGAAGACTGGTTCAAAAATTTGCAGAGCTAGATGTTTATTAGACTCCGGCAGTCAAAGATCTTACTTATCAGAAAAAGTTTGTGCTGTCTTAGCATGTAAAGATGAAAATGTTTCAATTATACAGCATGATATCAAAACATTCTTGGGCTCTGAAAAGAAAGAGTTGAAAGAAATTTCTGTTGCTGTTGAAATTCCTAATTTAAAACCCTTTAATCAAAAGGTGTTAATAGACAAGGAGTTTCATATACAACTAAATATGCCTCAATATGTTGAAGTTATTAGCAATCTTGCATGTAAAGGTGTCCCCCTGGCTGTTCAATATGAAGGCTGTTTGCCTCCTGAAATTGTAGAAATAGACGGACTAATGGGTGCGGATGTTCTACAAAATTTGTCTATGACCAGAACAGTTGAATGTATGAAGGGTATTGCATGGGAATTTCCTAATGGTCTTGTGCCTTATGAAGACGCAAACAACTTTCTATTCCCAAGACAAATCTCAGTCTTACCTAGTTTTTCCAGCTCTAGACCTGATACATTCAACAACTATAACCACATTATTTCTAGATATGCTAAATGTCCAGAGACTCATGTCACTTTTGTCATGAACCCCAAGTCATCATATCCTGACCCATTACAATGTTTATTTCCCGAAAGTTCTGTGGAAAGGAGTCTCGATATGATGTTTCAAACCGAGGGCTTAGGCATTGATAGTAAAGAAAATGGCATTACTGATTACGACTCTGTAAAAATAAAAGACTTTGAAGATTCCATCAAGTTTGAAGATGGTCATTACAATGTCAAACTTCCATGGCACGAAGATGTTCTGGAAAAGGTTCCATCCAACCATAATGTAGCTTTAACTGTGATGGACAGAGTTTCCAAAAAATTAGAAAAAGATAATCTTATGGATGATTATATATACAAGTTTTTAAACAACAAAAAGAGGAAGGAATTATTGAAAGAATAGAAGTTGATCCTCAAAAATATGCTGATTACACGTGGATCCCACATCGTCCCATGATTAAAACTGAGAAGCAAGTAAGTAGGCCTACAAAAATCAGACCAGTTTTCAATTGCTCACTTAAAACCCATAAGTCCCCATCTCTAAATGAAGCTGCATATCCTGGAGTCAATTTGATGACTGATATGACAAAACTTCTTTTATATTTCAGATCTAATAAGTTCACTATGATTTCAGACATCAGAAAAGCCTTTCTGATGATTAAACTAGGCCACGAAGAAGACAAAAACAGGTTTTGTTTTTTCTTGAAAGAAGGAAACAAATTGAGCTGTTTCAGATACAAAACCATAATCTTCGGTTACAATGCCAGTCCTTTCATTCCTAATTAGCTCCCGCCGTCACCGTAGGTGAGACGAAGGGAGCTATGGATTCTACCTCCGTTTTTTTTGCCTCTTCTTTTGCCTATAACTTTGTAAGAAAATAAGCTAGGATAACAATTTTTGGTATGTGGGTTACTTCCAGGTGGCTAATGGACAGGTTAAAATATTTTAAATCTGAATTCAATACGCAAGGTTGCAGAGGAGAAAATGATGATGTTACGGCGTTGGGCCGTTGTGCCTTTTGGGGTATTTGAACTTTGACCTACTTCTGGTTCAGAACTATGACCTATTTAGACGTTTTGACGCGCACTTCGTTTCCGGAGCAGATCTCTAAAAGTACCGATGACAGCCATATTGCACATACATGTTCTCTAAGGTCCCTAGTTGTGCCTTTTCAGGTTTTTGGACCTTGACCTTGAAGTTGACCCAGCACTTTGACCTAATTTATAACATCGGTAAATCCGACTGAAAGATTTTGCGGAATATCATGAAAACCGCTCAAGATAGCTACACCATTACTATAAAACAAATTGTGAGGTTTCAGGAGAGGATTCATCTTGAAAAATTTCAGGTCGATAAAATTAAAAATGGCCGCCTATCGGCCATTATTCACCTCGACAGGCCTGATATTGCGGAATATCATGAAAACCGCTCAAGATAGCTACACCATTAATATCAAATAAATTGTAAGGTTTCAGGAGAGGATGCATCTTGAAAAATTTGAAGTTGATAAAATTCAAAATGGCCGCCTATCAGCCATTATTCACCTCGACAGGCCTGATATTGTGGAATATTATGAAAACCGCTCAAAATATCTACACCATTATTATAAAACAAATTGTAAGGCTTCAGGAGAGGATGCATTTTGAAAAAATTCAACTCGTCCAAGTTCAAAATGGCCGCCAATCGGCCATTATTCACTTTCACATGGCCGTTATTTGGTAAACCGTGCTAGATGGCTGGACCATTACTATAAAACAAAATGTGTAATTCCAGGAGAGGATGCATCTTGAAAAAATTCGACTCGATAAAATTCAAAATGGCCGCTTATCGGCCATTATTCACTTTCACATGGCCGTTATTTGGTCAACCGTGCTAGATGGCTAGACCATTACTGTAAAACAAAATGTGAGATTTCAGATGAGGATGCATCTTGAAAAAATTTGACTTGATCAAATTTAAAATAGCCGCCTTTTCGGCCATTATTCATTTTCACATGGCTGATATTTGGTAAACCGTGCTAAATGGCTAGACCATTACCTGATTACTATAAAACAAAGTGTGAGTTTTCGGGGGAGGATGCACCCTAAAAAATTTTAACTTACGAATTCAAAATGGCCGACAATCAGCATTATTTACCTCGATAGGCCTGATATCAGGTAAACCGTGCTAGATAGCTAGCCCATTACTATAAAACAAAATGTGACGTTTCGAGAGAGGATGCCTTTAAAAACTTTCGACTCAATCGAATTCAAAATGGCCGCCTATCGGCCACTATTTACTTTCACATTGCTGATATTTGGTAAACCGTGTTAGATAGCTGGACCATTACTATAAAACAAAATGTGAGATTACAAGAGAGGATGCATCTTGAAAAAAATTGACTCGATCAAATTCAAAATGGCCGCCTATCGGCCATTATTCACTTTCACATAGCCGGTTTTTGGTAACCGTACTAGATGGCTAGACCATTACTATAAAACAAAATGTGAGATTTCAGGATAGGATGCATCTTGAAAATTTTTGACTTGATCAAATTCAAAATGGCCGCCTTTAGGCCATTATTCACTTTCACATGGCCGATATTTGGTAAACCGTGCTAGATAGCTAGACGATTACTATAGAATGAAATGTGAGATTTCAGCTGAGGATGCATCTTGAAAAATTCTGACTCGATCAAATTTAAAATGCCCCCCTATCGGCCATTATTTATTTTCACATGCCGAATATTTTGCAAACTGTGTTAGATGTTAGTCTATTACTATAAAACAAAATTTGAGGTTTCGGGGGAGAATGCACCCTAAGTTTTCAACTAATTTATATCGAATTCAAAATGACCGTAAATCAGCTATTAGTTAACTCGATTGGCCTGATATCGGGTAAACCGTGCCAGATAGGTAGACCATTACTGGGATACTGATTAGGATCATTAATTTCAATGGAGGTTTGCAATCTCTGACTGTCTAGTTCTTATCTTACTCTTAGACTGGGCTTCTTAGACCTAGCTGTCTTGCGTCTTGATTTTTTACCTAGACTAGGACTACATTAATAACCCTATACAAAATTGCTCAAATCAAATTCTAATTCGGAGCGGGAGCTCCTGGACTTATGTAGTCTTGTTTTATCATCAAGCACCATGCTAAGCAGTTTCCTTCAGATTACTGCTCTGAGGTATTATTGAAAAAATTTTATGTTGACAATTTGATGCTTACAGCAAATGATCAAGATAAACTTTTCTCTTTGTACTTAGATCTTGACCAGAGAATGAAAAAGGGTGGATTTGATTTGAGGTCTTGGACTTCTAATAACCCTATGCTAAGAGAGAGAATGATCTCCGATAACAAATATATTGAGCATAAAAGTCCCTATGAAAAGTTACTAGGTTACAAATATTCAACTAAAACAGATGTATTCAAGTTGTCTGGAACCGTATTTGATAAAGACGCGAAGACAAAAAGAGGTATATTATGTCAAAGTACCAAATTGTTTGATCCTCACGGTCTTTATTTGCCTGTTACAGTGAGAAGTAAAATTCTCATGAGAGAGCTCTGGTCACAAAATCATTCATGGGATGAAAATGTCATGGGAAAACATATGAATTTGTGGTCCCAGTTAGCTCATGATTTAACATCTCTGAATGTTACATTTCCAAGATATGTTTTGACACTGATTTGTATCTTTTCTGTGATTCCTCAAAACAATAATCTGGGTTTGCATTGTACAATGTTCAAGATAACAGTCCAACTTGATGTTCGCTAAAGCCGAAGTCACTCCTATAAAACCTCGAAGCTTACCAACTCTTGAATTGTTGTCCGTGTTTTTGGGTGTAAAATGCATGCATTTAATACTGGATTCCTACCCCAATGTTACATTCAAGAGGCTTGTGATTGCAGTAGATGCGCAAGTAGTTTTGTCTTGGCTGATGTCTCAGCAAATAAAAACCAAAAACTGTTTTTGTTTTCAAGTATGTGCCAACAGATCAAAACCCTGCGGATCTTTTAACTAGGGGATTGTCCTTAAACAAGTTTAAAGACTTACTTTAATTTTGGACATACGGTACAGAATGGCTGAAAACAGCTGACAGTGATTGGCCTGTGAACGAATTAAACTGTCTGAGTGATGCTAATAGGAAGACAATTCAAACTAATGTAGCAATAGACAATGACCAATTTCAAGGTTCAAAGGTGGAGTGTATACGAACAAAATCATTCTCAAAATATGGAAAGTTACTTAGAGTGACCGAGTTGGTGTTCCGCTTCATTAAGCAGAATGTTTCCCAAAGGAAATTTCCTTTTTAAACTCTCCTGCTAATAGAAACATTCCTGATTTGGTCAAAGACCTCAATTTATACATAGATGAGGAAGGGGTTATTAGATCAAAGGGAAGAATTAAAAAAAATGTAACACACGAGGAGGAAGTACAAAATCCTATTCTGTTAGGTAAAAGTCACCACTTGACTTACCTGTTAATTATTCATTTTCATCATAGAGTAAAACACCTTGGTGTAGGTACTACCCTCAATGCATTGCGTTTTGGGTGCCTAAAGGCAGACAGGTAATCAAAAAAGTGCTTTCCCACTGTTTGATACGTCGTAAAATGAATGGATTGCCATTCAAATATCCAAAAGTGACTAACTTACCCAAACACCGAGTCAATTTGATTGAACCTTACCGTCATACTTGAGTTGACTTTGGGGCGGGGGCCCTAGGGTAGTGGTTAGCACCGCTGCCTTTCACGCCAGAGTTCGGGGCTCGGTTCCCGGTCTCGGCGGTTTGAAAGAAACGAAAATGTTTCTTCCCCATCCACGTGTGAAAGTCAGTATTGTGGGGAGCCTCCGTGACCGAGAGGTAGCGTGCTCGGCCTCAGACCGCCAGGGCTCGAATTTCGAATCCTGTGTCTGGAGGGCAGTGTCATCTCAATCATCTCACCATTCTCAGGAGGTTCTCCTGGCCCAGTTTAGCCTATATGTGCACAAAGGTGGCCTAAAGCCCGATTCATTTCATTGAGTTGACTTTACTGGCCATTTATGGGTTGAAAACTACGGACAAAGGCGTAAAATGTACATACATATTTTTACTTGTTTGAACACTAGAGCTGTTCATTTGGATCTTATACCTGATATGAGCACTCATTCCTTTGTCTCAGCTTTATTGAGATTCAGCAACAAGTTTGGTATTCCATCTCACATATATAGCGATAATGCTAGATCCTTTCTAAAAGGATGTGATGTAATATCTGAAGTTTTCTCTTGCAGCCAATTTCTGGAACATTCCCAGACCTACAATATAAAACATGCTACAATACCTGTTCACTCTCCCTGGGTAGGCAGTACTTGGGAAAGGTTGATTCAGTAGTCAAAAACTGTATTCGAAAAACTGTAGGTCGAGCTAAAATAGAATATTTTGACATGCTCACTCTCTTATGTGATGTTGAAAATGCAGTTAAAATCTAGACCATTGACATATCGAACTTCTGAATCGGATCTAGAAGTAATTACCCCCAATAATTTTATCTATCCCAACTCTAATTCCAATTTGTTTCTGAGAATTGAGGGAGAAAACCCCACACTTTCAGAACCTCCTTCTCAATCCCTATTATTACACCTATCAAACAGAAATCATCTACTCAAACACTTCCATGAATTGTGGAACAATGCTTACTTGTTGTCCCTTAGAGAAAGTACTAAAAATAGTTATGAGAATAGATTTGAAAATAAGATTGATGTTGATGACATCGTTCTCATACGTCACCTACAAAAGTCCAGACCATTTTGGTTGCTGAGTAGAGTTGTTGAAGTCTTCCAGGGTGATGATAATAACATCAGATCTGCCAATGTGAAAAGGGATGGTTCGATTCAAAATTATTCAATAAACCATTTGTACCCTTTAGAACTTCAACAGATCACAAATGAATCTATTTCAACATGCAAGAATGTCGATGAAACACCACCTGTAGGCGATTTGCCGGTAGAAACAGCTCGACGCTCCGCGCTTTTGATGGCACAAAGGGCCTAAAGCCAATAACATGTAATTATTATTATGTGTAATGTATTTCTGAGTTAATTACCACTGTCATTTTATTGTTTATGTATATATGCTATTTTCTATTGATATTTGCGCTATATTTCCCTATATGATACAATGCAATTGCAAATGACATTTTTCTTGTCCTCAGGAATATATTGGGAATTGTTATTCGTTTGATTGCACCCTGTGGTTGTGTACAACTTCCACAACCCGCAGCCTTTTGCACGTACACAGCCAAGCCATACACTTTCGCCACTAAATCTGTCACTTACCCGTTTGCTTTCACTATCAGCACTCCTCTTACCAATTTTCAGAATTTTACCTATAACCCCTTACCTTTACCTATTAAACCCCTAACTTTCCCTTTGATAACAAGCTTTGATAACAAGATATATTAACTTCGCCGAAGGAAATTTTGGCAACCGCAGATTTTGAAGACATCAAAATGTGAGTACTTTTTTATTATTATATTATCTTCCTTTCCTCCAACTTAAATCCACTCGGGTTTTATCAAAATCCCAATACTATTTCCCGCTGGGTTTTCATACAATCAACTTGCAGTTTTAACATAATGTTTCTCAGATAGTCGGGCTTTATGCTATATTTTTTTAGGAAATCCCAGTTGTTCTCCTGGATTTATTCAGGATTTTCTGGATCACCAAGTGTTAACCAATGCTGGGGCAATCATGTACATGTCGTGGGCTTTTAATGTGCTATTATTATTGTAACAAATAAAATGTTTTTCTGTGACGGTAACCATGGTAACGCAGCCCCTAGAAACCATTCCTCAAACTACTGATGTCAACAATTTCAAAACATGATAAAAACAGTTTAAAACTTTTTTATCTGATTTTTTATAAGGTTAATTTTGCCAGTTTTGAGCTAATGAAAAAACTATCGATCAACGACTGTGGTCACGTGATATTTTCTATGTGAGAAGATAATTACTACAGATACAACGAAATTGCTATTATTGTTATATAGCTATCGTCTAGTGATTAAAATGTATTACAGCTCATTTGACTAATCCTTTTGCCAGCAAGACCATACATGAGTGTGGAAATTAATGAAGAGGGGTGTATAAACCTATGTAACTGGAAAAATGTTTTCAATGTACAAACACTGTCACACAGAGGTCAATCAAGGTCATATTATCGCAATAAATAATAAATTGAACATTTTTTGAGAATTGCTGTTAAGATTCAGATAGCGTTGAACTAAAATATTTGCACGTCATGACATCGTACTCTATATGCTACTTGGCTGGATAGACATGCAGTGCGCCAGCTCAATTTGACACTGATGTGACCTTGATATGACCTTGACTTATACTTATATAGAGAGAGTCCCTGTTGTGCCAGTTTAAATTTACTAGTTAATTGTATGTGTCTACAAGGCCCATTATTACCGTTATAGTGAGGTTAGTCATATCAGTGAAATGAGATCGAAGAAAGTTTTGAAGTCCAAATTGGGTTAGTGACGGATTTGAAAAAATTGAGACATACCCATCAATAAAATATTTGGGTTACAATTTTTTTCTCCGGGTAGGTTAATTTCAAGGTCATGTGTTTTTATCAAGGTCAGATTTCTAAAATGTCTAAAATTTAAATTTATTGAAAATTTATATTTCCTCTCGGGAACTACTATATTGATTGTAATGCTTTTGGCACCCAAAGATTTTTTTGTGGGGAGGGGGGGGGGGTGCTGATGAAATGGCAAATGCTTTCAGAATGATTAAAGGTCAAGGTCATGTGTTTGCTGTCAAGGTCAGCGCTCTAAAATTTCCACAAATCCTGAGAAAAATACTTATTTTTCCATATCTCATTGATATGGATTTTAGTGTTTTTGAGTGCCTTTTATGGGTTTTTACCGTGGTGCGTAATAAATTACAAACATAACATTGCAATGAAAAACTCTCAAGGTCAGGTCCACTCCAGGTCAAAGTTATTTGAAGGTCAAACAATCTAAAACTTGTGCAGACTGTATATTTTGCATGATGATTTTTTGGCAAATTTGCAACATAATCGCATTCAATCGCATTTATTCCTATATACGTCACTCTGTTACGATAAAAATCACAGACAGCTTCGCCCGACGTACACTAAAGCTCATTGCGATTGATCCGTAGCTAGTTTGTCTGCAACTGGACTGCGACGGACTCCGAGCAGTCTCACACCAGTCACATAAGGTTGGTCGCAGTTCATATCTTATTGCAACCCTTCTCATAATTGTCGGCGACAGCGTTGTGATCGGCTGCGAGCTGTCGGCGGGTGATTGAAGACAAAAAATCGGCACGTCATAGCACGTGACTCAGATGATATATATCGTCGCTGTCCAGGTAATATTGAGTATGCATGTAGAATTTCGAAATTTGGAGGTAAATGAGACAACATGTTTATTTTAGCCATAACAACCCAGCCTCGTTCCCAGGGCCAGAAGACAAGCATAGCTTGTTGGCCCTGGTTTACAGCTTTGAAAATCAGTTCTCTGCTTCCTGATAGGGCCTACAAAACAATAGTCTGGTGACCCACACCTGACCCTGAAAACTATGTCAAGTTTGAGTTTACATAATATGTTTGTTATCATAGGCTTAGTATTGCTGATGAATGAGAATGTAACAACCGATAGGTCGTATCCATCGGTTATTTGATGTGAAATAGGCTTTTGTGGATAACATCAAATTTGATATAGGCCCCTATATAAATTTCATATTTTTTGTGAATAATCATCAGAAAAATATAAATAAATTGTGATTTTATATGTTTTCAGACTTGCTGAATCTATTGGTAACATAATTTTTTTCTTAGCGCCCATAATATGGGAAAATCTAAGAGTCATACATGTTTAGTGTGCTGCTCTATGACCAAACCTATACAGAAATCGGTTTTTATTCTACTAGAAACTATATTTTCAGTATGCCTACCAAAGGCAGGTCGGTCTACGCCATACCACCCACGAAAGCAACACTATTGCGACAAAAAATTCTGCACTATTAATTTTATCGTATCACCTTATATCGCTTTTCTTTTTATCACCTGGAGAGGTAGGTGTAATGATCTGTGCGCAAAGCAAGACAACAACAAAAATTCGCTAGGAGTCAAATGTCCAGACGCCTGATCAACCGAGATCAGTCTTTGAGCTGCCAGCAGCCTGCTAGAGGGGATCACGAGGGGCATGGACTGACCCCTCTGAGATATTCTGTGATTGACCTTGAATATTTAAACCATCATCATTAAAATACCATCTTTTAGCTACCCAAACGTTTTGTCCAATGAAATGATAATGAGCTCATTGTCTATGAGACAACAAACGAATCCTTTCAGAGCCCCCCTTCTCGTGTCATGCAGGTGTCATGCCTAGAAGATTCATTTCGGTGTCCACACCTCGGTTTTAAGGTATGAGGAATTCAAACAAATAATAACAAAAAAAATCTAAGCAATACAATGTACAGAAATCCAAGATGGCCGCCACACTAACATGAAAAATCTATGTCTGCTCATAACTTTTAAAAAAAGCACCTAGAAGATTGATTCTGGTGTCTACACATAGATTTGTAGGTATGAAGAATTCAAAAAAATAAAAATTAAAAACCTCAAAGCAATACAATGTACAGAAATCCAAGATTGCCGCCACGCTAACATGAAAAATCTATGTCTGCTCATAACGTGTTTTTTTAAATGCCCTTATACGATTCATTCTGGTGTCTACATATAAGTTTTTATGTATGAGGAATTCAAAAAATCTAAATCAAAGGCTTTAACACAAGCAAATGTGCAGAAATCCAAGATGGACGCCACACTAACGTGAAAAATCTATGTCTAATATGAAAATATATGTCTGCTCATAACATTAAAAAAGGTTCGCCTAGGATAATAATTTCGATGTCTACACCTAGTTTTTATGTGTGAAGAATAAAAATAATATTCAACTGAATTTGCAGCAACCCAAGATAATCATCACCATCTGAGCTAAATCCACCTACTTTATTAGCATTTGAATAGGTCTACTCAGAGGTTTTCATTACCGTTCCATCAATTTTGTATTGAATCAAAGTCATATTGATTTCAATATTCAAAGATTCATACATTTTAATTAGTTAACACAACAACAAATATTAAATACAAAAGTTAAAAAAAAATCACTAATATAACAACAAGTAGTTTGCAAATTAGATGACTATGAGCAAGAATAGATAAGGTATAGAATATAGGCCTACAACCAGAAATGTTGTAAATTGACCAAATTAAATGTTACCTGTGATAAAAACTATACAACACACACCAATAAAAACATATCAATTTATAGATTAGCATCTCGTCTATATGTTAAACTATGTTTTTACCCTTAACTCATATATCCAAGGATGTAGCCCTTCTGAAAATAAACCAGTCTCAGCCGTTTTTATTAAATCTTAAACCATGTGTCGAGGGCCTAAGATCACCACAATTTTCCACCGTCGCGCCACAGTCTCTAATTATGCACATTTTCAATGAGGCCTATGTTTATAAACAACACTGCTGTGAGCTGTAGCTGTTTTTTGTTATTATTCGCAGTTCACCATCAATATAGCCATGCCATGAACACGTGATGTTCCTTTCCCTTCCACCAAGCCTCTACAGGTGCGGATCCGAATAATAATCTGACCGGGTTCCAACAAAGGGTTGTTAATATAATTGCAGTCTCACAATTAAATGGCAGAGATCTAATTTCACTCAACATGTCATCGCAGTCTTACTTTGCCAAAAAAATGAGGAGTATAGACAAGACTGCGTATATCTGAACACAATAGTGCTAGTGTCTATGGATGATGTCACCACAAGTCATCCATCATGCTTCTGTCATGTATCCTCATTTAATATGCATTACTTCTTGGTTTGTAACTATACATCTTTGTGAAATGATATGGGCGATTCTCTTCTGCGTTCCACCTGTTCTTTTCATACTTGGGAACATTTGCATAGTTTTGAATTTT
The DNA here is from genome assembly GCA_964017125.1 of Flabesymbios commensalis. Classification (NCBI taxonomy): domain Eukaryota; kingdom Metazoa; phylum Annelida; class Polychaeta; order Terebellida; family Flabelligeridae; genus Flabesymbios; species Flabesymbios commensalis. Next base: position 47,063,758 of record OZ024906.1, read on the forward strand.
AAGCATCTTTAAAAAATAGTGTCCTTAAAATGGAAATTTGTAATCTATGCTTTATCTTTGCAATTGTAGATAACTAGGCCTATTTCACTTGGCAATCTATTTAATAAAAACAAAAAATATAAAATATTATTTTTTGCATTTCTGCACTTCAGAAGAAGTACGATGCGACTAATTGCGTGCACATCTGTCACATGCCCCTATAGAAATTATAATAGTCTATAGCTCTATGATGATGATCAAAACCACTGTTATCGTGTGGGCCTACATCTTAAATTCAATATTTCTTTTCAATGTCAGATAATTTTACGTATGATCAACGCTTACGCCTACCCGGTATGACTGGGCCGCCTAACGTATTTACTGCGCGAGGCCCAGTCACACTGACCGCCATTTTGTTTCCACAGCAAGCTCTGTAAAAACGACACTCGCGCTGCCTGCCAAAAAACTCGGATGCCATGAAATTGAGACGAATATTTCAAATGCCTATGAAAACAAGGCCTTTTCCAGAAGGCGTAACTTTTGATCGTATTAGAACTATTACATTTAAAAATGGAGGTCCCTGTGTCAGAGTCTTGCGATGTCATCAGGGTAGCTTACGCCTACAGTTCGGCTGGGCCTCAAATCTCAGAGGTAGGTCTACTGGGTTCGAATCTCTGTAGGGCCGAATGCTTTGCATCGTTGATGTGCATAATGTGTACATGTACAATGTTGCAATCTGTTCAAAGACGTGGAATTCACAGTGCTACCGACGGTGCCATGTTCTATAAAGAACCCTTTTTGTTTAGGAACCCTGTCAACCGATCAATTTGAAAATGGGTTACAACATTGGTTACAACAGAGTCTATTGTAACCCAATGTTGACTTAATGCCGGACCAGAGTCGTAAATGGTGGGCCAATAACTGGTTCAACGTCTTGCGTTTGATGTTCTAATATATTTTCTCTTATTCAGTGAACAAGTATAATAACGTTAATACAGAGACTGAAAAAAACTGAAATATGCAGTTTGAAACACCTTGCATTGTAGCCACAGTAACCAGTACAACTCTCTACAGTGCAAGCCCAGAAAACACAATACGCTGCACCAATGTGGGTTTAATGCTGGCCCATTGCCTGGGATGCGTGCGAAACAATAAACCACAATGGTTTAATGCTGGCCCACCGTTTATGACACTGAATCATCATTAAATCAACATTGTGGCATGCCTTGTTTACCGGTGTTCGACTGAAAACCCAGAAACCCTAGACATTGCGCCAACTCTGGGGTAAGGTCGGTCCACCATCTGTGACGCTGTCCAAACATTATTTTGACTTTGGACCAATGTATTGTGTTTTATATATGTGACCCGATCTGGCAAAATGAGTCGGAAAACGCACAAACGATGCAAACGATTGACAAACGATGCTAGGGCCCTTGTAAGCCAAAATGACCTTTATTTGACATATTTCCAATTTTTACATAAGTTTTTATTTTCATATCATTACTTTTGAATCCTAAAATTATGTGGCATAGAAATTGGTGTACATAATGAAAAAATATTATGTTATTTTAATTTTAGTCCCAATTATCATGATTACACACCAAACAGTGATATTTGTTTCTATTTGCATTGTTGCCATGGAAACAGTCGCTATTAAGTAGGAAATTTTGATACACTGTAAAAATCCTGACTATGACAATTTCTGTCATCTACTTCATCCCGACGCATCTTCATTAAAACATTCGAGCTAGGACCATTGCAATATAAAATATGCTATGTTGATATTAAAATAATTTGATGTGAACTACATGTCGTAGTGGAATAAATGTGCTGTATGAAAATCGCATTATTGCGAACTTGAGTGTTTAGTGAGGATTCACATTATTGCTAGCTTGCGCAAAAAAGGGGTTTAAAATTGGCCGTCACTGGTCATAACTGAGCAACCATTAGATGGATTTTCATGATCTTGGTGTCTATGATTACCTTGACCTTCCATAATTGTAAAATATTTACAATTTGATTAAGCACCTCGAAAAACACTATAATAGCCATGCACCAAAACGTTAAAATCCTCATAGTATTATATATGGAAAAATATGTCTTCCTTACATTTTGGGAGTTTTAGAGCTCTGACCTTGATAAAAACACTTGACCTTGACCTTAAACCATTTTACCACCTTTCCGATTCAGCACCTCGTGAGTATGTCCCCAAAACATTAAAATCAATATAATAGTCCCTTAGATATGGTGAAAAATATGGATATAATGAGTTTTAGAGCTCTGACCTTGATAAAACAACACATGACCTTGACCTTCAATCATTCCAAAACCTTTGCCATTTCATTCAGCACCTCAAAAAAACATACACCTCAAAAAAACATACGAGATACCAAAATATTCAAATCTATATATTAGTCACCGATATACAGAGAAAATACATTATATTATAATTAGAGTTTTTACATCAGTTACATAGAAAGTAATGGAAATATAAGCAGTTTTTATTGAATGACTTGGTAGCCATTTTTGATTAATGCAAATTAACCTTATTTGGACGTGGACTTGTAAGATTGTATATTTCAGAGCATGTAAAATATGAATCCATGTAGATGAGAAAATGTTGGAAGTCCTGTGGGAGTGTATATGTAGGCTATTCATATGCAGATATGATACCGATTGTGTATTCCAAGTCAAGCTATGGATTGATATACCATGTCAGGGGCAAATTAATGCTTGTTATCATGGAAACAACCAGTAACCTCCCACAACGAGTTACCTATACATAATAATACTATAAATAACGTATTGTATTTTAAAACATTATAAAGTAATAAGATAAAATCAGAATAATGCCGGTATTTTTTATGGAACCAATGAACGCTACGCATCACGGTGGTATATGTGTATTGTTGATATGGATACCGTTGCCATGGTAACGATCATACTATGTTTTTATTCATCCGTTTTAAAAATCGAATCCCCTTATATTAGTTATGTTAAAAATAAAAAATGAGGATACCACGAGTGATTATGATCATACTCCGTCCATGTTGATGACAGTGGACACTTGAAAGAGCTGTATGAATATATAACGCGCTGGTGCATTATGGGAAACTTCAGGGGGTAAATTAGGTGAAAAAGGCGCATTTTAAAAATCTACAACAGGCAGATTCATAATCTGAAGAGTTTTACCTTTCCAGTGATACCACATATGCAAATATATATTGCATGCACACGAAAAGTACAAAACTCGGATTTGGCTTCCTGACTATTACGCAAGTGAGCAAGTACACAGCTGCACAAGTACGTATGCAAGTACGCAAGTATGCAAGTGTGCGAGTACATGCACAAGTGTGTGAGTGTGCAAGTCCGAAGTCGAAAATACCAATTCAAAATGGCTGCCAAAACACCCATAAGCTGGATTTCAATAAATCTGTCATAATAAAAATTATATAACAAAATACAAAATGGCTGCCAAAAAAAACCCAGGTCCAAACATTATTGTTACGTGAAAAGTCACAATCCCCCCCTAGTTAACTTTAATATGCCTTATATCTAGCAAACCATGACAGATGGGTGACTTCAGAAAAAATGGCTAAAAACGTGACGGGAGGGGTAAAAATTCAAAATGGTATTTTCAGTTTCATTTGTGTCAGAATATGTTGTCAACATCCTGGAATATATGAAATTGATGAAGGAAACACGTTCTAAATGACCAATTTTATTTATCTCATGTTTCATCAAGATAAAACCTCGAAAATATTGAAAATATTCTGAAACTCACATCCCAGGTAAAATAGCAGAAAATTACCACACATGGTTTCCTAAGCAGAGTTGGGGTCAATTCCGGAATTGAATGGGAATTGAGCTCAATTCCTGACTCAATTCCAGGAATTGGAGTAGGAATTGGAATTGAAAAAAAAGGAATTGGAATTGAATTGGAATTGACGAAAAATGCCCGGAATTGATAAAGGAATTGACTTTTTTTTATCCATGTTTATTTTTTAGGCGCTATTAAACGAATGAGTGATCATCACTTTTGTCATTGCAGTGGAAGTTTACCTGATCTATGTTTATTGATATGTGTATTATAATATTAATAATAATAAACTTATATAGGCCTAGTGCCTAAATTATATTAAAAAGTTTTATTTATGTTATGTAAAAAAATACTCATTTAAATAACTAATGGCCATCAAGATTAAATAAGACTGTGATGTGTAATCCAAATAACAGTTGTAACAAGATTGCTCCTGCTCAGTTGGAGCAATTCAATCTAACTATCACAGATTGGTGTGTGCGTATATACATGTTACTTGTTGTTACTTGTATACACCCTTGATTTACTCCGGCGGACTGGTGTAACCAGCCGGTAACAGTTTTGCAGAGAAGTGCTACTCATGACAACTCAACACCTACTGTAGGCCTATATGGTGTTAGAGAATTACCATCGAGTGGCTGAATTATCAGCAAAATGAGACGCCGAGCCGGCATTCGTTTATGTTGGGCCGTCATCGCAAACGACGGGCCAACATTATGTCAACATTGGGTCAATGTTTTGTGTTTGCTGGCTTAAAGTTCTGGAAATAATAGTGCTTTTATTTTATTAATGTTTTCCTTATATATTCGCGCAAGCATGATCATACCTTCTAGCTATCACTTTTGTGTCACTTAACAGCATTTTTTACCATTTGTATTTAAAAAGTAATGCTTGTCTCATGGGCATAATTTTAGTTCTCGTATTTGCTATATTTTTGTCATTTGGACGTCCATAGTTTATAAAACAAACACGAGTCATGATTAGACTTAGGTGAATTAATGGCTTAAAACATAACCATCACTTGTCCCTCGAGTGGGTAGAACAAAAGAAATACCTAGACCTTGAAACGAATGCGTTTCCAATAGACGTTGAGCCAATGCTGATTTAATATTGGGAAAGCGCTGAAGACGGTGGAGCAGCATTAGGGCAACATTGGGTTAACATCCAGTGTTAGCAGGAAGGTGGTTATGCAACGTAGCCAGGCGCTCTAATTGACCCTTTGATTACTCCGCTAATATGCCTTTTGTGCCCTAGAGGTTATCCTGATATATTTTCTTATCTTTAATCGCCACACGCTAAAAATGGATATTTAAAAAAAGTATAATCGGAAAATAAATTATGTGAATAATTGCATCAATTGAAATACAACAATAGATCTTACGTTGCTTTATTTTTAATACGAGTTTTTTTTTGAGTGAGGTGTGGGTCGACACGCCGTAGCCTCCACAGGGTCAGACTTATCAGAGTTTTAAGTAGCAGGGCTTGTCGCGAGACATTGTGTTAATTACACTGCCGTGTTGATGGCAATTCTGGAGTAACAGCTAGACTATAGAAATAACGCGCTCACATCCGCGCCCACACGAGTACAAAGAGTATTAAAGAGGTACTCCACCCTACTAATATTAAACTTTAGTAAGTGTAACATGTTTAAATATGTTTACAAAATAATAAATAAAAAGTATTTTATTTTATATCAGGTGTTAGTATTTCATTTTATATCAAGTTATTATACAGATGTTCAATGTGTATCAAAAGTATCATTGTTGGGTGGAATTGATAAGGAATTGACTTTTAAAGAATTGGAATTGAATTGGAATTGTCTTTTCTTAAAACCAAAGGAATTGGAATTGACTCAGGAATTGATAAAAAGGAATTGGAATGGAATTTGGAATTGATAAAAAAGAATTGACCCCAACTCTGTTCCTAAGTATGTTTATTTGATGGAATAAGGATAGCCATGCAACATATTGCTGATTATTATGTATCCAAACAGACACACACAAAAAAAAAGTTTATTTTTATAGTAATTTACTATAAAACTGGCATACATGTCAAGGAAATATTCACCTTAAATGTAATATGCGGTCTCACTGCTTATAAAACGTTTTTCCCCAGCTAGATAATAACTGTGTGTATCTACATACACAATTTTGAGGTTATAGTATGATGTATAGCTGCGTAGCGACGTCTTCAGTTTGCTAACTTAACTTATGTAATAATGTTGCAGTCCTGACATTTTCTATGGATAAAATGTATCATTATGTAAATCAGTAGATGGTAATTAGTTCTGTCCCTCCCTTCTTATCTCCAAATTTAAATAAGAACATTAAGTTAATGGTGATATATTATGCTAAATGTACAGCTCACTTACATGTAGTAAAACGTTAAGTACTAGTGGGAATAATGCAATTATAAATTACGTCACATACACAAAGTGACTAATAGCGGAATTACGATGTCTATGTTTTTTAAAATTAAATATCATAATAATAATGCCTCAAATGCTAACACAGAGAACGACGTATTTTTCAATAAACAGTATAATCATTCATTTTGAACATTATGAGCAACATTGAAGTATAGGTGTAAATTGTTGCACGCCTGACACATAGTGGAGCACATTCATTGGTTCATATTTTAAAAAGATGTCAAATTTTGCTGATTGATAGGCCTACCTCGAAATAATCGGTACCAGATAGTGGCCCAGCATTACATCAGCATTGGGCCAATGTATCGTGTTATCTGTCGTTTCTGGCACCGAGATGGTAAAGCGTCACCCGCCTAGTCACCAACATGCAGCGGTCAGAAAACATGGTACAATCACCCAATGCTGTTTCAATGTCGGGCCAGCGTCGAAGACTGTGGGTCAACATTTAAACAGCATTGGGTGAATGCCACGTGTTTGCGCGTAGTATACAGCAGACCCAGTGATGGATTAGACTTGGGCCGGCGTCGTAGACGATTGACCGGCATTGATCCAGCAATGGTCTATGATTCCGGCCTAGCCTTGAACTGGAATTTGGTGGTTAGGCCTCAGTATGCGTTACATCGTAGGCAAGTATTGAATGAATGTTTGGCCAGCACCGGCGATGGTGGTGGAAGGAATACACGTTGAAGGTATATTTTAAATTGTCTCCTTGGTTCTTTCCTTATTATATCAGAGATTTTACTAATGAAGTATTGAACAATATTTGATTATATCCTGAACATTTAGGATTCTGGCCTATGAGGAAAATACTGTTAGGGCCTATGTTTTACTTTAGAAAATATTAAGCCGATTTTTTGTCTATGGCACTACAGACTAAAGCCTGAATCCAGCATTGGTTCAATGCTTCGTGCTTGCTGTTCTTAGCTATCATTGGACTGGAACAATGTTGGGCCAGCGTTAATGTAAGACATTGGTGGGACTCAGATGGCAGTCTATAAGCCTAATCAAGTGCCGCATAATTATATTGCGTATCGTGCCTCTCCTCAAAATATACATGAGGCGTTCAGCCAATGTTAGGCCAGCATTGAGCGGTGAGCCAACATTGACCTGATATTGTTTCCCGAATTTTATAAATAGACTATAAAAGAAAAAAAGTCGAGGGTCGTGGGTCGAGGGGGTTGAGGGGGTCGAGGGGGTTTTCGAGATAATCTATTTTATTTTTTCACGATCTATTACTATTACAATGAAATTGTTCCTGTGACCATGATTACTTTCACTATACATATTACTATTAACCCATACATGTCTCAGTCGAGCTACATGTGAAAAATGTGGTAAAACTGCCAGCGCTGTAACATTTAACATTAAGTGAGAGTAATAATTGTGAACGTGAATGCCAGATAGCTGGCTACCTGACATAAATAAATTCATGGGTCAAGGCTGATTCATGAGGCGCGTGTTTTAAATAGTCACCAACACAGCAACTATGGGACACTAATCCAATGTTGGGTCAATGCCGGCCTAACATCTACATCGCTGTCCCAACACTGAGCCAGCACCAGGTCACCAAACCATGCCCGCTTGGAAGGCAGTGACACGTGCTCATGTCAGCATTACAGTGATGCTGGCAGTATGTTCGTTCAATGATGGGCCAGCATCTTCGAAACTGGCCCAGAGTTGATGCTGTAGAAAAGCTCATTTAATGCTGGGTCTACCCGGACGATGGTGGACCAGCATTGCTGGATGTGCAGACATGCAGGACTGCCTGACCAGGTCAGGCCCATATAATCATGATTTCCAAAACTGATGGCCTTCTGTCCTATTTCTGAGATTATATTTGCGTGCTACAGTGACCAAATAACGTGAAAATTAATATAAAAAAATTGACGATTTCAGTTCACATAATAAATCCGTCCTCCCCCAGCTGTGGGGCCGCGCCCGCTCGTTTATTAGGGATAATACGGTAGGCTATGTCAGGAGTGCAACACCCCACATGGGAATATGGCAGAAGCCATGTATGCCATAATAGACTATACTAATAATTATTAAAGACTGAGTCTATGTTCTTCATAGATGTTGGTGGTATGCAATTAGTATTGGGCCTAATTATATAAAACTAAATACTTGGTATGAGCCGAAACACACACTAGACATGGTCAGCGAGGTTTAAGCAATCATTGTGAATGCAAAATGTTATATATTTACTGCCTGGATTATAAACAATTATATATATTAAACTTCATGAGCAACGATAACAGATTTCCATCAAATTTTGATGATTTGAATGAGAGTAAATGACTTTGAAGGTTCAAGTTAAATAAGCCATGTGTAATGTTGCACTCCTGACATGCTGGTTTAGTGAACTGTGGCACACAGATTGAAAACTTTGAAAAGTTTATGCTAGTCATCTGACATTAGCTATCAGTCTCCACTGAAATAGAAAATAATATAAATCATGACATTTCATTTTTATAAGCAATGTGGTATTTAAGATTGTTGTTGCACTCCTGACATATGGGGTGTAGCCTTTCAAAAATCCCCCGTGTGACTATATCAAGACATTTATGAAAGTAGTGCAAGTACGAAATACAAGCTAACATGTAGTTGAAACATAACTAATAGTTTAGTCTACGTGTTGAATGGTGCTATACAGTATAATTAGCCCGGCATCATAGAGTCAGTATATTTGTTGGTATTTTCATTTAGCCATTACAACTGTTTTGAGATTACACAGTCTGATCAAAACATAAAATGATGAATTGGCATTGGGATAAAATATTCGAAACACACAATACTCAGATAAAATAGACCATTTTATTACGTTAAGGCCACAGTTTTAGATCCATCCAACTTGCGAAGTAAAGGATTGTTTTATTTGTCACGCAAAAAGTGTTGCACTCCTGACATTTTGGCAACATTATTGAGCATATTATTGTAATGGCTGGATGTATTTCCATAATTTTTTCACCACTAAATGTTATCACCAGGGTATATATTCCAAGATGATTTCCTAAGACATTGACTACTTCTTAGCGGTACATGCTGGGAAATACATAATTAGCCATTTTTTTTTATTAAATGCAAAATTGCCGATTATCGGCCATTATTGAATTTAATATGGGTAATATCGGGAAAACTGTGCCAGATAGCTTGACCATTACTATATAAAGCAAAATGTATGGTTTTAGTGAGGGATATGCTCTCAAAAATATCAACTTGATCAAATTAAAAAATAGCCGACTTTAATTTATGTAATATACAATGCAAAATGTGCTTGATAGGTGGACGATTTCCGAAAAGTAGAATGTACAAGAGTTCAGGGAAGAATGCACCCTGAAAAACTTCTATCACAAGTGTGGGACGGGGGATTATAGTGGCCGGTTGGCCTCTTGTTTAAAACTTCTTCGCCTTTTCATGCTTTTTACTTCAGTCGCTGATCTTTCAAATCTATCTCTTCGAACACTGTATTGTATTTTGTTATCGTTATATACTTTGGACATACAAACAAATGTTATCTGTTCTTAATTTTCAATCGTATTTTGGCGCCCATTCATTAATTTCACAATTAACTATGGATATCTCTGAAAACGTAATGTGCAGCTTCTTTTGCGAATAACGCCCTCAACTGTATTGTCAGTATAAACTGTTAAGTGGCTTAGCGAGCGTTCCGGTTGACTTATATTAGGCGTCTTGCTTTTATCACGCTTCAGCGCGTGGTAATGCGTGGTCTATCATACATGAATTTATAATCTCTTGTCCATGGAGTACTAAAGTACCGTGAACCGGTATGTACATGGAGGAAGTATGTACTAGTGTAAATACACCAACGGGAAACTGGACATCCGTCGCGTTAGCTGAATCAAACTCACCTAAGAACTAACAGGTAAGAGTGTTTACTTTGTACATGATTTACTTTGGACATGATTTAAGATTTTTTTTAGAAATCATATATAAATACATTTTAACAATAAGCTGTAGGCAAACTAGTCTATTTTTGTCTTTCAAAAATCTTTGCTGTAGAGAATTTTGGTTTACTCATATGTGCCAGATCAGTGTAGAAGTTTTAGGTCGATACCCATATTTCCCATTATTTCAAACAGTTGCGATTTAATCTTCAATGCCCAATTGAAAATGGCCATAAAATATTGGCTAATAAATAGGTCGCCTTGTATATTCAGTCGTTCAGCCGAGTGACTACAGAGGGTCTATCAACATGGGTGGGGTGGTAGGTAGGTAGGTAGGTTAATACAGTGATGATTCCGCTTACCGTACCTTACTTCGCATGCGATTTTTTCCCACAAAAGCATACTAGACAGGTGCAAGGCCGTATCCAGACTAAGACACATGGGGGGTTACAGGTCGACTATCCCGTAATTGGGGGTCTGGGGGCACGACCCCCAAGAATTTTTAAAAAGTGTGTCATTTTTCGGGATATTTGGGGGGGGGGGGTACATACACCCGAAACCCCCCTTGATACGACCCTGAGGTGGCAAAATTTCACATTTATCATGCAGGGTAGACAAAATGTTAGGGATTGTCATCCACGTTTTTTGAAAAAGCTGATACCTAGTTAACACATGTCAGGTGAATGACAAATAAAATTTTGCCTTATTTTGATGTTAGATCAAAAACAAAATGGCCGCCATTGCGAAAAGTTAGTTATTTTTCGTATGGTTGTTAACCATTGAAATTAAGACTTCATAATGACCTTTTCTATTTTAAATGACATTAGTATTGACCTATAATCTGTACAGAAGATTTAAAGTGCAGAAATTTTTGAAAATTTGCGAACTCTACACTACGCGAAAAGTTACAAAATGTGGAATTCGCGAATATTCAAACACGCGAAAATTACCAGATCTACAGTATGTTGTTTCTGACTAACTTTTCGACGCAAAATCTATTCCTGGCATCAATACTATAATCTTAGCTGTCTAATGGTAAGCATCGGTGACCTTACAACCCTTATTATATGACCTTTAAACAGCATACCAAAGTAATAAAAATGACCAGTAGTCATCATAGTGAAAATACAACTTTTTCAAAAGTGGTCCAATAGTTACATGTGATTTCTCGTTTCTGACCAGCTTTGGCCGCGGAATCCATTTCTGGTATCACTAATTTTATTCTAGGCATCAGTGACCTTACACACCTTATTCTATGACATTCAACCTCGGTACGAAAGTCAGAAATTATCAAAGGCGATCATAGGGGAAAATATATGGTTTCTGCTTAGCTTTGTGACGCTGAACCAATTTCTGGCATCAGTAATATCATTTTAGGCATCAGTTATCGATAAAAATGAGCTGTCGTGTGTCATTTTAGATGAATTTGGTGACTGTGAATCTATTTGTGGACATAAAGTATAATTGGAGTCTTGCAAATTCAAAATGGGCATATATAGAATTCACAATATGAAAATATGAATGAAATCGTTTCTTATAGAGTTTCATATCTGGGGAATGCAATACCAATGGCACTTTATTTACTAAAACTAGATAACATGATAACAATTTGTTCACTCATTTAGTGGTGTGTAGCCTGTGTGTGTACTATATGTACCGTCATCACGTTCCCTCGTATCGTGTTCCCCGTTCAGTTACGACGCTGGGACAGCATTAAACCAACATTTATTCACCTGCGTTTTTCAGAAGCGCTTCCAGTAGGTTAATCAAAATTTAAATGCTCTTTGGATATTTTTTTGGTCAAGAAATATGCTTGTGCAAACAAATATAGAGTTTATTCATCAATGACAATGTGGTCTGCATAACCATGACATATGATGTTCCGTTCCTGTGGTATAATAGACGAGAAGTATAGTCAATGTTGAGGTAACATATGCAATTGAAAACTAGTTGAGCAGAAACAAATCTTCCAAATTACACGTGACTAAAAAGTTACATGTATTTCCCATTGATGAATGGTTACATATGTATTGATATGGGAAGCGACATTCTTCACGCCAACATAATTACTGCATGTTGAAGGCAATATCCATTCACTATTGGGGTACTGAGATGGTTTTTAGAGGTACATGTATCACTTTTTTGACCACCTTGGCAGTACACTATAGGGAGTCGTTACATGCTGTGCGGCATGGTACTTCGGCTTCCACTCACGAAGACGCATACTGACTTTCACTAGCATATAAATCCAGCATGTGTACGTGAAATGGAACTGACACAATTGATAACTATGTCAGTTCGAAATGGAACTGATATAGTTAATAATTATGTCAGTTCCATTTCACGTACACTGAACAATAGGCTAAATATGCGCATACTACTGACGTTTTAATGACAGTTTTGGCAACTAGTCTTTATATCAACTATTTTAGACCTATATACCTAGATCTACGACTATTTTAGACCTATATGCCTAGATCTACGACATGTTGAGATAAACATGACAACTTAGCTGTATGAGAACGCTAAAAGATTATTTATATGCGCTCGCATGGGTGCGATAAGAGTGGGGCATATTCTCCACTTCGGGCTTCCTTCTGCGCGACATTACCATGATACGCATTATCCACACATAGATGTCGCTCAGGTCAACCCCGCTCTCTCTCTGTAACCACACGCCATGTTTCGACAAAAACTGCTCATTTTGAGCAGTTTTGTTGATATAACAACTGTAGGCTTATAAACACGCTTGAGTGTCCTGAATATATATTGCAAATATAAAACACCACTACTCCGCCACATATGAGTTTATATTCACATAGAAATAGAAAACATTCAATGGATTACTTTTTCTGCCTACGCGCTGCTGTGAGAAGGTCCATGTTTACGTTTTTCTGACAGAATTTACAATCGGCTTCAAAACACTGGCAAATATAAATTACTGAATGACATGCGAATTGTGCTGGTTCAATTTATCCACTACTAAACAGAATAAATAGCCCTTACCTGTAACAAACTCTAAAATCAAATTAAATATTGAAAAAAGGATAAGTAATGAGTTGAAGTGAACACCAAAATAGTTCCGTGGTTATAGGAATGGTTATAAAATCACGTGGTAACGCTCACTTACGGCTGATAAATCTGGTCAATCGCCATGCGTGCATACAACGAAATGAGCGTGTGGTATCAGAGATATAATCTCTGAGGTCAGAATGCATGATACGTATACACGATCCCCAACCTTATGGGTATGAAATGACCGATTTGTGAAAATGTTTTTTTTAAATCTTGACGATATGGGCATAAAAGACAAAAACGTAGGATATTATTATTCAGTGATAGTCGTCAAAGATATTGGCACATGCTTTTGATTTAGCATGCGAGTGGCATTGTGTGATTTAGCGTGTGTTTTGAGCATCGGTTGGGTGGGTGGGCATAGCCTTCTTGTCGTTATTAAAATATCTGCTGCTGCTACTACTACTGCTGCTGCTGCTGCTGCTGCTACTACTACTACCACTACTACTACTACTAGGCCTACTACTCTTGTCTACTACTAGTACTACTACTACTACTACTCAGACCTGGGTTCAATTCCGGAATTGATCTAGAATTAGACCTCATTCCAAGTCTAATTCCAGGAATTTGAAAGGGAATGGGAATTAACTTTTAAGGAATTAGAATTATTAAAAAGTAGGTGAAATTAAAAAAAAGAATTGAACTTTTTATTTTTTAAAAACAATCTCAACACAAATACAGGAACGTCACATTGTAGTGGAGGGGGAATCAGTTATTGTGAAGGTTGCACAGGTCTGTCACAAAGGGTAGGCACTAAATAAGAGACACTGGAGGCACATACATCCCAGGGATGCTCGTGCCTGGACCAATCACAGACATTCTTGCATTACAAGTCGATGGGTGCACTCGATTAATATAGATTGGTGATATTTACAAAACGGAACAAATTACTCTTAATACAGCTGTAATAATAGACCATTTATCTGCATATATGCATATAATAACAAGTGCTACTAAAATAACATCGCAAGATGTCACAGCACCTTTGTTATAACTAATACATGATGATGTAACATCCTAGGGATATCATAGCTGCTTCTACATCCCAGGGACTTTATAGCACCTTTGAAATAGTCATCCCAGGGATGTTACAACTCGTTTGTTATAACTATTACATCCCAGGGGTGTCATAATTCAATCGTTACATGTCAGAAGTCAATCTTTACATTTAGTAAATCCCAGGCATGTTGTCAGTTAATCTTCACAATCACTAATATCCCAGGGAGGTCATAATCCTATATTCACAATTAATGCAGCCCAGGGATGTCCTTATTCAACCTTCACAATATTAATTCAACCTTCACAACATAGGATCCTACATCATCCCAGAGATGTCATGATACACTCTTCACAAGTAATATAGTCCTACGTGCCAGGGATGTCTTAAATTACATCCTTGTGGCGTCTCTTAACCCTTTCAATTAGCCTGAATTTACCATTGCCATCTTCATCCCCTACAAGCCGCGAATTGCTGTTGCAATTCTCGACTTGTAGTGGATGAAGATGACTTAAAGTGGTTGAAAAAATAAAGAAAATCACCATGTATTGGAAAGCCATTTTCATGGAAATTTTCATTCCAACACCCTTTGTTGTAGAGAAATTAAGTCTGTTTTCATGGATGCAAAATGATGCTTTAATGCATCATGAGGGTTTAAAGGGTTAATTAATGAGCAAGCGAATGTGTTAGAACATGCCAGGGATGTAGGCTAACATCCTTTCGGCGTCTCTTATTTAGTGTCTCGGGTAAATAGGAGACAGCCAAAGGATGTTATACCATCGCTGAATGACGGTATACCCTAAATGACTATTTGAACAATAATCAATTGTGTCCTCAACATTTAATGTAAGAGCGTCTGTGATTGGCCATACAGTGGAACATCCCCGGGATGTAATATCCTTTCGGCGTCTCTTATTTAGTGTCCACCGTCACAAAGGGGTGTGGGGTGTTAAAAACACCAGACCGGCCGTTGTTCTCTGAAAGCGACAACGCACTCCCCTTGAAATTGATACCTTCATGCGGTGTTGTCAACGTCTGCAACGCTGGCCCAGTATTGGGCCAGCATTGGTGAATGGTTCATGCTCATCAGGGGTGGTTATCTAGTTATGCTTCTATAAAAATTAAAACAAAACTACAATAAAAATAATATAAAAGATATGAATTAACTGAGAACATGAATATTGTATTAAATTCAATTTGACATAATATTTTTTATGAACCAGTAATGATTATTTTTATTATAGTTTTGTTTCTTAAAAATATTTATTTGAAACATCTGTATATGAATGGTCATGTCTAATGTTTAACTGTTTTATTTTCAGGAATGTTGTAGGTCATTTATTTGTTACAACCATTCAGCACAATGGCAGATTATAATAAAAAACGTATGTGTGCCATTGTAGTGATCGTTAGTTTATCACTCATTTTATTCCGTGGACAAGGTGGTGAAATCGGCAACCCACATAAGTTCAATCGTGATAAATACATTAAACCTGATTCACTGGCCATGCATATGCCAATACCAAATGACAAACAGGGTAATACTGATGAACAATTCAATCTAAATGTTGAGGTGAATTGGTTTGAAGACTCTCCCCGTGGATCACCACAGCTTACTGAAGACAATGGTAGACCCAAAAATCTGTCTACGACAGATAATATGCCATCCTCCTCTCCCAGTGGCTCCACGATTTATTTATCACCCCAACCATCTGACGACGACTTCACAGAAAAAGATTGCTTGGATTTACATTTATCAAAAAGTAAGCTACCACTAACCTATTTGGCTAGTTTCCCTGGATCTGGCAATACCTGGGTGAGACACCTGTTGCAACAGGCTTCTGGTAAGTGTTCCTTAACCCTTTAACCGCTGGTGTCGCATATATTCGGGTTTTCATTTTTTATTAGCACATTAAGTACCACCTTTCAAACATGTTAAAGACAAAATGTGACATCAATCAGCAATATTTGAAAACAGTTGACCTCCATATTGTCAACTCTGAATAATTGTCACTCACTTGAAGTTGTGAATCGCGTCAGCGAGGCACAACTTCAAGTGGGTGAAAACTCAAATTGAATAATTTGGGGTCAACCCACCCGTACCAATATCGGTATGTTCAAAACATGAAATGAGGTGATAACAGTAAAAAATAGTGACGCACTTATTATTTTGACCACCTATATGGAGGTACTCCCAAACCCTTCCAAAAATGGGGGGGGGGGTAGGATTACACAAACGTCTGTCGTTGCTGTTCTAGTTAACCAATCTACATATATGCCACATAACATTCAAATGGAATTACATATCCGTTCTTCTGGCTGTAATATTGTATTTTGAACATTTGAAGGTGCTTGACACAGCCATTTCAGACTTCTTCTTAGAAAAATCACTCCACAGGAACGTTTATTTCTAGACCTCCGCCGCGCGATCCGAATCGTAATCCAGATCATCCACTAAATTTAAAGAGTTGTTCCTTAGCCCGAGACACTGTCACCTCTGGTAAAGTCAATACAAACCCTTTCATTACTTTGTAAGTAATCCTGTTGATAAACAGACAAACAAACCAACTGTACCAAAAACAAAACATACTTCGACTGAGGTGGTAATAAGTCATATCATTGTCAACATATCTAGCGGTATAATTATAGTATAAAAATACCGAATACGTCAGAAATATTATATCCTTTCATTATGTTATTTTATCATATGTAACTATACCCCTTGATTTTAGAAAGGTTAGGGGATACCTGAATATATAAGTGGTCAAAATATAAAGCTGGTCCCTATGCTTTTACTGTTAGGGGGCCACCAATCAATCTCCAAGGAGAGGGGGACAATTTTTCTATTTCAACCCGGCTCGGCGGCCCGCTGATAATTTCAAATTTTATTATATGTTTATATACTACATAACTGAAATGTATTATTTATTTAACACAGAGTCTGTCAGAATGTATTTATTTAAAAAATTATGTAGCCCCCCCCCCCCTCGGCTATTGAATGGTTGCCTCCTTAACATCTCGTTGGTGAGGTGTGGATGGATTGTGGGGAGAGAGGGTCATGTGGGGTGATGGTAGCCCATGGTTTATGATGCATGAGAACATTAAATCACTGTCGGCTTTTTATCAATCTTATTTTCTTTTTGTGCTTACATTCTTTACCACCGATCATATTTATATTGATGCAGAATGAATATCGTGAAGTTATTCATACTGCCGTAGGCCTAACACATGGTATCTAGCGATATTATTATTATTATTTATATTTTGGAAAGTTCATTTATTAAAGTAAGATAATATTAAGGAGACTACATTTTGTATGATTAACACTATGTTTCAACACTATGTTTTCTAGGAATATATAGTAGTAGTATTTACAGAGACAACCTGATGGACAAGAACAAATTCAAGTCCTTCATCTTTGATGGCAGGGCTACACCAATAAAAACACATAAACGACCCAATCGTGTCCTCGCAAAATCCATACATGTCAGGAGAGCAATACTTATACTTAGAAATCCATTTGATGCCCTGAAAGCGGAGTTTAAAAGACAGAAGGTTGGAAAAACAGAGCAACTTACAGAGAAACGGATATTAGGTGAGAATTGTAATACATCCGCTGTAATTGACAGGACAATAGTGAGATTGAGAACGCCCAAATATTCTGTCGCGCGTGCAAAACACAAATAAAAGGCATGTAACTGCTTACCGAGGCGTGTCCAGGATGAAAAAGGGCAGGGTCACCAAAAGATAAAAATGGGACATACAGTTGGATTTTTTTGCTAATAAATACCAAATACCCTTTTTCCTGGTAACCTATCTATAAGGAATAACAAATGATTATAATGATGACTATATATATTTATGTGATTTGTATGGCGAAATCATGATCTCTGGTAACCTACTGATTCAGCCAATAAATTAGCTGAAAAATACCACCAATTTGCATCTGAGATTTACAAATTTCCTGGGTGAGACCCGACCCTTTTCCGGCCAGTTTCCAGTTTCACTCTCATAACTTTTCTCTTAGGTTGGGAAATGTGTTAATAAAAAAATATTATTTGTACTCTACTGCATTCCGTCATTTGCCTGAAAAGTCTTATTCATTACTATCGTTTATACTACATAGTTTAATTATACCAGCATCTAAACTGTTATTAGCACTTTAAATGCAGTGTTACTCTTTGAAAATTATTCACCTTTTTTATTTATTTGAAACTGGCAGCTTTAAATGAATAAAAAATACCACATAGATCAATCAGCATGATCGGCAATAATTATTATCTTTATTGTTTTTTTTTAAATTTATTTATTGTTTGAAATAATGATTTGAATGATTACCCTGTTCAAGGTAAAAATTACCTCTTTTGCACATTACACCAATTACTGGAATGTAGCGTTTAGTTTTGAGTGATGTAGCTTAACAGTATAGTTATTATTTTCTTCATTAGCTTTTTATTACCTATCCACATGTTTGTTCTACACCATACGTAGTTATGTTGATAAATACAACTTTATTTTATTATCAGTGTTTTTAGTGAGATTCACGACCTTGGTCATGGGCTATAACATGTGTCGTTTTATATATACAACATTTGTTTAGGAATGTGTCTATACTTGTTAAATATCGTTGAAATAGGTTGAAAATCTAGCATAGAACTTGTACACAGCTGATGTAGATGTAATGAGACAGGCAGAAGAATACATAAAATATCAATGCAATATTAATACATTGCAAACACTTCGGGAGGATAACAAAAGTGCGTAATAATAAATAATTCATTAACATAATTTATTATCTGAAAATTAGGTACTCCCACATAAGCGTTTCTGAAAATAAAGTGTTTGTAATGAATAAATAAGCATGACTGTAGACCTTATGTCGTGTGTTATGCAAAATCCTATTGAGGAATAGGCACTAGGCCTACTATTATAGGCATGACAATTAGCAGCATACTATATTACGAGCTAGTAGCAATTAGTAGGCCTAGGCTACCAATGTAAGAACTTTGATGCAGTAAATATATTTGTTTAAACTCAATAGGCCTGTATTCCTACTAGTATCATGTTATAGGATCAGTGCGCCTACTATGAGCATGATCCTATTATGAGCACCAAACATATTTCTTATACCAGGTATAAACAGGTAGTACAGTATTTAAACGAAATAACCTCACACAAATTGCAACAGAAACAAACTATTTTCTTCTCATCAAAGTGTCCTGTAAAACATATCAAAAGTCTTAAGTGATTAGGGTGGTGGAAAGCAGTGAAATCGATGATAATATCCCCCCCCCCCCCCATTACCACCCATGTTAAACAGGCTATGTATGGATGTATGCATGTATTCTTATATGATGCCCAGACAAATGGCTCAAAACTATTCACAATAAATCAGAAACTGTGACATTATACATGTAACATTATTCTGGAAGCGGTACAGTACATAATTGAAAGGGAGTTCACCACAAATTTAAATTATTTCATCAAAATTTATCAAAAATATAAAAGAAAAGTCATTCAAGTCCAGTTATTTGACACATTTATGTTACACTATTTCATTCACACATTTTTGTGTTCACTCTATAATATTTTATTGCAATGCATTTTTATTCGTGTTTAATATCATTGTATGAACTATAGCCCTTTGTCTCCTGGTAAGATTATTTGATGCCTTAGTCTGCAGTGGATGACGTTTCTTTTCAAAACGCAGTGATAAAAAAAAGAAACGTATTGGACTAATTAATTTTTTGCCAAAATTGTTCCTACTTTTTCGTTTTATGCAATAATTTAAACGATTACTCACTTTTTACAATACATGCGCATTATTGATGCGCTTTGTGAAACAATTTTTGATGCCATACTATTTTACTTTATTTTATAAATTACGAGCTTTCTGCTGCTACGCAAGACTAATCCGCAATGTTATCAAATGTATTCAATAAGAATTTGACATGACATCGTATGTATTAGAATCGGTGCTCAAATATAGAAAAGATTAAAACTGCGGACTGCAGGGAAAATAACCTATATGCACTGGAATTCAAAACATACGTTTGCTATTAAATTTTGCATAGATTATTTTCCAATCATTAACGGTATCCCATACGAGAAAATATCAGTAAATGGCCGCAAAAGAAGCTTAGAAAAGATAGATGACTATTTAAGCATAGAAGTAAGTAGAATACAAAAATAAAATGTTGTCATATGTAACAATGATGTATATGAATATAACTTGGGTATCATTAGCGAATAAAGTAACGGTAAAAAAGAGAGGTACACAGTAGGAACAAGAATGAGATGTGGTAGAAAGAGATTGCACCCACAGTATGGGAAATCAAAGAAAAACAGTACCGGAAAATAAATTGTAGCAACACTGACTAAAAAAATATAAATAGAAAAGTAAAGCAAATTGCCTGACAGACAAAGTGAGATAGGAGTGTAAAGGAGTGTAAAGTAAAAAAGACTTTCATCTGCGGGAAAAATAGCGAGGAAAAGAGAACAGGTGGAATAATAGATCATAAAAACGATAAGTGAACATCCAATTCAAAACTACAGAATGTCTGATCTTCAAGTAAGGTTATATGTGTTGGGCATTCCTGATATAAACATTGTTGAAAATATCAGATTGTGCTCACCACTCGTTTCTTAAAGTTGTTTGTTTTATAGTTTCTTCATAACGCTTATAGACTTAGTCAGCATAGACTTGGTCACATTTATATTAGTCACGCTGGATTGAATATAGAGAAACATCAGCTGGAAGTGTTTAGAAAAAGCACTGGTAATCTTATCAATAAAATGCGATCATCGTCCTGTTCACATAATGTGTCAGTACGAGCTATATGTTTGAAACTTGGCTAGATCTCCTAATAAAAGATGGTCAGAGGGTAGGGTCAAGAAACAGCATTTTAAAATACTTTCCACCACTCGAATCACTTAAGACTTTTTTCTTGGTTAAAGAACACATAGTATTGAGTAAGAAAACACTGTTGCATTTGTGTGAGGTTATGCCATTATTTAGGACAACTTTACTGTACTAAGGCGGCAGTACTGTTGATATCAATTAACAATAGCCCAAACGTAATGAGGGGGCCATCATTTGATCTTCAGGGAAATGGGAGGGGCGGGGCTGGATTATATTTGAAATAGGGCCTACATGATTCTGGGCAGACTGCCGGGTTGAAATAAATAATTTGTCCGCGACAAAAATTCTAGCTCCCCTCCCCCACCGCCTGAATATTGAATGGTGGCCCTCTGGGAGAAAACCATGTTAATTTAAATAAAATTACTTTCCACAAAAAGAATACAACACGTAAAACGTGATGATTCGTTTTGATTTGTCTATGTGATAATTTCTAATTGGCTTAATGTATGTCTAGAGGCTACTGCAAAAAACGTTTTTGTCGTTTTTTTATGAATATTATTAGTTGATTATTATTAGTGTCAGTTTATACAAATTAGCGAGTACGCAGTAGTCACTGATACTTATTCTGGAAGTATTCATAACCTACAATTCCACCCGGCTGGTATGTTGGAAATTTGTTGTTTATATTTATTTTTAACTTTAAAATCATATAATGGTTATATTTTGAAAAGGAAACTGAATCGATTGGCTATACGTTGTGTTTCTTTGAATTGTTTTTTCTATGGAGTGTGTGCACCTAATTTTTAGCGAAAGTTTTTGATTGATAATTTATGTTTTAGGTTGGAAAAAATTTGTCAAATGGAATGCCGGCTCATGGTATAAACATGGGCTTGAATGGCTCACGTCTGATAACAAACTCTTCGTGATACTATATGAACAGTTGAAAGACGACGTACGAGGCACAATACAAAAGTCGTGTGATTTTCTTCATTTAAAAACGAATGCTTCGATATTGAATTGTGTTGTAGGACACCAAGAAGGATCATATCATAGAAAAACAACAGGCAATCAGCCTGACTTACTAGTGTTTACAGACAGCGTTACAGAACAAATTAATAGTTACCAAAATCAGATAAATTGGTATCTAAAACGACGTTGTCCTGATTTACCTGAATGTTTACCATTATCTGAGGCGCGGCTAAAGGGCGCTCCACATATTTAAAATGATTTTGAGCAAGAAAGACAAAGATTTATCCTGTACTGAATTAATTACCCATATAGCTAGATAGGCCCTATGTTCTACTTGTTGGCCTACTCGCATTCGACTCGTGTACATGGTGTAGGCCTCTCACTTTATCCAACAACACAGGACTGGCCTAACAATGGTAGAAAAATACTGAATGTGTTCACAAATATTATAACTTGAACTAGAGCTTGGGCGAACCCAGCTCATTGTTTATTGCTGATATCACTGGGTATCCCTAATAAATACACGACCAAGCGCCCGTCTTTGTAGGCATATAGCGCAGGCCCCTACAATCAGTCCGCTAGTGCCGTCGTGATCAGTAATTACTGAAATGATCCACGACAGATCATCAGAGGGACTTTGTGATGGCCTACCATATATTATCATGGAGATGGGACGAGGGTATCTCCATTGATCTTTTGAATATAATTACGCATTTTAACTGATAAGTAATTGACAAAATATCAATTTTATAATTTAATATATTATCTGAAATTAGTGGCATAGGTTAAATTAAGGTGAACAATAAAGCGAAAATGGAATAGTGTAATATAAAAGTAATAGACTTATATATTCTGGGCACTGTTTTTTTGTGTCCATATAATGTGTGTCCCAAATTACTATCACTCACATCTTCTCAAATACGGCAAAACGCATAGGTTCAGTTTTCTGTAATTCCATAGCCTACAGTAGACCTACCAATCGTTGTTTCTGAATAAGCATAAATATCTGTATTTGCTGAGTTATTAGGATTTTCATCGTCAATTTTACGACAGTTAGGGGTCTGGAAATTTTAAGCTGTGTGTTGGGCTTTTGATTTATACCCTGTAGATAGCCAGTAGATTTTACTGAGAGCAATGCCTACCCTAGAAGCAAACTTGGCCAATATAATCTTATGAAAAAACCACCACAATGACATTTTGAAACTAGGGAAAGCTAACAGATGTTTTACTCTTGAGATCAAATCTATCATGGTATCGATACAATATTTTGTAATAATATATATTGCCTTTGAAAATCTAACCCTTGGTTTAAATGCCTCTGACACCATAGCTACAATTGTGATGAAAAAAATTCTGAGATAGGCTGACCTACATCTTAAGCAGATCATAGGACGAGATAGACTTCCCCGATCAATCAGACACAGAGAATCTGGGTCGTCACATCCCTGGACGATAACATCTGCTGATTGGCTTTCAGCGACCACGTAACACAACAGGTATACAGACAGTAACAGTTGAACTACAGCTGCCGTGCAAAGCTTAAAGGCAGTATCCACTCACTTTACAAGTGAGCAGATACTGCCTTTGCAGAGCATATGACATAGGCCTGTACTACAGCACGTTTTGGGGGTGGCTGGGTCTTACAGACCTGTATTTTGTACGGATTTACTGCCTAAATACGGTTGTACGGATTTACCAAATTGTGTATGCATTTGGGGTCTTCCAAAATACGTTTTTAATCATTAACATTTATGTTGGTAGCGGCCTCTTTCTCTGTCATAAAGGGTGGTATTCTATCACCCCCGCCCGGTTTTATGGGCACCCGCCATATAGTCCGGCAGCTAAGGGTGGTGACCCAAATTCTCTGATATAGTTTTTTTCTCTGCTGATTATATATCTTTGGGGTCTAAATAAAGATATCTAGGGTGGTGTGGAGGTGTCACCTTTGAGCAATTTTAATTATTCAAGATGGCCGCCATAGCTTCAAAAAAGCTCAGAAAACGTCTCAGTTATGATGGACTTGACTATATAAAGGGCAAACACTCTGTTAATATGTCTTGTAATAATGTATGTTTGTCAAATTTTATTCACATGAATCTGTTTTACATCCCCATAATTTGAAAATACAATGAATGTTATGTGTGCTTTGAAATTTCACACAAAATACAAAATGGCCGCCATCTGTTTAAAAAAAATATATTGTTGTTTCGATATATACAATTTTTCAAAGAGTCGGCGGCCATTTTGTATTTTGTCATTTTTCATATAATATAAGTTTTTTTTATATAAAACATAGCTCTAATTTTGCTTGATGTCCCTTATTTCGATGCAGAGTCGAGTAAAATGCACAAAATTACATATTTGTTTTTAAACAGATGGCGGCCATTTTGTTGTTGTCTTTCACAAAAATTGTGTGAAATTTCAAAGCACACATAACATCCAGGCTTATTTATAAGCATATCTGGATTGAAAAACCGAGGCCCAAATGTGAATACATGTAAAAAAACGTTTCATAAACGGGTTTTCGTTGTTGTGGATTTCGCTGATTTTTTAAAATAAATTATGTTAAGTTATACATGAAGCGATATTATTTATTATACTGCAATGATTTATATACCATAAGAAGCGGAATTCAATTACCGTTCATATGTTATATAGCCGTTGCAGATCGTTTTACCAGAACATAAATAACATGCATTCAAGTAACCCTACCTCCTTATTTAAAATTGCGCGACGTTGTTAAAAACATATTTAGAGTACCTCTATATAAGTTGTCAAAATAGGGTTTGCAACTTTGCATCCCTATATTTTCAATGTTAACAATCGATTTGGCTCAGTATTTCCAAGGGCTCAAAAAAACTTAGTTTTGTTGAGATGTTGGGTCTAAATGTTATCGTTTGCCCATATATATCATTTTGTTTCATATGATTATAACTGAACTTTTAGCCATACGGCAGCCATTTTGGATTACAAAATGGTCTCCATTATTGCATTTTCCAACTATGTAGATGTAAAACAGATTTATGTGAATAAAATTGGGCAAACATACATTGTTACAAGGCATATTAACCAAGTGTTTGCCCTTTATAAAGTCGAATTACATCATAACTGAGGAATTTTCAGAGCTTTTTCGAGTCCATGGCGGCGATCTTGAATAATTAAATTGCTCAAAGGTGACACCTCCACACCACCCTAGATATTTTTATGTAGACCCCAGAGATAAATAATCAGAAGAGATAAAAACTATATCAGAGAATTTTGGGTCAGGCCAATATTGGGCATTCTGGGTATAGACGGTGGAACAACATTAAACCACCATGGGGGGGAGTGGCCAGCTGTCCAAGTCAAGTAGTTTTTCATCTAATGTGTTTGTCGATACCTATGCAAAATCTGCTCGATTATGTGATTGTTGACCAAAGCCTGTTGAAGCTTGAGCCACAGTGCGTGACGATGACCCAACAATAAAGTGTCTTGTGTTTTCCGCTGAACCAACTATACTACCACTGGGCCCTCACGCAGCCTATTGGCATGGAGATAGTAAAGGCTATCTCCATGCTATTGGGTGACAATATTAGGCCTACTGTGCACCTGGATATAATTTGTTCCTTAAACTCGAGTTCTGTCCGAAAATTATTCATTTTGATCTTCCTATCATTTTCACAATAATGCCGCATCCATGTGCAGAGATATATCAACAAATCATCTTTAACCCGGCACGATTTTCACAATAATGCCGGCATATTAATGAAACCTGAAACTGAGTTGTTTTTATTATTATTAGGCTATATTATTAGCTATAACTTAGCGTCGTTCCCAGTGACAAATATCTCAATATGTTATCATAATATGGTCTTGAAAATATACAGTAGAATATCATTCTACATAAAGAGCATTTGTTTTCAAACTTCAAATCAATGGATATTGTTTAAAAATGACCTAATAATATTATCAATAATGTAAGTAATAAGGTACCCATTACGAAAAGCATAGTTTTGGCGTATCATTCTGTACAGATTAACAACTTAGCAGCATGATAGCGCACAGTGAGGTATAATAAATACTACTGCTGTTCTTGGCATATATATACCGTATCCACTGGCATTAACATGATTAACGTGCATGCACTTGTATTAATTTAGAAGTTCACTTCGTGTTAAAAAAAATCGCGTTGGTGTGTTTTGTAAGTGATAAAATAGTGTGCTTGAAAGAATTTGCTTTCACTCTCGAGTGTTTTACGCTTTATAAGCAAAAAGCAGCAGAATAATGACTAGTTGTAGTTTTGAGTAAAACGATAAATCTATAATAATAATAATAGCGTGTGTTATGAAATCTATATTATTTTCAGTAAATACAAAAGATTTTAATTTAATTAAATATATTTATTGTTGTCTTAACAGGATTACAAATGGACGACTTAATACACAACTGAGCCAACCCCCAAAAATTCGGAAATGAGTTAAGTGTGCCTAGTGATAGACAATATGAATAGCCTTTATTTAAAAATTAACCGGAAGGCAAAATTGCACCCAGCACGCCACCTGGTGGCACGGACAAAAACAGTACATGTAAAATCTTAAGATTGATTTATGCACAACTGGACCAACCCACACATGTATTTCTTCCATCAGCCTCACAGTCCCCGTTATTTCACATATAAGCTATAAACGTTACACGTATTTTACTAATTTAATACATGTGACAGCTAGATTTACAGAAGATGTAGATAATCTGTAATGTGCGTATTGATGTATTTTCCTAGATTTTTGTTAAATTGACAATAAATGTGGCCTGGTCCACTTGTGCATAAATCATAATGTTAAAATTGATTTATGCACAACTGGACCAACCCACACCTTTATTTTTCCAATCATCCCCGAAGTCCCCGTGATTTGACCAACACTATAAAAAGGTAGACATATTTTTATTATAACAGATCTACAGAAGATGTAGATAGAATTTGTAATGTGCTTATTATTATAAATGTTCTATATATATTTGTATTTGTTAAATTTACAATAAATGTGGATTGGTCAGTTGTACATAAAGCGAAATGCTCATTCTTATTTATGCACAACTGGACCACAGCTTGTTTTAGGCAACGAGACTCGAAACCAGAGGTATCTGGAGATGTGGGTGTTTTCCATGAATAGAGAATGTGAATGTCGTGTGTTAGCCTAACTCAATATTTTCATCATTCGTTTTCTTGAATTTACAGTAGACCATAAAGTTAACTTCAACTGCATTTATCTCAAAACGAACTTTTTGGGGTTGGTCCAGTTGTGCATAAAAGCGTCCAAATTATGAATGCTCACACTCAGCGTACTAACGATTCTACGTGAATGGACATCATATGCCGTATCCTACCACGTTTTTATCTAAGGATATGTGGGGTTAAATACTAAATTCAAATGACTAATTTATGATTGTGGGTGATATAATACTATTACATTAAGTTTAAATGATTTATGTTGGTTAAAAACGGCCGGTGTCGTGTATTACTTCGTGGAGGTCTTTATTTTAATGGACGGCAGCATGAGCTGATGTTTAATGAATAAATAAGGTTATCTAAATTATTCTATCACAGTTATGGCTATAAAAACTGAATAATTAACTAGAAAAGGAGTTCCCGAACTCCGAGGCCCGGCTTTAGTCAACGTGAGTGCTAGAGACAAAAAAATCAGTGTATTGGTCTTCCTCATGAGCCAGAATCCTAAATGTCTTTGACGTGTATTATTCCACCACCATCGTCGGTGCTGACCAACATTCATTCAATACTTGCCTACGATGTACCTGATACAGTGGATGTAGGCCTACCCACCAAATTCCGGTTCAATACTGGGCCAGCGTTGCAACCCAGTGCTGGTTCAATGCCGGTCAATCGTCTGCTACGCTGACCCAGCACTAATCTATCACCAGGTCTGTTGCATACTTTGCGCAAACACGTGTCATTCAACCAAAACTGTTTCAATGTTGACCCACAGTCTTCGACGCTGGCCCGTCATTGAAACAGCATTGGGTGATCGTACCATCTTTTCTGACTGCTACATTATGCTGTTGACCTTTCAAATCCCGGCGTCAGAAACACCAGACAACACGATACATTGGCCCTATGCTGATGTAATAATTACTGAGAGTGAATCACAATGTTTTAGTGATAGTATTTATTTCCACTTCATCAAAATGTGATGTAATAATATATTGTACTTATTAGAGACCTGCGCGGGTAGCCCGCCGCGCGCGGGTTTGCGGGACCCGCGGGCCGAATTTTCTCTGAGTCTGGCGGGGCGGGGCGGGTGCGGGTCGACATAACGCGGGTTGGTGCGGGCAGCCCTAGCGCGGGCGCATGCGGGCCGCGGGCAGCCCTAGTGCGGGCGCATGCGGGCCACTCGTAGCCCTCGTAGCGCTTGTGTACGCGAGCCAAGAAGTGTTAGTCACATGCATGGGTTAACACACGCCAGACAACCCCCTTTCTCAGAGGTGTGAAACCATATTCTTCCATCCGACGCTGGTCCAGCATTGTACCAGCATTCGATAAATGTGTCTGTGTCGTGCCAACATGGCTGAACCCTTTGAACCCTCACAGTGCGTAGATTTAGATGAGATAATATTTATTTATACATGTATTCGCAAGTGTATACAATGAGAAGACATTAGACAACTATAGATATTTCAGCGACTTGTGATTGAAACGTGATCAAGCAATAACATTTAAAACAGAAAAGGAAAAGTACCAATATGTGAAAGTTAAAATATAATATAACAGGTGAAAGTTATAAAAAGTTATAAGGTGATAGTACAATAGAGACAATTATTGTAAATAATTACCTATGTGTTAATATGTGTATGTATATGAGAAAGCTATAACGACGGGACAGGTCAGTGATTTGAAATTTATGCGATTAATCAAGTATAATTATGATGATTATACTGTATAATTAGTTGTTTATATCTTTATTGAAACATATTTGTATCATTTTCTAAGGCGCTTATATAAGAGCGTGAAACAATAGTTAAAATTCTAATAAATACCATGCAACAATAAATTGCACCTGGGCCTAAATGGTGTAGGAGGCCGAACCATAATTGTGTGAGTATAGCGATCTATCTGACAAGTGCAGTATGCCCGTCATTGTAAAATATAGCCCATAAATATATAGTCAAACAGGTTGCATACTTAATACTTTGTTATTGTTTTACTATTCGCGCAAACAAACCGTAAAATAACAATTAATTGAATGATATTTTGCAGGAGTGATAGGGTTGATAGAAGGGGATTAGCCGCAATATGGTCAGTCAGCCGAAGATAATTAGTGACGATGACGTAATGTTAACATACATGTATGTTATGTCATAGTGATTACTGGTCGGAAAGTGTGATGACAATAATTGGTACGACGAGGTGACTATGTATTGTCTCCGGGCTAAAAAAGATATATTTTCTAGCAAATCAAGAGACCGACAAATGCTGAAAACAATGGTTTTCCCTGAAAATTGATATCAACAAAATTGCAGTATACGCCACAACATAACTTAATATAGATTGATAAAAATTGTAATCATGCACTACTATTTTTTCAAATGACGCCATGAAATATAAATGTATACATTTTTACCACTAAATTATTCAGGGACTGTGTTACATTAGACTAATTATATTAAAATAGATATCAAATAAATTATATAACGTACATGATTATAATAAAATATTTTTATTACGCATCGCTTGGTGTAAATTATCAGTTAAACCCCCCGCATATATGGATGGGGGGGGGGGGGTGGAGGGAGGGTAAACTATAGTACAAGATATCTATCGACCCTGCGTGGCTACATAATCAAGACAATAGGCGAGTAATTATCACCAGGTGGAAAGTTGACAAAACACCTGAGTTGGGCAAGTGTCGAGAACGTTGGGCCAATGTTACACCAATATTGTGGCTACCAAGTAGACATTGTTCAAACAAACTTATTTCCTTATGGTGTCGTTTAACGTAATTATCCTGGTACGATGTTGGGCCAAGACTGTATTATATCTTTGAAAAAGACCATATCAAACATGCTTATATTATAGACATGCATCGAATATAATGAAAAGAACTGAAAGAATTTGATTTTTTGTTAATTTGTTAATAAGTTTTGCGGTTCGCTGCGGGCCTGAAAAAAAATGTGCGGGTGCGGGGCGGGTGCGGGTCCAACTTGTGCGGGTGCGGGGCGGGTGCGGGTACAACTTGTGCGGGGCGGGTGCGGATACAGAATATAAATTCATGTGCGGGTTCAGTCAAGCGCGGGGGCCCGCGGGGCGGGTGCGGACATGATTTAGAGGCCCGCGCGGGCCTCTAGTACCTATGACCCCACCTTAACTTGCTCATGCGGAAAAAATGACAATGCAGAAAAAAATATGTATATGGTCAATCGAGCTCGACAAATATATCACTTCGCCGCATCATTAAAATATCGGTCGTAGCAATCATATCTAAAATGACAAAAATATGAACAAATATTGTTTACTTTTGTAAATATATCCTTTTTGATCCTCGTAATTAGGTTAGTAAAATAAAAAATTAAATACACAATAGTTGAATATTATTATTGAATACTTACAAAAATATTTTTTTATAAAAAACATGTTTTCCTGAGCACAATGACGATGGTGTGCAAATCAATTTTGCTACACAAATGGCTGAAAGTATTAAACCATTGCATTTGTCAATGTCGGTATTCTTCTGTGATCAAAACAATCCAATTGCATTTTAGTTACTATGGGGTAATAATATGTATAATGAATAATATATAAACAATATAAATTCAAAACAAAATTAATTTGTGATTTCAAAGTAGAACGTGTTTCTGGATGGTTATTGCTAAAACAGGTTAACGTTATTGGGTTGCATAATTCTAACACTGAAGCAGACGTTTTTTCTGACTCTCACGACAGCTGTGATTTTTCTGTCTAGTATCTAATTTATCAATTATATCTTCGACCGTGGTATGTATTTTAGGGCCTACGTTTATATTACCATAAATGCTTATTCAATCCAAAGCGTGGCTTTATAAAATTGTATTTAAATAAAACAGACACATCTCTGTTAAAATCACTCATGTATGACGTGAATCAGACAGGCGTTTTTAAAAAGACGTACGCTAATAACATGAATAAGCTCACGGCCACATCGATCCTTTTAAAGCAGCCGGAGCCGTATGAAAACCCGCCTTTTATTCTAGGATGCTTCCTACCTTGGTATTACAATGGTCTATAATGGTCTACATGTAATATGGTGTACTATGACGCATATGCTTGCTTGACCAGAGAAAACTGGAATTGGATTCTACAACTGTATTTAGCATTTGATGTAGCTTCCAATGGCAGTTGGTTAAACAATTGAAAATCAAAAGTCCTTGGAGTAGAGTTACACTTGATGATTGTTTTCATTGACCCTTTGATACGTCACATTAGCGATTGCAATTTGATGTGGTACGCTGTGGTATATGCACATAAACTTACCTGTTTAATTTATTTTTTAATATCATCGCTTTTGGAGATGGGGTTACACTGAACACACCTTCCCTGCTGACGTGTAGGTTTGCCGCCATAAATGCGGCTGCATTGATGTGACTGACAGTAGTTCTGTGTGAATTGTTTCAGTTGCACCAAAGGAAACACGATACTGGGCCAACATTACCCCAGCGTTAGTTTGGAGTGTCTTGTTTGCTAATGTTGGTTATTATATACATCTATAATATATATGAACAATGCCTAGAATGACCACCCTAACTTAAGCACACATAAAAATACACTGAGCTATCCGTGAGTGTCACAGTCACCCACTGAGATTTTGTGTGGCATCTACACATATCCAACACCAGGGGTCTCTGTCGTCTGTTACGTCACCGTCTGCCAACCAGCAGCCAGCAATTCATAAATAAGGCACCAGCGGTGAGGTAGATCATGATTGGCCAGTTGTGTTTAGATGCACACCTGCCCATCCGCTGCCAACACATGGAAATTTGTGCACGCAGTGCTCGTCATACAAACCTGAGGGTATCCATGAGTGTTCCACTTTCAATTTTATATTTATTGATAATTAATTTATGGAGTTTTTAAAAGTATGAGCTAAGCACAATTTTTACTACATACGGTATATATCAGTGAATATTCAGCCTAGATATTTTTATCTCATTTTCAGAAGCGTCAATGGTAATAACATGAATCGAGTTATTTTGCACTCTGTGAGGCCATCGTTCTGAAAGAAGCGGGATTTTCCCACGCACCTAGATGCGGCAGTACAGAGAGTGGCTGTGAAATCTCTGTCCCCTGGTGGTTAATATTAGCTGATCGGGGGAAGATGACCAGTGTCTGAAGTAGAGATAGAGACACTGGTGACACGAGTGAAACATAAAAACGGCATATTGTAGTATATATAAATACACTAGATGTATTTATAATACCATTAAAGATAAGAGTCAGGTTCTAAACTCGCATGCGTGTAAGCCTTCAGCATACAGTACAGTGTGGTTGATGAAGTAACCTGATTATAAGACTGGATACTACTCCAACGAATACTCACCCAACGTTGTTTTAATGTTAGACCAACATCTGCGACGCTGGCCCAACATTGAACCAACATTGCACAAATGTACAATGTTTGAGAGAAAGTCCTCCTTCCCAGCAAACACAAAACATTTGTATAACATTTATACAACGTCGGCCCAACGTCTTCGACGTTGGTCCAACACTGTGCAAAGTCATACAAATGTGTTGTGTTCACAGGGTGTCGGTACACGCATGGGGTCAACCTGTTTCGAAATACCCACAGTAATACAGTCAGTTTGTTTGCAAAGCAATGTCGCTCAAGTATATATGAACTTGCTGTGATTTGAGAACTTGCTCTTAATGAAGCTTTGGGTATGAAACGCCTATTTAGTATTATTATGGAATAGGGCCTTGGCCTACCCACGGGCACTATTGCCTTCTGGGGGACCCTTGTCCCGCGAATTTTGACAGTTGACTACACCTTTAACACCATCTTATTATTTTATATTTTTTTCATTGGCCCACCACATAACAAATCTTTGGATAGAATAAACAATATTCACCATAATAATGTTTGAGATAATATAATGGTTGCTACACAACTAGCAGCTATTGATATGTATACCAACACAACTATCACAGCGGTGGTCCTACATTCTAAATATTGTACATTTACTTTACAACTACTCACACATGTGCGGGAAACTTTGTATGCAGAGGTAAATCGTGATATATTACATTATAATATTTCAATAAGTATATGTTTTATTGTTCTGTTTAACTATAATCTCAAGGTTCGTTTCACTTTTCCAAGAGTGCGTTTTATGACGACCACCAAAACGGGGCGCAAGTGTTTGACGATCTCGGCTACAGTTACGTAACCTAAGTTTGCATGAGGGTAGCTAAGATGTGTGGCCATTTGATGCACCAATTTATTTGGAGAGGCTGATTTGGTTTGAATGAGAAAATGATCCATTTTCCACGACTTATGAATTCGAATCGAGCGCTGAACACAACTATCTCTATACTGTACACAACTATACAATGCATCCGGTATACCACTTCACACCCGTTGGTCTATAGGCCTACACTAGTTAGGCTGACTGGTGGTTATATATAAAGGAATTGTTCATTTAATGATAAAAGCATGAAATTTTACCTGCTGTAAGAGAACACCCTTAAGAATGTTTTAAGCTATAGGGCCAATAAAAAAATGACCTGTGACCTCGCTGGCGGCAATTTTACAAAATGGCCGCCTAAAGTATATACGTGTCAATATCCTAGAGCCTAATCCACTTAGAATCTATGAAAAATAAACCTAAATATACATTTTCAGGAGTACTGATAATAAATAAAGTATTTTTACACACATTAATCCAACACAGAGCATTTTAATTACCTTAGTAGCAGCCATTTTACAAAATGGCTGACCAAATATATGATAAGTGTCTCTAATTGTTATGTCAGCTTCTAATCAACAAATATCTGAATATCTATGTCTACATGTATATTTTGAAGGCCACTTGTAACAAAACAAAATATTTTTAAACGACCAAAAAAAAATACTGACTCCAGTGTTGGTCATTTTAAAAATGGCCGACAAAGTCCACATACGACGCGTGTCAATATCTCAGGTTCGAATCCACCTAAAATCAAAATACTTTTATCTAAATATACATTTTCAGGGGTACTGATAAAGAATAAATTATTTTTAAACAAATTAATCCAACAGAATAACAAACATTTCACTGACTCTAGTGGACCAAATCTGAGTACGTATCAATATCTCAGCTTCTAATCCACCTGAAATCGAAATATTTTTATCTAAATATACATTTTCAGGGGTACTGATACTAAAAAAAATATTTTTAAACACATTAATACAACAACAACAACAAATTTACTGACCCCAGTGGTGGTTATTGTACAAACTGGCCGACCTAATCTACATGTATACTTGTCAATATCACAGCTTCCACTCCATGTAAAATCGGAATATTTGTATCTGAATATACATTTTCGGGGGCACTGACAGAAAAGTATTTTTTAGAAATTTCAATCCAACAAAAAAAACATTTTTATAATTTCAATGACCAAATATATTTAAGTGTCAATATCTCGGCTAATTATTCATTTATAAGCGAAAAAAAGTATTCTAATAAAGGCCTACATTTTCAAGGGCAGTGATAGCAACAAAAAAATGTTTAAATAATTTAATACAACAAAAAACATTTTACAGACCCCAACTGCGGCCATTTAAAATAGCTATTTTAATAGATATACAGTATAACCTCGGTTCCGGACCACCTCAATAATCGGACCACCTCGCGTCTCGGACCACTTTTGTCAAGTCCCCGCTATTCTGGACTCGGACCACTTTTTTACACAAAACCAGTCTCGAACCTCGCTAAGCGGACCACCTGGGACATTAAGGGTCAAGTTTTCGAGCCTTTTGGATAACTGACAAGAGCCGGAGCATTCACTCCTACGGTGAAAGTCGCGCCTCCACGCTTGGATGCCTACAAACGACAAGCAATGATTATCTGGATAAGACCTTGTAACCCCTGTGGTCCTTTTGAGCTGAACGCCCTGCACCGTGATATTTAACTGGCAGTCTTGTTGAGACATTAAAATTGCCATGGGCCCTATATGGTGGACGTCGCGCCTTCACGCTTGCTTGAACACAAGCGACAACCGGCTGATTGCTCAGACTGAATCTTATTTCATGTTAATTTTAATTTATTGGTAGCTTTTGATAAAGTAAGGCTTTAAAATTGTCATGGGCCCTATATGGTGGATGTTGTGCCTTCACGCTTGCTTGAACACAAGCGACAACCGTCTGATTGCTCAGAATGAATCATATTTCATGTTAATTTTAATCTATTGGTAGTTTTTAATAAAGTAAGGCTGATAACGATACTGTATTCATTATCTTTGTAAGATAATTTATTGCATACTGTTCTTCTTGTAACTATTTTAGAAAATTGAATAACAATCAGCTACTAAGTAAAATTATAATACGATTATCGTGAGTAATCGGAAGTAGCAACACCAAAAGCTAGACGTAATAAGCTCATGCTGATAACGTTGAAAAGTTGATGGTTTGCGTGTTGCTGCTGTATTAGAGGCAGCATACAAACTGCGGCAAGCTTCAATGAATGTAAAATAAATGTTTTTATTTTATTAATTATTTTTTTTTGCTAATTAAATATTAAAGTTATTTATTATTGTATGTGTTTGTTTTGTGTTTGTTTTATCTCTTATACACATGGTAATGATACACATATATACTGTATTTAGAGCATGAACATTTTCATATAATATAAGGTATAATGTACAATTTCACTTAGGTTTTTTTTTTAGTTTTAACTGAGGATCGTTTTCACGGCAGACTGGTCTGTGGTATTGATTATTTACCCAACAAACACAGGTGTTATTCAATGCTGATTTCATGCTGGTCTACCTCTACGACGTTGTCCCAGTGTTAAAACAACATACAGTACAAAGTGGTCCGTGTAACTTAAGTATAGCGTATTGAATTACATCAGTGGAGCAATCATTTATTAATGAAACTCCTTATTTCGGCGGTCTTGTAAATTGAGTTGAGTTTACGAGCATAATGAAAAGCTTTCTTACAGAAGGTTTGTTGTTTGTATTGTCCATCTTATTTTGATGTCCATTAACCCCCCCCCCCCCCCCCCAGTAAAATCTAGCCATGAATGAAGGTCGGAATAGTTTAACAATTTCAGGCCTACGGGCTTGGTAGTTAACCTATGGATTATATAATATCAGTGATAATTATAATATCTTATCACACGATTTATTGAAAAAAACATCATATTTGTGTTATAATATGTATTATAAGATTTGCTGACAGTGTTATTTCACGAGATGTGGGCAAGGACACCTGTATCCCCCTCCAAATGATGACGTAATTAAACGCTGCGCATCGTATCTCTTCAATCTATTACCGTATACCGTGTACATCTCATGTCATATATGGACTGATAGTAGTAGTACTAGATCAAATCAGGCCATTTCGTATGGCACAACGGCATCTAACGTGAATCACTATTATATCGTCCAATATAATAATGAATACAAACTACTGTATGTGATTTTGTGGTCAGTGAGTATTGCCAGCAGTTGTGTTAAATTTGTGGCCATTTTAAGTCACTACCATCGGCCACGAGGTGTGCTTATCATTTTTTAATATACTGTTATCATGTAAACTAACAAAGAAAACATCTCGCACTTGTGCATCTGATAATTGTTTAGCAAGTTTCTTTTTATATCTAAAATACATATTGGCGGTAATTATATTTTTTTTTCATTACAATTTTACAGTTTCTAGTTGCTTAAACATCAACTTCAGTCTGATTCAAAAAAATAACTCTCAATAATGTTCAGAACCGCAGGGTTCTTGTTTTGTTTTCGCAACAAAAATATGATCGAAATCGTATGAAAAGTTTTATTGTTGATTTCATAGGATCTACGAGATATACACATTTTTATGGTCACCTTTGGATTCCTCATACCTTTAAAAAAACATAGGTATAGACACCACATCGTGATTCTAGCTGTTCTAAAACTCAAGTTATATGATTTTTCGATGGAGGCCATTTTGAAAAGGCCGTAAACAGGTATGGTCTATCAAAACTTGTTTTTAATGGTCTCAGACTGTCCGGAGACGGGGGGGGGGATGGTGCACGGTAACCCTATCTGGCCGGTGGAATAAGTTTTGAAGTAACTAATTTATTGTAATGCAAATAGGCCTGACTCATGAATTTTAATGTGATGATGCCTCAATAAATCCTCAGTAATATGCACTTCAATTATAACCGTTGTCCTACACTAAAAATGTAATGTCCTCTGTCAGTATAGAGAGCGATGTTGCACAGTGGTTAAATCGCTGAACTTTGATGTAACTGCTGCCTGTTGTGTGGGTTCAATCCCCGCTTGGTGTAGGTATTTTATCCACTCTCAACGGTGGACATCTTTATTTCGATGAAAAATATTTATATTTATGAATAAATAACTAGACATGCCACATATTGTGGGCTTCTATTATTATATCACTTTTTTGACCTAGGTTATTTGTTAAATTATTTTGTTTTAAGATTAATTTTATTGGCAGTGACACGCTAAATGTGAATAAAAAACGACAGGCAGTCAGAAACTGCAAACCTCCGCCGCGCGATCTGGATCGTAATCCACATCCTAGATCCAGACCATCCCCAATATCTAACGGATTGTCCCTTGGCCCGAGACACAACTCTGGTGAAAAATTAATGCAAATTAGTTCATTACTTTGTAGGTATAATCCTGCGGACAAACCAACACCGAATGTAATAATATAAGCCTATTATGTCAATGAATGAATGTGGTTTTAGGCCACCTTTGTGTACATATTCTGTGAAACTCAATGACCTCGACCTTCTTTGTTTTCACCGAGCTGGCTAATACAATGAAGTATGGGGGAGGGTTCTTATATAACCTTGTTTTCACCGAGTGATGTCACTGCGTTTCACAGAATAGGCTAAACTGCGTCAAGAGAACCTCCTGAGGATGATGAGACGAATGAATGAGATGACACTGCCATCCAGACACAGGATTCTAAATTCGAGCCCTGGCGGTCTGAGACCAAGCACGCTACCTCTCGGGCACGGAGGCTCCCCACAATATTTAATCTTTACGAGTGAGCTGAGAAGAAACATTTTGTCTCTCTCCAAGCAGGCAGCTTTAACTACTGCACCAGCCCCCCCCCCCCTACCTTGTCAAAGACAACCATATTGATGTAGCACCACCCCGGAATAACACTTTAAAAAACACTGCGTTCTAATTATCCGCAGGAGAGTTATGTTTGTCTGCTTTCAGTCTGTCCGTAAATACGATTACTTTAAAAATAAGAACTTTTACCAGAGGTGTGCTCGGGCCAAGGACCAATCCATTAAATTTCGGGGATTATCCGGATTACGATCCGAATAGCACGGATTTGCACAAAACTTTTACTAGAGGTGTGTCTCGGGCCACGGACCAATCCTTTAAATTTGAGGGGTGATCCGGATTACGATCCGGATCACATTCATTTGCATGATACTTTCACCACAGGTGTGTCTTGAGCCACGGAACAATCCATTAATTCCGGCGGAGGATGGCAGTCTCTGACTGACTGTCTAGTTTTTACTGCTATTTTGTCGTACTCTACTGACTGTTCTTTGGTTGGTACGCATCATGTTAGCTGGGATATTACCACCATGGTGTATTCAAAACAGTCCAGCGTTTTTTAGATGTGAAAATAATATTTTCATCAACAAATGCTTTATCGTTAAGTCATGGTTAATAAATAATATTCATGTTCACTATGTAATTTTATTAAAATGTTTCGAAGATTAGCAAATATATCCATTTTGCAACAACAAAGCATACCCAATACTAAAATGGATGATTAAATTTACGCAGGTTTAATTTTTATATCTGTATATTCTTTGTCAGTACTAATTTACAACAAGTAATCGATATGCCTATGCATCAATTTCCAGAAGTCGGCCATCTCAGTTTGAAAAAAATGCGTTAAAAAAATCTAATTATCGCAACATTTTGATGAATTAGTAACTTAGGATCCTACTTTCAGTGTCGAATCTCATATTTTTGTGATAGATGATAGACGATAGACAAGTGTTAATTTCAAATTCGTATTTCGGTTGAAGGTATATATTTGTGCAATTATCTTTAATTCTTGCTCGTTTATTTTGATTGTCTCTTGTTAGAAATATACTTTAAGCACAATAATCCTGGAAACTGGAATTACATTTGGATCCTACATTCTGTTTTTTCCTTTTAATCTATTGCATTTTTGAGATATTCTCTATTATAAACACGTATGTAATTATAGCGAAGGCCTATGGTATCGGCATATATCTAATAGTGGTAAATGTTTATATTTGATATTATAACTATTTAATTTATGTAATGAACATGACAAATGGCCCTGTTTTAAACATGAACAATTTAACCATATTACTAAAATATTTAAATTATATATTTATCAACCAGTTAGTTATTTCTATGTAGTCCCCTAGCCATGCTAGCTATGTACCATATTGTAGTGTTTCTATTTGGGGGGCGGGGGGTAGTATAACATAGATACTTTTTTTTAAACTTCGTACAGTTTTCACTGTTTCGATATGTAGCCTACATTACGGCCATTTGGGATTTTACTTAATGGCTTCTTTTTTTCAGCTAGACCATATATAGGCTTTCGGGGCTAACCTCACAGAGAATACTTGATATTATTCACATATCCTGAATATAGACAACATTACCTTTAAAACGATATATCACACAACTTTCTAGCGTGTTTAAGACGGCAAACAGAATTTCATTCCATGTTTTTTCCACTCAGCACTGTTATATCTTTTAAATCTCCTGTTTTGGCGTTCAAATCGCCCATAATGAAACTGTCTCCAGTATGCCTCAGCTGAGACATTAAGGACTCTAAGTCATCAAGCACAGTATGACTGCTGCTTGGCACTCCATATCGTACATAAACCACAGATATAAATTACTAACATGTCTTCGTGTGAGCATGGGCTTATTTGTATATTATTTTAGTATTTCCGTGGGTGGCATTTAAATTTTAATTAACCTAATTGATTTCTCCGAAGTTGGTTACGAAGGTAGATCTCTAGAGGAACGAACATATCGTGAGCGATCAGGTCATCTAGTTATTATAAATATTATAGTCAACTGGGCAGCTTATAGTTTGTGATCATACAACAGCTATGGTGGGCTAGACAGGTCTACTTGTGACCGTTCAACACATATTGGTGGAACTGGGCACCTTCTTTTTAAATACCAGTTCACTTTTGATTTATATTGCTGTAAAAGGGTTGTCAGCTCATCGTCATATAATAGATGTTCTGTGTGATTTTCTGTTTTTTGTCTGTGATAGTGACCTTCTTTGTTATTCACAGAACAATCAAGCATGGCATCACTGCAGTTAACTGTGAGAAACAAACAAGCTTGACGTATAGTTTCTCTCAGATGTGTTGTTTTCAAACTATCAAACTCTATCAAGAATATTTTTCTGTCCGCTTCAAGCCATGCTAGAGAATGATTCAGCCAAAGTAGTGCCCGCCTCTTCACATAGTTTTTCCAATCTGAAAAGACAACGATATGAAAGACTGTGTATTATAAGTTCTAACAACATAATTATTGAGCAGCTAATGGCAATATTGTAGCAATATCAAGCCAACGTTGTTTCAGTTCAGAGCACAATATTATTGTTAATGTCCTTATACCCATCCACCGGTAATAATATAACTTTTATTTGACAATTATCGCAAGTTTGCCCGACCGTTCAGCCTATTATTCAGCTGGGAATGGGCATTTTGTTCTACAACCAAGCTTGCCATCAATACAATTTGAAGTGACAAATATCACTTGTAAATGAAACTTCAAAAGCCCATGTCGAATAGTGATTTTTTCCAATGTTGTAGCTTATGAATGAGATATTTGTATGCAATCTATACTTGCCTTTGATTTTATTATCTTTGATTATGCCATTACGACCACCGTTACGTCTATAGAACTCCGCCCTCAGTGCTTCACTCGGGTTTCTAATGAGCAAGATAGCTGTTTTGTACACGTTCGCAGTTCCTTTCCCTGGCTTGTTATGCGTTTTGATAGGCATTGCTGTCCCATTTAAAACTCTCAGTGCTGGGAAATATTGTTTACGACTCCTTTCTTTATAAATACTACTGGTATATATTCCTGAGAAAAGAAAAAATATACTTGTTTATCTCTTCACCCCACATTTAGACGACGACTGCGATTCTTCGGTCGGGTCTGTTGTGGATTTGGAGGTAGCCTATACCTGGTTCAAATCCAGATCGGGTATGATGTTTGTCATCATGCATTGGTTGTACATACACAGTGATTCAATCTGTTCGATGACATGGAGTTTTAGTACATGTAATCTGATGTGTGCACTATAAAGAACCATTTTAGTCTTTCGAAAATAGTAGGACACATTCCTGACTCACTGTGTCCTCCTGTCGAGATACCGTATTGTCATTTATGAAACAACATAAACACATTAGGGTAAAGAGGGGTATTATGATCATCTTAACTTTAATTACCTATTTTGGGGCTAATAAATGAATGGAAATAATTTAAATTAGATTTGATCGGATGTTTGTATAATTTTGCAGTAATTTATAATATTAAATAACGTCATTTAAAAATAATTGATTAAAAAACCATAATTTTGAAAACATGCTCATTTTATTATTACCATTGCGTGTGGCAAATATGAGCACGTGTTGTGTGAGAATATGAGCATCGGTAGTGAATTACCATTTGACTATTGGGTAATATGAGCATTTTTGCCATAGTAGTTTACCAAACAAAAGTGGCACTCATGCACCTTGATATGACCAAAGTTCCATTAAAGCAGAGATAATTTTTTTTATAAAATATAAGTGGTTGGAATGGTTTCCTCTCATTTCACTGAATGTAAGCCGTTTAGGGTATTATAAACATTTTATTTTTTTCCATAGATATCTTGTAATGGGGGTATTATGAGCACCACATATTACCCCAGTTTAAGGGATGGGGTGGTAACAAGCCTAATGGGGTCTAGAACGTATTAAATCACTTTATTATCGTCCCTTCTATTGCTAAGAACCGCTATGGTTAGCACTAACTCACATTACTTTCACGATACCTGGTGATTTGTAAACGTATGGAAAAATCAGTATTTTTTTATTTAAACAGCCCAAGCTCGAAGGCCTATAGTTTGTAGTAGTATCTATGCTAATGCGTTCAACTTGCATCAGTAGAAATGTTCAAGTCTTTCGAAAAGCAGAGGGCACAAAGCTACGTTCACATAATTATGTAGGCTACGTATACGAATAGGAACACGTTATCTAAACACGGTCAGCGATGCCGCACAGGGCAAATCAGACAATGTTCACATACACGCGCGATTATAAAGTGCTGCACATGTACAGATATAACTCTTGTATTACTTGAGAAACTTTTTAAAAACAAACAATTTATTATTTAAAAAAATAATTTGATAATTTATTCTATGTTTTGAATTAATAAAACTATATAAAATATTAAAAATATATATATTAACATTTTAAAATAATATAAAATATTAAAAATATATATATTAACATTTTAAAATTATTTTTAATAAAAAAATCGAACTTATTTTAAAATTAATTTGCATGAAAACATATTGCCGACTCCTCTAATCAACACGTGATTGTGCTTTTTTCAAATTTGGTCAAAATAATGACGTCGTCTATGAATTCCTAGTACGGCATCGCATACTAATAAGACATCAATTACCACATGGTGCATAAAAACGGACGCTCTTTACAC
Source organism: Flabesymbios commensalis (assembly GCA_964017125.1). NCBI lineage: Eukaryota > Metazoa > Annelida > Polychaeta > Terebellida > Flabelligeridae > Flabesymbios > Flabesymbios commensalis. The sequence continues at coordinate 47,106,719 of OZ024906.1, forward strand.
ATAAACCTATGCTTGATCAAAGTAAATTAAGTAATTTGTTGGCACTGAAGCACTGAACCGTCAACTATATTACTCTCATTATAACTAACTTGTTTACACACTGCAGCAGCTGTATATAGGTAAATTATTTTGAAAATCTCACCAGAAGCCTGTTGGAGTAAATGCCTCACCCACGTATTTCCTGATCCAGGAAAACTAGCCAAATATGTGAAAGGTAGAATATGATCCGCATAGTGTAAGTTTTGACAATGACCAGTGTTTTTTAGTAGTAGAGATGCACTTTGCGATGAGGTCTCTAAATTTGTATGAGACTCATATTCTGACAAATTGACTACAGTGGTGGAGCTTAGTAAAATGTCCTTTCTGGTGTGTTTTTCTTTATGTCTATAGTAACTCCTCAGGATAGACTGGGGCAAATTATTGGAAGCTGAATAGCATACGAGAAAGAGCAAAAATACACAGCAAGCTAAACCAACTGTCAGTGTTTTCCTGCAATATGTCGAATCAGTTGATGTTCCAAAAAGAGTCTCCATTGTCACAATTTTGAACAAAAATCACTTGATAATTATTTCCTGAGAAACACATATGCAACACATCTGAGAGGGAGATTCGTGGTAGGCCCCATACACTGGTGTACAGGCTTACACACTGAATCAGACAACAATATAATCACACTATAATATCGTCGAAGCTCCCATTTCTTCGCTTCAACGCTCAGTTGTAAACAACTCGTTGGCTTTATGAGGTGATGCTTCGCTAGCCAAGTGCATAGACGAGCTGCTTGACTAAATTTGCATGGCCTACAACTAACGCTAATATGACCAAGTCCAAAATCAGTTTCAGGTTTGATTGAGTCAGTTTAAGAACGAATGATAATATTATAGGAAATATTTGTTTAAATAGGCCTACATCTAATTATTTAACCTAATTGATTAACCAACAAGTGTTTTTTTCACTTCTAATATTCCCCGATACAAACCATATTAGCGTTAATTGAACCAAGCGAGCAGGTCATTAGATCATTTTTCCGGGCAACACAATAATTATAGAATAGATGAAATATTATAAAAACACTTTGATATTGATTAGTTTAGGGGATGCAAATCATTACTAAAACATTTTTTGGAGGACAGCGATGAAACACTGCATGAGCATACTTATTATGTTAGTGTATGACTCTCATAAAATTATTACCTGAAATTTCAGAAAAAAAATTATCATAGCATTTGTTTTAAGCTACAGAAATGGATTTGCGACACCAATGACAACATAGGCCTACGTATAAATGAAATAAAGAAGGTGATTTCGTACCGACTGGTTGATAGTAGGCCTATGTCTTAATTGACTTAAAATCTTTCCCTCACTGTTTTAAAACACATCATCACAATTTTGAAGCGCAAAACAGATCAATGCGAGAGCAAACCAACAGACGCGAAATTCGACGTTTATGTATATGTATTTCCCATTCAAAACCGGCGCGAATACGAAGTAAATCGAACCAGTATTGACCTTCACATCGGTGTTTTTTGAAAATGATAAAATATGGACAATATTATAGAGAAATACTGTCAATCGAGTAATATTCGCGAGGTTTTAATTTTCGCAAACCGTGGCCGAGCTGCATGTAGCCTCTGGTATGCTCCAGTGGCGAATGTTTGTGACTTGTTGCTATTTTTAGATGGAAATAGGGTGATCCCCGAATTCAGGCATTTTTGAAAGGTCACTTCCCCGGATGAAGAGTTGTTCACAGTCTTGTATTCCCCCTGTGACTCATTTCCTATGACTTGACCCGGACAATTATTCACCGGCCTCAATAGCACAGGCATGAAAGTCACGTGACTAAGAACCTTGGCCTCGACCCGGCCATAAATGAAATTGGCCGGGCTCGCCATGCAAGTGAAACACGTGCTTGAACCCAGCGCTGATTGGCCGAGAGGGCTCACCTGGTGATCTCGGGTTAATCTACTAACTAGCAAAGCTAATTCGGATAAGAATACAATTTATATCATCGATTGTTTCAACAAAATAATTTTGTACTTTTACAAACTTGTGTTATGGTCATATTGAAAAGCCAAAATAAAATCACCGATTTTTGTATGATTTTAGTCTGATTGAGTCTCTTTAATCTGCAAATGTTGCATTGTGGAGTGTTGTCTGGCTCGGATTCAGGCTGGAGGCTTTCTCTGATACTGTTCAGAGCAGACCGACAATGCGCTACATGCTCTACACTTTTCATGTTCTGACATATACTAAGTTATCCCAAAGTCATGGTAAGGTCATTTCAAGGTCACAGCAAGGTCAAATCAGCGCAAAACGGTTGAAAATAACTTATTTTTGTTGTTTTTGCTAACATTATGTTCACTTGAAATGGCTATGATGCTTGAAACATCCCTAGATCCCAACACAGACTTACACTAAATCACCCCAGAGAGGTTACAGGGATAACATAATTTGTTCACCCCCCCTTTCAAATCCCCCTTATGTCAACACTGTCTGACATGGCAGAAATATAACAAATAGCACACTGATGTTATATTTTGACATTGCCATGATCTTGGGATCATGGCAAGGTCATCTAAAGGTCACGACAAGGTCAAATCAACTTATAAGAGCTGAAAATATCTTGTTTTTGCTGTTTTTCTACAATTATGTTCACTTTAGATGGTAACTTGGTAAGGTAATCTCAAGGTCACAGCAAGGTTAAATTATCTATAAAAAACGGGTGATAATAACTTGTGTTTGCTGCTTTTTCTACAATCATGTTCACTTTAGACTTAGCCATGACCTTGGGCTTACTCCTCTATGAAGCCCAACCCCAACCCATGTCACCATGTGTTGGTAAAAAAAACTGCAAAAACAAGATACTTTGAGCGTTTTTGAACTGATTTGACCTTGCAGTGACCTTGGTATGACCTTGCCATGACCTTGGGGTAACAACCCTGTGAAATACAACCCAATTTCAACATGTTCACTTAGGTTGGGCCTAATCAAATGTATTAAATGTATATTGGCCATTGGGAAAAATATAACATCGGTGTGTTATTTGGACCATTTCTGCCATATCAGACAGTATTGACACAATGATGAAGGAAGACGGGGGGGAGGGGGAAACCCTCCAACCCTTATGTTATCCCTGTAACCTCTCGGGGGTGTTTTGGTGTAGGTCTGTGTTGGGATCTAGGTATGCTTCAAACCATCATATACATTACAAGTGATTATAATGTTAGCAAAAACAACAAAAATAAGCTATTGTCAACCATTTTGAGCTGATTTGACCTTGCTGTGACTTTGCGATGAGCTCACCATGAGCTTGGGATAACTCCCCTATGGAACCAGACACCAACCGATGTCATCATGTGTACTTGGGCTGGGTTTCGACCGATTTATTGGAAGTACTGGTCCAATAATGTACTTTCAACCATTTTGAGCTGATTTGACCTTGCTATGACCTTAAGATGACCTTACCATGACATTGGGATAACTCCCCTATGAAACCCAACACATACCCATGTCACCATGTGTACTTAACTTGAGTTTCGACCTATTTATTTTTATACCACCTTAAGGGTCAAGACTTACCATACATTGATGACCTCTGGTGACCTTGTCCATGCATAGAAAATCTGCATACCACCTGAAAGTAAGGTGGACTGATACATGATAAGGTTAAAAAAAATATGGGCTACAGAAATACCCAATGATAATACTTATTAAGGTCTAATAAGGTATTACCACATGGTAAGGTAGACTGTTGCCCTCGAAAAGCTTTAGTGATGTCTCCGTCACCTTTGCTATCAGACGAGGTGGGGCCTTACGGTGGATTTCAGAGATGCTTAGACTACTCATTTTATCTTTGAGGTCGGGATTGTTTCTTTCCAGTCTGATATTGCAAATGTGCTACTATTCTGTATCGTGATTGAAATGGTGTGAATCCAAAACTTAAATATTCTCAACGCTTATCCATGTATGTATTAATTATATACGATTTATGTGCGAGTGTATTGTGTATTTGAAAAAGAATACATTCATATTTTATCATAAATCTTAATGCTGATAGTGGCGTCATACAATTATCGCGTGCACTTTTAAAGTAAACTTTTCTCCCTATGACATCATTTTGCTAACTTATATTTTAGAAAGTAGTTAAATTTTACTCACTTTGAAACTGAGAGTGAAACGATTGCGACGTTTTCGCAATGATCAGGGTGGGTGATTCGGCTCAGGTGGTGGTGGTCGCGGAATGATCTGACCATAGATGGGTTGCAGCTGGTAGCCCTGGTCTCTGTTTATGGAAGGGGCTCTCTGCTTGATGTGGCTGGCCTCCTTCACCTTGCGTTTCAACCAGTCCTGTTCTAATAATAATAATAATAATAATAATAATAATAATAATAATAATAATAATAATAATAATAATAATAATAATAATAATAATAATAATAATAATAATAATAATAATAATAATAATAATAATAATAATAATAATAATAATAATAATAATAATAATAATAATAATAATAATAATAATAATAATAATAATAATAATAATAATAAAAGGTTATTTGATAACGCACATATCCCACAGGGTGGATCAAGGCGATGTACAATGAAATAAATTAACATTAAAATATTATAAGTTATAAACATGATAATGGGCAGTTTAAAAATGATTAATTATAGCAATGTTTAAAATAGTTTAAAATACATTATCGAAGCAATAAAATAATGCTTTGAGCGAGTAGCTTAAGATGTCGGTTAAAATATTTACGGGAGAAGTGTGTCTTTAATTTATGCTTAAAAACAGATAAAGCATTTAAATTGTGTAGATCTGTGGGCAAATTGTTCCACAATTTGGGTGCTGTAGCACTGAAGGCCCGCTTGCCAACTGACTTACGAGCAATGGGCGGGTACAGTTTAATGGCACTGTCAGAGCGAAGGCGACTGTCCAGTTTACGGGTTTGCAGAAGGTCACACAAATACGATGGAGCTTCACTGTGCAGACACTTGAACACCATCACTATCACCTTGAATTGAATACGGCCAGTAAAGAGTTGCAGTAATCAAGCCGAGATGTTATAAGGGCTTGAACAGCATTCCGTGTGACTTCTACCATCAGATAACGTCTTATTGATAACAGTCTGTAAAGGTGGAAGTTACATGACTTACATATAGCGCTTACTTGGTGCGACATGACTGTCCATCTCAACACCAAGGTTGCGTACATGAGAAGCTGGCGAGATCGTAGATTCACCAATAGTGATGTCACACTGACCATATGTCTTCTGGTGGTGTGCAGACATGAAAATTGCCAGTTCTGTCTTGTCTGTCTAGGACTCTCAAATTATCTATGGAGACACTGTGACCGGTGGCATTACAGTGGTCTCCTACCCCAGTCGGTTTATCAAGCCTACAATGTTCCTTGAATCGAAGGCTGAGGGGTCTCTTCGTCTCCCCAACGTAGGTGTGGTGGGTGTCGTCGTCACACGTGATGTGGTAGATGGTGCCGCACAGTTTCCCCTTGGGGTTTTGTCCTTGGGGTGTACGAGCATTGAGCGGATGGTGTTGCTGGGCTTATGGAACAGGTAGACTCCATGAGACTTGTAGGTCCGAGACAGCTGCTCAGATAAGCCCTGTATATACGGGAGTCCTAACGTCGGACGAGTGGATCTAGTAGTCGTCTTGTCTGTGGTGGTGACCTGTTTCTTACTTCTGGCAGGTGGAACGTCTAGGGCCCACTCCTTGTAGTTGTTGGCTCGGAAGGCATTACGTACATGTGATATTTCGGCTTTGCGGTCCTCAGCAGTGGTGACATATAGCTGGGCTCGAGTAGTGAGAGTGCACACCACCGACCTCTTGTGAATCAAAGGATGGTGGGAATTGAAGTTCAGGTATTGGTCGGTGTGCGTCGGCTTCCTATAGATGGTGATCTTGGTGGAAGTATCATCCAGTGCAGTAACACATAGGTCTAGGAATGGTAGTTTGCCTTGAGTCTCTGGTTCCGTAGTGAACCGGATGTGGTCGTCGATGTTATTGATGTGTGATGTCAACGAGTCCACGTCATCTTCATGTGTGAGTACAAAAGTGTCATCTACATAGCGGAACCACAGTGATGGCGCACTGGGAGCTGTAGAAAGGGCAATGGACTCAAAATGCTCCATGTACAGATTAGCCACAATGGGAGAGACAGGAGAACCCATCGCTGCTCCATGGACTTGCTGGTAAAATTCTCCCCATACACAAAATAGGTGGTCGTCAAACAGTATTCCAGTAACTGTATTAACTGGTCGACGTTGAGCTCTGAGCGATCAGGCAGTATGAGGTCTTGTCTAAGTTTACGCTCAATAACATTGAGGGCCTGGTCGACTGGGACGCTGGTAAAAAGCGCTTTGACGTCGTACGACACTAACTTCTGTCCCGGTGGCACCACTAGGCCTTTCAATTTATCCACTAGCTCTTTGGTGTTTTTCACACTGTAAATGGTGTTGCCTACAAGTGGCGATAGTACGGTTGCTAGGTACGTGCTGCGTTGTAATTAATACTGCCACAGCATAACACAATCGGTCTCAGGGGAGTATTCGGTTTGTGTATCTTGGGCGTGCCATATAGCTTAGGGGTCTCTTCTGCATTTGGATATAGGCGCCAGTATAGCCGTTCGGATATGGATTTGTCTTTTTTCCACTGGTTAAAGATGTTGACGAGTTTGGTCTTAAATCTTGTAGTGGAATCCTTGATGGTGTCATCCTTTTGTAGGTTGCGAAGCGCTGCCCTATCAGCCTTGGTGATGTTAGGTTTAGGGAGTCTTGCCCGTTTAACTGTCCTTACTACATCGCTCCTGAGCTCAGCTGCTTCGGTGTCTGGCAGGTGTTTAGCCACGGCCTCAGTGCCGGCGATTATGTCAGCAATGGGCAATTTGGTGGGGGTGACAGCGTAGTTTAACCCCTTCCTGAGCACTGAGCGCTCGTTGTTGTCGATGGTTCTGTCACTTAGGTTAATCACCCACCTGTCGGTATTGATGTTGTTGCCTGACACTTCGTCTTTGTTGATGTTGTTGTATTTATCGCACAGACGATCAAATTTCTCACGTTGTTTACACTTAGTCACTTTTGTTGTGTGTAGGTGTGCAGAAGCGAGCAGCCGGGTCACTTCTGCTAGGTCTTTCGTATCCAAGGTGGATGCCAGTTTTTGTTTATGTGTATCCAAGATCATTCCGCGACCACCACCACCTGAGCCGAATCACCCACCCTGATCATTGCGTGATCAAGATCTGCTGGAGGCAGATCGAAACGTCGCAATCGTTTCACTCTCAGTTCCAAAGTGTGTAAAATTTAACCACTTTCTATATGAATCTTGGAACCATGAATAACATATTCTCTACAACTTATATTTTGTTCATAAAAAAACTTGTGTCCACTTATGTATGTTTATCTTGTGTAAATGTCTGGATGCTCTAATGTTACTTAAGTTTCTACGTTTTTTTAGAGTGAATTTTATTTTACCACTTACAAAAAATGTTTGTTGGTACGGGAATTATGTTCTCTTGTTCTGCTTTCATGCACAGTTACATGTTTCCGTTGCAAGATGTTTTATAATTATCCAGTCGGGAATCTCTCATTTTGGACAGAGAGGTGTATATAGCTTCATCATGGCGGCCAGTAATCATATAGTGGCCGCCACCAGGGAGCTCGGAGCACAATCACATCAGCGTGAGATTCCGAGCTTGTCTGCAATGTATATCTATCATACCAACGGAAACAAGCAAGCTTTGTGCTCAGGCAGCTGTCAAGCGCTATCTGATTGACCGGCCTTGAGACGCGCGACATTCAAGGTTTCTCGCTAATTAAAATAGTTGGACGCTATGTTGAGGTTAGGGGTCAGGGTGAGACAGACTCCGCCATCCCCAGTCGGTTTCTAGCTCTTAAACTTGCTCTTGGGTCTCGTGCTCGCCGGTTCGTCGGTAACAGGGAGAATAAAATATAATAACCAGATGATGTTCACTTGTCCATCTATTGTAGATAGATAGCACTATGCATAGCTCTCAGCGGGGAATGACGATCAAGCCAACATGGCTTCACGCTCCTTGGAGCGGCTCGTTAGACTCGTCTGCTCGGGTCGCTTGTCTGGGACGGAATGGTCGAGAAAGTCTGGAAGCCAGCTGACGCGGATATTTTGGCGCGAGTTGGACTCGTCAGTCCTGAGCTCGCCAGGTCCGCTCGGACGAGATCGAAATGTTACAGCGCCACAACTATGCTTGATAAAGCAAGGTAGGCCTATCGTACTGCGTGCTCGTGGGTAAGATAACTTGTTGTGGAAGATGTGGCTATGCCGCTTGTAACATTAATACTTTGATTTTAAGTGTTATCTTATATCCACATAATAACATGTGCCTTTAGAAAGCCTACTATGGTAGTGCTAATTAAATTGATCTCAAGTGTAACTGTGATTAGATTGTGGATATTTTAAATTGTATATACCATTTACATAATATTTTCACAATTTAGAACTGTTTTGTACTATTGCATGTATAACAGGGAACAAATTCTAAAAATGTATACAATATTTTAATAATAACTAGAAAGCGTTGTTCGGAAACGAAAACAAAAGCAGCCCTCTGTTATCGCCAGTCGGCCATTTCAAATTTGATATAGATCAGCAAGCTTTCTCAAGGTTTATTTTATATTACCGCATTAGCTATTATGCAAGATTTCCAAGATAATGAAAAAAAAATACCGTGCAAGCACTCAAATACCCCTCAGCTCATACAGTGACTCTATATATGCCAGGTTTCAAGGCAATTAATTGAAAATAAGAACGATTTATTAAAATTGATAAAACCAAAATGGCCGCCCCAGCCTCGTTTTCAGTCTCACATGAAAACGGACAAGACTAATAGACTCGCAGACCCCGAAAACCTATATAGATACCAGGTTTCGAAGGAATTCTGAAAGAAAAAATTTAAAAAAAATTAGTGGCCAGGTGGCGGCAATTTTGATTATCGGTGGAAAGCTGAAATTCTGATCAGGTCATATCCATACTCATGGGTAACTTCACATAAAAAATTGGAGAGATCCAATAAATTTTTTTCAAGTTATCGCGTTAACAAGGAATTATTAAATTAAAAAATCAAGATGGCCGCCATAGCCTCGTTTTCAGTCGCACACTAAAACGGACAATGCAAATAGACTCCTATAGACACCTATATATATATACCAGGTTTCAAGGGAATTATATAAAAAAAAAATTATGTCTGGAAAAAAAAAATTTATCGCGTTAACAAGAATTTTTTTAAATCTTTGACCTTGACCAATGACCTTGACCTTGGGTAGAGAAAAGTGCTGGGAGGGGTTGAATGTTTGTATGAATTATAAATTTAATCTGTTTCACCATGTTGGTGTAGTAGCCAAAAGAGTGTGTGCAGCGTCGGCGGCGCACGAAGGGGACGACAATACCCCTTCGGGCCCAACGGGCCGAGGGGTAAAAATTGGAGAGATCCAATAATTATTTTAATAATTATTTTTCAAGTTATCGCGTTAACAAGGAATTATTAAATTAAAAAATCAAGATGGCCGCCATAGCCTCGTTTTCAGTCGCACACTAAAACGGACAATGCAAATAGACTCGCAGACCCCAAAAACCTATATATACCAGGTTTCAATGGAATTATGAGAAAAAAAATTAAATCTGGAAAAAAAAATTTAGTCGCCAGGTGGCGGCCATTTTGATTATCGGTGGAAAGCTGAAAATCTGATCAGTTGATCTCCATACTCATGGGTAACTTCACGTAAAAAATTGGAGAGATCCAATAATTATTTTTCAAGTTATCGCGTTAACAAGAATTTTTTTAAATCTTTGACCTATGACCTTGACCTTGGGTAAAAAAAAGTGCCGGGAGGGGTTGAATGTTTGTATGAATTATGAATTTAATCTGTTGCACCATGTTGGTGTAGTAGCCAAAAGAGTGTGCGCGGCGGCGGCGGCGCACGAAGGGGACGACAATACCCCTTCGGGCCCAACGGGTTGAGGGGTAAAAACTATTAAAAATGACCGCAAGTCGGCCATTTTGGATTTTATTTTTGCGAAATTTTTCATGAGTTATCCTTGTGCGAGTCCTTACATTTTGTTCCATATGCACGGTCCGGCTATTTTGCTCTGCTTTTGAGTTGCGTAAATATTACAAACTTACTCAAATTCAAAATGGCCGCTAGACCGCCATTTCAAAATTGTTTGCTCCCAAAAGTTAATCAGGTCATTGGCTGACATAGCTGTGCATATTTTCCAAATAAAAAGATCTGCTGGAAACTTTTTCCTGAAACGCGCTGACAAGTATTTCTTTGTTAGTGGCCCTAGTAATTAAAGGGTTGATTATATGGGAATGAAAATGTCACCAAAAATCCCCCGGTGGTATCTGATGGCTATGTGAAGTATGAGGAAGCAAAAGTTCATAGATCAGCTATCATGCAAAATTTCCGAGATAATGAGAAAAAAAATTAGGCGGCCAACTGGTGGCCATTTTAGATTTTATTAGTGCGAAATTTGTCATGGGTTATCATTGTGTGAGACGTTACATTTTGCTCTATATTCATGGTCCAGCTAATTTGCAATTATTACTAAATTACTAAAATTCAAAAAGGCCGCTAAACGGACATTTTGAAATTGTTTGCTCCCAAAAGATAAGCAGGTCATTGGCTGACATAGCTGAACATATCTGCCAAATTAAAAGAAGATCTGATGAAAACTTTTTCCTGAAACGCGCTAACGAGCATTTCTTCGTTAGTGGCCATAGTAATTAAAGGGTTGATGATATGAAGATCGAAATGTCACTAAAACAATTCACCAGTGGTATGTGATGGCCATGTAAAGTATGAGGAAGCAGAAGTTGATAGATTAGTAGCTATCTTGAAAACAAATAACTGAGGCGGCGGCGGACCGTGTGGAATACAGTAAGCAGCCCGCTTCGGCGAGGGCTGCTTAACAAATACTAATAATTTGTCTAGTGTCCATATATCTTGTTTATGCAAAAGACAAGTCATAACATTAACAAATCTGAGTTTTTATTAAAAAAAACAGGTTCAACAAAATAATATAAACAAATTATAGTTTAAACTGAAAGGAGTAATCCACTGTGCACCAACAGCGGGCCAAATCAGATTCTGTACCCAGAAAACACCGCGCGGATTACAGAATAACCGGACACATGCCTAGATTGGTTTACGGCCTTTACAACAGTGTATGGATGTATGGATACTTCCAAATTGGTCCATTCTCAAAACAAGAATGTCGACCTTTCTAAGGCGGCTGTAGCCTATAGATGGTTACTTTCATATCCCCCTCGACCCCACAACCCTTGACACACAGCCCCTCGTCCCTCGACCCACAACCCCCTCGACCCACAGCCAATCTGAATTACCCCCTCGATCCAGAAAAGTAGAAAATAGGTAAGTTATATGTTTAGTCTTTTGGGTCTAATCGTTCAGGCTCAATTTTTGTTTATATCAGGCCCGAGTAGCCAATCAAAAGCCGTTTCCGGTGACGTCACTGCGTTTCACAGAATAGGCCTGACGGCCACCATTCAATCGCCGGGTGGTGGGGGGACTGGAGTACTTTTTTAAATAAAACCATGGGCAGGCTCAATATGAAATAAATAATATATTTAAAGAGCTAGACAAGGACCAAGTTTTAACCTCCTTGCATGTTGAAATTATGCGCGGATAAATAATCCAGCCACCCCCTCCCCCTCGAAAATTGAATGCGTGGTACTTGAAGTTCCGGGAACGTGGGTCTAGGGGTTGTGGGTCGAGGGGGTTGTGGGTCAAGGGTCGAAGGTTGTGGGTGAGGGTTCGAGGGGGATATGAAGATAACCGTAGCCTATACATTGACATTTTTAAGGAGCCCACTCCTTTAGACGATCACCATGCTGTGCATGCGGGTGAGCTTTTAATATGTGCTCAGTCAATCGTGACGACCCACCTACTTTAATATTTATACGGTTGACAAGTATGGTACTCTACCCCCGAGAAATAAGTGGCTGTCGCATGACGACCACTGCCAACCACCGCTGTCATTCAGTTGTTATTTAAATCAGGGGGTAAAATACCATATTTGGACCGATACGGTTATGTAATCACTGGATTCTACGTACCGTCTCTGAAATCCACGCATATCAATCTTAATAATTAGTACTCGTAGCTAGTATTAGACTAAAGCTATACAAGAGTCGACCATCAAAACCCGACACGACTGACCACTATCAGTGTGGATGAAAACCTATAAGAAAACCATCGGTAACATATTCTGTCATAAGCTGATATATAAATAAATATATATATAAACAAGCACATGTAATAATACAGCAAGACACTAAAAAATCACATTGACTACAGCAGTTGGAATTATAAAGATACTGAGAATCGCTTCTGAATAAGCAGTATTATAAAACACTACGTTAGACTAGTAACGTGTAAGCCTATAGGCCTACAAATGCTAAAAAGCAAGCACGTCCTTATTTTGAAATATAAAATGCTAACATCGCTCATAACCCACCCTGGTAATCTTAATATTTTCTATACACAGTTCTATATTGCTTGATCACTTAGATCCGGTTTTTACAATATTGTGCTATTGACATTGTGAATTGTTACGGACATAAACCATTTGCAAGAAAACATCATGAAAGTCAGACCCAGTCCGATATTCTCAATTATGTTGATCCGGATCGCTGGCGGCTGCAGAAATGGTATCTCGGCCAATCCGATTTCTATAATTCGGTCAAACTGATACCAGACTGTAAATGTATGGCACGTTAGGACAGCTATTTTATTAAATGAGAATAAAAAAAGAACACGGCTCAGCAGCGTAATATATTCAGAGACTAATCCACAAAAATAGTTTTAAGTGGAATACACAACACAATTCAGACAAATTATCTCAATAATTTAGACTTACGGAATGTTCAGCAGCTCTGTACTAGGTCTTTATGGCACTACAATTTAGTGTCAAAGCGATGGATAAATAAAAAGAACATTAAATGGCACTTGATAGTTTGCATTTCTAAAACCAAACCTTATTTTGCAATCAGCATTATCTACATGTTGAACGCGTTTAAACCGTGAAAACGAAGTAGATGTAATTTAGGATTAATAAATAGAATACAAAAAATAGCAAAACTTTTACAACACTAAGCATGATACAGATATAAACATAACTTGTTATGAAAACGTGGCATGTGAAATGTGGTATGCACTTTCATGCTACGTGTCATTGTCTAAGATCTTAAACAATGCATCATGGTTGCTGGAACTTAATTATTCTTCCAGTGAATATAAGACATTGACACCTAATTATTGCTGAAATATTATCATACTTGAAAGGGATAGGCCTACATTGTATTTAGTCCCATCAATAGGGATGATAGTTTTGAGGGAAAAAAACGAATATACATGTATTTGATTATTATAATCAACACTATGCGACTATTGTGATAGCAGTAGAAAGATAATTTTGATTTTAATCAATTCAGTTTTTCTGACCGTCTTGTAAACTATTTATCTGCTTATACACAGTATTAGCTAAAACTATTTCCAAAACATCATTACCAAACCATCTGTAATCATGTACTGTTTAGATGTCTGACAGGACATCGTAATTAGTCACAATGGGGTACACCAAGGAGTTGAACTGTCTCATTCTTCTGGCCACTATCTGCATTTTTGGCCTTTCAGATGCGATCACGGATGTACATGATAGGATCATATCAGACCACGTGGGATGGGGGACGCGCTCAGTGTTTGTCACCTGGAAATGTAGACTCTCCAGACTGGCCTGACCCGGATCGTAGATCTGTTCTAGTGGTTTACCGTGCCATAGCTGCCATAGAATGAGGCCATAGCTGAATACATCCGCGTATGAGTCATAGCCACACGTTCTCACTTCTGGAGCCATGTACGCGTCATTCTCAACGTCCAGCGTGCCAGGTGACTTATTATGCTTAAATATTTTATTGCACTCAGCCAGGTTAATAGTCATTTCTTCAGTCACCTGAAACAAAATAATGGTGTGAATAATGGTGAATATACTTGGGAATTTATTGATTGATTTTGATTGATTGATTTATTGGTTTGGTTTATTTGACAGGCCATGGTCTATCAAATGATAGAATTTGCTACATATAGTGACTGAAGAGCTAAATCAACCAGATACTAACAAGACACCCTCCCCCAATATTGCACCAAAAATATTAAACGTTGCATGTCGTATTTCAGTCTTTTTAGTAATTTTTTTAATCAATCACCCCAGAGAAATGGCATCAACAAAATTTTGTTTAAACCTCGAGAGACCAAACACATATTTCTCTCACTTGGTACCGTGTTGATGGTTGTTGTCACCAAATATACAGACAATTTGAATGCAATGCGACACACGGTTCAGAAGATATTGCTTTCATAAGCTTTTGGAGTGACCATCGGATGGTTGCTAAACAATATATGAAAAGAATCTCCCATGCACATAGGTCATTATGTTTAAAATATATGCATAATATGCATCAGTTGAAACAGTAACTACGGGTAACATCTAAACTTTTTTCATAGCTCAGGTGCAAATGATTCCCAACCTATTAGTCTGGTGGAAATCTGAGGAAATGTGGATATCGTTTAGCACAATGTTTTATTGCAGTTTCGTGTAGAAAAAATATTAACCATTTTCCCAGATTCCGGACAGTAGAGGTTAGGTGACTGTTATTACAAATATTGTTTCGTCTACGTTTTAATAATTGAACATCTTCAGCCATTAAAGCCAAACATATAATGAGATGGAACGCCATTATAAAAGCAATGCAAAAGTGAATAAAGTGTTCTCTCACCAATATATTTTGCGGCATCAGATTGCCATGCACTAGACCGTTCTCATGAAGATAGAGCAGACCATCGGCTAATTCTGAGGCTAGTCTGGCTGCGAGTTGAATGTGCTTCTCTGCTACAGTACGAGTATTATCACCAGGTGGCACATACACCTCAGGATTGTGTATTATACTGTCCAGGCTGCAGGAGAACTTCTTCAGCACAATCATGGGCATGATATTCCCATCATTCACTTTCTCGGTCGCAGTGCCCAGCATTTTTACAACGAAATCGTCATTTGTAGATCTGTTCAACACAATGTGAATAATAATAATACTAGACCTGCAATGAATAACGGATCAAACGAATTCAAAACACTTATTATAAATTTGTTATCGATGCCAGATTTTTGAAATTATATAACAACATAATATTTATTTCAAATGCAATTTACTAAGGGTCAATGTACAAAACAAAGAAGCATATATACAAAACATTATATGTGTAGGGCCTACATCATGTACATGTAACTATGAATATTTTCAAACCAAAATAATCTAATGCACGAACACGAGCACGAACAGGGGCGTAACCTGCGGCAGCCCAGTAAACACAATAAATTTATATAACATTTATACAACCTCGGCCCAACGTTTTCGATGTTGGTTTGGTCCAACATTGAATAAATCTTATAGGGCAGAGAGGCTTACTGGGAGGGGGTCTGGGGCTGACGGATTTTTAGATCACCTCAGGTGAATGCTGAGCTTTTTGGAGGATTATTTTCTTCTTTTTCCATATGGTTATTTTTATTTCGATAAAAAACAGGTCTGAGAGGACTGCTTAAATAATAGTAGAAGTAGGCGTATATCTTACCCTAAATATTCTTCTTCTAGAATAAATTTAGCAGCACACTGTCCGTTCAGCGGTGCCACAGGAATCTTCAATGTCACTTTCTCTGAGGGACATTTGTCTCGTAAGTTCGCCCTATGGTACTGCCAATATTTGCCACGGGCAAACGGTTTACTGTCTTTCCAAGCCACATTCTCGATATCATACGATTTTATGGCTTGTAATTTGAACAAACAACTTTTTTCGTGTAGAAGAGTGAATTCCCTTCGAAGGTTGAGTAGAACTTCTATTCTCATGGATTGTGTTTCAATATCACTACGACACTGCCTTAAAATAGATTCTTCAGCAGCTATCATAACGGGAATATCACCTTGAACTCTGAGCGACCACGATTTGAGCTGAGTGATTTTCCTCTCCATCAACTGCATCAGTTTTTTACCATTAAGAATTTCTTTTAGCACATTGTATGAGACCGTTCTCATATACTGACGCTTGTTTTGATCGTAAGTTTTTAGCGTCACCTCTTCTTTCAGTTTTGCCGCCTCGTCTTTTCCACACAGTATCCTCTTTATGAAGAAGGCTATCGGCGCCCAAAAGGGAAGTTTAAAGTTGATGGGTATTTTTAGTGCCACCTTGCCTATGTCCACACTGGTGGATAACCTGTCCACAGAAGTCTCTTCAAGAAATCCCATTATCACAGCATTCTGTATCGCACGTAATTCTTGATGAAACACCGCAATATTGTTCTCCAGCTGGTTGACTATACCAGTCTGTATCTGCCTGAAAACACCCTCCTCCCTCTCCCACTTATTCACGGCTATTCCTATTTTAGACGTGGCTGCGTCCACCATTGACGCTTTTAGTGTATCTTCATCCTCACAAAAAGGACAGTCAGATGCCTTCCAGTCACAGATTCTATCAAAGGCCTCTCTACTTTCCAGGTATGTACGTATTTGATGTTCAGCTGCTATCAGAGCTGATGAGATATTCTTTTCTATATCTCTTTGTAGTTCTTTTGTTTTTCGCTTGAGCTCATCTAGACTGCTCATGGCTTGTGACAAAACATCCATCCGTTTCCCAATCTCTCCACCTTGTTGATTACTGCAAATGTTGACGTCTAGTGCATGTGACGCGAACCATATCACGTGCTTGAGAACTCTGAAGGAAAATAGAGAACACGGAAACCATTATTTTAGATCTGTTCAGTGAACAGTCGCTTCATTTACTCTTTTCGTCACATGGAATATTTTGAAAGCGTAATCTCATAGAGAATGATAAAAAGCCCGTCGATATGGGGTAGCTTTCGTTCTGATATAATCCACTTGAGATGGGAATTAGCTCACAGTGAATGACAATAAGATGAAATTATCTGGTAAGAAAGGGTTACGAGGTAAAATTTTAAAAAATATAATACGCATTGAGCCTTATTTTAATATAAATTAATTTATTTGACAAAGCAGCGTATTAATAAGTACGTGTTAACATTATTACTTAACATTATTATTTAAGTTTTGTTTACTGATACGTCTATTACGCGCCCACCAGAAACGCGTTCCTCCTCAGTCCATCACACAGGTCGTCATTTAGAAACCATGTATTACATTTGTAAATTAGACACGAGACATAGAACCAATGCTGTTTTAATGTTTATCCAGCGTTAGAGACGGTGAGCCAACATTAAACCAGCAGTGTTGGGATGTGTAACTACCTGTGCTGCTGGATAAGCCTCTGGTTCAGACTTGCTGGTAACAAGTCCTTTATGCCACGTAATATAGCATTATAACATTTATCTTCGCCACCATGTCGCTGAATATCACGAGACTTCAACAGAAAATAAAAGGCATATCCTTATCAAATAAATAATTTAATAGGCATAGTAATAAATGTTGATATAAACAACAGACTACAATATCAAAGGTATTTCAGCAGCCACCAAATGAAGCACAAATACTATTTTAACCTATCACTTCGTTCCACGCAAAGCGACAAGTTTTGATTTTTCAATTGGGATGGGTGGTTAACCTCCAAGGTCGCCATATTTAGCGTACATATAGTCATGATAGTACATATACCTCTTGTCAGGCCACTGTGTTTTATTTCTCTGTTATAGATCAGAAAAAATCCAAAATCTAATGAGGGAGGGCGAAAAAAAACATTTAAGAAAACCTTGAACCTATTTTTGGAAAAGTTAAGGAGGGTGACGAAATAAAAAAATTATCTATTTTTTAAAAGTTAATGAGGGCGACAAATAAAACAAGCAAAAAAACATAGCTGCAAAAATGTTTTTTATCTCCTGAAATGAACTTGTTTTTTCGAAATGTTTTTTTTATCTCCCGAAATCAACTGGGTTTTTTTTGGAAATCGGCAACAATCCAATGCTGGACAGAAAAAAACACATCTTTTTGGTTAATGCGAGGCCTAAATCTAATGCGCGCGCACATCTAAAACACATCTTCCCTTGGCCAGTCCCACGTGCTTACCGCAGAAGCCTGGCTGTATCGAGTACTATAATCAGTTATATCTGTCTATGTGGTCATCTTCGGGGTGTGTCTGAGATTCAAACCTCATTGGATGTTTCAGATTTATAAATAGGTCCTAAAAGGTCACGAAGAATTGACCTCTTGTTCATCTCTCATGCACAGAGACCTGTTTCCGTTGCTAGATGTATTATATAGACAAGCTGGGAATCTCTCATTTTGGACAGTGAGGTGTACCAAATTTCGTCATGGCGGCCAGTAATCATATAGTGGCCGCCATGAGGGAGCTCGGAACACAATGACATCAGCGTGAGATTCCGAGCTTATCTATCTATCTGATCTATCATACCGACGGAACTTAGCAAGCTTTGCTCTCAGGCAGCTGTGGCGCGCTGTCTGATTGGCCGGTCTTGAGACGTGCGACATTCAAGGTATTTCGCTATTTAAAATAGTTGGACGCAATGCTCGATAAAGCAAGGTATCGCACTGCGTGCTCGTGGGTGAGATAACTTGTTGTGGAAGATGCTAAAACAGAGAAAAAATATAGTGGCGTGTATTGTAAGTGTGTGCGCTTGCATGTGCGAACTTTTCAATAGACAATTATTGTTTGTCGTAAGCCTGCGTTTATTTTACGTTGTGAATTGCGGATCTATTTGATAGAGCACAGGCCTTCAGATTTGAAAATTGATGGCGAGTGAAAAAAAGCTCACCTAAAAGTGGTGAGGCGAGTGATCACTCACCATAGTTAAATGCAATAGCTAACTGGTTGATGAAAATTGAAAATAAACTATAAATTTGCAATTAAAAAAAATCTGACAAGACTGATGTGAGCTGTATTTTGCTCACCTGACTTTACACTTGCGTAAGTTATGGTGTGCGTGAGCAATCACTCACGCAAATCTGAAGGCCTGAGAACATAGCATTTTGTATGTAGGATAATAACTATGTTCAAACTAGACTTTTTAATTTGGGCTGGGCGTGCACCAAGATGTCCTGGCGCCAGCATTTTTGAATAGAGTTTGGCCTATGGCACAGGCATTATTAAAGTTATTAAAAGTTTTATCAAAGGGTAACAATTACATACCCCTACGTTATGGGAAATGGTGGAAAAGCTGGCTAATCAATTTTATACCTGTATAGTGTCTGATCATAGTTTCGTACCTTATGCAGCACACCAATGATTCGATATAACCTCTATCTGTTAATGATAATATTGAATTGTAATTATATATTTTTGGGAACTAGCCTACCTCCTTTGCAGAAAATGGGTATATTTGAGACTTTGTGAATTCTGGACAGCACTGGTACAGCTTATCACAAATGTCCTGGTGGACGTCACTCCTGTCTCCGTCAGGAATTTGATCCCATTTGTTTGCCACAAATATGACACTCTCAGGGTCAAACTGTACTTCACCCGTTTGTCCCTCGTACTCTTTTCGCGCCGAATCTAGCAGATCTGCAAGCTGGAATGAATAAAAAAATGAACGAATGAATGAATGGCGCGTTTGTACTATACACATAATGAATGTTTAGTATTAATATTGCCACACTAATCATGCTAATTCAAGGCTTATCCGTGTTAAAGCGAACATTGAAATGTATTAAGCGGTCCTTCATATTACCAGGTTGCCAAATCAAAACGCGTATTATAAATTCAAATAGACCCCTATCACTAAGATAGTGTTAGCAAAATAATCTGACAAAAAATATAATGTACCCTTTCAGGTTGAATTCCACCGGCGTTGCTGCTGTTGATGATGTAGATGAAACCAAACGCTTGCGATAGATAATTTTGCACCATTTCGTTTAGAAATGGACTTTCCCCAACTCCCGGACTATCCACTAATGATACACCAGCCTGAAATAATGAAGAATCAATTGATGCGGGTACTGGATTATTGATACGCGCACTTACTAAAATTATGTACGAATTAATCATTTAAATGCGCTCATGAATAATTATTGTTCTCCTTAATTATTTGATTCGTACTTAAAGTGACTTAGTGTGTACATCATTCATTTAAAATGAATGGCATATCAATGCCTTTTTAGTGTGTAGACAGATTTTTAAAAATAAATCACAGTACTCGACACCACTCGTTATTTAAACGCTACACATGGGTGCAGACGCCCGCTGCGCCTCCTCCTCTCGCCAAATGATTAAAAAACTTTCTTAAATTGGGCTACATTTAAATTTGCAAAAAAAATCTTAGAGCATGCCACAAAAAACCACGGCACCCTCTTTCTTCAGATCCTGGATCCACCATTGATACAACTGTAATGATACAACTGTAATTTGCGTAGATAATGACGCTACATTTAATTTAGAATTCCGTGAATATAATCATATACGTCGAATGTCTCAACATATATGAATTATGCATGTTTTGATATGCTCTAGAGAAGTGCTTTGACACAGGCGTCGATGATTATTATCCGGTGTATAACAATCCCAGAAGACACATCTCAAACAAAATGTGGCCTGTGTAATTCCCTAGAGAACAAAATCGCCCGAACGGATAGATGGACAGAGGGAATGACGAGCGGTCAACCCGACTACATTATGCCTCTGGCCGCAGGCAAGCAGAGGCATACACATAATATGATTATGTAAATTCGTTCTACGCCGTGGGTCACTTAATCATGTTAACCCTTTCAGAGCGGGGACCGTCTTTATACTTCAGAATCTGCCGTCTGTAGACGGCAGATTCTGACGTATAAAGACGGTCCCCGCACTGAAAAAAAAAATAGTTCTAATGGTTGTAGACCCATAACATAGGTATTCAAATGAATCAGAAAAAGGTAATTAAGACATTTTTGATGATTTCAAATTGATCTCCATGGTTTATGCAAAATAATTCAGCGCTTCAAAGGTTGGTCAATGAGATCCTTCTCTGGGTTTTCCAGTTGACGAACATGCTTGGTCTGGATTTCGACGCATGGTCATAATAAGTAGGCCCTATATTTGCTCGATTTTCTAACGATTTAGGCGTTATATAAATATTATTGATTCATTGTTGTTTGTACATATTTCGCTATGGTTTCCCGTTATGTGTCTCTAATAACGATCATTGTCACCATTTAAATATTTCTTTAATTTCGAGGTGGAGAAATACTGACATATAGCTATCTAATCTGTTTGCTACTAAAAAATGTGTTTAAGCCCTACTTGTGCTGGATTGGTACCATAGATATATATATATATATATATATATAAACAATAATATGTCGAATTTATTTCGGAAAACATAATATAGGCTTTTTAACAGTATAAATTTAATTTCTGAGCCTTACTTTTTTTAACCAAGGAGAATTCCAGTAGATTTCTACTTTGTAGTAGGGGAATCTCTTGTTTCTGTCGCCCTTTTGGTAGATGTATGGTTCTAATTGTTTGTGGGCATCATCTTCAGACAATGGCATGTAGACTGGCGGGGTGGTGACGTCGTCAGGCCAGGGGTAGATAACGGCCTGTGGAGAGGCGCTATACCTGATTTCTGTGATCACTGATGAACAGCTGAGATGTGCCACCGGCAGCAAATCACGATCCATCTGACCCAGCAGTAAGTTCACAAAGGTAGATTTACCCGCGGAGGTCTCGCCTACAAAATAAATGGTGAAGATTTAACAGATATGCACAGTTTCCCCAATTTAAATGTTGTATAACGTCACAAGTTAAAGTGATTCGAAGGGTTCAGCTTTGACAAATTAATGATCAATTTTACAAGGGCTATCGCCACTCAGACTTTCATTCCAGGGGCCTGGTTTCACAAACCGGCTTAACCCTTTAACCGCCGGTGTCGCATATATTCGGGTTTTCATTTTTTATTAGCACATTAAGTACCCCCCTTTAAACATGTTAAAGATAAAATGTGACATAAATCATCACTATTTGAATATAGTTGACCTCCATTTTGGCAAATCTGAATGATTTTCACTCACTTGAAGTTGTGGATCGCGTCAGCGAGACACAACTTCAAGTGGGTGGAAATTCAGATTGAATAATTTGGCGGTTAAAGGGTTGAGTCTAATTAGGTCACTGATTGGTTGAGACTTGATCATGCACGTGTATTGATATTTAAGACAAATTTTTGAGTTAACTCGGTTGTTGAAACCGGGCCCCAGTTACAATTTTCAATTGACTCCCCAGCAGACACAAGACGTTGAATCAATGTGGATTTAACGTTGGTCCGACGTCACAGACAATATGCCGTATGGTGCATACGCATACGACATAGGGTGATATCAAATCATCAAAAAAAAACATACCTCCAATTAATATAGAACATTGCTCTTCTTTTAATTTCCCAATGGCCGAGCCAATACGTTCAGACGTATCTGGCCGCACAGCACATATTTGTTGTAGTTGTGTATCTTGTTCTTGTATCAGTTTCCCTGTTCTCTCTAAAATCTCACAGAGATGTTTGCGTTTCTCTTTATCAGCAGCTATAGTTCGCCCCACCATAAATTCGTCAATCTGTAATTTCAATTAGCATGATTAGAAATAACATAGGTGGAACATAATATAATTACGGCATAACCTGTTTAAAAGTCGAAATTTAACAAATTCTATATTTAGTAGTTTGGGCAAGGAGGTGATATAAGTTATACTATTTGGTCTGAGAAAATAGTAAAACTAAACCTTTGTCCTCAATCCATAATACTTCAAGATAAAATAGCAACATGTTTTAAGTAACAGACAATGTCTTATTATATACTCTATCCGATCTTGGGGTTTACACTGACTGATCTTAAGTGTGATCAGACAAAGAATTGATAATGTAAACGGTATATGTCTACTCACAAATGAGGCGGCGCTGTTTGACTCAGGAGATGCATGAAGCTGGGCGATATGACTTCTGAGCCGGTCCTTGGCCTCCACCAGGCTGTTACATCTGCGTGTGTCAACACCGAGCTTCTTCATCAACTTTCTGGCACCCAACATATCTGTCAACCTTGATATCTCACTCTCCGACAGTCCCGTTGTCATTATTGCTTTATCACGTGGAACCTCTGTTGACCCTGAAAGAAGTAAAAATATATATTTAGCTTACAATCAGTATTTTACTGCATTTTTGCAATATGTTCAGTATTTAAAACACTCTTTTGTGATTTGTAGCCTAAGAGTAGGTCAATGTAATCCGCATGTCCGCTTATGAATAAAAATTAGGATCCAAATGAAAGTTATCCTATACATGCCCGTACATTTATATCACTGATATGAGTGTAGACAAGCATCTCATATGGCACTATCAATATTACGTCCTCACATGCCTATTAGTCACGCAATCGGATGTTTTGATTTTAGAATCCATTATTAGGGGCATATAAATTATGAGCTACACTAGGCCTACTCAGTCTCATACGATGATAATATTTGGTATAGGCGAATAATACACATCATAGTCTTACAAGTTTATGCGTACTCCTGGTGTAATATTTATAACAGAAAATTAGATGTGCACACCGTGAACGTCCGTCTATTCGTAGCATATATACTCTGCATAACAGGCGTGGGTTCTGAACTAAATAACCACCAGACACTATAGGCCACAATACACTCGACAGTAGCCGACTGTGCCTAAACCACAATGGCTAGCAGGTAGCACGATATAGGGGATGATATAGGTCATCGCTATATTTAGTGTCATTTAAATACGAGGTTTACGTTGCGACAGCAAGTAATTGATTATTTCTGTGTCGCAAGCACAAAAATAAATAGACAGTGGCGGATCCGCCGGCTGCGACTCCTCCCCCTCCCCCCCCCCCCCCCGTTCAGGATCCCCAGAGCAAAAAAACGAACATATTTCGGCCAAAATAGGCTCCAGAATGCTTCATTTGACGGCCTTAGATTTCAAAATTTTCCGGGGGAGCATGCCCCCAAACCCCCTAGAGAACAAAATAAGAGGCTGGCTTTATCAGCAGTGGGAGTATAATGCAGCAGTCAACTAATTCCCCCACACCCCCACCGCGGGGCTATGTGGGGAATTTGCAATTTGAGTGTCCCAAAAAACACAAAAGTCCCCACAACCAGGGGCACATTTTATGTCAAAACCCCCTATAACCCCCTGGTGAAACCCTCACCCAACAGGGTGGGAGAAATCTCTTGGTTTGTATTTATAAATGATTATCAATAATAATAATCACATCATCTTGAACATGGCTGACGTCTCTCACCCCTTCCCATTACCTTAAACATGAATGACGCCCCTCAGCCCCTTCCCATCACCTTGAACATGGCTGACGCCCCTCACCCCTCCCATCACCTTGAACAGGGCTGACGCTCCCCGCCCCCCCCTCTCCCATCACCTCAAATATGGCTGACGCTCCTCACCTCCTCCCATCACCTTGACCATGGCTGACGCCCTTCACCCCTCCCATCACCTTCAACATGGCTGACGCCCCTCACCCCTCCCATCACCTTCAACATGGCTGACGCTCCCCGCCCCCCCCCTCTCCCATCACCTCAAATATGGCTGACGCTCCTCACCTCCTCCCATCACCTTGACCATGGCTGACGCCCTTCACCCCTCCCATCACCTTCAACATGGCTGACGCTCCTCGCCCCCTCCCCCCCCCCTCCCATCACATCGAACATGACTGATGCCCCTCAACCCCCTCCCCTCACCTTGTACATGGCTGAGGCTCCTCGCCCCCCTCCCATCACCTTGAACATGGCTGACGCTCCTCGCCCCTCCCTCTCCCATCACCTTGAACATGGCTGACGCCCCTCACCCCCTCCCATCACCTTGAACATGGCTGACGCTCCTCGCACCCCCCCCCCCCTCCCATCACCTCGAACATGACTGACGCCCCTCCCCCTCCTATCACCTTGAACATGGCTGACGCCCCTCCCCCCTCCCATCACCTTGAACATGGCTGACGCTCCTCGCCCCCCCTCCCTCTCCCATCACCTCGAACATGACTGACGCCCCTCACCCCCTCCCATCACCTTGTACATGGCTGAGGCGCCCCCCTCCCATCACCTTGTACATGGCTGACGCTCCTAGCCCCTCTCATCATCTTGTACATGGCTGACGCTCCTCACTCCCTCCCATCACATTGAACATGGCTGACCACCCTCACTCCCCCTCCCATCACCTTGAACATGGCTGACGCCCCTGCACTGCATTCCATCACCTTAACCATGTATGACTTTCGCACATCAACCCCTCTGAACTCGAACATATGATAGCTTCAATGTTTTGTTAAATTAGACCTTCATTTGTAGCAGTCACTTGAATAGTCAGAATGATTTTCAGTATGGACAAATCCCGTGATTCCAACCTGGGGACAAAACTTTAGAAAACCCCCACACCTCAGGGGCTTGAACAAACAGCAAACCCCCAGGCAACCCCCAGGCTGCACCGCAGTGGGGTGGGTCGGGGAATACATTGCCTGCTGCATAAATCCATGAAAAAAATCGGCGCCCCCGTCTGACAATTCCTGGATCCGCCACTGGAAGAGATTATATGCTTACCCTCTTAGAACAAATGTTTTTTTAATGTTCCGTATATAGTAGTATAATAGAGAAATGTCCATATGTTTACCGGTCTAGGTATATCCATAGCAGTGTGATGCTGTGACCTCTCTATAACCTGATAACGCGTTGTTATAATAAGCCTACCCCCAAAACAGAGGTATCACATTTTGGATTCATTATGCTAACTAGTAGAGATGCCATAGGGCTATAGTACAGCTGTAGGCATCCACTGTCCAGAATGAGTACTAAAGATGTCTTAATATTGGCTTATATATTTTGCAAATACACAATAATTAAATGCAATAACAGACCAGGGCCCATCACATTTAATATTGAATGCAATAGAAATATTTTCAGTTTTTTATTTTTTTACAATTTGCTCATCAGTAATAAACATATCCGCCACTCGATCAGATTATCGGATCGATTTGGTATGTTTACGTCATAATATATCGATACAAACCGGATTATAGCACTATATATTAACGTTTTTGCGCAGTGTAATAGCTGCAGACAATACCTCACAGCTTGTATGCATTCCAACTACTAGAACTTTAAAACGGATGGGCTTATGTAGTCCACCTCTAATTATTCTGCTGTAACCATCAATTCCAAGAGCTGCTATTTATAAACAAATTTGCCTGACCACACTTGCAAGAAATGGTGGTGTATGGGAGATGGGATACTACAACAGCAGAATCGATATTACGAGGAATGAGAATGGCGTAGGAGCGTTGAGCAGCGGAATCTCGGGGAAATCATCTTATCCTGCCATATAGATAATCCATGGTGAGTGAGGTCAGGACACCCCTCAGCTATAATATAACACAAAGCGTTGGCTTAATGCTGGGCAACCATCGTATACGTTCGATTAGAATTGGCCAACGTATTGTATGATATAATTTGCTGCTAATGATTTAATGGAGGGTCAGATAAGTATATCCATATAAAGATAATAAGAGAGTATTCCCGATACTTCTATGCCAAATAATGCCAATTCTGCTATGCGATTGCAAACATCAGTTATTTTATTTGCAACGTAGAATAAGTTTTCTGTTTGAAAAGAAATAGGCCTACTCAAGCACTAGTTCAACGTCTCATGCCAGCATTGTATAGCAGTGTAGAAGCGCTTCACACTGATCATTACCAATGTACAACGTTTGTTTTATTCTGTTATGGGCAATTCTATGGTCAAACTATGGTGGAAACTAGAAGAGGACAATGTCTTCAAATTTATCCCGAAATATTGTTGCAGCTCCTACACTAAATTTTAAACAAACAGACTTACAGATTACTATTATATATAGAACTTCGGGGCCGGCACTATTTAGTTCTATTATTATTTGAAAAATAGGCATCAAGCGGTGAAAAAAAGTTACACTTTCATATGGAGTTCCACAGGACTCCATAATAAATGGGACGACTACTTTTTAATTTATTCACTACACCTATCAGCACTATTAATTCCAGTTTTGACATAGACAGTGGGTGCAGCGGCATGGATAGTCCAAGTTGAAGAATAATCCAGTCCAAACTTCAACGTGAATATATCCCATTCTTTAAAATAATATTTTTTATTGTCATTTAATTTTGATCCTTATGCATATTTACCTGCTTCGACTATTATCACAAGCGTGCACCAAAGGTGAAAATAATTGAAATTAGGCAGATCGGAAAATATTATTAGAATACGTGAAGCAAATATGAAACAGATCTACATGTATGCCTATATTTGAGAGAAATGATACAGCCATGGGGCCCATCTCACTGAAAAACTTAAGATTGAAATTATCTTAACATTCTCTCATTTACACCAGTAAAGTTTCAACTTTTATTATTATTATTAATAGGATGGGCCCAGGGTCTGGTATTGTTGTAAAAAAATATTACAAAATCAAGCAGATGCTGTTTTGGAATGCTTAAGATGTAATGCTTAAAATGTAATATCTGAATAACAGAAAAAAATATCAATTGTGCTTGAAATAAAATTGTTTGTGGTAAAATTAATATGGATGATTATCTTAACAATGTGGCCATTTTAAATTTTTTTTTTTGAAAATTAGGTATATTATAATGACACCATTGGAAAGATTGCATAGTTGAAAGATGTATAAAATATATACTTAAAGCAGCTGGGTCGTTATACTTTACTGAACTGTAATATTTACATTGCGGCGGACCCAACTACGTTGCCAATAATGCGCATGCGTTCCGTTGCATTGTGCGCTCACAATGCTTACTCAGCGAATCATGACGACCCACCTACTTTAAGGTAGGTAGAGAAGTTAAAAGAAATAAAAAGGAATATTTTATAGAGCAAATGGCGGTCATTTAAATTTTCTCAGGTTGTTTTTTTATAATGACGCCACTGGAAAGATTTCACCCAAAATAGTAATACCCTCTGAACAATCGATATATTTTAACAAACACATTTTAACAAAATCCGAGCTCTACATATCCACTGTCGGAATGATTTTACTAAAAAAGTCTAGTAGGCGCCTATTGTGTAATAGTCACTAACGTTACGTCCCGCATGATAATAGACTACTATTGTAGTAGGCCTATCGGTGCATGACTATATCGATGTAAACAAAGAGCGTTATAATGCAAAATATAATCTAATAGGCCTATAACTATAGATGTACCTTGTCAAACCTTCCTTTGTTTCTGCCTTCTTGAAGCTCATCATTGACAGCGGTGCCAAGCCCGACCGGAATTAAAGCAAGCCAGAATGCACGATCAATCAGTTAAAACGCAGAATATCTGCAGACACCAAATAACAGCTGACTGCACGTTTCGTGTACACATAACATTGTTGTGCCTTGTGTAGCAGTATGTGCCGCTCAAGCAGCCATCCCATCAGCTGGTCGAAACAACTCCATACAACTGCCCAGCGTTGGCTTAATGCTGCTTTGAGCCACGCTAGACCATGATGGTCCTGCGTGAATTGAGCATGCGCCGTGACCTCATACAACAATATTGACATGGGAATCGTGCACGCCGCGTGGTTTGGCGGATAGCCGAAATGTCAAGACACACCTAACCTAATCATCTAAATACAAAAATGAAATGAATCGGGCTTTAGGCCAATTTTGTGTACATTCAGGAGAACCTCCCGAGGATGGTGAAATGACTGAGACGACACTGCCCTCCAGACACAGGATTCGAAATTCAAACCCTGGAGGTGTGAGGCCGAGCACGCTACCTCTTAGTCACGGAGGCTCCCCACAATAGGGGGCCTACTGAGTTTTACGAGTGGATGGGAAGAAACATTTTTGTTTCTTTCAAACCGCTTAGACCGTGAAACGAACTCAGAACTCAGATAACTTATTCATAGAGCCTCAACATTGAGGCACTACACTGGTGAAGCCCCCATATATTAGCTGAGAACATTAAAGATGACCTATTTTTTCAATCTGACCCCCTCTTTCTAAATCCTAGACCCGCCCCTGACACCCACCTATAGACGGACGTTGATTTCACGTCACGTGGCGTTAAATTGCCTATCTACCCAGCAAACACAATAACATGTGTATAACATTTGTACAATGTTGGTCCGACGTCGAAGACGTTGGGCCGACGTTGTGCAAATGTTATACGAATGTTTTGTGTTTGCTGGGTACTACGTCAATTAGTTTTGGTGACGAGTAGGCTACAACACTATACCCAGTTCGACAAGGTTTGATTTAATGTAACTTAAGCAATACACATACACGTAATTAGGCCCTAGAATTAGGATACACTATTCGTTATTCGTTGCATTTCTCTAGCTGACTTGATGTTTTCATAAATTTACAATGAAGGAAAAAAAAAGTAAACAGGTAAAGAAATATTATAATATTTCTCTTAACAGTAACATGCATTTATTATATTTTTTTTATATTAAGTAGATAATAAACCACTTGAGTAGGAGAGAATATAAATAAATCTAATGAATTAAAAATACAAACGGTTCTTGCAATTCTATATTCCTTGTTAATAAAACTTCCTACAATTATAAATAATAATTGTAATAAAAGTATGTCGCAATGGACTGTTGCAAATCAGTATTTCTTGTTATAAAATAGAACCATGAAAAAAAAGCACGAGTACTTCTCGTATTAAATAAACGTAAGATGTTACTTACAGGAGCGGATCCCGAATTTTGAAAAATAGTCATTTTGGTTGTCATCCCGCCGATAAATTTAATGACAAATTTAATAAAATAACATTTCATAAACGTAATGATTAATTCTAGTGTCAAACAATAATGTTGACCCTTTGCCTGCTACGTTAATTCATTTTATTTCTCACCCACTTGAAGTTGTGTCTCGCTACCGCGACTCACAACTTCAAGTGGCTGAAAATTACTCATATTTGTTTAATTTGAGCACAAATATTTGCAAATCTTGATGACAGTCGACTAATAAAACAGGTTAAAAACGACAATAGTCGTGATCAGCAGGCAAAGGGTTAAAATCTTTTCAAATAATAAATTCGGTTTTGAGGCACCACATAATCCACCTGACCCCAGCACCCCCCACCCCCCCTCACCCCCTGTATCAGCACTGTTTGAATGCATTGCTGCAATTCACTAAGTCTTGCAACATAAAAGAGATCAGGATCATCTGACCAATACATGTTTGTTCGGACATTCGTGCTATTACGCTACGCTGATATTTGCTAGACGGCCATTATTTTTGCAACTATTTATAGCTGATAACAAAAAGTGTTCTCCAAAAATAAAACAGAATACAGAGGTAGGTTTCACACTACAACCTACCTCTGCTGTCAGGATGGGGGCACCCCACCCACCCACGACCCCTCTTATAACTGTTCTTATAATCTTATAATAATTTATTCACTCTCATAATCAGATTCAGCAGCACACATCGCTCGCTTCATCCACGATTAGGCCCACATTATTTGTTGTTTGTGATACGAAAGAGGACGTAACTGATGATCAGTGGTCTAATTTACTTATAATATAACCCAGAAAACAGAATAACAGCCTCCTAGATTTGCGTAGTCTTGTTCACTTTAGTCTCAAAATAACAGTGCTATAAATAACTTCTGTAGTAGCCTATATTCACAGTAAATATAAGATAATGTGAAAGGAAAGCTTAGGCCTATATTAAATTACACCCGCTGTGTAAATTATTAACCTATAATTATTAACCTAAAATAGGGTGAAACACTGATCAATATTGATGCAGAAAGTAAGGGTAGGTTTGGACAGAAAGCTTTCTATAGCTCTCCAAGGCTAATTTACTGGGAACTGCGGATGTCAGGTCGATAGCTCACCTTTGTCAATGTGGGTCACATGAGGACACCGCGGGAGAAATACGAGACATTAGGACAGCAATGGTTAAATATTGGCCTAACGTCCAAAACGTTAGGCCAAAATTGAGCCAGCGTTGTATGATGTATCTCTTGATGTTCGCGCCTCAGTCCTTCTCCGCATCGTGCAGACTGTGTGACAGACACGCGTCATGTGCGTGTTAATTTCTCTAACAGCCCGGTTTCTTGATCCCAACAAGCATGCGTTGGTTTAATGCTGGGCCAGCGTCGCAGACAGTGGGCCAGCATTAATCCAACGCATAGATGGCTCTCGGGGACACAACAGACTGCGCACTTCAGCAATTAGGGACAACGTCACACCTTGCCTTGCAGGAAATTACGGCGATGGTTACCAGGGTTACAAGTCTTTTAGGATAGATTATTTGGTTCTATTTTTATTCAATTTAGTGACTACTTTTTTAGGAATATTTTTACGGTGGAGGGGTGAGGGGGGCATTTTTGTGATGATTGCAATAACTGTTGCAGTGTTTTCTTTTGTTGTGCAATCATCCCCTCTTTTAAAGATTATACTGCGAAAATATAGTTATCTTTGTGATCTTTAAAACAGGAGATTATTTTTTTTAACTAGACAATCAAAATGATGGACAGTGTTAAAGGCGTCATGTAAATTATTAATGCACGTATGAGATTACAACTACGTATCAGTGTGTGTCCACTGTCCAGTCTACACGGAACAGTGCAGTATGAGATGAGTGGCATGGAGTGATGTGTGTTGATAATTGAATTTCATGCTTAGATTAAAAAAAACTTTAAATTCAATGTTAACAAATTGGAAGAATACTATCATATCTGAACACGGGAGCCATTACTTGAAATAAATATTCCTGTATCGGTACATGTCACCAGTAAGCCGCTCGTCTACATCTTAGACCTCTGATTGGACGAATTCGTCTTCTCGACCAATGCCACGCCTAAGATGTAGGTCAAGCTATCGGTTAATATCATTCGGCCTCCTGACTATTACGGACATGTCTGATATAGACACTCTATGATCTTAGGTTAGCGTTTGATTTCTAACTACGATAATATATCAAATTAAATACATGTAAATAGAAGTATCTTCAATTCTGGAGAACACAAATATGGTAATTAGAATTTTTCGACAAAAATAGGGGTCTATGCATCAGAAATTTACGACGGCACATTTATAACCCAGTATCCATGCATGCACATCAAACACAGTTATGCTGCATTGATAAACCCCAACCCCCCCCCCCCCCCTCCCCACATTATATGTATTGTTTTCGTTGACTTCGTCGATCTACTCTTATTCAAGATAAACGATGGGGCTACCGTTAATGAAATTTTTTTGTATAAACCATGGAACGTTCTTTTTCATTTTTAAATCGTCATAAATGGCTTAGTTAGCTCTTTGCGCTTCATTTGAATACCTATGTTATGGGTCTACATTCATTATAAATAATTTCACTCTTACATTGCGGGGATCTACTTTAAACGTCAGAATCTGACGTCTACGGACGTCAGATTCTGACGTCTAAAGTCGCTTACCGCGCTGTAAGGATATTAATCTCTTAGTGTTTTGGCAATAGTGTGGCGATTATATATAGTACACTTTATATGGATAAAGGTCCTCGTGGAGTCCTATGGGCTTGGGATGGTGAACTACACGAGTGTCATATTCTTAACATCGGGACGATCCCAGTGATCATTATATATTTTTTCGTTTTAGTTTATAATAAATGTGATAATTACCAGTCTGGAGCCACATCGGAGCGAGGTTTTTGATGTTGTGTAAGCCGAGGGAAACCTGAATTACCC
The DNA here is from genome assembly GCA_964017125.1 of Flabesymbios commensalis. Classification (NCBI taxonomy): domain Eukaryota; kingdom Metazoa; phylum Annelida; class Polychaeta; order Terebellida; family Flabelligeridae; genus Flabesymbios; species Flabesymbios commensalis. The sequence continues at coordinate 47,139,472 of OZ024906.1, forward strand.
TTTGCCTGCTAATCACGACAATAGTCGTTTTTTTAATCTGTTTTATTAGCCGATTAAATCACTGTTATTGGGGGTGAAATTTCAAAAATGACTTTTTCAACATAAAGATTTGTAAATGTTTGGTCTCAAATTCAGCAAATATGATAAATTTGTGTCTCGCTACCGCGATCCACAACCTCAAGTAGTTAAAAAATTTAATAAACTAACTTAGCATGATAAGGGTTAAGACATCCCCTAGTAATTTTAATGATCAAGTTACCATTACAATGACCATTGCTTGAAGCAAGGAATCCGTTGCTTGGAGTGAATCTCACAAGTTGTGTCATGAAACTACGATTCCATACATGCTGAATACTACTTGCGACATGCGGCAAAATTAGAAACAATTTATTAAATGAGTGTGTGTAATTCGATATTATATATGTCCGTACTGCGATGTGATTTTATATGGGCTGCGAATGCTTCGAAATTAATCGTCCGCGTAGCGATTCGTGCGGCATGCGAGCTGCGAATCACACTGCGAAATAGCACGTCGCAGATCGTGCATTAGCATGCCGCAAACTGTCTACTGAATACCCCCTATTTGTGCCGCAAGCCGCATTCAATATCATTTTATGGAATCCTAGAGCTCTTTATAATTGATGATGATGAAGCTCATCCAATAATAAATAATTATGATGTCAAAAATAATTAAATCGGTTTTTCCTACATTATCAAATATCGTATGATTACTGACGTATGATGAACATGATTAATGACGTATATTTGCCATCCCTGTTGTTATTGTTTCAATATTGAAAATGCTGATGTCATGAAAACAAACACATTTATTAACATTTAAACAAACACAATTAATGGTATAAATGTTACAATTTTAGAGAGTTCATGCATTGCATACAATAAAGTAAAATACTGGTACCGAGCAAATTGTGTATATATATTTCATTTTAAGAAGTGTATGTAGGCTACTTACTATCCAGGCGTGTTGATACAATAGTGGTCTCTGACGTAGAATTGTTTGAATAATCCAAAACTCTTGAAATGTGTCTTTTCGACATCGCATATGCGTGTGTTATTTGCATGTACAACCGTATGAGTGTGTCTGAATTCCATTGTTTCGCTATTGTCTCTAAATATGACATAACAGTGATTAAACAGATTAAAAATCCCGTCAATAAAACTTCAACAAATCTTGACATATTTCTATTTCTTACAATTTTAAAATGAAATGTTTCTACAAAATCAGCCACTGTCCAGAGGTGCAAAATGAGTTATGTGCGGTATATATAGCTTCTCGGGTTCATTATGCCAGTGCTTCCCGTCGAGTCGCTTATGATTGATTTTTATCCTCAGATGAACCGGATCAGTCAGGGACGAATTACGCACAATATAAACTAGTCCATTGCAATCTATCTTTTCTGTGAACTCGTAATCAGGATAATATCGGTAATATCGGGTTACATCTGTAACAGTTTACAACCCACGACAATAAATGTCACACTTAGAGATGTTTATTCGTTTTTTTTATTTTTTAAAAAGAAACAAACTGGAATGCTCATGAATGTCAACTTAATTATTTAGGAATAATTCATCGATCGCCCCAATATATTTATCAATTTTCTGATAATTATTGTATTGATATAATAATCAATTTTATTATTAAAGGAGGGGTGTCGTCATGTTTCGTTCAGTAAACATTGTCGGCGCACCCGCATGCGCAGTATGGTCCACGTCCACAGGAGTGGGATCTGCAGCAATAAAAATATTCTAGTTGAGTGAAGCAAAACAACCCATCTACTTTACATGGTGTACATTGCATATGAGTTTTAATGAATATGAAGGAGAGCGACAAAAATCAAAAGATGTAATTTCACTCTATGAGCTTAAAATCATATCTAGAAGTGCGTTCCTATGTCTTACTGTAATTCGACTACAGATTTAATGACTTTATGGTGTATTGCCATACATGATATAGGCATACATGATAACGAAAATACTTACGGTGCGTTAGTTATGCATCTAAATCAATAATATAAGATTCCTTGAGAAATACAACGCAGCGGCATCACTTTCAGTTTAAAATAGATATGAGGCATGAGATACAGTGACGAGACCGACAGATGACAGGCCTAACACCTGTATCAAGCTTATAGTGCATTCCATGCCAGGTGATCATTCAACACCCTTTCAACGCAACGACGCTCTCAAACGTTTGCTAGCTGCTTTTTACAATAAATATATCGACTGAAATTGATCAATTATTGTGCAGCTGCAAATCTAAAATAAAATGAAATGAATCGGGCTTTAGGCCACCTTTGTGCACATATAGGCTAAACTGGACCAGAGAAACCTCCTGAGAATGGTGAGATGATTGAGATGACACTGTCCTCCAGACACAGGATTCGAAATTCGAGCCCTGGCGGTCTGAGGCCGAGCAAGCTACCTCTCGGTCACGGAGGCTCCCCACAATACTGACTTTCACACGTAGATGGGGAAGAAACTTTTTTTTTTTCAAACCGCCGAGACCGGGAACCGAACCCCGACCTCTGGTGTGAAAGGCAGCGGTGCTAACCACTACCCTGGGGCCCCCGCCCTGCAAATCTGAAATAAATCACCAAAGTGGTCTAGTGTTTATACAGCTGTGTCCTATTCATTCACTTGACTGAAGAGTCTGAACTGACATTTCTGAATTTTCAGTCACTTACACTTGAAGTTGTGTTTCGCTTCATTGAAGTCATTAAAGATTACTTATTGGCTTTGTGAAATGTCGTCACAACTTATATCACTGTCACATACATTTATGGCACTGTCACATACTGTCACATATGTCACTGTCACATGTGTCACTGTCACATGTCACTGTCACATACGTCACCGTCACATAATGTCACTGTCACATTCTGTCACATAATTCAGTGTCACATAGGTCATTGTCACATGTGTCACTGTCACATATGTCACTGTCACATATTTATGTCACTATCACATATGTCACTGTCACAGATGTAGGATATATTTCAGTTAAAAAGGTCCCATGATATAGGTTAACGCTCACACTGCTCACGTAATCTCTAGCTTTAATTGAATTGCGAATTTCAACGAATAATGCGGCGATTCGGGTCAAAACTCATTTAATTAAATTTTACACCCAGACCAGCTATCGCAAATCAGAATACTAGTACATTATATAAAGATGTTACATAATCCTTATTTGCACCAACGTTCTATTAGGCTGGGACACCACTGTATGATTTGTCTGGCTATAATCCCACCACCACGTGAAATCGCACTGGCGAGTTTGTTTAAAGTTGTCTCAGCATGTTATGTACTGGCCCGGTGGTCAGCCAACGTTGATGATTATTTGATAATCGAACCATTGACGGTAATAACTCAGCCAGCACGGTATGTTGACCATACGTTGGATTAATGTTGGTTCACCGTCTACGACGCTGATCCAACATTAAGCCAACGGCTTGTGTTCGCTGGGATAACACCCAGACAGACGTTTAATCCTGATAAACTCGGCTTATTTTCACAGTCTTTGTGAACCCGTGACAGATTATATGGACTTCGTCACCTCGCTTGTCTTTAAAACTTTAAATAGAGCTTAGCAATCGGGACGCCTTAATATTTGCGCTGTCTGTGGAGTGTCCAGTAATTTAACTGTATTTTATAATGTTTTAAAGCTATGTTATTCATTTGAGATTTAAAATAGTTTTATTTCGTACAGTGTCATTTATATATTTAGCGTTTTTAATGTCCGGGACATCTGAATAATATTAGCGATGTCTAATATGCATAATGATGCCCACAAGAAATTTCACATTAGGTTAATGAGCCAAACTAGTAAACATAATTTTTATATGAGGAATAGTGTGAAGTCAAACTAAATAAATATTCTTCAAAATTATTCAAAAAAGCACATTTATTAATTTGATTGTTAGTTTATGTATCACATCAAGAGAAACGCACTAATACTTTCTTGTGTGATAAGAGACATAAGCATCGCAGATCTCTTACATCATTAATGTTTGCAATCAACATAGATGGTTTCGTTATTATTGTAGTTACAGAGGCCTACTTTCACACGGTAACGAAAGCTATCGTTACAATCACAAGGTGAGATGCACGTGCAACAAACTGTATAATGTTGTCCTTATTTCTTGGGACATGATACATCAGGTGACCCGGGTCAGCAGAGGAGAACGACTTGGTCAGCCACTCAGTCAAAAACAGCAGCTTGGTTTAACATTAACAGCATGTCTAATGTTTGGCCAACGGTAGTCACCATGACTACATAGTAGCGCCAACGTGTTCTGTTGATATATACAAAGTGATACCAGGTGATCGTCTCAGCTGACCAGGTATCTATTGTAGGCAGGACCATCTTTTGAATTGTTCTCTTTTATAGTGTTTCACCTTACTGCACCATTGTCCTGTTTACAGGATTGTCCTGTCAATAGACTCGCCTAAAAAATGTTAGTATTTTATATTAGTTTGAGTTAATATTAGTGAGTAAGTGAGTGAGTGAGTAAGTGAGTGAGAGAGTGAGAGAGTGAGTGAGTGAGTGAGTGAGTGAGTGAGTGAGTGAGTGAGTGAGTGAGTGAGTGAGTGAGTGAGTGAGTGAGTGAGTGAGTGAGTGAGTGAGTGAGTGAGTGAGTGAGTGAGTGAGTGAGTGAGTGAGTGAGTGACCCACGTTATAAACGCTCGCTACGTTTTTTTGTTTTTGCTTATTTTTTTATCATACTCGTCTCCTTGTATCTAGCAGCTCTTACTGAGCCTACTTTTAAAACAAGGGCTCACCCAGATGCAATGTGTCTATTCCAAAAAACTGTGTCGTGTCACACTCCTGGCCTGGAATAGATAATCATTATCCAGATATGTATGATATATATTATCACAATCATTGTCTTCTCGTTAGGAATAAATTGCATCAAGTGAATATAAGATCGAGGTCCAACTTTGACTCAACACACCGCAGTCAGGCATATCCAGGAGGAATGGTATGTTCGCCAACGCCCTTTAACGCCGCTCCGTCGCTCTTCAACGCTTCCCATTGGCCCCTAAACGCATTCATGCTGTCCTTTACCACCATAATTTGTGATTAATAATAGAAAACAGAGCCCTGCCCATTTTTAATGTTTTTTATAACCTGTTTAGCTCTCGATAGCACATCAAATCTCAAAATCAAATCTGTCCTTTAATTATGAGATGATTTTTTTGACATACCTAAAAAAGAGTAAGGGTATAGCCAAATGGTAATTTGTAACTAATATATGCACCGATATCACAGTTCTACTACCCCAGGTATAGATAAACCAAATCATGCTTTACTGAACAAAAATAATGCATATTTTTATTGTTCGAAGTGGACAAATTTTGACGGGATCACTCATGGACATAAAGCCATGAAGAATATTCACTTAACCATTGTTCATCCTCTGCATTAGAAAGGTCTGATTATTCGATGAGGACATTTGTTTGATGTTGGTTATTTGTAAGTGATTGAAAACGTATTAAAAACGTTGGAGAAGATTTTCCTTTTGACGAAAAGCCAAGAAGAGGAACTTTAAGTGAAAATAATATTTTAATAAAATACCTATGCATTCGTTTTCAACCCATTTCCAGTTATATCAACATAAAAAAATAAACTCTTATCTTTTTAATTTTTTTCAATAGACATTGTTTTAAGATGTATAGTATTTGGAGAGGACATTTTATTTCTTTACAGGAAAACCCCACAAAAATGGCAAAACAACATTTTTTCGAAAATTGTTTTCTTCTGTTGTATTTTTTTCCGTATCGCTGTAAACACATGAGAAATATGTCATCCACAAATAAATTACAAATCCAGTACACCATGGAAATATTGTTTTAATTCATTTGAGACGGTTATTTTTGCTCTAAAAAGATATAGTCTAACGGCCAGATAGGGTTATCGTGCAACCATAGGGCAGTTAGAGACCAAGTTATGGATGCTCCTTGGAATACTAGGGTGATGCACGGTAACCCTATCTGACCCTTCGACTAATATAAAAACACATCAAACGAGTACAAATTATTCAATTATGTTTATGGTTTTGCAGTGTAGACGTATTGTTTGGATCTGAAAAATATTTTGTAGGACACTAATCACTTACTGCACCAATTCTAGATCTAATTTAATGTTTTTCCATATGCCCAAAGTGGCTAAATATACCCAAAGTTAAGTGGCAGTCATCTTGGATTGGCTAGTCAGATTATTTGAAACTGCAAGTCACATATCCTAGTAGCCAATACGGAAAATATAGCCTAGGTGTCAGGTATTAGGACGAGATGAGGGGGGAGTACTGGCAGCCCTTGGACTATGGATTCGGGCGATGGGAACTAAGCTTCTGGATACGGATACATGTAGAAAATAATATCAATTTATTGTTTGACCTTGAAAAAATAGTGGCCATTTTGAATTTTACCCACAATTCAATGTTTACAGTAATTTTTGGCCACACTACTACATGTCGGGTGTACCCAAAAATCCTATGGTAGACACCAAAATCATAAATCTGCTTCTATTATGTCAAAAATGATATCAATACACTGTTTGCACGATTTTGCGCATTAGCAGGACTCCCAATTAAATAGTTCAGTTTTAATCACTGTGTGGCGTGTTGTAATAGAAGTGTGACAGGACTCCCAACTAAATAGTTCATCTTTTAGTCACTGTAGTGTGTGGCGTGTTGCTATTGGGAAAGGTGTATTGATTGTTCGACCCTGAAAAAAAGGCGTCCATATTAGATTTTACCCACAATGCAATACCCGGTATCTAAAGTACTTTTTGGCCACACCACCCTAAATGAGCCGAAATCAAAGAGGGTGGCTACTGACTGGAAATTTCGTCATAAATTACTACTTTACATGGTTGTTTCCGCTTCTAGTGAAATAAAAAATATATAGGAATGTTGTAATTGTGGGGATATTTTGCAAGCACACATTGTTTTAATTGTGTTGTGCGATGTTCGGATGGATACAGCGGGTGAGAAAGATTTGCGTCTTTTCCGGGAATTGGTCTAAGAATATTTAGGGAGATCAGGGCAAAATCTTTTTACCCTCAAGGGAGCGTAGCCCAAAACGCAAGTTAAGTAAGCATACCATTTGCGGACCTGTTTCTGAAAAAGGATAATATAAGCTTTAGTCTATCTGTTTATTATGATGTATCAAATATGGGGTGTAGGTGAGGACAAAAGTGGTGATTTCGGCCCTTAGAATGTTGGCATTATAGGCTACATGCGTTTCAATAGGACAGGCATTTGGCGTGGTGAGACCATGTCTGGCATACCCAAAACCCCAGGATATACACCAAATCATGAATCTGTTTCTATTGTGCTTCTATTTAGCTGCCATTTAAAAAAAAATCGGACATCCAACACATTTTAAAAACCCATTTTTTGAAGAATATCTGTGCCAAATTTCATTTTCCTATCACAATTTGAAAGATTTTTATATAGTCCACTATCACCACTGATTACATATATCCATATACCCAAACCACGGTGACGGCGAGCACATTGAGTCTTAATACTGTTGAGAAATATCGGCGCTATAGATAGAGGTGGCCACCGGACTGTAATTAAAATGTTCCCGTAAAATTAATTGACAGCTGATCGCCCTGTTACAACTATCACTTGGTGCCGTTCATCACAAAGTAGTCACTCACCAGGTGTCGGATAAATCTAAAAGTACAATGGAACCAGCTCTCCACCAGTTTTGATGATGCTTGGGGAGAAGTCAAATCTCAACTGTTATATACTTTCAAGGTTTATCGCTAAATATTTTTCAGTCTAATATTATTTTAGCAATACAAAACAAAATTAACAAACTTTTAAAACACCTGACAAGATTGGAGTTTTTCACGATCATAGCTAAACTAGGTGGTGGGCTGGACCTATATAAGGAGGGTAATAAGAAAAAGAACCAATTTCACACAAATGACGAAACATTTTATTAGTCACATTTAACAAATAAATAAAAAATTATGATGCCTTCAGCGGTAAATAAATAAACACATTTCATCGAGATTCTTCTTAATAAGGTACGACCTTTTCCGTTTCGTTTTCTGCGGGATCACCTATACCAGTGTATATCAGTTTAAGTATTTAGATTGAAGTATTTAGTATGGCATCAGGTGCACATATAGGGACCTCATAGTCCCTCGAATATTAATTTTTTTCTGGATGAAATCGATGAAATTTCACAAGGGAATCAAAAGTGATGCATAACTTCATAAGGTTTGGCGCTTAAGTTATATTTTAAACACAAGCTTGCGTTTATTAAGATATTTTGATTCCACATGTACATTCGAATGTAAATGCACGTGGTGATTGTGTGGGTACACCAAGAATCACTGATAAGCACGATGTGACAGGGGTTGATGATGGTAGACTTATGCCTTGTGTGATTCTATGTGCAATGCAAAGCTGAAACAACAACATAAATGATATATCTTGATACAATATATAAACAAATAGTTAACAGAAATGAGTTACATCTGCACCACCAGACATTTAGCTAGGACAGGATAAGCAGTAGTCCAGCGTTCCGGACAGGATATTTGGCCACAGTGTTAGATGTGCAGTAGCAGTACCACCAAACTGGAATGACGGGGAATATTTTGATGATAGATCTTGTTCTTTGAAAAAAAGTAGGCTATGGGAATGATACACATCGGTCCCTAACTAGACTTTGCCAGATTTAGGACGATCAAAGTCAATTTTGATGTTGCTTGTCTTGGCAAGAGGTGTTGTCGTAGGGACACTGTACATGTCATGGTCTATCTTGGGTAAATCACCATGCAGTCCTGGTCCCACACAAGAGTGCCTCTTTACAGCGCGGCCTGCCCCTGGAATCATTAAACCAGCACTAGCATCCGTACCCCCCACCTGCAACTGGGTGTGTGGCTGTGGAAACAGCCCCGGACTTTTTTCCATATCTGTCTTTTCAAGACCTTTCTCTTCGAGCTGTGTATATTCTGTAATGGTGACCTGGCCTGGGATCATCATTATGGGAGGAGCCATTCTCATGGTCTGATTTACACGGATACTCTCCCTGTGATCCTCATAAGACTGATAACCTGTGAAGAACTTCATGGTTGGCAAACTACCTCGCTTATTTCTCATCCTCTCCATTAGACTGGCGCGGCTTACACCTGAAACTCCACGAGCCTTCTGCATCTGTTTCTGTAACTTTTGCTGCTGTAGCTGCAGTTCCGTCTTGGCCAGACGGCGGTTTAATTCGTCGGGATCCAACTTCTTTTGCGACGATGTATCACCGCTTTCTACGTTTTTGTCTCCACCACAGTCCACATTTTTAATTCTATCCACACCATCATTTCGTCCAATATCCACAATTTCACTTTCGTCTGTTTGATCAATGGTGCTGTTAAACGGATCGTACTTTGAATATTTGTACCCCCACAGCGCAGCGTTAGCTGAGAAGGGAAGAACCTGTTGTTCGGTGCACCCTCGTGATCTGGCCCACTGCTCAGCATTCATACCACGTTCCCGGTCTCTGAATGAAACACAAGCTCGGCCTTCCAGAGCTAATGTCGTGGCACAGCCCATATTGCCGTTCTTTGCAGAGATGAGCAGAGCTGTTAGTCCATCGTCGTTGACATGGTCTACACTAAGTCCCAATCTGCGGAAGGATTTAATTAATATCTCAATAGCAGTTTGATTTCCAACCTTGGAGCTGTACATGAGTGGCGTATTCCCTGAAATACAGAAAACGGAATTTGAAACATACAAAAGGTTACAAGTCCCAATATAATATTAATTGACAATTATTGTTACTTTGTGACAACATGACTGTGTGTACAAATTGTCTTTACAACATATGACGTGACACCTATTATATAATAGCAGACTTGGTGCATCACTAACTTCGCCATGCTTGCTTTATTTTAGGCCACAGAAATAACTCAATCACGATAAATTCGTTGATCCGATTTTTTTCTCGAATTTTCGAATGATGCTTTATTTCATTTATTCGCGCCACAATAGAGTCTGTAACAGCGAGAGTTAGGTTCAATGACGCCTATGATTTGTTTGAGTAGAGAACTATATTTAGCGTCGAATTCTTTAAAAATGTAACGAAAACTTGATGATAGACCACTGGCTGCTTATTGTAAAAAAGAAATAATGATAGTTTTATGATCATGAAGACTAAATTCATTCTCGCTCTTTGAACTATTATCATATAGGATAGAAATACTGTACTCTCGCTGTTACGTGCCCTACTGGGTGTGATACGTGTAAGGTGACATGTAGGCGTATATTTTTTTAATATAATTTTTTTTTTAATAATTATTCTGAGAATGTCATGCACGCCTGTCAAGTTTTCACTCAACATCAGTGACGCTCACCTGAGCGGAGACACTGGGAGCTCAGTGAAGTTACCCCTTTAAGCCCTCACGATGCATTAAAGCATCATTTCGCATCTCTGAAGAATGACTTAATTTCCTGAAACCTGGTGGTTTTAGAACAAAAAATTTCATGGAACTGTTTTAAAAATAACAGTATACTTTTTCATTTGTCACCCACTTCAAGTCATTTTCATCCACTACAAGTCGAGAATTGCGACAGCAATTCGCGACTTGTAGTGGATGAAGATGACAATAATAAACTCAGGCTTGAAAGGGTTAATTGTCTAAAATTACAACTAAAATTCATTTACGACATGGTATATATAAGTAGCAGGCGGTAATATAACGGACATCAACCTTTAAGCTATGTTAAGCTATATCTCAGCAGGTCTAAACAATGGGCGAAGGTAACATACATACTGACGGACAGTCAGGATGTGAAACAGAGATATTTTCTACTATGCCTCTAGATGTGGTAGGCCTACCACCAATTAAATGACTAATTTTAAATAATTATAATACCGGCGTCACTAAAGGGTTAATAATTAAGTTACGCTCCCGGGGTTACAGTGCACATAGCTGAGCCATCAATTAGATGCCAGAGAGGAGAGAGAGAGTAGGCGACGCAGAGAAAACTTTCTCAAGAATTGGACAACGAGTCTAGAACGCAACACTGTGATCCCGATCCTATTACAACGTGAGTTGAATAATAAACATGCATGCCGCGGACGCCACTTTGGCTCACGAGACGTTCAGCTTTTGTTTTACCACCGTCTACGACGCCGGCCCAACATCAAGCCAACATAGGCTAAAAGTGTAGTGTTTGCTGGGTAGCATTAGCGCTAGTATGGATCACCAAAAAGCAGGAGACAAAGGTGAAACCAGGGACAAATCTGAGGTTATGGAGGGTGAGTGAATGGGTGGAAGTTGCGCTCCATTTCTAAAAACTGAGATAAAAACGCGAAAGACAGATTAAATACTTCAACATATTATATCCACCAACATATTATATCATACAGACCATGCCTGCACTGTACACATTGTGACTTTGGATTATTATTATATACAAAACAAACGAAAATCGAGATACAAGAACTCGACCACTCCAAAACATGACGGTAAAACCATCACGTCTCTGAAAAAACTACTGGCTTTGGTAATTTGACATTTAAAAAGCTATTTGATAAAATTGAAATAGTAGTCAATATTGTGTTTAGCAGTCCAATAGGTTATTCCAATATATTTGTAATGCTCGGTTTCAATGTAGCTCATGCAATGGGCATACGACTATGTGTCAACGTTGAATCAACAATTACGTTGAAACAGCGTCGTACAAGAATTTGGAATTTGATTATATTTGTAAAATAATTTTACCATCATTATCGGGAATATCGGGATCCACGTTGTTCTTGACGAGGATCTTGACCACATCGTTGCAGTGTAATTCACAAGCATAACTCAGAGGTGTCTTCCCAATGTCATCTTGAATGTTAACATCCGCTCCACGACTTAGGAGTAGATCCACCGTCTTGGCTCGTGTCTTCTCATCCTGTAAGCACAACATGCAGATTGATAATGTTAGCAGTTTGGTTTGCCTACTCAGTACCTGACTGATTATAGTACTAGTAGCGTACATTTTAGGCTCTTTATTTTAAATTTAGAGTTAGGCGTTTTAGTCAAAATGTACTAAGAATGTTGAAATAAATGGGCAAACATCAAGTCCTTTGGAAAATATATGAGGTGTTCCACAAGGTTCTGTTTTGATGCCATTTATCTTTATTGTTTTCGACATGTTTTTGTATAATATTTTGATAATTTATCAATGTTTGCAGATGATGCTACAGCACATGACAGTAGTAAATGCAATCAACCTATCACATACTTGAAATTGGGTATTATTAAAACTAAAGTAGCCCTAGTTGGTTCACGACAAGCTGAAATAGAATGACTGACACTGAAAAAGCAATAAACACTTTTATTGATGATTTCCAACTTGAACAAGTCACACATAGCAAATTACTAAGTATTCAGATAGACGAGTCTTTGACATGAAATTTGCGGGTAGCAAACATAAAAAAACGACTGTGGTGTATACATTGTTTCTGTTTGAATGTATATGACCCAACCTAAAGTAGAATCCAATTCTATAACGATTATGTAAAATCTTATTCAAAATATAGTTTAATTGCAAAGCTTTAAAAAAGTGCAGCCCGAATAATCTTAGATGCCGATTGCTCTACTCCTAACACAGTATAATTCCCGGGAGTGAAATAGCCGGGTATCGTTTTTGACATTGTTAAATTTCACCAGCTTAGTTTAGTTTTTAAGTGTATTCAGGATTGCTCCCGTCCCGTTTATTTACAAGATATGTTCCACCAGAAATTCAATTATCATACTTATATGTGTTGAGATCTTCCAGCATTGACCGTTTGAATGTGCCAAGACAACACACCAGAAGTTTGCTAATAACGATTTATTATTGTTATTATTATTATTATTATTATTATTATTATTATTATTATTATTATTATTATTATTATTATTATTATTATTATTATTATTATTATTATTATTATTGTTGTTGTTATTGTTATTATTATTGTTGTTATTGTTATTATTATTATTATTATTATTATTATTATTATTATTATTATTATTATTATTATTATTATTATTATTATTATTACAAGTTAATGCCTATGAACTATATATCATATCATTGATCTTAACATTCATATCATTAAAAAATGATACCTCTATAACTCGGCTCGCGGATCAGAGTATAAAGTATATTTGTATTAAAATAAAGGTGCTAAACCAAGTATGTGCTTTCGTTGTAAATCAATCTTCTTTTGCGTCATTTCTTTGTTACACGGATCGATGCGCCGTGAGCCGCTGAGTGCGTAGGTAGCACTTTTGTAAGTCTAGCTGCTTTATTGACCGATTTATAGCAGTTTAAAGTTTGCATAAAGCGGAACCGGCAAGATCTTTTAAAAGGTAGTAAGTGCTGACGTTTAATAGACATAGTTACCTTCTTTAACGTTTTCATTCGTAACTGTGTGCCAAGATATTCAAAACCTTAGCAAAAAACATAATATTAAATGATTTTTTCAGTGCTCTCAGATAGGAGTGAAAATGAAAATATTACTGCTATTATTGTCATAGTTATGATTTCTATGATATTAAGGGGAAATTATTGTTATTATTATCATTATTATTATTATACCCTGATATATCTTCGTATTTATTACGTTTTAATCATGTTAATCAGAAACAAAGAAACATCTGGTATTGTAAAGGTTTTTGTGAACATATAATCAGATAAGGTGATTTCCCCACAATATTGAATCTCTACGCGTGAGTGGGGAAGAAACATTTTGTTTCTTTGAAACTTGAAGGCCAGAGTGTGGTTCAAACTCGCGATCTCCGACTTTCCAAGCAGGCAGCTTTAACCACTGCACCATGAAACATGCACTTTAAAGAAAAAACTTGTACTCGTATACAGCATATATGCTAATTTATATATGGTAACCTCTGGATTTTAATTTGCTACATAAACATGAATACATTTCAATTTATGATATTAGCAATTCCAGTACTTCAAACTATACAATTGTGGATTTAACTTGCAACATGTTTGACATCTTTTTGTTTCAAATAGCAGCATACACGTAGCTTTCAACTTTCAAGTTTAAAATCAAACAGAATGGGTATAAATTGTTAATGACAAACGAGCCTGGTCTGTTTGACACTGATGGGATTTGATTTGATCCTGCAGGAGTCACGTCAGTCGTCGCCCGTGATGGATGCTCCACATCCGCCCGCCCCGCGCTAATGCCAAATAGGACAACCTCTTGTGAACGTAGAACTTTCAGTGCTGTGTCACAAACATTGAAAAGTAGGCCTATGCCTCTGTATACCTTATTTTATTTTTTACCTTTTGTTATTACTGGATTAAATATTAAAGCTGTATAATTATTTTGTTTATTTCGACCGAAATAACCTAAAATGTTCAACACAATCATTCATATATTTTTTAATGGACAAAATCGATGTAAATGTAGCTGGATTAGATCACGACGCGATACACCATCAAGTTATATGGTGTGGTAAATCGGTCCGTCTGTGTACAATATGTACCTAGTACTAATAGTGGTTAATTGTGTGCCAATATAATGTTACATTAGACCAACATCAAACCCCTTAATAACAAACACGAGACGTTGAGCCGCATTGGTCTAACGCTGGGTCCAGAGCCGTAGACGATGGCCCCGAATTAGAATTCACTTTAAATTCACTCATAGCATTGCCTCTATATTTTGAAATGCCCGTGAGGTATCAAATAAAAGACTGCGCAAAAAAGATGATTTACATGATCACTGAATTTTGTGTAATTCGACTGCAATTTCCTACGGTCGGGGGAGAGCGTATTAATGGCGGGCCAAAGGCTCAGATGCTGGCCCACACTAAAACAGGGTCCTCTTTTTCAATTGAATGACATTCTCTATACCGGTACCGAAATTAAACATGACATTATATGCAGATATCACTCATATCACACAAAGTAATAACTTTTAGATTTGTCTAACTGACATGAGACAATACACTTTGTACTGTGAAATGTATCTATGATCACTTAAAAAATAAGAATAATTTTAAAAGTCTTCCAATCTTTTTTTAATGATGACTGTTATCTGCCACTTGGTACTTATCATGTCCTGGTTATAGAGACAATGTGTCTTACTCCGCTGTGATCAGGTCTTTGTTTTGGTGGGGCAACAATATCAAAAAACAACAAACTTAAAGGTATGGTCAACTGTCAAAATTCGCGGGACAAGGGTCCCCCAGAATGCAATAGTGCCCGTGGGTAGGCCAAGGCCCTATTCCATAATAATACTAAATATGCGTTTCATACCCAAAGCCTCATTAAGAGCAAGTTCTCAAATCACAGCAAGTTCATATATACTTGAGCGACATCCACGAGTAACAATTCCATCGAATCTCAAAGCCCTTTGTCCTGGATCTTAGCTGGGCCTTGCCTTGCAAACAATCTGACTGTATTACTGTGGGTATTTCGAAACAGGTTGACCTCACGGGTTTACCGACACCCAGTGAACACAACACATTTGTATGACTTTATACAATGTTGGACCAACGTCGAAGACGTTGGGCCGACGTTGTATAAATGTTATACAAATGTTTTGTGTTTGCTGGGAAGGACGACTTTCTCTCAAACATTGTACATTTCTGCAATGTTGGTTCAATGTTGGGCCAGCGTCGCAGACGTTGGCCTAACATTAAAACAGCGTTGGGTGAGTGTCTCGTTGGAGTAGTATCCAGTCTTTTAATCAGGTTACTTCATCAACCAAACAGTACTGTATGCTGAAGGCTTACACGCATGCGAGTTTAGAACCTGATTCTATCTTTAAATCCTTAGTAACCGGAGCAGTAAAATAAAAAAATAAAACACCATACTCCATGGATTGATCTTTTGATTAAAATAAGCAAAACAATTATGCAGTTTTAAACTATAAAACAAATGTTACAAATAATGTTAAGAGCTATAACAGCTTAAACCACAAATAAGTGCAATGAACTTCGAAGTGAAGAACGAACATTTCTTTCGCACCACACAAATTTTAGAAACATTCGATGAGCCTCAAATAAAAATAATTATTGCTCATTTAAATTGCGGCGACGACATAGATGTAATAAACGACATAAAATATACATGGCTATGAACCTTTGGACCAAGTATGGTCATCCAATAAAATGCGTCATTCAGTTTATATTTCAATTAGGCGATAGAATACGATACTTGGGCAAAAATTTGCACATATTTTACACGTTACGCGATAATAAAATATGATGTTCCATAAAATCCTATATCACTAGTTTCATAACTGATGATGACCGAATTTAAGTATATTGGTCAAAAGTTAGCAATTTCATAGTCGAATTGCTGAAATAACTTCATAAAACTCAGGAGCTGTTGTCAGATTCCCTGGATGAAATAAGGCTGACACAATTTATGCGTTTTAGTTATAGTGCGCTTTTAAAAAAATGATCGTGATGTAAATTAAACATAAAATTAAATTAAACATATTAATCATGTGGATTATCGATGACAAGCAGTAGATTCAAGTAGAAGAAATGGACTGAAGTTTGTTACAATCTCAACAATTTGCGAAATTGTCCTGTGAATTAGATTATCATATTATATATATATATATTCAAGTATATTAGCAAAAATATTAAACAGTGTCGTTTGTTCGTAATAAAAATTGTCATCCTTAATCGATATAGACAATTGTATTGTAATATAACTGAAAACAGTTTATGGCTAACTGTAGGCCTAGTCAATATCACGACCAGAATTAGAACCTCGATTGGATAAAATATCAGTCATAAAATTATTCTACTGACCTCTTAGCACAGCCAAGTCTACATACACTTTTTGTGGAGAGGGGGAAGTTCTAAATTCGAGAAAGTGATGTTTAACTGAATGAATGAAGAGACGATAATAGCATGTGATGATTTATCTCTGTTGTTGGCGAAGTATACAATTCAGACCACAAGACCAAATGACCAGAAGGCTAGTCTTAGGTGTATATAGTGATCATCAATCATACCGTCGTCAGATTAATTCTAAGCTTTGTAATATGTTCGCATGTGCTTTTACAGAACTAATCCTGTTGTTTATATATATTTTGATCGCAAAGAACTCAGTGGTTATAAAGCTGCCTGTTTGGAAAGTCGGAAGTCGCGGGTTCGAACCCCACTCTGGCATTCAAGTTTTAAAAAAACAAAATGTTTCTTCTCCGCTCACTCGTAATGGTTCAATAATGCAGGGAAACTCTGCTGAAAACGCCCAGGGCTCTAATTTCGAATCCTGTGTCTAGAGGGCAGTGTTATCGCATTTCCTCAGGCCCAGTTTAGCCTATATGTGCACAAGGGTGGCCTGAAACCCCGTTCATTTCATTTCATTTGTGTCTGATAATTTCGTTTTTTCATTCAACTGAAGAAGGCAGAGAGGTTTAGTTAGATGGAGAATTAACCATATTTTTTCTTTATTTCTTTCTATGCTTGAATTGTAATATTCACGTCGCGTTTGAATATGGAATATTGAGTCGTTAAAATTTAATAAAGTTAGTAGATCACTATAACTACAAGTAACAATCTAATTATCATACTACACGTATAAAATAAATACATCGGCTCGAAACGACCTAACAAGCTATCCTTTTTTACATTTTTAACAGACAAAGTCCACAATACCGGTTCAGTTTACACCTAGAACATGTTATAAACGTTCTGAGATGATCAAGTTATAATTAGATAACATCTCCAAATGTTAGTATGTCATATGATGCTACATTTTAAACACATCGAATGATGTCGCTCAGATCAACCTCCCTTACTTGAGGTCAGAATGATGAGTCCGAATAGTTTTAGCAAATATATTCCATTTTTTTAATAGTAAAACAAGACAAGCCAACATAGCCAAGAAAGTATATTCCTTGTTCTAGATTAGAACAATGTACATTGGAAAATAACGTAGAGCTGAGAATGAACTGATGCTTGTGAGTGAACTGCATTTTAGATAGTGGTCTATAACATGTATAAGTAGGCCTATAATAAGTATCTGACATTAAACCTTATGAATGTGACAACGTGTCATAAACTAAAAATTTTAAGAGCCCTGACAAGGGCGAGTTCTCAGAAATATTATGTTTTTAACAGTTTAATGCAGTTTCATCAATTGGTTGCTGCGAAAATGTAAGCTGGGTTTTAAATGCTCTGTTTTGGCTAGAATAGAGTCCCAATGATATAGAAATATTACACCTCCCCTACAATTCACTAAATCTGATAATGCCAATGTCTTCGACGTTGGTCCAACATTGTACAAATGTTATACAAATGTTTTGTGTTTGCTGGGTATCAGTGCTAATCAGCTAATAGGGACATCCAATTGTAAGCCCCTATACACCAGTCATACTATGTGACACACAGCTTGCCACATGAGGGTCACTCTGCCTGCAACGACGGGACAACACTACACGGCCAAGACATAACACATGACATGGATTCAATGTTGTTGAAGTTCTGTTTCACCGTCCAAGATGCTGGCCCAACATTGCAACTACAATTTGATCAACGCAGCTTAATTGATGGGACAAACTGGGATGATATATGGAGCACGTCAGCCGCGGGAGTCCTGCTCAGAGAGTCAGACTACCTGGAAAGAGGGTTTGGCGAGATCTTCAGAGAATCTATCTCAGTTAGCTGTGCATCCCCCCAGTTTGACTGCCATGAATCTTTCATGACATTGCCCAGTGTCTGGTCGGTTTGACCCAGTGCTAGTTCCACATTGGTCCACCCGACCGTCGATCGGCACAATGTGGAACCCACACTGGGGCAATATTACCGCGATTGTCTTTACTCAGCGGGATGCATAAAACACATTTTAAGACCAGCCGCCGGATTTCCGTTCTCATAAAAATGACGTAGACGCCTCATTTCTTCATTTTATGTCACTAATGACAGGCAGTTTTGTGGAAGTGCAACTTAACACATCCTTTTCGTAATCAAAACAAGCAGCTATATTAGAGAAAAAATCATCAGTACATGCTTTAATGTATCCATTTGAGCCCAAAATGCCACATTAAAAGTCTGATAAATGCGTTTGGTGATCCGTTCTAAAGTAGGACAAAGTAGTGGCGAAGCATTGACTCAACGTTGCAAACTCAACACATTTCCTGATACGTTATGTAGAAGCATGCATCATGCCATGGTTTTGTAATACACTCTTTGCAATAACAACACGCCACACAGTGACCAAAAGCTGAACTATTTTGTTGGGACTCCTGTTAAGCCCTTTTCAATGACAACACGCCATACAGTGCTCAAAAACTGAATTATTTTGTTGGGACTTCTGTTTACGCACAAACTCGTGCAAAGAGTGCATACAAGCACGATATTGAGAGTCCAACAAATAATTTGAATAGTCTACCTTTTGTGTTTCGAAATATTTAACTGCATTTAACCAGTTTGTAGCAAATAAACGCATTGTTTTATACAGAGCTAGGCTATATACTTTATTGTAACCACTGGCTTACTGCATTTTGCGGGGCGCAATAAACTAAGCAGAATTTGCAGGCGTCCTCTAAAAAAACGTATACGTATACATTATAGGATAATTTACAGTTTATACTTTCTAGATAATTTACAGTTACAGCTGAAATCATCAAAAAATCTGTATTTTTATCTTGGCTTCTTATATGGCCATAAGATGTTAACGTGTCCATATACTTGAATTGCGTCTTTTAAATGTTGGGCTGCTGTGGCAACGTAGCAAGTGTTCCGAAAGCCCCATTTATCAGTTATTCCCGTATTTCTTATTTTGGACATGCATGTCCGAAATGCGCAACACAATGTTTTTTTTAAATACGCAATTTTAGTCTATGGGCATGTTGACATAATCATTTGGCTATACTACAGTCACAATTGGCTAGACTATAGTCACAATGATAGTAGAAATATTACACCTCCCTTACAATTCACTAACTCTGATAATGCCAATGTCATAGTTACCCAGCAAACACAAAGCATTTGTATAACATTTCTACAGCGTCGTACAATTATACGGAATACGGCGTTGTCTCATCGGTGTCGACTCGATCACTGAAGGTAAGCAACGTCGCACCCGGTTCATAATTGGATGGGTGACCGCCTGGGACTGCCAGGTGCCGTATACACTAGGACATCGTGCAGCCATGGCGTGTCGTGGGGCTCAGAGAACTACGTAAATCAGATGGCTCGTCTGACTGACTTTGAGTTGGACGTAAAAGAATCTCAATGGACGTAGGCGCATTTTCCATCCGGCGAGACCCCAGAAAATCAACAATGTAGAGTACTTGGCATGCACAAAAGGCTATAAATGATATCATGAATGATAACAGGCCTTGCTAAGCTACTCCCGTGGCGCGATAGCACAATAGTGCGTACTGCCACGTAATAAACAGATACAGATTACACATCATTATACATCCAGAGACACATATTATAGGATTCATGAATAATTATAATGATATATTATCCTCAACACATCCATTCAGGAATGAAGACCTTCTACCTCAGGTAATTTGGTCAAGCTCATTATCCCATCATGCAATGATAGGGATAACAGGGAGTCTGGTGGAGGTGAGTTTTACACCAGACAATTTCTTAGAAAGGAATTGGTGGTCAAGCGTCATAACATAGGCAAGATATTAACTATAGTTTTTTGTCTGATGGGTGAAAATGTGGGAACTAACTGAAATACTTCAGGAGACTTCACAGAATGGTAAAATAAGACTTCAGCAACAACCCCAGGCAGATGTTGTACATCTTCTGCACATGTGGGCCATTATTCTAATATAGGGGGTGCGTGTCGCTATCTTTGTCAAACTGGAGGTTAAGTTTGGAAAAATAGCCATATCTTAATAATGGACCAATTCTCAACATTTTCGTATCAATAATAAATCTGTATTAGTTCAAAGAATATAATTTATTACCGTACATTATACAATTATTATACAAAGTATTATAACAAAATAAAACACACTTAAATTGATGTGGTTTCGGGTGTCTATAATATCACAATCATTCTGTGCAAACATATTTTGTCATATAATTTACTTCGTCATGCGAGAATCCACATTTGTCATAGTTTTCACGCGTTTTGAACAAGTCTATAACATACCCTGCAGCTCGCTTCATCTTTTACTTTCGTTTTAGAAACAATAATTATTTTGGTTGCTAGGCCCTATATTTTTCCATGAGTCATAATTATTTGCTAATTTTCAAATTAGACATTACATGATTATCTATATATTTATTTGTAAGTGCAAGTGCACTTCTATTGGTGGATCTCTAGAAACGAGATGTAGCAAATTATTGCCATTTTTATGGTAATTGATACAATTGGCGTAAACAATTTCTCCAAAAAATATAAAACTTATCAATTATTAATTTGCTGACATATCCCAAAGGAAAAAATCCACACGAAGAAAAAAAAAGTTTATATGTAATTGAATGATGTGCTAACATAAATTGTGACATTACTGTGTTAGCTCTTTCAATAAAACACAGTCAGTAATAAAATGTTAGATCACTTTGATCTTACATAAGACTAAGTATTGTGAGAATATGTCAACGTTCTACAGGTCTCATCTAAATAATAAATATACTACGGAATGTGTTCTTAATTCTGCTAATTTACGACCTTTGATATTTGGCGCCCATGTCGCTCTTGAAAAATGTTGAAACATTATAAGAAAAATCACAAATTCTCTTTGTTTTTGAGATGATTGCTGTCTTATCTGTCAGCACTGTGTTGCTTTGTACAAAAAGACGGATGACGTCATCTATCTGAGAAACATTTGCAAATCTTCAACCACGCGTTTGCCGCTGATGAAGTAGTGGATGGTCGTTTTGGGCAGAGGGTGCATTTTAAATCAAGTTCCCCTGATTGCAGGCATCACATTCGCAGCAGATAGCTGATTAACCCAAGTCAGAGCCATGCTCCGAACCACCATACAGCTCTGAGAAGTTTGAGCAGCAGGAACAAACGCTGTTGGCCAGGAAAGTATCAGTACCAGGTAAATCTTCATTAAAGCTCCATCAATTAAAATGTAGAACATCCTGTGGTTGTAGTAATTGTTAAAATGAGGAGCACAGTAGTATGTTTTGTTCTCATTATTGATTTGCAGCTGTTCAAATGGGCCTAGCTCTAGGCATATAATCGACACATTGTCACTGTTTCTGCTTCTGTTTACAGAGGCACGATGGCTACTTTAGTTCAAGATATCTTGGCAAGTTAAAAGACTCGTATATGAGTGGAATCAACAAAAATAAAATCACAACTGTCTACATGGTATATGTGAAGAAACTGAAAATATAACCATGATGTTTAAGTTTTTCTGACACATTGCATAGTAAAACTACTTAAGCAGCATTGGGTAAACAATAATGTATGTACACGTATCTATAATTAACATTTGTAATTAGCATTTTATTTGAAATATCAGACGTAGCGAGCCGCTAAATTTTAACAAAGTTATCTGTATGTAAATTGAAATGCTGCAAAAGTCAGAAAATAGAATACTCAGCTCATTAATACAAAAATGATGAGAATTGCTCCATTACATGCAATGTGCAAATTTTTTGCTATTTTTCCAAACTTGATCCCAAATTTGAAAAATAGCTGCTTGCACCCGGTATGTTAGAAAATGGGCTCTAGAACAATACTGACAGCACAATTTCTTTGTACATCCTACTATTCCACCTGTAATGCCCGTAGAACGAATAAACAAAATCCAGGTGCCTGTTCCTCCAATAAAACTAGGAATCGAGACAATGCCATTGACCCGAAACCGTGCGAATATCATGGACAAACTGAAACCAGAGACAGTGAGTTTAGAGTTCAGACAATTTGGACCCCCAAATCGTGCTAATGCCCTGCACAAACATAACTCCGAACCGAAATAATGCCCAAGTCAAAAAGAAACCTGTTAATGTTCTATTCAAAATGAAACCCGGACGCAGGATAATTTCTGAAACTGAAAAAGGAAAGATGCCCTTTGCTTATCGGACGATTGCACGGGTTACTTAGGTGTATAATTATTGTCATTAACAGTGAAACAATGTTCATTTAAGGTGTTGAGCAGTCTAGATCCCTGTACAGGGTAAGGGGTACCCGGCATGACCGGGCCGCCTAACGTCGCCATAGGCCCGGTAACACTGACCGCCATTTTATATCCACAGCCAGCTGTCGAAAATTCAGATACCATGAAATTGAAACAAATATTCTAAGGGCCTATGAAAACTTGGCCATTTTCAGCAGGCGTAAACTTGTGATCTTTTGAACTATAACATTTAAAAATGGAGGTCTCTGTGTCAGAACCTTGCGATGTCATCAGGGTAGGTAAGGGGTTCCAACAGTGATACAAGTTACCCCTCCCCCCAGTGAGTTTGACAATGTGACCGCGGTGCTGGGAAGATGCTGAACAATATGATGTGTTTCCATGGGGACATGCTAACAGAAAGGAAATGCGACGCCACAGTCCATTAGCCACCGGCATAAATCCTGTAGCTGTCTGGCTGTATTATCCTTTTTAAGGTCACGTATCAGCAATCATTACCACATGGGCGAAGTCAGGAAATATCATCACTTCTGGACATAGCTCACAGGTGTGCCCTTCACTATACCAATAAATTGATATCTATAATTTATAGTGTATGTGCTACATAATATGATCTTCTTCTTAACAAATGAAATTAACAAGTCTTCTTCCTGAAAAAGGAAAGTAACAAGTTTTCCGGAGATCGTTTGTATAAGCACATGTTGGATATCCCAATAAATAAGTTTATACCAACAAGTTTTCTGCTTAATAAAGGGAATTATATTTAATTTCATAGTCTCAACTTGCCAAATGAACAGCACTTACAACGATTTATTTACCATGAATTGTGAGATATGTAGACTTGTTTGCATTATATCCTAAATGTTTCGCATAACCGGATTGTATTGGGTTTCTCTACTTTGCTTGAAGAAAACACGATTACACTCCATGGCGCTGTGGCGACAGAAAAGTCATTTATGGTCCAAATTTGATTTGTGTTAGAGAGTGGTCCTAGTTGCCATCTAGCGGACACAACTTAGCAATAATTCTAACTCTCTGAGAATATACATTCATGTATGGTCCGAAGAGGCATTGTGCGCTAGCAAATGTGTTTGTAATTAATTGATAATTTTAATAAAACTCGCTATTTCAGCCAGTGCGTGTAGGCCTAAATAGTTTTGACATTTTTTTTCTAGCTCAGCCTTGTTCGTTCAGGCCTACAGTTCGTTCAAGAATCGTCGTCGTTGGAAAACTGTAAACATCAAAATGCTAGATCATATTTGATATGATACCAAATAGTGAACATGTAGACCAAATACATCACGATACATCATTTGTGTAGTAAGAGCATGGTAGTAGTAGTAGTAGTAGTAGTAGTAGTAGTAGTAGCAACAGCAGCAGCAGTAGTAGTAGCAACAGCAGCAGCAGCAGTAGTACTAGTAGTGGTAATAGTAGTAGTAGGAGAAGTAGTAGTAGTAGTAGTAGTAGTAGTAGTAAATCTTTATAAAGTTTCATCCAGTTTAACATAATGAGGTGATAGAAATGAAATGATATAGATGATTATGATACAAGGTTAAAACTTATCAGTTAGTACATTTTATCATCAATCCATTATTACGATAATATTGTAAAATGAATTAGTAACCAGCAAACACGAGACGTTGACCCAATGGCGATTGAATGATGGCCCATCGTCTATGACGCTGGACCAACATCGAAACAGCACCGGGTGAATGTCCCGTGTTTGCTGGGTAGTAAAGAAGCGAACACGAGACATCGATATGGTAATAAGTACTCTTATCTCATACCAGGGGTTGTATGGTACCGAATACCAGCTTTTATTACCCGGCTGATACAGCTAAGAATATTTTGAGGAACCAACTTGTGTGCACTAAATAATGGTATATAGGTATAACGTTACGTTTGTTACTCCCCACAGGGATGTTTGGTCATTGCATGTTATCTACAGCCTACTCCCAGATTAGAGTTTGATTGGTTCAGAGTCAGGCTACGTTCATCACACCACCTGAAAGTGTACACCCGCTACACAGCCTTAGACCCCTACCAAAGATTGGCTCATTGCTGGGCCAGCGTCTAGGACGTAGGCTCAACACTACAGCAACATTTGGGTCTATGTCTCGTTCACACCCGCATCTACTGGACGTAGCCTAACTGTGAACGCCAAGCCACCATCAGAGGGCAGACCCCCTCCCCCTCCCCTGTTACTGTGCGCCCGACATGTGCTGTGTCACTGGGACGTGTGACAAGACGGAAAACAATTCATAGGCCTACACTTTATTGAATCAGACTGGAAATAATTATTTCGCCATTGAACTTGAAAACGTGAACATATATAGTAGGCTAGACTATTGCTACTAATCTCATCATTACCTACAGTATGAAGTTATAAGTGATGTTACAGGCATTGGCCTAGGCTATGGTAAGTTATCTTCTAAACTGCAATAGTCTAGACCTACTTTGACTGAAAATGCTGGTATGAGATAAAAAGACAATACCATGGCTAAAGTTGTTTCGTCCGTCACATCAGCCCTCCCTTATTGTATTCTCCCTCGGGTCATGGGTCTTGGTCTTCGGGCGATACAAGACCCATGACCCTCTGGAGAATACAACTAGAGAGGGCTGATATGTGGGACGATACAACTTTAGCCATGGTATAATCTATAATTATTACCACTTGACAGGGCGCTACTAGTGAGATATTGCTGTTAATGCGGACGTAATATTTGACTATCCGCCCTACTCTAGAGCTAATAGACTCTCTGTGTGTACGCGCAGTTGCCTGCATAATCGGCTGCTATAGCCAGGTGACAAGTGGTGTAGTACTCGAGCTGCAAGTACAGGTACACTTGTGATCTATGCGGGCGGACACCTGCATGACCACTGATGACAGGGGCACGCCAACAAGACTGACCGTGCGTCGTGACAGACATGTAGGCATATGTTGTAACTGTAGACAAAAGAGTAAATATGTTTTAAAGATTCGTTGTCATTTTGGAAAAGTGATAATAATAGTAATAACATGATTTTGTAGGACTATAGACATTGCTAATATCCCTCCGCAGATGCATCTGCGTCGGGCCAATAACAAGTGTCTATCGCCTTACAAAATCATGTTATTGTTATATTCTTAAACAATTACTGTTGACCAATTATGTTACAGCACACACCTACTTATACATGTATAAGTTGTTTAAGTGCTCGAAGTGGCCACATAGAAGTACATTTTACTCCAGCGGTGGTACACAAATAAGGCTTTAGAAATTTAATTGGGTTTGCTATTCATGAGGCAAATATTTCCTTCCAGTGGCGGATCTAGCATAGGGCGTACCCGGCGTACGCCCCCCTTATTGGTGAAAATATTGAATTTTCATGCATTTTTATTAATAAAGTGAAGCTAAAACCCCTTTTTTCAGCCAAAATGTGGATTGCGCTCCCTCCTCTTGCACATTCTGGATACGCCACTGCCTTCTCTGGTGGAAGAGGTATTTTTGGAGAAGATACATGAATTAGTCTATGAGCCAAGACCGCAAAGAGGAGGTCATTGGTACCATAAAAAGGTGCAAATTATCATGGTGATTTTCGACCAGGTATATGTCTGCCCTAGGCCCCTACATATATTTGCATAAAAGTTCGTATGTAGTAGGCCTAGCTCAATGTGTGTTATCACGTCAAAAATCAACCCACCCTCTCAATGAATTATTCTGGGTTTTGAACATACGACACACTTCACTGTTTTGCAGTTTAATCAACTTCGGTGACACAGAACTAAATGTTTGGTATAATTGTTATTGAACTGTTGATGGAACTTCAACTGAAATTGTACAGGCGCGTCACTGTTTTACCATGGAGACAACACATGTATCAACATTGAAAAGGCTTCATCTGTCCAAAAATGTGCATTGTACAGTTGTTAGCCCTCTATGTTGCCACTGATGGGTACAAATTACAGCAGGCCTACCCTCACAGCGGCTTGGTTGCTGCTTCCATGCACGATCTTGGTCAACAAGCCAGGCTCCGATTACATAAGCAACACAATGAATAAGGTAAATTTATGCAATCATGAAATTGCAGGCGCCGTTCGCAGTTCACATAGATGTCGCTCAGGTGCGCCCCCGCTCTCTCAATGCCAAAAGGCTCTTTTTTGTTATTCCCTGTCCAGCGCACAACACTGCGTCTGAAACATGAATACCAGAGTGGGTGGCTAACCCGTTAATAATAGCGCTGGAGCAATCCGACGTCACATGCAAACAAAAAGCACCAATCCACCATACCAGGGACTTCAACCGCATGTACACCTGTGAATCAATGTGATATAATGGCCTATACTCACTGTACAGCATATTTATTTTAATTTTCGAAAAGATTGCGATTCAGTCACACCATGTACCATACACTGTATATTACATGTAGGCCTACTATAGCTGTGCCTGACAAGATCCGTCATAGGACAGGGGCGGATCTAGCTTTTCACTGACGGGGGGGGTTTAAAACTTGACCAAGGAATATTTCTCTGCAGCGCGGGTCCGAGAAGCCCGCCCAGGGGGAAATTTTTGATTTTTAAAGTCTTCCCCCTGCAATCTAAGGATATATTTGACACTGTTTGTCCCTCGGTGTGTAACCAGCTCATATGGAAACCCCTATATAAGATTATAATTTTTTCTAAGGGGGGGGTTTAACCCCCCCTAATCACCCCCTTGGATCCGCCCCTGCAGGATAATAATTATATTCTATAGTAACTAGCTTTGTCCCGTGCTCCGCACGGGCAAAGCTAGTAAGTAGTCATCAGTGGCATAATTGAAACACTGCAGCCCGTACAAAAATATCATGAATATACTCATGAGACATACATAATTAAAAGGGACAATTATTATAATATAATATAATATAAGGTCATGTTAAGTGTGTGGATAGTCTATGTATTAAATTGTCTTTAAATTGTCTTTAAAATTGTATTAAATTGAATGGAAACATAACTAATTGTATACGTTTTACAATTACACCTCAACAAAACTTACCTGGAGAACATTTGATTTCACTACAATTACACATGGTCTTGACCTCAGGAAATAGAAATATAGATATTGACAATGTATGAGGAGCTGAAGTTTATAAATATAATAGAGCCTACTATCTAACCTAACGCGTTTTGCTGCTGTAGACACAAACACGTGTAACAGTGACGCGCATGAGCAAGTTTTATATTGTAAACAAATAATTTAGATCTCTGCATAATAGGTGGGGTATTATTGAAGATAAAATAGGTGGGGCATTATTGATGATAGAATTAACCCACATGTTGATGCAATGCTAGTTTAATGTCGGGCCGCTGTTTACGCCACTTTCCCAACATCAACCCAACATTGGGATTGTATGCCCAGTGTTGTTTATGCCGCTGAAGACACGTGGAGCTTAACCAGTATAACTTCCTTCTGGTGGACATGCCTTGTAATATCGTGTATCGTGTGTAGGCCTACACGGCGCATTGTAGTTACGCGCGCCCAGCAAGATGCACTGCTCGGTGTTGGATGAATGCTGGCCAGTGCGGGCAACGCTTGACCAAAATTTAACAGACGTCGGGTCGGTGTCAGCGTATGCTCTGTGTACACACTGACACCAGCATAAAACAGTATTGAATAGGTGTTGGTCAGAGCCGGAGACGGTGGATCAGCATTGAACCGGCATAGGGTTAGTGTCGTGCTCACTTGTACAGTGGATTCAGACATCATCCAGAAATTGTGATGAACATAGAATAAAAGCCAAAGATTTTTTTATAAGCATTGTAACCATCCCTGAATGTCAAAGCTTTGCGTGAGGCATATAGTGAGTGGCGGGAAAAAGCGATATGGTCAGGGGGTTCGTTCAACGACTGACGAAGCCTAAAATCCCTTATTATTTTATAGTATAGATTCACATCTAATGCATCATGTCTGTAGTTACGTCATCTAGGTCAAGTCCTACGGCATGGCTCGTCTTCTTTCAGTCATTGAACTCTTTCAGCGTGGAAACCGTCTTTATATGTCAAAATCTGACGTCCGACGTCTGTAGACGTCAGATTCTGACGTATAAAGACGGTCCCCACGCTGAAAGAATTCAAAGAAGGGGGCGTGGCACAATGGCTAGAGCGCCTGACTGCCTCGCCAGTCATGCATACGTCCCGGTTTCTAACCCCGCTGATTCTGTGTGGGGTTTTCAGAGAAATATCTTCGTTTCTCCCTCCTCAATGTGACTAGGCGACCACGTTAATTGCGTCGAGTTGAGGTTGAGACCAGTGTATCGACGTTATTCCTCACAAAGAATTCAAATATTTCTAATGGCCGTAGACCCATAACATAGGTATTCAAATGAAGTGGAAAAAACTAACTAAGCCATTTATGATGATTTCAAATTGAATAAAACCCTTTGGTCTCCATGGTTTATAAAAAATAATTCAGCGTTGAAAGGGTTAAAACTGGCATTGTTTTGTCGACGCAATTGCCAGTTTTAAATCAATGACAAATATCCCCGCGTTTATAAACTGGCATGTTATAATTCATAATTGTTGCTTTAAAATTCCCACCTGTGTATTTTATCAATTTCCGCCGAGTGTTCTGTTATTAAAAACTAAACGTGTAAACGAATCCATTTCGTAAAAATTAGTCATAATTGCTGTGGTGCCGATTTTGCTCATCTGATTAACTTGCTGTGCAAGGACTTAAAATATCACACGCATTAAAAAGGAGATCCTTATCTTTTTCAGCGAGCAAAGATGGGCAATTAAATATCATTTGTTCTCACTCTTCAGCAGCTGAACACATCCGTTTGTTACCTGGTTACATCAAGTGTAATGCTTTTTGCTCAAGGCGTAGTCATTAAGAAAACAAAACAGCGTGATTACACCGCCGTCTCTAATGGATTAGTACTATAGAGCGTCTGAAACGATGACGGATATCGGATTATAACTGCATGTTAGGCCGACAACTCTAAGTACTCTATTCACTGTAGTACTTTCCTTATCTCTCCTCCCTTCCCAGCAAACATGAGGCGTTGAATCAATGTGGATTTAAATGGTGGGCCAGCGTTGCAGGCGGTGAACCAACAACAAAACATTGCCGTTTTAGTATGCTGGATTACCATGATAATTACGAGGAAGTTTAAATCGTTGAAATCAAGTCTCCGATTAGGTGCGACTGGCTTAAATGCCCAAGCCCCTATTAATTAGAGCCGAGAAGAAAATTATTAATTAAAATCACACGTTTTTCTCTTTTGAAAATTATCATGCTCTGTAAAATCTATTAAAATGTAAAATCTACGTGACAAGCTTCAATATTTATTTGAGACAAACAAAGAAAGTGTCGTACTCATCACCAAAACTAAATTGTTCCAACGCTGCTTCAAAGTCGTAGACCACTGCTGTTTCTGGTTGTAGTTTTTTCCCAGTTGGATCTATCTCTGTAATTCGCGCGGTGCCTTTCGGGTACACATATATATTTGACTCGCCGTTGGTAGACAGTGGATTACTCCTTTAATATGGGATACTGAGGCAGGTGTCACGTGTGACTGGTATCATTATCTAAAGTGGTTCTGGAAATATATCATTACACATCATTCTCTGACGTGTATAATAGGATGAATCGCGTGAAATGTCAAGGCACCTTCCAGGGAGATAACTATCGTCCCCTCGACATTGAGAAGACAGTAGTGTAACCATAGACATTTTAGGTTATGTTGATTAGTAGCCTAAAGAAGACTGACACTAATAATAATGTTTCCACTACTATATCAGCCCATTGTGATTTAAGGGATGTATCACCAATTTACAGCGCCATACATGAGGGTGCACATGGGTCCTAGAAATTATGGATTCTTCCCAGTTCACTTTTCACCCATTTTTTTTCCTCACTATTCACTTTTTATAAGGGTAAAATGATCTAAATATAGATAAAATTAGATATAATTTTTAGGTTCGTTTTTCACACTATTTATAAGATGCAATCATCGATGTTCGGCCCCTAAAAAACAGGCGGTTCGCCGTTCGTTTGATTTGTTTTTTAACACATGTACATCCTCATACATCCTTCTCGTTATAATGGGTGATTTCGTATAAGTAACCAATTTAAAGCAGCCCCTTGGGATGACATCAATTTTCGTTTTTACTTCCGCACTGAAGTAGTGTATCCCACGGATCATGTTTTTATTTTTTTCAGAATGTTCATATTTTTATAAATATTTTTAATCAACATTTCTATGAAACCAGAAGTAACCCAAACAAACTATTTGTATACCTGAAGGACGATTGAATGTTTTTACAGCATTAGGCCACATGCTGATGGCATCGGCCCAGCGTTGGGTAGACAATCAGTGCTGCAGGTGTGTCCTCCCGTGTCCTGACTATGAGACACCAATTAGCGGCGACTGTTCTGATCTTACCGTCTGGTACGTGGGAATATGTGATGTAAAGTGCTTAATATTGCTGACTTGTTTTGTTTACATGGCAATATACGACATGCAAATACAACTATTTCGCTCTTTTTTGGTGCTTTAAAATTGTTTTTTGACTTTTTCGTATTTTTAGGTAAGATCAGTAGGCTATATAGCTTTATATAAATTAAATTTTCAAAATTGACAACATTGAAAGTGTCTCATCCCAAGGGGTCCCTTTAATTATTGTCTTAAAAATTGCGGAATGGTAAAATCATATAAGGCCTGGGTATGATATGTTTGTCTTAATTTACTTCTAATTTCTCCTCGCTTCAGGCGCTATCGTTTTGCAGGACAATGTAGGTCAGGTAGGATTGAAGTACTGAACCTTCGTTCATACATCTTTGCTCCCTCTATGGTTCATAGTCTGTCCATTTCGGTTTGAGTGCGTTGCATGTTCATACATGTCCACTTTATTTGCAGGGCGGGGAAATTTTGAAAAAGGTTGTAAGTTGTAAAGCATTATTTCCGTCGATTGGGAGCGGTCCATAAAGTTCTTAATCAAGTCGAAAACGTCCATCAAGTTCTTAACCTTTTGAGTACCAGGCCTGTATACGTCATTCCGTTTGCCTATTCACCAGAATTATTAATGTGCAAAATGTCAAAAAATCAATTTTAAAATATCTACAAAAGTGTGATGCCTCCATTTACTACCTTATTCATCCAGTTCTTACCGCTCTGGTGTGAGAGTAACCTCCAGTTCAAAGATGCTATATTATTATTATTATAGACAATAATAGTATCGATCACAAGCTTCCATATTTGACTCAAAAGTCAAGACTGATGTTTCCTTACCTTGATGTAACAGGACCTGATAAGAGGTGTTTTGCCCTTGAAGTCCCTCGTGTTTACCACGTCATATTCTCCGGCGTCCAGGATGAATTTGGCCAAGTGTACCTTGCCCCTGTTGACGGCATCGAGCAGAGCAGACCCGCCAGCAGCCAACCCCTGGCTGTGGTACGGGTTGCTCACCTCAAACTGCGCCAGGTTGACCGCTGTGGATGACGATCTAGGCGGCAGGGGCATCAAGCTGCGACGGTCTAGTGTGGCATCCAGTCGACCTGAAACATAGATTATCGATATAAATTATACTTGAACGAGTCAATACATTTATTTCATACAAACTTGTTGATGAAATGTTCCGCTATAATTGTAATGTCGCTGGGCCCTGTATACTGTGTATGAGATGGCCTACAAAGAATATCTCATCGAGTCGATTGTTCCCCGCAAGAAGACAGCTTTGTAGTTGTGAATCGACATATTCACTGTACACTGAAGGGTTCTTTTTAAAGAACCTATATTGTTTAGAGTGTATACGATTTTCACGGCATAGTACATGTCGAGCACGCTTTGGCTGTGATAAGTGATAAGTACTCATAATGTTCGATATTGGATACTATTCCGGTTGACATAATTATATAGGCCTACCCAGCAAACACAAAACATTTGTATAACATTTGTACAATGTTGAGCCAGCGTCGAAGCCGTTGTGCCGACGTTGTACAAATGGTATACAAATGTTTTGTGTATGCTGGGCAGAGAGATAGGTTCACAACACTCTCAGTGTTTTGTGTCTGATCAGATTGATTTATCTGAATATCTGATCAGACACAACCTTTCACACCATCAAATATCAAGTTTAGATTTTGGCAAAATTTATTCTATGCTGACGATATTGGCCGGTTAACGTGTAAATGAATACATTTCTAATTTTGTGATTTTGAGTTTATATACGGTAGGCTACATCTACATTTGTATCTGCATATTGTATTTCACATTACATTGCGGAACATCAGCATCTCGAGAGTAAATTATTAGCCTATACAACTTATGCCAAATAGTTTAACAATATTTTGCAGTGCAGGTTGGCTCGTGTGCTTGTCGTTATATAGTTAGCTCCAAATAAATTACTCCGTGTCACCAAGGCATAAAACATTCCTGTTCCAGCCGCAAAATAACAACATCTAGCTGGAATTCTGTGTAGGATAAAGCCCGAAGAGCTCTACATTCTTAGCTGTGGAAAATACCGGCCTATTTCCACAGCTAAGAAACAGATCCGACCATAATGAAGAACCCTCATAATCAACAGCTCTGTCAGACTTGACTGATTATAGCACCATGATAATTGATTTGTACAAGATCAACAATAACTCCCGGCTTAGAATGTAGTGATCGGACAAAGCAAATAATCATGATAATGTAGTGGTTTGTTTTAAAAGTGTTGCGTGACAAGATACATGAGAAGGTAAAAACGCAAGTGATAAATATGCCAGACAGTAAAAATGTCAGTGGTAAAAATGTCATCGGGAAAAAATGCCAGTGGTAAAATGTCAGATGGTCAAAATGTCATTGCTAAAAATGCCATCGGGAAAAAAATGCCAGATGGTAAAAATGCCGGTGGTGAAAATGCCACTGGTATTTCTACTGTCTGGCATTTTTACCGGTGTCATTTTTACTGTCTGGCATATTTACCAATGACATTTTTACCATCCGACATTTTTACCAATGATATTTTTACTTATGGCAATCTTACCTATGGCATTTTTACCAATGATATTTTTACCTACATCCATTTTATCAGATTTCGGGTTTCACACTATAAGTTTTTGACTAATCAGACCTGTAAGTTCTGATAGCTGATCAGACACAAATCTAATAGTGTTAAACGAGTTTTAACTCACTTCGGGCAATACACATTTGAAATAGGGGAGGACGGGGCATGTTCGAACACCGGGGCACGTTCGCACCCTGCTGGTAACTCAGAATTAAGGGCCACCTGGTGAATTAAAAATATAATTCATGATGTACCTCGTTCCTAAATCACTGTTTCTCCCAAAATTCATCAGCTACAGTTTTTTTGTTTTGCTCTCGATTCAAATATGTGATTTTTGTTTCATTTTATGTTATTCAGGGTAATTTTTCTAAATACTGTGTGAACTACAGTTTTAGTAGTTAAGTAACCATTTGTTGTTCTATAAATAGAACACAGAGGTATACAACATACAGGGAAAGTATTTTTGAACCATCACAAGGGGTACGGGCAATAATTGGGGTTGAAGCTGAAATGGCATTACGGGGCAGGTTCAAACGCGTTCGGACATGCCCCCGAAAGGGTGTGAACATGCCCCGAAGTAGCCTCAGAACCAATGATCATAATTGCAGCATAGTTTATCTTATTCACACATGTCCACACTCACCTTTACATGCTGGCACTCACTCAGCCACACATTATCACACTTTTTCATACAACACATGCTGTTTTGTCCGGTAACCCGGCGGTTGGTGGATAACCGTGATAAATGCCGCCAGTGGTGCGCCGGTGCCCTTATGGACAAAATTCTATTGCCCACTTCTGGAAACGTTATGGGAGACTGACAATGTGTTGATACCTTGTGAAGGGCAACATCACACTGTTGCTATTTATGCAAAATGCAATAATAAAATACAACGGATTGTCAATTATTGTCATTGTTGTATTGCACTTTAATAACCGGGGCATGTTCGAACGGTACTGGTCGGACATGCCCCAGAGGCGGTGCATGTCCGACCATTCTGGTTGTGATCACATTTTGCGCTATATTTTTTAAAATATACAAGACAACTAACTAGAAATTTAGTGGGGCATCATACATGTGGAAGCACTATATGTATGCAATAATGAGTAATTTAGATAAATATCTAGTGAACAGGTATGCATTATGTCTTAAGGGTTCGAACATCCCCCGTTATAACTACTAAACTGTATATTTATATCCGCGTTGCTTTGACCAGACATGACATTATGTGCATCGGCACCTACCATTAAGCGTTGTAATTTTTATGATCCGTAAACATTAATGTACATGTGAATGATGAATATAATTATGTGTAAATAATTATGTGTTACGTTTTTACTCGCCATCTTCATGGTTAACTTGAAATTGCAGCATAGATGTATAATGTATGTGAATAAATGAATATTATTAAATAACAAATAATGATTAACGTGTTGTAATTAATAGCATTGTGTAGTGGTGGTTACAACAACACGTGACACTTCTATAGTATTCAAAATAAGGTAAAAGGCTTAGTAAAAATTAGGGTACGTAGGCACGTTGAAAGGCTATAGGAAAGGGTATGGTTAAGAGTGTTTAAATATATGATCACTTTGTGAATCCCAGAAGATAGACAGCAAACATGTACTAATTAAATTATGAAGAATACAACAAAGTGTGCCAATAAACAAACCCAATAAATATCGCTGCAATATTGACATCAGAATCGTCGATTGTAAAATCTGTTTCCAATAATTAGAAATAAGTACCAATTCTAATCAGATGGATGAATACACCAGTGCTAAATGTCATATATATTATATGGCAATGATATAATAATCGGCAAATTGATGACGAAACAAATTTCTTAATACGTGCAAACGTTCCATTCTTCGTATACAAATGCTTCATATTTGTTCTTATAATATGTGTGGTAAAGTTACGATGGTAGACAATTGTGATCTTAATCATTTTGTTGATTACCACATTCAATGCCACCTACATTGCTGCAAAACTTACCTGTAATGTTTGTTCCAGGCAATGATAACCTGGAACAAGAAAACATCTTGGCCGACAAATATAAATGTTTCTAGTTATCCTCCGGTACTGTTTTATACTTCTATATCCATTGGGAACATCACCAATTGCTGTACATATTGGTAATAACCGAAATCTCCTAACTACAATTCTGCTGTACGTCAGCATAATGTCCGTGAAAGTGCTAGTTACTATGGTAACTGCAGACACTGAGACGTGCGCTGCATACGAATATTGTCATTCATATTAGCAGACGCCAACACAAGAAGTTGATCCAATGTTGGTGGAATGCTGACACTGGCTCAATTTTACGTCAGTGGATAGCGGCTGGGTAGCACGTTTCCAGAAATACGCAATGCATAGATTACCAGTTACGTAACACTGATTCATCCACCTGTTGGACTAGATAATTATACGTATAATCCATTTAATATGTCACAAATTTAT
Organism: Flabesymbios commensalis; assembly: GCA_964017125.1. Lineage (NCBI taxonomy): Eukaryota > Metazoa > Annelida > Polychaeta > Terebellida > Flabelligeridae > Flabesymbios > Flabesymbios commensalis. Next base: position 47,176,029 of record OZ024906.1, read on the forward strand.
AATAAGACGTTGTCTGTTTTGTTTATGACAACAACAATAACATTGTTTATAGCATAATGAAAATATGAAATATTTTATTATTATGATTCGTGAATTTAAATGTTTCCAACTCTAGAAACGTTGCTTGTTAAGTCTATCGCAATATATTGTTCGACGAAAACAGGCGACGTTGAGAACCTTTTGATACTATAAACGTGACAATTGCGTTTTAATATTTTTATACCAAATTCTCACACCCCCAAGTTATAATTTCGCTTCATAAAATGTTGTGATTCAGACGCGGTTTAAATGTACCGTAAGCTAATGCATTGTCAATATAAATCCCAGTTTCTGGTATTCAGATATTCAGATCAATTCATAGAGATAGGTGGCTTCAATTGAAAACGTGAACGAATGATCAGACGAAAACTAAAAGAAAAAACTATGATTTGTAAGTAAACGCTTGACCAAAATTATGTTCCAAAACGATATTAAAAAAAAACGCTGAAATTCTAGATTGCAACTGCCATTTGAAAAAAAATCCGCTTAAAAATTCACTCCATGCGTCTTTGCCTATACGTACATTTATTTGTCAGATCCGTCACCCGTTCTTACGACAATGGCAGTCATGGAAATCCAGAATGGGGCATCTGGACAGCATACACCACGACCCATGGCAATGGGTGACCTGCCATAGACAGTGCGCTGATCAATAAATCAAGAGATCTGATTCAAAGCACCTTATCCTGCCCCTGACTATAACTAAAGGATCACTTACTTGAGGCAGTGACTGACTTTATTGGCTTCATTTCTAAAGGAGGCCAGGTTTCACATGACAGGCGTGCTCATCTCCCAGCTAACCAGGTTTGCCAGCATGCAATGATTTGTGTCAAGGCTCGACCTCTATCTTGTATGGAGGTTAAAGCATTTCACTCCAGACAAAATTATTATAAGTCCATGGTAATACAGATATATCATATATATCTGACTGATGACTATTGATTTCCAGGTCTGAGGTGTGAAGCGCGTAACACACCAACGCGATTGCCCGCGCGACGTCCCACGCGATGTCGCGCGTCGCGTCGGTTTTTCAAACACACTATTTCATCATTGGGACAACATACCAGCGCGACGACGTGCGCGATAGGCAACGCGATCTTTTTCAAAACTGTTACATTTCCGTCGCGCCAGCCGTCGCGCTTCACATGCGGGCTCACATGTTTCGTTGGACGTCGCGTCGGTCGTCGCGTTGGTGTGTGGACAGTCACGCGATTGTCGCGTCTGTCGACGCGTCCCACGTCGCGTGCCTAATCGCGCTCGCGCTGGTGTCTTTTGCACTTAACGCGATACATTTTTTGTGAATATCCACATTACGTCTGCGCGAACCCTTGTAAACAGGTTCAGTAAAATCTGCGAGATATCAGACGATGAATATATTAGAAAAATACACGAAAAATACATATTGTGTTTATTACAACTACTTATCAATCTAAAATGCACTAAATCATTTGATATGTTACATCAATTCTAAAGTGTCGTTTATTAGTTTATATTACGTTAATATTTTTCCAGTAGGCCTACTACATATAAATTCTTATACAGCTGTAATTATTTCTACATTTTCAAACTGGCTCCCATCTCCTAGTGTTATTTGAATATATATCTTCGTATCTTTGCATATGATTTCGATCTCGTACAGTTTTCGTAGTATGCTGTTTTCTTTTTGAGTGTGGCAGATATAAAATTCGTTTCATGTGTGTTGCATGGTTTGGAGCAGCTGGGGGAGAAACTCATGAAAATTTATGTATTTAGGATATTCTAAATAATAGTACTGATGATGCGGCTCGTGTGGCCAAACATTATGTTGGTATAAAAAAGAAACTATTTATTTCTCTTCTTTGTAAAAAAGATAATTCGCCGTGATCACATTTACAAAAAATTATCATCTTGTGGTACTTTGTGAGCTTAAATATTTAGCTAGCCAATATTTGACTAATAGCGTTAACTTTTTACAATAATAGTTTGTCAAATTTGATGATTCTAATTGTTTTCCTATTTTTCTCTTCCTCAGTGTCTATTCTGTGAAAACTACTGGCGAGGACATTGTTATCTTTAATGACTGACAGCTAGTTGTTCTTGTGTTAGTCCCATCTATCACGTTGACACCGCTATAATTAATAGGCATAATGCTACTGTTTCCTCTCTGACATACATGTACTTGTAAGCCGTCTGTGACACGCTGAATTGCAGGCTGGACTAGGAGATTTGGTTTATATCATCTTGGAAGTTGTCAAATCTCACATTGGCCATGTTGGTACAGCATCGGTGCAACATCACACAGCTATGGCCCAACGTTCCATGATGTACATGACACACCATTGACCGAATGATCGTTGGCTTGGATTTATTTGATATACTTGCATCATCCACAAAGAGGCTATTCGATCGTTATTAATGACATAATACAAAGGGGAAGCTGGGCTACACCTGATAACGAGGCCCCACAGATTAATTAATAATACGTTTATTAGATTCTAGTAGTTAGCTTCAGTATATATATGTTAACAGGAAATCAACCACAGATAAATGCGTGTAGATACGAGCCATAGCTGTCATATTACAATAACATTATAATACCTTTGACCCATTTGACCCCTTTTGACCCGTGTACGAACAATGAAAAGTATGTAAATATGCCTATTTTAATGATTCAAATATGCACTATGAAACAAACACAGGGTCCAGTACGAAAACTAACTCTGCATATTATTTTTATTGAGGGCAATACAATGCATGATTATTTAGTATAAAGCTGATAGTGCATCATTAGTCAAAAATATATTGCGTTAAACCTACTTTTTTAAACAATGAAATACAACAATTTTGGTCAGATCCGCCATATCTGTTGAAAAAAATGCGGTGCTGGTGGGATAAGTCACAAGCGGCACTTTTCTATAGTATGGTTACCGGCAAATATGAGGTATTGAATCAATAATTTTAAAAATGACAATTACACCTGTCATTATGTTCAATGGTGGTCAATGGGTCACTGTTTGCGATGCTTCCTCAACATGAAGCGAACATTGATTGAATGATTTGATGGGTACACGCTGAGGCTAAACATTTTACTACAATTACCCCAAATCGTTAGATATTGCTTTGGATGATAATATATAAGAATCGTCAGCGATTAATAATAATGGGCCATTTATGTGCTCATTACAATCAACAGCATTTCATCTACCTTATTATTACCGCTACATCGCTAAAATGTTGTTGATATATTTCGGACCAGGGTGTAGTGATCTCCGTCACTCAGTGCCATGTTAAAAACATAGAATATTGTGGTCGAATGAATTTAACGATTCATGACACACATTTTGACGATGCTGATGTCTACATCCTTTAGGCCAGTATGTCTCCTGGCCACTGGCTCGCGCATAGCAGGTACGTATAGGCACATATACTGTACTTTCATTTAGAAAAAATGTAATGAAAAAGCCTGCTTCTGAAACATGCAATGTAAATATGCATGCTGCGATTTATATATTATTATATAGCTAAATCCTGACAATATTTTACTCACAATGTCAAACTGAGCTCTCTTTTAATTTTCAATGGGTGGACTGTGTGGCGTGTGTATAATTTGACATGAACTGGCGAAAATACAACGAATAGGCATTGCAAACTACCACAAACGCAATATTACATTTGGGAATAATTTAACTGCCCTTCAAGACCGGGCAAATCAACTCAGAGTAGGCTTGTATTGGTGCTTCTTTGCAAATACAAGACTGCAATCTCCCTGGTTTATCTACGCCTGAATAAAAACCGGTCAAAAAATAAGAGCCTACATGCTGTGTTAAGTCAGTGATTTATGCTTCTGCTTTCACCAGGAAGTCCGATGGCTCACACCCAGCATACACGAGACATTGATAAATCATTGATTGATGGTTGATTGATTGATTGATTGATTGATTGATTGATTGATTGATTGATTGATTGATTGATTGATTGATTGATTCATTCATTCATTCATTCATTCATTCATTCATTCATTTATTCATTCATTCATTCATTCATTCATTCATTCATTAATTCATTCATTCATTCAATCAATCATTCATTCATTCATTCATTCATTGCTAAAACTGAAATTATTAGCGATGGCCCGGTATGATCTGCGCCATGGTTAGCCCTAACCTAGCTTTCAGTGTTGAATTTGGGTATAGTATTTGCCATTCAGCAAGCGTGAATATTATTTCCAAGGCAATCTTCAGCTTCAAAGTCTTAAAGCAAACTTCATTTTTGAAAACTGAATGTAGATCATTAAAATTTGACTATTTATCCCACATATAGATCTTGATTTACTTGTTTTTTGAAGCACCTTGATAGCGCATATTGTCACTAACAATACTGGATGATCATAGTCATCCAAATTGCCTGTTTTACGACTCTTTCTAAGTGATTTAGTACATACTATGGCATTGTGAAGAAATCCGGACAATGAGTCACACACGGAGCATAAATCTGCTGCGATCACAATAAACATCAAAGAAGTGGGAAGTATTATCTCTAGCATGTTTTCAACGTTTTAATAGTCTCTTGGGGAGCTAATAAATGAATTGATAACTCAGCGGGGGCTAATTTAAAGCACGTCAGATTGAGAACCAGATTAAGTAAATAATACACTGTTAGAACATCAAGAAAAAAAACAATATTTAATTTTATTTCGCTCGAAGCTGGCCATGGTTTCTGGGTGTCATCATGCAGCAGTAGATGCCACTCACAACAAACATTGAGTTAATGCTAGTTTAATATTCGGCTAGCGTTGCAGACGGTAGCTCAACATTAAACCATCATCGGTTCAAGGTCTCATGATGTTTGCCGGGTTAATTCACATCAGCCGGCAATACAGACGGTGTAGATTAACAACCACTATTGTGCAAATCTGCTGGTGGCCTTTGCCATTTGTCGCCAAGCCAGCAGCTTCCTTAAATAGCCGCTACCTACGTCACCGCTGTCACCAAGATCTCCCATTCTGCCCATTTGGCTGCGACACAACTAATTTAGCAGTGGGATGGGTCGAGAGCGCCTGCTGCTTGCTTCTGTGTATCTATTTGCTCTGAAAAGTCAAAAGGCAATACCCCTGTTTGCTTGAAAATTAAGCAGTTACTGCATGCAATTTGGCTTTGCATGGCACCCTGGCTGATCACAAGACATTGCATGAATCCAATGAGCTGACTTTAAAAGGGGCAGTGCCGGTAGTTAGTCGTTATCTGTGACTCTCCAGACATGCACGTAGATTTGAATTTCTGTTTGTCTTCTGCCATCAAGTGTGGCTTGCAGGCCACCAACTTCGGTATACACTATTGACAAATGAGCGATACAGATAATAATTGTAAGCATCACTCCGCTGAAGAAGCAGTAAATAAAACCCCGCTAGAAATATAAAGTTAATTCAGAAGCATCTGCCAGTATATCTTATATCCACATTCCCTTCCAGAACTGGTATAAATTATAATACCTCCACAAGAATGAGACCAAAGTTAGTACACTTTATGCACGCCTTCGTGGATTCTCGTATTCTGTGGTTAATTTTCTCAGGGGTATATTTAATTGCTTAAAAGCAGTTGCTCTGAACCCATTAAACTCTAGGAGCAAATCACCATTGGTATTAATAGTGACCCGTCCTATCCACTCCTAAAAAATCTCATATTTTTTATTTAAGATATATTACCTTTAATAATCTTACATCTGTATGTGTTGTAACATAATGTTCATTTGCAAATCAAGGAAATGTATCAACCATCGCTATTGAAGATTTTTAGTTTCCCTGTTATCGTTCTTACGCCTTTTCGATGTTATGTTTAGGGCATCTTAATAACGTAACATCCATCCATCATCAACAATGTACTATTAATTCAAAATACAGACTATAATTAACACAAATAACAACAAATAATTTTTTGAATTGGAGATTTTTCTGTATTTACAAAAATGACCGGACAGATAGGCTTTATCAGTGATTTAAAAATATCTGGAAGACATGACTGTAGGCGTACATTTTTTGGATTTCTCATACCCAAGAAACATAGGTATGGACAATAAACTCGTGACCTATGCCAATATTATAATTAACATGAGGCGCGTTGTGGGATTCCCAATAAATAGATTTGTATTTATTATTCTCAATTTAAAAACGTGAAAATATGAGTAACAACCAAACAGAAGTGTATTCTGTTGTGACTCTCCGGGGAAATATCGATAGAGGCGAGGGAGAGTGGTGTACCAAGGCTACGCTACGTGTATTGTTGTGTGTGTTTGGTATGGTTTATCTGGCAAATGTCTGAGAAGAGTGCATGACCCTCCTAGTAATTTATGTATTTAGTTATCGTGGTTACTGTCTCTAATGCCTTTCTTGTAATCAGGCATTGGTGTCACTTCTCCACCTTAGCTCTGTGCTGTATAATGAATAGACTGGCTCACCTTTAAATTGTGATGATCAGTTGACCTACAGAATCACCACAATAAAAGGCCAAAGATATATTTGTCGTCAGGTGATTAACACCTGATTAACTTTAGATGGTCATGCTGATTACCTCAGCGAGATGTTCTTTGGTGGAAACCTGGTCATGAGCTAGGCCTATTGCTTTACGCTCGTACCTTACAATCTTGAACGTATTTGGTCTAAGGAAACTATACACAAGAATTGATTTGTCTTCAGATTATGGTAAAAGGAGATTATAACCATGATAACCTTACCGTATGACAACATTTTAATATGACAGAGTCTGCTAAGTGGAAGACAGGTATTAGGAGGTAGGGAAAATTATCTATATAAAAGGTCCCCCAAACAAACAATGAGTTTACAGTGATAGGATACATTAATTATTAGAAGGACATAATTATTTTAAAAGAAAAGTCAGTGTCACATATATAGCTTATACTGTTAAAAATATCGGTCAACGTATCGTATGCTGTGTGGGCTTGAGGTAGCCGCAGGCGCTGTATTGTTGGTTGGCGCGATGTTAAGTCAACGTTGGAGACGTGATACTACACAGGGCCAGCACTGGGCCGACCATCCGAGTGTTTTAATCGGGGTTTATACTGAGACCTGGGTGTGGTTTGATGTGCTTGGTGTACTAGTCACTGTCAGAGCCATGCGTCTAGTTTCAGAGGAAATTTATGAAGGTGTGCGAGCCTCTGATTCGTCTACGGGAAATTGAGATGTATTTTGATGATTCGATACTAGTTACCTCTTCCCTTGTGTCCAGATTTTGAAGTAGCAACAACCAAATCGGGGTGTCTAAGTCACCCACCTAGGATAGACATGTACAATTTTATAATAATACCATATTAATAATCTGGCTGAATAGGTGTAAGGATATTCTAAATCCTTTTTGAGATTCTGGATTTGTCAGAGCTATAACATTACACTATGTTTGACTTTGTCACAAGTTTCCAAAACTAGAACAAGGAGATTAGCAACTGCTGTGACTGACAAATCATCATCTCAAGAAAACTCCCGGTCGTTTTCTTATCTCACGCAACATTGATTCCTTCCCTAAATTAGAACCATTTCAACGCTTATTGTATCGTTATTGTATTGTGACATTGAAGGATTCTCTCACAGAAAAGTATTCAGAATTATCATGCTCTGGAATTAAATTATGTCTGCTTTTTTGTTACCATTACTATATTGTGGACTGAGTAAATATCTAAATATAGAGCATGCACCGCGACATCATCAGGCAATGACATTTTAGTGTTGGGAACTATAACCAGAGCCAGGGAGAAGCAACCAGATCTATCACCCACAATCCGTCGTAGGCTTCTGATTGGTCGAGATGGCCATCTCGACCAATCAGAAGCCTACGATATATCGTTACTTGTACGAGAATACGGGACCAGCAGAGCTGTTGGCCATCATAATCAGCACACTTGTTATATTTTACACAAGATACACTGCACTTTAAAACTCACAAAATAACTTATATGTCTTAAATTTTAGTAAAATTTGGCCCGATTATAATCGACGTTCAAAATACTTTGGTAAGCTAATAATTTTCAAAAAAAAACGTTTTTTTGTTTTAGACACATTATCTTGAATGATGATTAGGTCCATCAGTTTTTTTTCTGTGTAGTTCCTCCAATGACTGATGTTAACCAAGATAGTTTTTTTAATATTCCCACAATCAAACAGGTGCAATGAGCCTTTTTTAATATTTAATTATAATGAAACCCAAAATATATTGACATATGTCAATCACCGAAACGACACGTGTAGTAAGTAACAGCAAAATAATAATTATATTAAATTATCACCTTTTGGATTGATAGAGTTAATAAGCCGCAGTTGTCAAGGGTATTATAGCTGCACAACATCAAAAATTATTTTTGCGTGAATTCAAGAAACCGCGAAATGGTCCAAAATCGGTTTTGCTCGAAAATGCATACCCGCGAAATTGAAGTATATATTACAGAGTTGCGTTTTCAGTTTATGTATATTCACTCGAGAACAGCCTTAATTTATAGGTAGGCCTATATTCAGTGCACCATCCACATCAAATCATGTCGTTCTGCTGCGGATAAATTTGATACAAATTAAAAGCTACCCATCAAACATATCACGTTTTGTCATGTTGGAATGACTAAAATGGCTATCGTTCATGTGATTTTATATGATCTAATACATAACACGATATTTTTATTGTGACACTAAAGAGCAAGTGATCATTTTCCTGGGCACCAAATCGGAACTTTTCCTCCCTAATGGCCACTTAGATTTGGACAAGTCTGTCAATAAATTATTCTCACCTCACGGTCAGTGTGGAGCGGGGCAGTAATGGACGGATCCGTAACTCAAAGCGGCAATCTGTGGGCAGTCACGCACGTCACATCATCAGTCCTGGCCTGAACCCTTTCTGTAGTAGCTCTGTCATTTTACTTTTTAAACGTGAGGATGCTGCTAAGACTACACTAGTATAACTTAATGAATGAGGCTTCATGCCACATTTGTGCGCACCTAGACTAAAGTGGGGCCTGGATAACCTCATGAGGATGAATAACTGCCCTCCAGACGTAAGATTTAAAATTCGAGCCCTGAGAGGCGCTCGGCGTAACCACTCCACAACCAGGTTACTACGCCCACCATACTAGTAACTACCTGAACAAATTACTTCAACATATACCTAGCAAATATACCTAGGTATCGCCCACTACTTGAATTTTTAACAACTTATTCTGTAGACCAACGTAGTCGGCTTAATTGATCTGAATGTTTGATCACCGTTTTACCGATGTTTCTTGTCTAATATTAGTCAAACGTAGTCAAACAACGAAATACGAAAATTGGTCTAATATTTTTGATTCATCATTATCATGTCGGCTGGCTGATAGCAAGGCAGCACTGGAGAAGAATTATGACTTAATTGTAGGTTATAATTTAGTATTCCAACGTTTACACATACCGCCTTCAAGTTTTGAAGAAACAAAATGTTTTTCCCCGCTCACTCGTAAAGATTCAATATTATGGGGGAACCTCCCCTCCGTGACCGCCAAAGACTCTACACATAGCACATAAACTCGACCGATTGACATGTTTTAAATCTTTGCGGGACATCGTGAACATCGCCAAAATAAACAGGTAATATTCATGGGATGATCGTGGCTGGTGTAGTGACAAAAACTCACTGTTGATCCTTTCAAATAAAAAAACAAATTAACATCGGACCCTTCATTGGCTGACCATGTGGTTTAGAATGTCAAGGACACATTTTTTGTTAGGAATTACCATATTGACCAGATAAAAATCAGGTCAAATACATGAATATTCCTAAAAGAACACATTCTGCAGTATAATCAATCAGAGCCAGTAGCTGCGTTAGCGGACTAATAGTACATCTGGCGAATGAGAATGAGACAGGCAGACATGCGGCATAACTAGTGCAGGCTACTGACCCTTAGTATTCAAGACGCGATATCCTCGTATTCAGATGTGGAAATGAATCATTAGGCTAATGACCATCTTAATGAACTGACTTTTTATGTGTCATTAGCGGGAGCATCACAGTACAGGTTGATGGTAATTTAATAATAACAGACTTACAAGCAACAACACTTTTTATTGGCCCATTGGAATAGAAAGTGGTAAGATTACCTCTTCTCGGGTATCCTCTTTTGTAAGAAGTCAAATAAGTGGGAGTCTAATGAATATAGCGAAAGTGTGTATTCCTCTCTGTCTATTTTCAACAATGAATACAGAACGCTGATTCCATGCTGTGTCACTGTAAACCAAGAGTTGCATATTTATCATCCTACGGCTAATTTTATCACTTTACTTCTTCAATCATGACCAACATAATTGAGGTGTATTATTTATGATGGTCTGGCTAAAAATATTTTAAAAAATATATTTTCAAATTGCCACGCATATCTACTTGTCTCACTGGTGTCTGCTTTTGTGGATGTTTTTTTTCAGAGATGCCTCTTTTCGTCTATTATTGTGCGCGCCAATGTGAGGATTATCATTTAGAGTGGATTGTGGCCTATGATGTACGTAGCCTTTTGTTGGCAGGTTCACAAGGGCAACTGCGGTATTATTCTGGAGAATCCTGTAAACAGGAACCTTCTTCTTTGCTTAATCTGAGCAAAATAAAAAGTCAGTTCACTTGAATCTTTTTTGAATACACCTGCCGAATCGGAATAGTTGTTTTGTATTCCAGTGACTCAAGCTGGATTCCAAAACATCTGACTACATTCTGAACTATTGGAGTTATTTGCAATTAGATGTGCGTTGCATTTGAGTGTGATAATGATGTGCAAGAATAGTTTGCGGCTAGGCGGGCTTGAGGTATTTGCAGTACCGCCCGAATTCGGCTAAAAAGTCATTCTGGTTAGTTTTCCCTGTGTAAAGCCTGTCGTCCCGGGTAAGATGACACAATAAATGTACCTTTATCAGCTTTATGCTTCGCGGTCCACAAAAAGGGTAAAAATGTCGTCACAACATTATCGGGGATTTGTTTCATCACTGTACAGTTCCCTAATGGAGAGTTAAGGCAAGTAGGCCAAAGGGGACTCGGCTTTAAGATCTGAAGCAGCCAATAAACTCCTAATTTACGGTCAGAAAGCCACTAATCTGTGCCCATTCAAAGCTACGGGTCATTTAGGGTACATTTGTGTGTAATCACGACTAGAGAAGGTTTGATTTAGTTTCTACATTTGCTCGTCGATCATAATAAGGAAAATAAGTATATAGTTCCCTTGAACCTACTTTCTCTATTTAATGTAGGCCTACGCATGATATGCTTTCAGAAGAACGTTTTAATATGTTAGTGTATTATTATGTATGGAGAACAGTAGCGAAATCTCTGCACATTTTTCATACAATTATTTATGTATGTAGATAACTATTTAGAAAATAATTCCAACTGGAAATTATCTTTTCTGACAGGTGCCCAATTAAATGTTCTCTAAATAAGATGTTCTCATTAAGCGATGAAACGTGACAGCGGCTCAAATAACGGAATTAAGGGTAATTAGCTTAGTTTAAATGAGACGAAACAAATGCTGCATTAGCGAAAAAGAGTGTCCGTTTAGATCCCAGTATATATTTAAGCAACTAAACAAAAAGATTGAAGGTCTCCGAATACAAAGAAAATAAATTAATATTTTCCAATATGTAGACGACTATCTGCTTTTCCGAAAAATAAAATGTATTTAGATTCTATCAAAACATTTAGTTCATTAAATTAAATTGAAACAAAACAGACGCAAGTGGTTAGTATTTAAAAAGACATTGTAAGGATCGTCCCTTGACAATAGAGTGGCCAGTTTCTCCAGTGAAAGTTATTGGTGTGTATTTCTCGAACGGTGAAGACGTTTGTCAACAATGAAAGTTCGAAAGTAAAATAAATAAAATGTAGTAAGTTAAATATCAATGGGAACAGATAAATCTCTAGGAACGGTACAAATGATAAACACTTTCATAACTCAGCAATTTTAGTTTCCAATGTCAGCTATTTAAATTACACAAAAAATGTTAAAGGGACTGGCCCAGGCTAAAATCATCAAAAAATCGGTGATTTTATTTTGGCTTCTTAATATGACCATATGATGTAAACATGTCTATAGACTAGAACTGCAAAAGTTTTCTTTTCTGCCGCGCATTCACCAGATAGACTAGATATAGAGACGAAATTCCCGCATTTCTAATTTTTTACATGGTTGTCAATAATTAGAAATCAGGAATTTCGTCTCTATATCTAGCCTAACTGGTAAATGCGCAGCACAAAAATTAAAAAACGTTTGCAGTTCTAGTCTATGGACATGTTTACATCATATGGTCATATTAAGAAGCCAAAATAAAATCACCGATTTTTTAATGATTTTAGCCTGGGCCAGTCCCTTTAAGCAAGTTGATTCGATTAACTATGTCAAGTTTTATTTGGCAAATTAAAAAATAAAAACTTCAAAGAAAAAAAGTAAATGAACCCCAAATATTGGGGGGGGGGAGGGTTTTCAGGTGCCAGATTCAATAATCACAATTATTGATGTTTTTTGACATAGCTTTACATTGACAAAAATGCAAGTGGAGGGTACTGTGGTATACATGTAAATACTTTTCCTAACAAAATTATGATCTAGAAATATTTTTTACTGCCCGGCAAGTTTAAAAATTACAAAACAATTGACTATCCATTATTTTATATTAACTGGGACACATCTATTGACACAGCACCATGTAAACGAAGTTTGTATATATGGTACAATAAGTATATTTGCATAGAAAAAAGTAATTATAATTTTTATATACATGCCTGTGGTATTAGACATATTCCCGATTTTTACGATGACATTATTTGCAATGAAAGGAATAGACACCATTTGTATAAGTGATTTATTTCATTTTTGCGAAAAAAACGATAAGAGAGAGTATTCATTTATTATGTGGTATTTGCTGTTAACAAGGACAAGTAGACCCCTTATCAGCATTGAGATGCGGTTAATGCGAGAAATGTATGCGTCGCTTATCAAAATGATTGAAATAAGTTACATACTTACAAAAACAAAACACAGAATACTTATAACCCATATGAGTAGAGAACTTTCAGCATTATGGCCTGCAAATGTTAGCAAGTGTCAGCCTATGATCAGCGTATGGCCACCATATGTCCAGCTTTTGGCCAGCGTAACCTGCGTACAGCTAGAAGTATTGATAGTGTATGACCTGCGCATGTCCAGCGTTCCAATATCACATTATAAAGTGACTAGTAAAAAAAACAGCAGCCTTTCTACATCATAAGGGTATTGCAGTGGACGTCCAGTTTAATACTGTTATTGATAACATTGCTCATGACTCACCATCAAATACACCATCTACCGGGTTCGAGGTAGGCATGGTAGGGGGGGATCAAGAAAATCCCCATCGTCATACTCATCTCAACCTGCTGATATACCTGCTCTGGCATACTTGACAGAAGTCAATATGATGAGCTATATCTATAGATGTTCCTGGGCGCCAAATCTTCCTAGCTCCTCGTGAACGCTCCAGGGAAGCATCAGTTTCTTCAGGTTTGTCTATTGTTTTCAGCTGCCGCCTGGCTGGTGACAAGTGTAAGAATAAGAACACAAGACCAAGAACTTAAAAACCGCTGTAGCCTTAGCATTGCGAATGAGGAGCTGGTGCTGGAGTTAATCTATGTGCTGAAGAAGAGATACAAAGTGAACTTATAATATATAGAAACATGTTCTCAAAACTGATACTACGCTGGCCAATCATTATTCCAGGTTAAATACGGTATTCAATCGTCGAGCAAAAGCCTACATATGCTAGCGTATACCACCGTCTCTGAAACGTATGCAACATAATTATGCCTAACGTACCCCTACCATATATTTCATGCGCTGGCATACGCTATTACGATTCACACCGACTTAAAGAATGAAGAACAGAGGTCCTAGAACATGCCTCTGTGGAATATCATAAAAATGTCAATTAATCGAGACCTTAGCCACATCTTCTGTACCAATTCAAGGGACGTAGCGCTTTGCGACACAATCTGGCTAAAATCATAAAAAAAAATCGGTAATTTAATTTTAGCCTCTTAATATGACCATATGATGTAAACATCGCCATACAGTAGTTTTTTTAATTTTTGTGCTGCGCATTTACCAGTTAAACGAGATATAGAGACGAAATTCCCGTATTTCTTATTTTGGACATGCATGTTTAACATAAGAAATCAGGAACTTGAACGAAAAATACGCGAAGTTTTATGAAGACTAGTTTGTGATGGAGGGAAGACGACATGGTGATGAAAGATTCCCATCATGGATCCCCTGGTTGATTTATGGTTATAAATATGAGCGATCAGTATTGCCGTGCAAAACCAAAATGCAGTAATTTCTTAACTTGCAAGTAATCAGTTACTGCCGTTTGGCTTTGCAGAGCCGTACAGGTAATAACCCTGGATGACGGATGTGACAGGGCTCTCACGCGGGGTTTACGACCTCAGCTATAAAAAGCCCACGGCTCAGCCGAACACGCTTGACCTCCCACCTTCAGGCTTCTGAGTCGAATCCTATGTCGGGGATGTGACATTTTTCGTATATTCCTTCACAATGGTCATCTGGACAATACTGTCTGGGAATGTGTTCTTTCGATCGTTCTTTCGAAGGCTTCTTTTTATCCTTCTACACGTTTATTCATAAATTCCTATTATTTAGGCATTGGGCGAAGCCGTCCAAACTATTATCTTCATAAAATACTAGTACGTAAAAGTGTAATGACTCATTCCTATTAACATATATTAATGTTCTATGGGTCTATTCTTACCAGGAATGTGCTATGATTGGTTTAAAGTAGAACATTTTATCACTAGCTTGCTCCTCTGTTTGTAAGAAAGAAGAGACACAGCAGAATGTAGTTGAACGAAAGTAAGTCTCCTCTAGAAAAATCGCGGACTTAATTCTACCTGACGACTAGTGCCGAGATAAAAGGTTTAGCCTGAGGCACAATGATAGGTGATTTTTTATTGCACGATCGAGGCCTCCAAGCTCTGCAGCTGCTTGACAGATGCTTTAGTGAGAGACGCACTTTCTAGCCGTCAACGCCAAGCAAACAACGTTGCTTTGATGTTGGACCTGTATCGCAGACGGTGGATCAACATTAAAGCAACATTAGTTCAATCAATGTCTTGTCTTTGCTGACAAACAGGGTGCGATTGATAGATATCCTGTATATATTATCAAACATCTTCTGCACAACGGTGTTTCAATGTTGTACCAACGTGCCACATGTCGGCCATTGACCAAACGCTGTGAATTAGTATTATAAACAAATTGGCTTATATATACTGGACCAAAATGTTTGTTGGAAGACTGTAGACTTTACCGTTTTGGTTTCTAAATACATGTATTGTATATTGATAACTAAATTTCAATTCATCTTGTTATTAGTTTTATTTCTTAATTTGTTTCTGACCATGCTGACCGAAACAGAAGTAGTGGGTTCGACTTTTGTGAAGAGTCAGTTTGCTGAAAAATACCAGGCATCAAACTGTTCAAATGTATGTTGTATGTCCCAGCTTCAGGCTTCGGGATTTTTCGTGCGGTATCTGCATAACCCCCTCGAGACCTCGACTCACAAGCCTCGACCCTCAACTCTCGACCCACAAACCCCTCGACCCACGACCCACTCTAGCTAAGAATTCACCCCTCGGTCATCGCAAGGTATTGTGTGTCTCCATCGCAAACACAGTTAGTCATCACTGGCGCTAAACCCACCTTACCCTCAAGGGTAGTAAAGTATAGTTAAGGGTCTAGTAAACTGTTAGAATTGCAGGACATGGGTCCCCCAGAATGCAATAGTACCCGTGGGTAGGCCCTGGCCTTATATCAGAGCAAGTTCCCAAATCATAGTAAGTCCATATATACTTGAGCGACATCTATGAGTTAAAAATTCCACCAAAGCTCAAATATTCACTACTGTATTGCAATTATATTGATATATTCACACTTTATAAAGCCATATTTTGACATTATATGCTGATGTTGTATACAATGTCTCGACATATATGTTTCTTAACAGAACTCACACCGTCATGTCAAATTAAACAAAATGTCATATCGACTAGTTAATGTGATATATATACATTATAATAGCATGTTGTGGGGAATTAGTATCATATCTTAATACCGATGACATGTATTACCATATACATGTACAATGATGTGGATGTAATATTTTTACACTACAGCTACTAGTGCAATATTATAGTATTATTATTTTATTAAGGTAACACATCCTGACACTGTAGTGCTCCATCCCATCATTGTATGGCATAATGTGAAATATCCCACCATTTCAGGGTCATGCTGGGTTATGAAAACATAGATTTAATTGTACTTTTAAATGTCAGCATACCGACATTTTATTGCCATCATTATAATTCCATATTATGGTAGGTCCTACTATGATTATCCCATCGACACTTTCATGCCATAACATGAAATTTTAAGGTTTGTGACAAGATTATACCATCATTTAGTGACATTATAATGTAATGTGCCTATGGTTCTATATTATCGTTTATGTACACTTTATATAGTACTGTACCATATATGCATGTCGATCTACTGACATAATGTATCATCCTGATGAATTCATAACATATCGGGGCACAGATCTGTTAATTTTACTCTTATACTATTAATTAGGCAAGATGAAGCGGACATCTCACAGCAAATATGTTTATATCTTCATCAGCTAACTTTGTTGATATGAGTAATGTCATCAACCATACTATTTATTCAAGCGTTGAAAATGGCAGATTTAAATTAAAAGAAGCGGATAAATTCGTGATCAAACTATTCTATCCCTTTACCATCAACTGCTGTAGAAGTCAATTCACTTCCATGATAAAAAGCAACAGATCTTAAAAAAACAACTACAAAGGACGACTTACCCGAAACAGTTTATTAGGGTATCTGCTGTGCCCATATTGCTCTCGTTGGTATATCATCTCCAAAAGAATCAACCCAATCGAATTATACAACCCATCAGTAGCTGATCCAGAGGGAGCGGCGCCCTCCCTTCAGTATACCCGCCCCCCCCCCCCAAAAAAAAAACCCCTACTAATTTGAGCTTTTATATGCTCCAGAAAGCACCATTTTAAGCCTTAGAGTTTGACATTTTTCCAGAGGAGCAGGACCCCGGACCCCTGTAAAGCACATAAGAGGATGAATGTGCCAGCTGTGGTGTGTATTAGAAATTAGAGTAAACAAATTGGCTTAGTTGGTGTAGTGGTGCTAGACGTCAGATGGGTTGTTCCTAATTGCTAATTTGATAATACGGTATATTCAAACATAGAAGCTTGATGTTTTACTGAATTGCCAACATACTAATATGTTATTTATGTGTATGTTACATGTCAAGAACACAGCATCGTGTTTTATACATGTACTTGAAGTGACAAACTATGAGCTACTAGTTTATCATATGTTATTGCTTTGTTTTTAAAAGCTGATGCAACAGTATCTATTTTTATGCTAATTATGTATGCTTATCTGGTCTTCCTAACTTTATTTCTATGCATCTATTTCACATGTATTTGCATACATATGCATTCTCACAGGTGTCATATGTTATATACTATCGAGTTTAATATTATTATTTTGACTGCACAGTATATGATATATCACAACAAAGTAGTATCCTGCATACTTCAAATAACTATCACCCTAAAATACTGGTTCTAAAAATAGGCTGATCCTTGATCAATTGCAAAATTTTTACTTGTATAGGGAAAGCACTCGGTTTAACCGCTTACCGTTTACTATTTTTTCGCTGTGATCAAATAACTTAACAAATGTGATTTATTTCATTATAATCTACATTTTAAATGATATTTTGCATATAATATATCCGGTCTATTATGTGTCATTTTTAAAACGTTTTGTTTAATTTCAAGAAAATAATTTATTCTCATGGAATTAATTTGTTTGCGGTGTCCTAATAAATCTTATTTTGCCTCTCAAAAACTCATGCACACACCTGCAAGCCGACAACCGGGTGCTAGTTATGCCCAGAGGTCCCCTTGACATACTAAAAAAGATTTTAGGTATGCACGCTCAAGTGGTGACGAAACCCTCCTTGGCCACCTCTGGCCAACTGACTAAAAGCTCTTAGCCCTGGCTCTTAGCTGGGCGTTGGGTTTGCAAGCTAACTGACTTTATTACTACCACAATACATCACATCACACCACACCACATCACACCGCACCACATCACACCATACCACACCACATCACACCACACCACATCACACCACATCACACCACACCACACCACACCACATCACACCACACCACACCACACCACACCACACTACATCACACCTCACAACATCACAACACATCACACCACATCACACTACATCAAACCACAACACATCACACCACATCGCACCACACCACACCACAACACAACACAATACAACACAACACATCACACCACACAACATCGCACCACACCACATCACACCACATCACACCACATCACACCACACCACACCACACCACACTACATCACACCTAACAACATCACAACACATCACACCACATCATATCACACCACACCACATCACATCACACCACACCACACCACACCACACCACATCACATCACATCACATCACATCACACCACACCACACCACATCACACCACATCACACCGCATCACACCACACCACACCACATCACACCACACCACACCACACCACACCACACCACACCACACCACACCACACCACACCACACCACATCACACCACATCACACCACACCACACCACACCACATCACACTACATCACACCACATCACACAACATCACACTACATCACACCACATCACACCACATCACACCACACCACACCATATCACACCACATCACACAACATCACATCACACCACACCACATCACACCACATCACACCACACCACATCACACCACGCCGCATCACACCACATCACACCACACCACACCACACCACAGTACATCACACCACACCATATCATACCACATCACACCACATCACACCACATCACACCACATCACACTACACCACACCACATCACACCACACCACACCATATCACACCATATCACACCACATCACACCACATCACACCACATCACACCACATCACATCACATCACATCACACCACACCACATCACATCACATCACACCACACCACATCACACCACATCACACCACATCACACCACACCACATCACATCACACCACACCACACCACACCACACCACATCACACTACATCACACTACATCACACCATATCACACCACATCACACCACACCATATCACACCACATCACACCACATCACATCACACCACATCACACCACATCACACCACACCACACCACACCACATCACATCACACCACACCACACCACACCACATCACACCACACCATATCACACCACACCACACCACACCACACCATATCACACCACATCACACCACATCACACCACACCACATCACACCACACCACACCACATCACACCACATCACACCACATCACACCACATCACATCACACCACACCACATTACACCACACCACATCACACCACACCACACCACACCACATCACACCACACCATATCACACCACACCACACCACACCACACCACACCACACCACACCACACCACACCACACCACACCACATCACACCACATCACACCACACCACATCACACCACACCACACCACATCACATCACACCACATCACACCACATCACATCACACCACACCACACCACACCACATCACAC